>CM039675.1:159704346-160346090 GCA_022496015.1 Hordeum marinum | reverse complement strand
CCTTCTCCTTCTCCTTCTCCTCCTCTCCTCCTCCTTCTTCTTCTTTCTTTCCTTCTCCTTCTTCTTCTCTCTTCTTCTTCTCTTTCTTTCTTCCACACGTAGCTTACACTCATCCAACAAAGACTAAATTGGCTAATTATCCTACAAAATGACATAATTAGCTTAGTTAGGTGAAAACATCATAAGAACCTTGGTTAGCTCATTAAAATGACTAATTTAGCTCGAAATTGAAATAATAAGCTCAAAATGGCATAAGAACCTTGGTTAGCTCATGAATTATATACTTAGCTTGGCTTCCACCTAAATGACATAATTAGCCAATTTAGCTCCAAAATGCCTTAATAATCATAGTTGGCTCCAAAATGAAATATTTTACCCAAGTTAGCTCTAGAATGGCTTATACTTAGCTTGGCTTCCACCTAAATGACATAATTAGCCAATTTAGCTCCAAAATGCCTTAATAATCATAGTTGGCTCCAAAATGACATATTTTACCCAAGTTAGCTCTAGAATGGCCTATACTTAGCTTTGACTTCCACCTAAATGACATAATTAGCTTAGTTAGCTCCAAAATGGCCTATTTAATAACAAATGTCCTATACTTACCTAATTTTCCTCTAAAATGACATAATTAGCTCCAAAAAGGCATAATTAGCTAATTTAGCCCGAACAAGAGGACAAGAGGAGAAGAAAGAGGAAAAATGAAAAGAAGGATGAAGAAGAAGAGAAGAAGAAGGAGAAGGAGGAAGAAGGAGAAGAAGGAGAAGAAGGAAGAGAGAAGCTCTTCTCCTTCTTCTTTTCTTCTTTCTCCTCTTCCTTCTCCTTCTCCTTCTCCTCCTCCTCCTCCTCCTCCTTCTTCTTCTTCTTTTTTCTCCTTCTTCTTCTCTTCTTGCTTCTTGTCTTTCTTCTTCTACGTAGCTTATTTTCCCCAAAAAGACATAGTTAGCTAATTATCCTCCAAAATGACATAATTAGCTTAGTTAGTTAAACATCATAAGAACCCTGGTTAGCTCATTGAAATGACTAATTTAGATCCAAAATGACATAATAAGCTCAAAATGGATTAATAATCATAGTTCGCTACAAAATGACATATTTTATCCAAGTTAGCTCTAGAATGACCTATACTTAGCTAAGTTCTCTCCTAAATGACATAATAAGGCTATGTAGCTCCAAGATGACCTATTCCACCTAACTTAGCTATAAATGTCCTATACTTAGCTAAGTTCTCTCCGAAATAACCTATACTTCTCTCTTCATCTAGTCTTCTTCTTCTAACTTTCTTATTTGCCATTTGCAGATTACATTCACTTCACGGGAAGCTTGGATTATATTGATGGATGCTTGAATATGGTTTATTCTACCATGGCTTCATGGAAGCTTTGATTGAAACTATTGTATATGGATATATATGAAACTTTGTATGCATGGATGAAACTGGTGTAATATATGGTTTGGTACGGATGCAACTTGCATAGTATGTACGTATTATATATATCCTGATTATTTAATATGGTTATGAGTACAGAAACAAAATTATTTCTGTCAAATATATATATATATCCTGATTATTGTGAAAATTGTTGGATATACTAGGAAGTAAAATAAAGGGGGGCTGTTTTGAGTCTTTGTTGTCTGCCCACCGACGACAAAGGCCCTAGGGCAGACGGCAAAGGCTCAAAACAGCCTGGCTGAACCACGCTAGGAGCGTCCCTTTGTCATCGGCCTAGAACACCCTGACGGCAAAGGGGGGTGGGCTGACGGCAAAGGGGGGTGGGCTAACGACAAAGGTGGCGGGGAGAGAGAGGCTGTGTCAGTGCCTCTTTGCTGTCGGCCCACCCATGGCTGACGGCAAAGGGGGTAGGGCAGACGGCAAAGGGGGTAGGGCAGACGGCAATAGAAGGTGGGCCCAGCAACCTACTGTTAGCACTTGACAGGAGAGTTTGCGGATCTGTCGTCCCATTTTTTTTTACGTCGGCCCACCATGGCAAAGATTCTTTGCCCTCTGCCTTACTAAAGCTGACGGCAAATAACCTCTTCACCGGATTTTTTTTGCCGTCTAGTTTGTCGTTAGCTGACGGACAGCAAAGCCTTTGCCGTCCGGTATTCCCCCTTTGCCGTCAGCCATGGCAGACGGCAAAGTCTCAGATTCCTGTAGTGTAATCACGTTCCTGCTCAACGCAAAAACACCAAATAACATTTATTTAGGGTCATCACTAATCTCGAAGGTAGAGAGAGCGTGCGATGTTGATACATCAACCTTGGAAACATTTCCAACACACATCGTCACCTCACACTTAGCTAGTATCCGTTTATTCCGTAGCTTTTACTTCGAGTTACTAACATTTAGCAACCGAACCGGTATCCAATACCCAGGTGCTACTAGGAGTACTAGCAAGGTACACATCAAGAACACCTATATCAAATATACTTCTGTCGACTTTGCCAGCCTTCTTATCTACCAAGTATCTAGGGTTGTTCCGCTTCAGCGACCGTTCTCCTCATAATTGAAGCACTTAGTCTCGGGTTTGGGTTAGACTTTGGGTTGCTTCACTGGAGCTGCAACTGACTTGCTATCCATGAAGTTTCCCTCCTTTCTCTTGCCCTTCTTGAACTAGTGGTTTTGACTAACCATCAACCCTTCACGCTCCTTCTCGATTTCTACCTTCGCGGTGTCAAACATCGCGAACAGCTCAGGGATCGTTATTTCTATCCCTAGCATTTTATAGTCATCACCAAGTTCTAGTAGCTTAGTGACAGTGACTTGGAGAACTATGTCAAATCACTATCCTATCTGGAAGATCAACTCCCACTCGATTCAAGCGATTGTAGCACCCAGACAATCTGAGCACATGCTCAATGATTGAGCTATTCTCCTTCATCTTGCAGGCAAAGAATCTTGTTGGAGATCTCAGATCTCGCAACATGGGCATGAGCCTGAGATCCTAATTTCAGCTCTTAGAACATCTCATATGTTCCATGACATTCAAAACGTTTCGGAGCCTCAATTCTAAGCCGTAATGCATGACGCACTAAACTATCAAGTAGTCATCAGAATGTGCATGTCAGATGTTCACAACATCTACAAACAACGCTAGAGGGATTGGCGCACCGAGCGGTGCATTAAGGACATAAGCCTTCTATGCAGCAACGAGGACAATCCTCAGATCATGGACCTAGTCCGCAATACTGCTACCATCATCTTTCAACTCTATTTCTCTAGGAACATATAAAATTCAAGGGAGCTTACAGCGTGAGCTAGTAATCTACAACACAGTTTGCAAAGACACTACTGACTATGTTCATGATAATGAGTTCAATTAATCATATTACTTAAGA
The DNA here is from genome assembly GCA_022496015.1 of Hordeum marinum. NCBI lineage: Eukaryota > Viridiplantae > Streptophyta > Magnoliopsida > Poales > Poaceae > Hordeum > Hordeum marinum. The sequence continues at coordinate 160,342,751 of CM039675.1, read as the reverse complement.
ACTCCCACTCAAATTGACATCCCTCCAATCATTCGAGTGATACATGATCCAAATTCACCAACTCAAGTTCCGATCATTCACGTGAGGTTGAGGTGGTTTCAATGGTGAACATCATCATGTTGATCATATCTACTATATGACTCATGTTCGACCTTTCGGTGTCTTGTGTTCCCAAGGCCATGTCTGTACATGCTAGGCTCTTCAAGTTTAACCCAAATGTTCTGCATGTGCAACACTGGCTTGCACCCATTGTATGTGAACGTAGAGTCTATCACACCCGATCATCATGTGGTGTCTCAACACGACGAACTTTCGCAACGGTGCACCACTCGGGGCAAACACAATTCATCTTGAATTTAAGTGCAGGATCACCTTATAATGCTATAACGTCGTCCTAAGAAAAACAAGGTGCATAAAAGGATTAACATCACATGAAAATCATAAATGACATGATATGGCCATGAACTTGTGCTTTTGATCTCCATCTTGAAAGCACCGGCATGATCTCCATCGTCACCGGCAAGACACAATGATCTCCATCATCTTGATCTCCATCAACGTGTCGCCATTGGGGTTGCCGTGCCCAACATGCTTCTACTACTATTGCTACCGTTTCGCGATAAAGTAAAGCATTACATAGCGCTTAATGATTGATAGGCAGGTCATACAATAATTAAAGACAACCCTATCGCTCCTGCCGGTTGCCGTACTCATCTACATGCAAGTCGTGATAATCTATACATCACATGATCATCTCATACATCACATATATCACATCATGTAATTGGCCATATCATATCACAACATACCCTGCAAAAACAAGTTAGACGTCCTCTAATTGTTGTTACATGTTTACGTGGCTACTACGGGTATCTAGCAAGAACAATTCTCATCTACGCAAAAACCACAATGGTGATACACTAGTTGCTTGTTCAACCTTCTCAAGGACCGCCTTTGTCGAATTCCGATTCCAACTAAAGTGAGAGAAACTAGCACCCGCAAGCCATCTATGCAACAAGTTACGGTCGAGGGGAACCGGTCTCTCGTAAGCGTACGAGTAATGTTGGTCCGGGCCCGCTTCATCTCACATACCGTTGAACCAAAATCCGACCAAGGGAGGAAGCAATCTAAGCATCAACGCCCACAAACCTTTTGTGTTCTACTCGAGATCTCATCTACACATAGACCTAGCTCATGATGCACTGTTGGGGAACGTTGCATGGGAAACAAAAAAATTCCTACGCACACGCAAGATCTATCCATGGTGATGAGCATCTATGAGAGGGAGAGTGGATCTACGCCTTGTAGATCGCTAAGCGGGAAGCATTAAGAAATGCGGTTGGTGTAGTCGAACGTCTTCGCGATCAAATCACCGAGCGTTCCGCGATCTCATCACGATCCGTCCCGCGATCCAATCACACGATTCTTCCCGCGAACTCATCACGATCCGTCCCGCGATCTCGTCACGATCCTTCCCGCGAACTCATCACGATCCGTCCCGCGATCTTGATCACGGTCCTTTCCGATCTAGCGCCGAACGTACGGCACCTCTACGTTGAGCACACGTACAACTCGATGACGATCTCTCCGCCTTCTTGATCCAGCAAGAGGGAGCGGAGAGGTAGAAGAGTTCTTCGGCAGCATGACGGCGCTCTGGAGATGGTGGTGGAGCTATTTTGACAGGGGCTTCGCCTTAGCACTGCAGAAAATCCGATCTAGAGGAGAAACTATGCACTAGAGGAACAGGCAACACTGGCTAAAAATCTGGTGCCAAAAACCCTAAAACCTCCGGTATATATAAGAGGAAGATAGGAGGAGGCTTGGCTCCCAAGGAGCCAGCCCTTGGGTCGGTCGAGTCAAGGAGGAGAGGAGGATTCCTCCTCCAATCCTAGTAGGGCTAGGATTCCTCCTTATTTTTGCCTTTTCCACCTTTTTCTCTTTGGGCTTTTCTTCCCAGCCGCATGTGCCTTGTGTGGGACTTCCACCATCCCACTAAGGTCTGGTATTTACTCTCCCATAGCCCATGTAGCCTCTTGGGTAGAAATACCCCTCCCGATGGTCTCCCGGTACACTACCGGCACTCCTGGTACACTACCGATAAGCCCGAAACTTTTCCGGTGACCAAAATAGGACTTCCTATATATCAATCTTTACCTCCGGAGCTCCTCGTGACATCCGGGATCTCATCCAGGACTCCGAACAACCTTCAGTTGCCATCGTACATAACTCTATACTATCGAAACGTCACCAAACCTTAAGTGTGCAGACCCTGCGGGTTCGAGAACTATGTAGACATGACCGAGACACCTCTACGGTCAATAACCAATAGCGGGACATGGATGCCCATATTGGTTCCTACATATTCTACGAAGATCTTTATCGGTTGAACCTCTATGTCAATGATTCAGTTAATCCCGTAAGATGTTCCCTTTGTTCTTCGGTATGTTACTTGCCCCTAGATTCGATCGTCGGTATCCTCCATACCCAGTTCAACCTCGTTACCGGCAGTCTCTTTACCTCGTTCCTTAATACAAGATCCCGTGACTAACACTTAGTCACATTGCTTGCAAGGCTTGTTGTGATGTTGTATTACCGAGTGGGCCCTGAGATACCTCTCCGTCACACAGAGTAACAAATCCCAGTCTGATCCATGCCAACTCAATAGACACCCTCGGAGATACCTGTAGAGTACCTTTATAGTCACCCAGTTACGTTGCGACGTTTGATACACACAAGGCACTCCTCCGGTGTCAGTGAGTTGCATGATCTCATGGTCATAGGAACATATACTTGACATGCAGAAAACAGTAGCAATAAACTGACACGATCATATGCTACGTTCGTAGTTTGGGTCTTGTCCATCACATCATTCTCCTAGTGATATGATGCCGCTATAAAATGACATCTCATGTCCATGACTAGGAAACCATAGCCATCTTTGATCAATGAGCTAGTCTATTAGAGGCATACTACGGACATGGCGTTGTCTATGTATCCACACATGTATCTAAGTTTCCTATCAATACAATTATAGCATGGATAATAAACGATTATCATGAATAAGGAAATATCATAATAAATAATTTATTATTGCCTCTAGGGCATATTTCCAACACATGACGCTCCAAGACTTACGCATATCATGTGATAAATAAAAATATAGCTCCAAGTAAAATTACCGATGGTTGTTAGAAGAAAGAGGGGATGCCTTCCGGGGCATCCCCAAGCTTAGTTTCTTGGGAGTCCTTGAACATTACCTGGGGGTGCCCCGGGCATCCCCAAGCTTAGTCTCTTTCCACTCCTTATTCCTTCATCCATCGTGATCTCACCCAAAACTTGAAAACTTCAATCACACAAAACTTAACAAAAAACCCTCGTGAGATACATTACTTGTTAGTATGGGGCATGGCTACTAGGTGAAGTGACGGTCGACGAGCATAAAGTGACGGATGGCAACGGAAAGTTATGGCGGCGGCAGATGGGAGGGGGGAAATGCGGATGGATAGGGTTTAGGTGTCGGAGGGCAGCTTAATTAGCCAGGCTAGGGTACTACACTGCCAACCGGAGTGACACCATGCCACGACATAGGAGATGTATGTTGGACTATTGGGTTTACAGGCGACTCCGTGTGGGACCTGGCCGCCAGTCCGACATGGCGGACGCGACGGGTCCTGCCCGAGCCCATACCCGCCCCATATTTGGGCTCGATATGATGGGTGTCGGTCAGCCCGGGCATTTGAGGCCCGTTGGGATGGCAATATGAGTCGCTTTTTGGTGACTGGGCACTGGCCAGGTCGTCCGCCAGGCACTTGCGACGTGTTTGGGACGCCCGGCTATAGATGCTCTAACATCTTATAGTATTTCTCATGACATTGTGCCTAACGAGCAGCATGGTGGTTTAGCATCGAGTATGGCAAGGATGATGATGGTCGATGGTGTAGAGTCACGGTTGGGCTTTGGTAGTCGCCGTGCTCGACATGTTTCTTCTTTGTCTCACCATGTCGTCATGGAGTTGAAACTACCCTGGAGGTTCCTAGGTGGTGACGATGACTTGTGATTGATGGTCTTCAAGGTGGCGTTGGATCCAAGAGGCGTTATGGCGCATGCACGGATCCCAGGTGATGGTGTTATAGACTAGGGGGGTACTAACCTATATGACCCTTAGTCCATGGACCGAACTCATGGCCCGCCCGATCACTAAGAAAGAAAGACTACCAAAGCTAGGAAACTTGGCATGATAAAGATGGTAGCCTCGAAGACTTGGTGTGTACTTCAAGGACTCTAGTGTAGCAGACGTATCGACAATCAACTATGTGTATGACCTAGGTACCCCCCGGGTGTGTATGTAAGCTGAGGGGTTTAGTCCTTAGAGACACGATTACAGCCTTAAGGTTTAGAACACAAACATACGATCTTGTGGTAGATCATCATGTACTCTGTACCCATTCACATTAATACAATCAAAGCGGGACATAGGGTTTTACCTCTTCGAGAGGGCCTGAACCTGGGTAATACATCGTCTCCCTTCGTCCCATGTTACCCTTGTTCCTAGACCTACATTGGACCCCCTACCCGAGATCTGTCAGTTTTAGCACTGACACTGGTGGACCATGCAGGTCCCACTGTATGTTTGCTTCGTTTAATGGAAGCGTCATTTAACGTTCAAACTCAAAACAATGCATCCTCTGCACTTGACTTTCAAGTCACCAGATCAACCTAAACTCAAGAACACCTCAGATCGCCCTTTCTTAGTCAAGAGCCAAAAGGCCACGATCCGTAACTCGTAACTAAATCGTATGCTCGGCCCCCCAGAGCTGCTGAGAATCTTCTCGTGTGCATGAGCCGAGAACTTGCAAGCCAACCGACGAAGGATGAGATGCCTCACCAATCGGGTGGAACCTCGAACGCGTGGTAGGCCCACCGCAGGCAGGGGTCAAATCCTTGATCCCACCCACCCCCACATCAAATATTGTCCAAGGAATTACGGACCACCCGATGTTTGGGATCTAATCTATGTCAAGCAGTAACCCAATGAAATAGTTTGACAACTTTGGACGTTCCTTCTGTTCGTTAAGAACAAAATTGCAAATTGTTGCAACGTGGAAATAATGGCGGCTTTTCACCATAACTACCGAGACAAGGGCATCTCAAACGCCCTCACTTGATGATGTGTTTGGAATTTTTCAAAACTATCAGATCTGGTATCAAGGTTCTACGTCATGGGGCATGCCTGGTTGGCCCAAAGGGAGGAGTGGGATTCAATCCATGTGGCAGCAAGGAATCGTGAAGGCACATACATCTAAACGAGCGCCTTCGGCTCTCGAAGGAATACGAACCTTCACAAAACAAAAACAAACCCACCACCAGATCAAAAATAGCTCTTGATAAGCTCCTGGATCGACCATGCCCATCTGCTTTGTTCTACTAAACACAAACGAAAATCATAGTCTACGGACTTGATGGGTGATGAAACAGGTGGCAAAATAAGGGGATGACCTCCTTGCTAATGCCAATACAGGCAACAAACAAACCGCGGGGTCTTTGGACGAACATGAGATCTTCATGAACTATGAAACCCACCCCTCAAGAAATTAGAGGAAGCGAGCTCTTCAAGAGATAAGTCACATCCATCATGGAGCTATGTCAGACAAGTGCTCAGACATGCCTATCACTTTCAATCAACATGATCAGCCAAAGACCGACGCAAGTCAAGGAGCGGAAGATCTTGTCCTTGACTCTATAGTGGACAGATGTCGATTACGTAAAGTCTTAATGGATGGTGGTCACAGCCTAAACTTGATATATGAAGAAACCCTGCAAAAGATGCAATGTGGTCGATCGCGCATCAAACCCAGCTATACCTCGTTTAAAGGGATCATCCCAGCAAGAGAGGCACAATGCAGTGGCAAAATCACCCTTGACGTGGTGTTTAGAACTCCCGACAACTACCGCTCCGAGGAGGTGACATTCCATAGTGTACCCTTCTGAAGTGGCCGCAACCTAAACTTGATATATGAAAAAACCCTACAAAAGATGTAATGCAATCGACCGCGCATCAAACCCAGTTATACCTCGTTTAAAGGGATCGTCCCAGCAAGAGAGGCATGATGCAGTGGCAATATCACCCTCGACGTGGTGTTTAGAACTCCTGACAACTACCATTCCGAGGAGGTGACATTCCATAGTGCACCCTTCCGAAGTGGCTATCACACCCTCCTGGGATGCCACACATTCACAAAGTTTCATGCCGTCCCACACTATTCCTATATGAAGCTAAAGATGCCAGGACCCAACAGCGTGATCACAATAGCAAGCAGCCCGAACATAGTGCTTAGAGCTGAGAATAAAACGTTGTCGCTTGCCTTGGATTACTTAGTAGAGGCCTTCATCACCAATGAACTAATAGCTCTATGTACCACCGTTGATAGAGATGATGTTATCTTGAAAGATATAAACCTACATCAATAAAGCCAGATGATGAAATAGCGAAATTTCACGTGAAGTATACTGATGCCAATAAAACAACATCTATTGGAACACAACTGGATCCAACTGTAGATGAAGTTTTACACGTCTTCCTTCGGGAAAATTGGGACATCTTCGCCTAGCACCCTTCAGATATGCCAGACATCGCCAGACACTTACCGAGCATAGTCCGAACATCATAGAAGGTTTCGAACCTGTTAAACAAGCTCTTAGGCGATTCTCCGAACCAAAGAGACAGGCAATGGGTGAAGAGCTGGCAAAAATATTAGAGGCCAGATTCATTTGAGATATCAAACACCCCAAGGGGTTTGCCAACTTGTTCATGGTACCAAAGAAGGATAAGTCTTGTTGCCTCTGCGTCGACTTCAAAGACGTTAACAAGGCTTGCCCAAAGGACTCCTTCCCTTTACCACGTATTGACCGAATAGTGGATGCCACGACAGGACATGATTCACTATGCTTCCTAGACGCTTACTCGGGATATCATCAAATAAAGATGAAAGAGCCTAATCAAGCGGCCACTACATTCATAACTCCATATGGGCCATTCTGTTTTAACACAATGCCCTTTAGTTTAAAAAATGTCGGTGTGACATACCAGCGCATGATTCAAACATGCCCGGAACCTCAAATTGGCAAAACCCTCGAAGCATAAGTACATGATGTGGTTGTAAAAACCAAAAATACGGGCAATCTAGTGAATGATCTTCGGGATACAGTCACCAAACCCCAAGCATATAATATAAAGCTCAATCTAGAGAAGTGTGTCTTTGGAGTACCAACAGGTAAATTTCTTAGCTTCATCTTTTCACATTGAGGGATCGAGGCTAATCCTGTAAGACTCACGCTCTTGCCCAAATAGAAATCCCCACCGGTTGAAGCATGTCTAAAGGCTAGTTGGGTGTGTAGCCGCCTTGGGCCGTTTTATATCCCGGCTCAGAGAGAAGGTCCTACCTCTATAAGTTGTAAAAGCAAACAAAGAACTTCAAATGGACTAGTGAGGTAAGTGCCACATTGGAGGAAATAAAAACACTCCTTGCTACCAAACCCATACTTGCAGCACCTGGTGCAGGAGAGTCGTGTTCCTATACATATTGGCAACAAACCAAGTTGTTAGCACGATGCTAGTAGTAGAACACGATACGGAGGGGCATAAGCTACTGGTCCAACAACCAGGCTACTATGTCTCTGTGGTGCTTACCCCGTGTAAAACGAGGTATCCACATTATTAGAAGATTGCATACATAGTATTTATGGCATCTCGGACTTCTAGGAATGCTCGATCACCTTAGCATCTTAAGTATCTCTCAATGATATAATCAATAACAAGGTTGCAATTGGAAGAGTTGCCAAGTAGGCAATCGAGCTTTTACCCTTTGAAATACTATACCATCCACGTCGAGCCATCAAATGTCAATTATTAGTAGATTTCATGGAAGAATGGATGGAAGCGGAACTCCCTAAAGACTACAACACTTATTCCAACCGGACCATGTATATTGATGGATCCAAGATGCTGGTCGGCCTGGGGGCTGGAGTGGTGCTCACGTCACCCACATGGGATAACATACGATGTGTACTACACATCATTTACACTGATTCAAACAATGCAGCCAAATATGAGACTCTATTGCATGGTCTTCGAATAGTCGTTTCTATGGGCATACATTGTATTGAGGTCCGAGGAGATTCTAGTCTTGCTATATCTCAAGTTAACAATGAATTCGACGCTAAGGATCCGAAGATGAAGGCATAATGTCGTGTTAATGATTTCGATCTGCTTTGAAGGGTTGGAATTCCACCATATCCCAAGGGATAGCAACCAAGCGACCGATGTCTTTGCCAGAATGGGCACCAGATGCCAAAAAGTTTGGGGAAATACTTTCCTTGAACAACTCTTCATCCATTTCCAAGCAAGAAGGGGACAATGCATTCAAGTCAAATGACATAGAAGGTAACCCTCCGGCCATCGAACAAGAAGAGGAGATAATTGGAGGCTTGGTCATTGAGGAAATGTTCTCAGCTCACGAGATCATGGCAGTTATTGTGCCATGGACTAAGCCACTCCCCGCATACTTACTCTGAAGGGAGTTGTGCGATGACCAAACCGAGGCACGACGAGTCATTCAAATATCCAAGGCCTACCAAGTTCATCAAGGTGAACTATATAACAAAAGTGTCACGGGAGTACTCCACCGATGCATATCCGAAGAGGAACGACATCAGCTTCTTTCAAAAGTTCACTCCGACGTGGGTGGCCATCATGCCGCACCTCGGATGTTAGTAAGCAAAGTTTTTCGTGTGGTATTTTACTGGCCAATAGCATGAGCACACGTGAAAGAACTAGTTCAATGATGTGCGGGATGCCAGGTTTTTTCTAATCAAAGCCACATGCCCACTACAAGTCTTCGGACCATTCTGATCACATGGCCCGCTTAGAGGAGGGACCAAGAAGAATAGATACCTTCTCATCATGGTCGATAAATTACAAAGTGGATCAAGGCAAAATCAGTGACCTCAGCTAAAGCAGGGCCAGTACCTGACTTCATCTCCATGGTGGTTCACTACTTTAGTATCCCCCACAATATCATTACAGATAAGTGATAACAGTTCCAATTTTATGGAAAAGGAGGTTAAGGCATGGTGCGTAAAAATGGTCATGAAACTTTACTATGCTTCAGTATACCACCCCAATCCAGTGGCGAGGTTGAACGAGCCAATAGTCTCATATTAAGTGGCATAAAGCCAAGTATGGTTTGCTCTTTAACAAAGGTGGATTGTAATTGGGTGGAGGAACTTGATTTTGTACTATGGGACTTACACACCACGCCAAATCAATCCATGGGCTATACACCTTTATTCATGGTCTATGGTGCAGAAGCTATCCCGAAGTGATCTTATTCATGACGCACCTAGAGTACGATGTATGAAGAGAGGGAGGCCGAGCTGGATAGGCAAGACGATCTAGACGCACTTGAAGAAGAATGACACGTGGCTCAAGCATGTTCCACTTTCTATCAATAGTGTGCAAGGCCCTATCAAAGCCGGGAGGTTTGGAATAAAACATTTAATATTGGAAATCGGGTGTTGCGGTACACCCCCAGAAGCAGAAGCATAAACTATCAGCCAGGCGGGAAGAACCTTTCATAATTCATCGGGTGCTCACTCGAGGATTATATCGCATCCAAGATCCCAAGGATGACCTGCTGGAGCCAAACCCATGGAACGATGCACGTCTTCATCGGTTTTATGGTTAACACAAAGGTTTTCCCTTTATTTTGAGTTGTAGATAGCATAGTGTTCTATTACTAAAGGGTTCGGCATGCAATCCTGGGGGCTTCAAGCCCACATATCTACTGCATTCATGGATTTGACGTATATGAAATGCAACCTTCCATACTGTTGGGAACGAGCCATGGAAAACAAAAAAAATATTCCTATGAACACCAACAATCTATCTATGGAGATGCATAGCAATGAGAGGTAGAGGTGTCTACATACCCTTGTAGACCAAAAGCATTAACGACCTAGAGATCATGGTTGGCATAGTCGTACTCACGTCGAGATCCAGTTCGATCCAAGCACCGCATGTGTGGCACCTCTGAGTTTAAAACATGTACGGCTTAGTGAGTTCTCCTCGTGCTTGATCCAGAAAGCGAGGGAGAATAGGTATATGAGATCTAATCCAACATGACGGCATGGTGATGGTGGTGGCAGCGGAACTCCGGTAGGTCTTCACCAAGCGCTACACGGACGAGAAGTGGAGCAAGAGGAAGAGAGCAGTTGCTGTGGTGAAGGGATGGGCTGCCCCTTCGGCCTCCTATCTATTTATATAGGGGGAGGGACATGGCCGGCCCTTTCCCATCCTCCAAGGGAGGGTGTGGCAGCCAAGGAAGGGAGGAGCTCACTACTGCAAGAAGGTCCTAAGACGACACATCAATCAGAGACCCTTCGGCCAAACTGTGTGTGATGCATGAATTACAGACAATATAGTTCTAACTCCGTTGCCAATAACACAAACTATGTGTGATGGTTGGTCCATCAACCACGATTCAGATAACACTTGTGTGTGTGCGATACGTGGCATATATTTGTCCCCATGAATTGTTTGTGATTAGCGAAATTAACACAAATGGTTGTACACAACCAGATGTGTGTGATAGGCGACATAAAATTAGTTTGATAAACTATTTGTGATTATCCAGCAGAACACAATTGATTGGGCTTAACAAGATGTGTGTGATACGCTACAAATAGGTGTGTAATCAGAATTGCGTGAGAAGACCGATAATAACACACATGATTCCTCCTAATAAGCTAGGTGTGTTGTGGGAAAACGGTTGCTGGTAAATAATTGTCGGCGATTGATGGAAACATCATCGACGTCTTCCTTAGTTTACTCGTATGAGATGTGATTTTCTCTATTTGCACAACATCTAAGCTCTGCATCGTGGCACACGTAACTGCATGGTGGCTCGAGGGACACCGGTAGCACGGATGTACGCCTATAGAGCGCGCCTCAACCGCTTCAACCATGAGCAACCACATGCATAGATCATTTGAATACGTAGGGACTGGCTGTATACAAGTCGACTAGTGGTTGCGAGCCACTGGCGTCCTGGGGAAATCACGACATCGTAATAAACGCAAATGTTTTATTAGTGTTAATCATTTGTTTACTCATCATTTATTCCTCCCCTATTCCGTCCAGTCACCGATTTGCCACCCAAGGATTGCAGAGCATGCTTCGACATCGCATATGCGTCATCGCGTAAGCTTCCCGCCCGACTCAGCGAAATCCCCCAAATCCCCAATGCTTGTCGGCTTGCTATATAAACCCTCACGGCCGGCGACTCCATATCTCTTTCATCCCCTCCCTCCCCCTAGCTTATATAGTTTGCTTCGCCCCCAATCGCCAATGGCACCGGCCCGTCGTCGTCGTCTCTCAGCCACTCCGTTAGAGGACAACTCCAGTTGGGAGGCTTCACCTCGTGGGTGCGGTATTCTTTTGAAGCGTGTAGTGCACGTGCATCCCTAGTGGGTGTGCGCACGCCATGCACCACACGCTCCGCCTCGCCTGTCCGAAGGCAGCTACTGCCGGTAGCTACCATGGTCGCCAACCCACCAAGGGCCGCCACCCTAGAGGTGTCCGCCTTGGTTGCGACCCCACAATCAGGTGCCAGGGCCATCAGCCACTCCGCCACCGCGAACCGAATGCGGGAGTTGGAGGCCGCCAAAGGCCCACCATTGGGCTTTTGTGTCAAAGACCTTGCACGCTACATATACTTCTTGGAGAAGGAGGTGGAGCACTAGGTTGCGCATGCAAAGAAAGTCACCGATGTCGTGGCCGTTGGAGAACCCACAGCGGCGGCACAGAACTCAGAGATCTACGTCGAGTCCCGCTGCTTCGAGGAGTCACATCTGGAGCGGCGAAGGGCAGCAGTGGCAGGCAGCGGATTCAACTCCACCAGCTCGCGTGTAACCTCCTCCCCCTCTGCCTCTTATTGAGTGCACTCGACAGAGGTGAGGCTGCTAGAAGTAGTACAAAGGCCCTCCATCATAGTATTTATGAGCTATTATGTTTAGTTCATCAAACTATAGATATGATTGAAATGTATCGCGTGCTTTGAATTAGCTAGTATATATAGTTGAACAATCTATTTCAGTACGTGGTTGGCAACAATTGGGGAAAATTTGTTCAGATCCGCTAACAAGTTGAACTATTTTCTATAAAGAACGTCTGCTTAATCTATGAATGAAATCTATGTTTAGTGAATTCCAGTTGCAAAATTACACCGTACTAGTGATTTTGTTCTTGCAATATTTGACAAATGTCGGTGTTAAAATGTTGACAAATGCCAATGTTCCTAGATTGACAAATAGCAATGTTTCCAATTTGACCAATGGCAATTTACCCAATATAACATATGCAAATCTTACCAAATTTTCTGTAGTAAGCACATGTGTCAACATACAAAGTCGTTTGCGATCCGTAATGCACCAATCCTTCACGCTAAATTTTCACTTGGCTTACCGGTGAAGGAAGCATAGCTCTCTATCTATATACGGGTATTCAATCTGAAACGTTTGCGACTAGCCAATCCTTCGTGCCTAATTTTCACTTGGCTTTCTGGCAAAGGAAGCATAGCTCTCGATCTGCATACAAGTATTCAATCTGAAACTTTTGCAATGAGTGTTTATTCAGAGAAAAGCATTGATGTTTTTTGATTTACTTTGATTACTATGTGCATTCAGAGATAAATACCGAGTTGATCAAACCATAGATTTCATTCAGTCAAGCTGTGACTTTACATTCATACGACTAATATACAATATGAGTAAAACTAATTGCAGCGGTGGCATCGGCATCGTCCTGCGTCGGCGTCATCGCCTTTCGGAATGCCATTGTTGAGGTCTTCAAGCGAGATCACAATGTTAGGGGCTTCCCAATCAAAGAGCCGGTCATCACGTGATTGACGAGCGGGGGCTCGGGGGTGGTGACTAGCGACGCTGTGAGGAAGGGGTCGATGGCAGCGGCCCATGCCACTAAAGGAGTTGCCACGGGTGCAGGCATAGGCAAGGGCACATGTGTGGTTGGTGCAGGCACTCACACAAGCACGGGCATGGTGGTTGCGGGCATGCGCACGGGAACCGGCATAGCGGGTGCAGGGGCGCGCACAAGCACATGCGCATGAGGAGGCGCTGGCACTGGCATGTACACGAGCTCATGTTGGTCCACAAGGACCTTGCTGATGCTAGCAGTTTCCAGCATCACGGTGATGCTCGGCGACCAGTCTGTTAATGCCACGGTTATACTTGTTGGTGCAAGCATGAGGATGGTTGCTAGCTAGTGCATGGGGGCAGCATCCGCTGTGGCTTGGAACTCATTCAGGGCCATGTTCACGAAGTCCCATTCATCTTTATGTTCTATCTCCTCTGGCTCGAGGTCGACTTTACCAAACTGGAATACTTGTGCACCATGGCGTAGGTGATGGTCTGGATGATAGAGGGGAATGGGAGATGCAATGAGAGGATTGTGAGTGAGTGGATAATAAGGACATGTATTAAACAAAGGCTCGGGCACCATTGATGGACAGGTTGGAAGCAACATGGACGATATGAAGGTCAAATGGCTCGCTTCTCGGTGAGCCTACACAACTGATACTCGTGATCTGCGTTGGGTTTTCCGTGAAGAGGAACGGGTAATCAAAGCACAAAGTAGGTAAGTATTTGAAACCAAGGTTTATTGAACCAATAGGAACAATCCTCAACCGTCTTCAGCGGCCGACACAAAAGAACAAACAACTTGCACCCAATGTCGGCAAGAGGGTTGTCAAACCCCTTGATCTCATTATTTGCAAGCAAGTGAGTTGTGTAGATAATTGTAGATAATAGTAAAGTGAAAATGAAACAAAAAGGTAATAAATAACAACAAGGTAATGATAGAGTTTGTGAATATATAAGTGAATAGACCCGAGGGGCATAGATTTATCTAGTAGCATCTTTCATAAGCAAAGCAAACGGTGGTTCAACAAATTACTGTTGGGAAATTAATAGAAAAGTGAATAGATATGCAATTTTAACGGCAATGATCATGTGTATATAGGCATCACGTCCATAAGCAAATAGGCTGACTCCTGCATGCATCTATTACTATTACTCCACACATTGACCGCTATCCAACATGCATCTAGTGTATTAAGTAAAACAGAGTAATGCTTGGAGAACATTGACATGATGTACACAAAGTAAACTCAATCAATATGAATAAAACCCATCGTTTTATCCTTACTAGTAGCAACACAAAGACGCAACATGTCCCCTTCTGTCACTGGGATATAGAAACTCGTCAGGTTGAACCTACTACAACATACCACTCCCATCGAAGAAATATCAATCTAGTTGGCCAAACTATCTCAGTAGATCGGAGAGCATTACAAATCTATGATGATCATGCAAATAAGAATCATAGTAATCAGATTTGACTCGAATACTTTTCATGAATAATCTGAACATAAACTCACAATTCATTGGATCCCAACAAACACACCATACAAAGGGATTACATCGGATAGATCGAGTCAAAGATGCAATGAACATTGTATTGAAGATATATATATATATATATATATAGAGAGAGAGAGAGAGAGAGATTGCCATCTAGGTACTACCTACGGACCCGTTGGTCCACGGTGAACTGCTCACACATCATGGTGAGGGCAGAAAGGTTGATGAAGAAGCCCTCCATGACCGATCTCCCCTCCGGCAAGGTGCTAGAACATAGGTGTAGATGGCCTCCAGTCGGAACAGATACTTGTTGCGGCAGAAAAAGTGTTTCGGGAGTGCTTTCGGTGTTTATAGGGTAGAAGTGAATTTATTGGCCAGAGAACGACGTCTGGAGAGCCACCAGGGGACCACCACATATTTGGCCACGCCCCTGGTCGCGAGGTGGGATATGTGGTGGGGCCTTGGTGCATATTATGTCCTTCTTATGAAGCTTCTAGGTCTTGTATTGGTCCAGAAAAAATCGTGAACAAGTTTCGTGGTAATTGGACTCCGTTTGGTACTATAACTCTAAAAAGGCAAAAACACGCTGAAAACATGAACTGGCACTGGGCACTAGGTCAATAGGTCAGTGCTCAAATATATTATAAATTGGTAAATAAATACCCCAAAAGTATCCAAGAATGATAATATATTAGGATGGAACAATAAAAAATTATAGATACGTTGGAGACGTATCCGCATCCCAAGCTTAATTCCTGCTCGTCCTCGAGTAGGTAAATGACAAAGAATTTTTCATTTGACATGCTACCCATTATGTAATCTTTGGTATGTATGCTCATTGAGAAATGATGAATTAATAGACGACAACATAGTAATATTTAGAAGTATAGGAAACAAAATCAATGATTTTTCAAAGTATACGATCCTACAAGAACGTTTACCCCTACTCATCTTATTATATTAGCAAGGCATGACTCCGTCTTCACCACATTGATACAGATGTTAAGCACCACAGTGTCCAAGTCAGACAATTGGATCGTACTTTTTAAATATGCATCAAATTTTTATTCTTCACGCAATACATGAGCGTGAACCATTAGACATAGCATATAGGTGGTATAGAATATGATGGTAGATATCAAAGGGTAAAAGGTGGAGAAGATAGTCTCAAATCAACTAGGCGTATGTCGCATACCAACGAGCTATGGAGATGCTCATTGATAGATGTCAATGCAAGGAGTTGGGATTGTTGTCGTGGGAATGAGTCTGACAGTAGAAGTTAGGGGTACGAAAGGAGAGGGCAGAGTCCTAGCTACGACGAGGATGTACACACAGATGTATGAGTTCAGGCCCCTCTCATGGAGGTAATAGCCCTACGTCTCAGTGCTCTGGAGCTTTTGTCTTGTGGAGAGAATGAGTTACAAAGGTTGCGAAGCCTTGTGCCAGAGGGGAGAGGCGGCTTATATAGAGTTCGCTGCCCCTCATAAGTGTGAGGCATCCAAGGGTCCGATCGTGGGTATAAAGACGAGCGTTACTACTAACGTACATCATAATTGCTATTAATGACGACTGGCCTAACGCCTGCCTGTTGGCCTCCCGTGGGTGGCTTCTGGTCTTCTAGCGTTGACTGGAAGCGAGGTCTTCCGAGTGACAGGTGACTGTCGAGTGAAGGAAGAAGCCTCCGAATGGATTGACTGTCGAGTGACTTGAGCACCATAGTGAATCCAGTCGGAATCTTTCTTGTGGTCTTTAAGTCCTCCAATGCAGTGTCCTTAGGTAGGGTATATAAGTCAGGCATAGGACCCTACCCTAGGTACATATCCTCATCATTAGCCCCCGAATGGATCAGGGTTCGAGTGGTGAAGGGGGTATCGACGCCAGTTCAGAACAAGGCACCAAATCTTCCGAATGATTTTCGGGGCTTCAACGAAACTTGCGTCGACTGAACTCTTCATCATTCGCCCGGATCGATTCTATCTTAAAAGTGTCCGAGTGAATGCTCAATGCCAATTTTGTTTCGAGTGACCTGAAGGGATCTTTGGACGTGACGGGTCGCTCTGTCTGGCCCGGATCTTGCGGGATACGAAAATTAGGGAAGCACGCGTGTCTGTGATGATGACGCCACGACCGGGGAAAGTGGGAGCATGATGCCTTTGCGTTCCGCTCATTTCGCCACGTATAGCGCGCCGTCTGCGGTTAGGATACGCGGGGATCTCGTGGGCCCATATGTCAGTGAGACACTCGGCAGGGTATAAATCCCGAAGCTCCGCGGTTTGTACAATACTTTCCCCCCAAATCTCCTCTCTTCCTCTGCCTCCCCCATCTCCAGTGCGCCACTCTGCTCCACTCCGATGACCTCCGCCGCCGCGATGACGAAGGGAGCAACTGAGAAGCTGGAGCATGCCAAGAAGGGGCCATGAAGGGCAAGGCCAAGAAGCCCTCGACCACCCGGTTCACCGCGCCGGCAGGGTGGATCTAGGGGGACTTTCTCCCATCGACAATCACCATCGTGGACGTCGAGAATCTTGTCGTCAACGGGCTCATGGCGGACGGTTCTTGGAGGCTGTCGGAGGTAGAGAGCGAGCCGGAGCCACGTGAGGGGGAGCGGGTTCTTCTCCTCTCCCATGTCGAAGGAGGTTTCTCCATGCCCCCCATCCATTCTTTAGAGGGTTTTTGAACTTCTTCGGAGCCCAACTCCATCACTTTCCTGCAAATGCAATTTCCTACTTGTCTGTCTTCATCACTCTGTGTGAGTGCTTCTTGGGTTGCTCTCCCCACTGGGGTCTGTTCAAGCACATTTTCACCGTCAGATCTCAAACGGTGAAAAAGGCCCACCCTAAGGATGGAAAAACTCATGTAGTCTTGCTGTGTGGAGGTTTAGGGATCCAGAAGAGAGCTCGTAGTTCTTTTCCTTCCATGACTTTCCCTAAATCAGTTAGAGGTTGGCAGCCAACCTAGTTTTATTGCAAGGACGTAGCTTCTCCCAATGTGTCGAATGGTCTTTCTCCCTTCACGTTAGATCGTCCAGCCATTCCCAAATCCTTGAAGGTGTTGGAGGGGGAGAAAGTCCAGGTTGGGATCCTGGTGGATGCTGTAGGGGCCCTTATCCATGGTGGAGTCACTGGTATGGATCTATTGGAGACATTCCTCAGTTGATGGATCCAGCCGCTTCAAGCAAGGGACCACACTATGTGGTATTATGCAGGCCCTGAGGACTCGACCAGGACACACCCAGAGGAGGTTTCACAAAAAACTATCGAGCAGTGGCTTCGTCGTATCACTGGAGCTTGTGACAATCCCCTGGGTGCCAAGAGGATCCAACCCTACGCTGCTGAGAATCCGCCGAAGAATCTGGTAAATTTTATCTTGTCGACTGTTGTACTATTATGTCGAGTGATTGATTGATTTGTTGACTGACTTCATTGTTTGAATCATGCAGGAGTGGACGCACATGCACTCGCCCGTACCCAACGGGAGCCAGCCTGAAGACGGTGGGGAAAGCGAGGGTGGCAGCGTGGACGTCGACTGTGTTTATGGCAGTGAAGATGAATATGAAGACTTGGGCGAGAACGAGGATGAAATCGAGTCTCCTCCATGCACCAAACTTTGCTCCAAGTCACATCAGGACCCTGCGACTGCCGTGGGCAAGGCCCCAGCTCCAAGTGAAAGAAACCCAAAGCGGAACCGACCCTCGACCATCGAGTCGAGTGAATGATCGACGAAGCAGCCCAAGCCCAACATAGAAAAACCTTGCAAAGCTTTGCCTCGCATGAAGATGGTTGTGCCTGTCGTCTCAACGTAAGTGTTTGCTTTCATCTTTCGCTATCGATTGTGACTTTGAATTCTTGTTGACCGAGTGGAATTTGATTTACTAGTGTCGTTACCTCAGTGACGTCACCTCCACAGGAAGGAGAGGAGCAAATGGATGTGGATACTGCTGATGCGGCCACTTCCCAAAGAGGTAAACAAATCTTTACTCGGCTCTGTTTCTCAAATGAGATTCGTCGATTGCAAGAATTAACATTGCCGAGTGGTATTTGCAGAAATCATTCTACTGGAAGATGATGAAGAACAACCTCGGGGTACGGGGGGTGAAGGTGAGACCTTAGGCGCCCCACGCGTATGCGCCCGAATAACTCCATCAGCACAGACGCCTCAGCGGTCGACTACTGGATCCTCCCAGGGGATAAGCTATTGGAAATATGCCCTAGAGGCAATAATAAATTAGTTATTATCATATTTCCTTGTTCATGATAATCGTTTATTATCCATACTATAATTGTATTGATCGGAGACTTAGATGCATGTGTGGATACATAGACAAAACCATGTCCCTAGTATGCCTCTAATAGACTAGCTCGCTGATCAAAAGATGGTTAAGGTTTCCTAGCCATGGACATGAGATGTCATTTGATAATGGGGTCACATCATTAGGAGAATGATGTGATGGACAAGACCCAAACTGCAAACGTAGCATATGATCGTGCCAGTTTATTGCTACTGGTTTCCGCATGTCAAGTATGTGTTCCTATGACCATGAGATCATGCAACTCATAGATATCGGAGGAGTGCCTTGTGTGTATCAAACATCACAACGTAACTGGGTGACTATAAAGGTGCTCTACAGGTATCTCCGATGGTGTCTATTGAGTTGGCATGGATCGAGACTGGGATTTGTTACTCCGTGTGACGGAGAGGTATCTCGGGGCCCACTCGGTAATGCAACATCACAATAAGCCTTGCAAGCAATGTGACTAATTGTTAGTTGCGGGATCTTGTATTACGGAACGAGTAAAGAGACTTGCCGGTAACGAGGTTGAACTAGGTATGGAGATACCGACGATCGAATCACGGGCAAGTAACATACCGAAGAACAAAGGGAACGTTATACGGGATTAACTGAATCCTTGACATAGAGGTTCGACCGATCAAGATCTTCGTAGAATATGTAGGAACCGATGTGGACGTCCAGGTCCCGCCATTGGTTATTGACCGTAGAGGTGTCTCGGTCATGTCTACATAGTTCTCGAACCCGCAGGGTCTGCACACTTAAGGTTCGGTGACGTTTCGGTAGTGTAGAGTTATGTATGGTGGTGACTGAAGTTTGTTCGGAGTCCTGTATGAGATCCCGGATGTCACGAGGAGCTCCGGAATGGTCCGGAGGTAAAGATTCATATATAGGAAGTCCCAGTTTGGTTTCCGGAAAAGTTTTGGGCTCATCAGTAGTGTACCGGGAGTGCCGGTAGTGTACCGGGAGTGTCTGTAGTGTACCGGGAGGCCTCCGGGAGGGGTATTTCGACCCCAAGAGGTCCATGGGCTGTGGGGAATAATAACCAGCCCTTTTTGGGCTGGGAAAACATCCACAAAGGCCCATGGCGCAGGAGAGAAAGTCCTAAAGCAAAAAGTGGAAAATCAGCCAATAGGAGGCAATCCTACTCCAACTAGGATTGGAGGTGAAGTAGGATTGCTTCCCACCTCCTATTTCGACCGACCCAAAGGCCTTGGATGCCTCTCCTCTCCTCTCCTCCTATATATACTAGTGGATTGGGTGGTTTTTGGACAGAATTTCCGGCCACGTGCTACCTGTTTCACCGGTGCACAGTTTCTCCTCTAGATCGGTTTTCCGCAGCGCTTAGGCGAAGCCCTGCCGGAATCACTCCACCACCATCACCGGAGCGCCGTCACGCTACCGGTGAACTCTCTCTCCTCTCCACCTCCTATTGCTGGATCAAGACGGTGGAGATCGTCATCAAGCTGCACGTGTGCTGAACGCGGAGGTGTCGTCCGTTCGGCGCTAGATCGGAAGGACCGTGATCGAGATCGCGAGACGGTTTGTGATGTGATCACGGAACGGATCGTGATGAGTTCGCGGGACAGATCGTGATCAAGATCGTGAGACGGATCGTGATGAGTTTGCGGGACGGATCATGATGTGTTCGCGGGACAGATCGTGATCAAGATCGTGAGACGGATCGTGATGAGATCGCGGGACGGATCGTGATCAAGATCGTGAGACGGATCGTGATGAGATCGCGGGACGGATCGTGATGAGTTCACGGGACGGATCGTGATTGGATCGCGGGACGGATCGTGATGAGATCGTGGGACGCTCGGCGATTTGGATCGCGAAGAAGTTCGACTACACCAACCGCGTTTCTTAACGCTTCCCGCTTAGCGATCTACAAGGGTACGTAGATCCACTCTCCCTCTCGTAGATGCTCATCACCATGGATAGGTTTGCGTGTGCGTTGGAAATTTTTTGATTCCCATGCGACGTTCCCCAACAGTGGCATCATGAGCTAGGTTGATGGTTCGATGAGATCTCGAGTAGAACACAAAAGGTTTGTGGGCGTTGATGCTTAGATTGCTTCCTCCCTTGGTCGGATTTTGGTTCAGCGGGATTGTGAGATGAAGCAGCCCGGACCAACATTACTCGTACGCTTACGAGAGACCGGTTCCCTCGACGCAACTTGTTGCTTAGATGGCTTGCGGGTGACAGTTTCTCTCACTTTAGTTGGATCGGATCCGACAAAGGCGGTCCTTGAGAAGGTTGAAAATCAATCTATGTATCACCGTTGTGGTTTATGCGTAGGTGAGAATCGTTCTTGCTAGATACCCATAGCAGCCACGTAAAACATGCAACAACAATTAGAGGACGTCTAACTTGTTTTTGCAGGGTATGTTGTGATGTGATATGGCCAATTACATGATGAGATATATGTGATGTATGAGATGATCATGTGATGTATAGAATTTCACGACTTGCATGTCGTTGAGTACGGCAACCGGCAGGAGCCATAGGGTTGTCTTTAATTATCGTATGACCTGCGTGTCAATCATTAAGCGCTATGTAATGCTTTACTTTATCGCTAAGCGGTAGCAATAGAAGTAGAAGCAGGGCTGGTGCCACAACCCCAATGGCAACACATTGATGGAGATCAAGATGATGGAGATCATGGTGTTGTGCCGGTGACGATGGAGATCATGCCGGTGTTTCGAAGATGGAGATCTTAAACACAAGTTCATGGCCATATCATGTCACTTCTGAATTGCATGAGATGTTAATCCTTTTATGCACCTTGTTTTGCTTAGTACGGCGGTAGCATTATAAGGTGATCCCTCACTTGAATTTCAAGATGAACTGTGTTCTCCCCGAGTGTGCACCGTTGCGAAAGTTCGTCGTGTTGAGACACCACGTGATGATCGGGTGTGATAGACTCTACGTTCACATACAACGGGTGCAAGCCAGATTTGCACGCGCAGAACACTCGGGTTAAACTTGACGAGCCTAGCATGTACAGACATGGCCTCGGAACACAAGAGACCGAAAGGTCAAGCATGAGTCATATAGTGGATATGATCAACATAATGATGTTCACCATTGAAGCCACCTTAACTCACGTGATGATCGGACTTGAGTTGGTGAATTTGGATCATGTATCACTCGAATGACCCGAGGGATGTCAATTTGAGTGGGAGTTCTTAAGTAATATGATTAATTGAACTCATTATCATGAACATAGTCAATAGTGTCTTTGCAAATTATGTTGTAGATTACTAGCTCGCGCTGTAGCTCCCTTAAATTTTTATATGTTCCTAGAGAAATAGAGTTGAAATATGTTGGTAGCAATATTGCGGACTGGGTCCGTGATCTGAGGATTGTCCTCATTGCTGCACAGAAGGCTTATGTCCTTAATGCACCGCTCGGTGCGCCACCCCCTCTAGCGTCGTCTATAGATGTTGTGAACATCTGACAGGCACGTTTCGATGACTACTTGATAGTTTAGTGCGTCATGCATTACGTCTTAGAATTGAGGCTCCGAAACGTTTTGAACGTCACGGAACATATGAGATGTTCTAGGAGCAGAGATTGTGATCTCAGGCTCGTGCCTGTGTTGCGAGATATGAGATCTCCAACAAGATTCTTTGCCTGTAAGATGAAGGAGAATAGCTCAATCGTTGAGCATGTACTCAGATTGTCTGGGTACTACAATCGCTTGAATCAAGTGGGAGTTGATCTTCCAGATAAGATAGTGATTGATATAGTTCTCCAAGTCACTGTCACTAAAGCTACTAGAACTTAGTGATGAACTATAATACACCAGGGATAGAAGTATTGATCCCTGAGCTGTTCGCGATGTTTGACACCGTGAAGGTAGAAATCAAGAAGGAGCATCAAGTGTTGATGGTTAATTAAACCACTAGTTTCAAAAAGGGCAAGAGCAAGGAGGGAAACTTCATGGATAGCAAGTCAGTTGTTGCTCCAGTGAAGCAACCCAAAGTTGAACTCAAACCCGAGACTAAGTGCTTCTGTTATGAGGTGAGAGGTCGCTGAAGCGGAACAACCCTAGATACTTGGTAGATAAGAAGGCTGGCAACATCGACAGAAGTATATTTGATATACGAGTTATTGATGTGTACCTTGCTAGTACTCCTAGTAGCACCTGGGTATTGGATACCGGTTCGGTTGCTAAATGTTAGTAACTCGAAATAAAAGCTACGGAATAAACGGAGAACTAGCTAAGGGTGAGGTGACGATGTGTGTTGGAAATGTTTCCAAGGTTGATGTGATCAACATCGCACGCTCTCTCTACCTTCAGGATTAGTGACGAACCTAAATAAATGTTATTTGGTGTTTTGCGTTGAGCATGAACATGATTAGATCATGTTTGTTGCAATACGGTTATTCATTTAAGTCAGAGAATAATAGTTATTCTGTTTACATGAATAATACCTTCAATGGTCATGCACCCAGTGAGAATGGTTTGTTGAAATCTTGATCGTAGTAATACACATGTTCATAACATTGATGTCAAAAGATACAAAGTTAAATAATGATAGTACCACATACTTGTGGCACTGCCGCAAAATGTCATATTGGTATAAAGCGCATGAAGAAACTCCATGGTGATGGATATTTGGACTCATTCGATTTCGAATCGGTTGAGACATGTGAACCATGCCTCTTGGGCAAGATGACTAAAGGACCCCGTTGGATGGAGCGGGCAAGTGATTCATTGGAAATGATACATGTTGATGTATGCAATCTAGTGAGTCTTGTAGCGTGTAGTGGATATCGTTATTTTCTTACCTTCACTGATGATTTGACTAGATATAGTGTATATTTACTTAATGAAACACAAGTCTGAATCGTTTGAAAGGTTCAAGCAAATTCAGAGTGAAGTTTAAAGATCATCGTGACAAGAAGATAAAAATGACTGCGATATGATCGTGGAGGTGAATATCTGAGTCACGAGTTTGGCATACAACTTAAGACAATGTGAAAGTTGTTTCACAACTAAACGCCACCTGGAACACCATAGTGTGATGGTGTGTCCGAACATCATAGTTATGCTCTATTGGACATGGTGCGTGTTATGATGTCTCTTGTCGTTTTACTACTATAATTTTGGGGTTATGCATTACAGACAACTACATTCACTTTAAATAGGGCACCATCTAAATCCGTTGAGATCACACCATGTGAATTATGGTTTGATAGAAACCTAAGCTGTCATTTCTTAATACTTGGGGTTGCGACACTTGTGTGGAAAATGTTTTCACCTAATGAGGTCGAACCCAAGGCGGACAAATGCATCTTCATAGAATACCCTAAGATCAGTTGGGTGAACCTTCTATCTCAGATCCAAGTGCAAAGTGTTTGTTACTAAAACGGATCCTTTCTCGAGGAAAAGTTTCTCTCGAAAGAATTAAGTGGGAGGAAGATAGAACTTGATGAGGTTGTTAAAACTTTGTTCAACCAGAGAGTAGCGCAGCACAGGATGTTGTTTCTGTGAAGCCTACGTTAGTTGAAGAGGAAGTTAATGATGATGATCATGAAGCTTCAGGATCAAGTTACTATCAAACTTCGTAGGTCGACAAGGATGTGTACTGCTCCTAAGTGGTACGACAACTCTGTCTTGGAGATCATGTTGTTGGACAACGATGAACCTACGAGCTATGGAGAAGCGATGATGGGCCCGGATTCCGACAAATGGTTGGAGGCCATGAAATCCGAGATAGGATCCATGTATGAAAACCAAGTGTAGACTTTGGTAGACTTGCTCATTGGACGGCAGGTCGTTGAGTACAAATGGATCTTTAAAATGAAGACATACATTGATGGTGAATGTCACTATTTGTAAAGCTCGACTTGTTGCAAAGATGTTTGTGACAAGTTCAAGGAGTTGACTACGATGAGACTTTCTCACTCGTAGTGGTGCTAAAGTCTGTTGGAATTATGTTAGCAGTAGCTGTGTTTTCAATTATGAAATCTGGCAGATGGATGTCAAAACATCGTTTCCTTAACGGTTTACTTGAGGAAAGGTTGTATGTGATACAACCAGAAGGTTTTGTCAGGCCTAAGGATGCTAAAAGGTGTGCAAGCTTCGGTGATCCTTCCATGGACTGAAGCAAGCATCTCGGAGTTGGAATATACGCTTTGATGAGGTGATCAAAGTTTTGATGTTTATACAAAGTTTACGAGAAACTTGTATTTGCAATAAAGTGAGTGGGAGCACTATAGAATTTCTGATACGTATATGTGGATGACATATTGTTGATCGGAAATAATGTAGAATTTCTGGAAGGCATAAAAGGTTGTTTGAAAAGTGTTTTTCAAAGGAAGACCTGGATGAAGCTACCTAATTGTTGAGCATCAAAATCTATGGAGATAGATCAAGATGCTCGATGAGACTTTCAATGAGTGCATACCTTGACAAGATTTTGAAAGAGTTCAAAATGGATCAGTTAGAGAAAGAGTTCTCGCCTGATTTGTAAGGTGTGAAAGTTGAGTGAGACTCAAAGCTCGACAACGGCAGAAGAAAGAGAAAGGACGAACGTCGTCCCCTATGCCTTATCCATAGGCTCTATATTATGCCATGCTGTGTACCGCACCTGTGTGTGCCTTGCCATGAGTCCGTCAGGGGGTACAACAGTGGTCCAGGAGTGGATCACTGGATAGCGGTCGAAATTATCCTTAGTGACCAGAGGACTAAGGAAATGTTTCTTGATTATGGAGGTGATAAAGAGTTCGTCGTAAAGAGTTACGTCGATGCAAGCTTTAAACACCTATCCAGATGACTAGTGGTAGCAATCTGGATACGTATAGTGGAGCAGCCATTCGGAAATAGTACCAGGTGGAGTGTGGTAGCAGTGTTTACGGTTTGACATAGAGATTTGTAAAGTACACACAGATCTGAATATCGCAGACCCGTTGACTATAAGACCTCTCTCACATGCAAAGCATGATCAAGCCCCAAAACTCAGTGGGTGTTAGATTCATAACAATGCGAATCACATGGTGATGTGAACTAGATTATTGACTCTAGTGCAAGTGGGAGACTGTTGGAAATATGCCCTAGAGGCAATAATAAATTAGTTATTATCATATTTCCTTGTTCATGATAATCGTTTATTATCCATGCTATAATTGTATTGATCGGAGACTTAGATGCATGTGTGGATACATAGACAAAACCATGTCCCTAGTATGCCTCTAATAGACTAGCTCGCTGATCAAAAGATGGTTAAGGTTTCCTAGCCATGGACATGAGATGTCATTTGATAACGGGGTCACATCATTAGGAGAATGATGTGATGGACAAGACCCAAACTGCAAACGTAGCATATGATCGTGTCAGTTTATTGCTACTGTTTTCCGCATATCAAGTATGTGTTCCTATGACCATGAGATCATGCAACTCACAGATATCAGAGGAGTGCCTTGTGTGTATCAAACGTCGCAACGTAACTGGGTGACTATAAAGGTGCTCTATAGGTATCTCCGATGGTGTCTGTTGAGTTGGCATGGATCGAGACTGGGATTTGTTACTCCGTGTGACGGAGAGGTATCTCGGGGCCCACTCGGTAATGCAACATCACAATAAGCCTTGCAAGCAATGTGACTAATTTTTAGTTGCGGGATCTTGTATTACGGAATGAGTAAAGAGACTTGCCGGTAACGAGGTTGAACTAGGTATGGAGATGCCGACGATCGAATCTCGGGCAAGTAACATACCGAAGAACAAAGGGAATGTTATACGGGATTAACTGAATCCTTGACATAGAGGTTCGACCGATAAAGATCTTCGTAGAATATGTAGGAACCGATGTGGACGTCCAGGTCCCGCCATTGGTTATTGACCGTAGAGGTGTCTCGGTCATGTCTACATAGTTCTCGAACCCGCAGGGTCTGCACACTTAAGGTTCGGTGACGTTTCGGTAGTGTAGAGTTATGTATGGTGGTGACCAAAGTTTGTTCGGAGTCCCGGATGAGATCCTGGACGTCACGAGGAGCTCCGGAATGGTCCGGAGGTAAAGATTCATACATAGGAAATCCCAGTTTGGTTTCCAGAAATGTTTCGGGCTCATCGGTAGTGTACCGGGAGTGCCGGTAGTGTACCGGGAGTGCCTGTAGTGTACCGGGAGGCCTCCGGGAGGTGTATTCGACCCCAAGAGGTCCATGGGCTGTGGGAGAATAATAACCAGCCCTTTGTGGGCTGGGAAAACAGCCACAAAGGCCCATGGCGCAGGAGAGAAAGTCCTAAAGCAAAAAGTGGAAAATCAGCCAATAGGAGGCAATCCTACTCCAACTAGGATTGGAGGTGAAGTAGGATTGCTTCCCACCTCCTATTTCGGCCGACCCAAAGGCCTTGGCTGCCTCTCCTCTCCTATCCTCCTATATATACTAGTGGATTGGGTGGTTTTTGGACAGAATTTCCGGCCACGTGCTACCCGTTTGACCGGTGCACAGTTTCTCCTCTAGATCGGTTTTCCGCAGCGCTTAGGCGAAGCCCTGCCGGAATCACTCCACAACCATCACTGGAGCGCCGTCACGCTGCCGGTGAACTCTCTCTCTCCTCTCCACCTCCTATTGCTGGATCAAGACGGTGGAGATCGTCATCAAGCTGCACGTGTGCTGAACGCGGAGGTGTCGTCCGTTCGGCGCTAGATCGGAAGGACCGTGATCGAGATCGCGAGACGGTTCGTCATGTGATCACGGAACGGATCGTGATGAGTTCGTGGGACAGATCGTGATCAGGATCGTGAGACAGATCGTGATGAGTTCGCGGGACGGATCATGATGTGTTCGCGGGACGGTTCGTGATGAGATCGCGGAACGGATCATGATGAGTTCGCGGGACAGATCGTGATCAAGATCGTGAGACGGATCGTGATGAGATCGCGGGACGGATCGTGATGAGTTCACGGGACGGATGGTGATTGGATCGCGGGACGGATCGTGATGAGATCGTGGGACGCTCGGCGATTTGGATCGCGAAGAAGTTCGACTACACCAACCGCGTTTCTTAATGCTTCCCGCTTAGCGATCTACAAGGGTACATAGATCCACTCTCCCTCTCGTAGATGCTCATCACCATGGATAGGTTTGCGTGTGCGTAGGAAATTTTTTGTTTCCCATGCGACGTTCCCCAACATAAGCAACTCGACACGGGTTAGAATCGATCTTGCGGTACCGCTGTCGAGTGCTCCACCAGCTATTTCAATCATCGTGACGTCAACTCCAACTGGACCACCTCAGACTACCCCAACTATCCCTGCCGCAACGTCGATCCCATCGGTGACTGCCTTTCCTCTGCACCGCGTTCCGAAAGACCAGACCGGAGCCGCGAAGGAGGCCATTGTCTAGGAGGAACAAATGATGCTACGCACCAAGGAGGCGTACGAGGCCAGCAAGCTGGGTTACGATGCTAGCATAGCGCTTCGCACTAATGTCCAAGTAAGTTCGATTGTAAGTGCATTTCTGATTGAATTCCTGTCTTCTTTGAATGTACACCCACTGGGTGTTTTCCGCTTGTAGAATATTTGTAAGTTCTCCACTCTAATAGATCAGGTCGTAATCGAGTAGATTTCGATCCAGTGGGGACATGCTGAGTGCACCCACTGGGTGTAGTCCCCGAGACCGCTGTCAAGTGCTTGCACTTGCAATGGCCTTAGAGTTTGTCATATGCGGAATACGCTTGCCACTCAACATGTCGCGTGGACTTCTTGCCCTGGCCGTGCCACTCCGAAGCTTCCTTGTAGGTTTCATGGACATAATTTCCATCAACCATGATATGACGCTACTTCAAGGGTGCAGAGTGGGGTGGCGAGCCACTCGACGGATTGAGTGATAGATGGTTCAGTGGGGGCACGCTGAGTGCACCCACTGGGTGTAGTCCCCGAGACCGTCGTCGAGTGCTTGCACTGGCGGAGGTCTTAGAAGAGACAATATTCATATGCTTGTGCATATTTTTATTTTTATTTTCTGCCACTCGACAGATCGAGAGTTAGCAGATCCAGTGGGGGCACGCTGAGTGCACCCACTTGGTGTGGTCCTAGAGACCGTCGTCGAGTGCTTGCACTAGCGAGGGTCTGATAGAGACCGTCGTATGCTCGGACAGGGCAGACCTTGTCGAGTTATTTAGGAACTAGTGAGGGCACGCTGAGTGCATCCACTGGGTGTAGTCCCCGAGGCTATTGTTGGTCGTTCACGATGAGTAGTAGTCTTAAGAACTT
Organism: Hordeum marinum; assembly: GCA_022496015.1. NCBI lineage: Eukaryota > Viridiplantae > Streptophyta > Magnoliopsida > Poales > Poaceae > Hordeum > Hordeum marinum. The sequence continues at coordinate 160,313,738 of CM039675.1, read as the reverse complement.
TGAACTCAGTATTTTTTGTCGTACGCGGAGTATGCTGACTTTTTTGCCTTAGCCGTACCACTCCGCAGCTACCTTGTAGGTTTCATGGACATCATTTCATGAACCATGATATGACGCTACTTCAAACGTGCAAAGTGGGGTGGCAGATCACTCGACAGATTGAGTGTTAATAGGTCCAATGGGGGCACGCTGAGTGCACCCATTGGGTGTAGTCCCCGAGACCGCCATTGAGTGCTTGCACTGGCGGGGGTCTGAAAGAGACCATCTTGAACGCAGGATTCTTCACTGTATGTGGAGTACGCTTGCCACTCGACATGTCGGGTGGACTTTTTGCTTGAATTCTTCCTCTCCTGAATGCAGGTTTCATGGATATTATTTCCATCAACCATGATATGACGCTATTTCATGGGAGTGGGGTGGGGTGGGGTCCGCCATCCAGTCGACTGTTCTTGACCTTCTATACTCGGGAGTGGTGGGGTTTCCTGTCGACTGAATTTTTTCTTTGTTGATTTTAGAGAGCTTGTGAACTTGGCGTGCAATACAAGGACCTCGAGGAGGAAAGGAACCAGCTGTGAGTGGACTTGGAGGTCTCCAATGGCAGTTTGGAGCGAGTGCGTACTGAACTGAAGACTCTCGGAGGTAACCTCTGTCGGCCCAATGCATTCTTATCCTCACTTTCCATGCTTTGAACCGAGTGCTTTCGCTCGAACAGATGTACGCGATGAAAATCGTCGACTCCAAGCGCGACTCAACAATGCTATTTCTTTAGATACCATGAAGAAGGCGCTAGAGGACAAAGACAAGGCGCTTGCTGATGCTCAACGGGTGGCGAGGGAGAAGACTAAAGCTGCTGAGCAGAAATTGGCTGCCGCTAAGAAGACGGAGGAGGAAAACTCCAAGCCGAAGCTGGAACGGGTAGAGATCATCAAGAAGACCGAGTAGCTGACCAAGAGGAGCAATGGCTTGGAGAAGCACTTGGGGGAGTTCGCGAGGAAGATGTACATCATGCTCGACGATAACCATCTTTGTCGACTGAATTTCGTTAATCCTTGTCGACTGTATTTCATTAAACCCCCTCGCATTCCTTCTTCCCAACAGAATTCTGTCAAGACTTCGAAAAGGAGACTGAAGAAATTGAGCCCAATCTAGACCCTACCAAGTCGTCTGTTGGTGATGGAGTGGCCATGAACATGTTCCGACTCAACGTTAGACTCCAGGGCATTCAAGCGTATATCCTTCGACTGAAAGCTACGATGGAGAAGATTGAAAAGGAACTGTGTCCTGAAGACACCCTTCAGATTGATCTTGCATCCATGATGGCACGCCTTAATGATCTTCCCAGTCGAGTGCAGGCTTGGAAGAAGTCAGCCGGCCGCTGCAGAGCCGATGTGGCGCTCTCCCTTGTTATAGTCCATTGCAAGGAGGTAAGGGAGGACAAGTTGAAGGAGCTCCGAGTAGTGAACACGAAAAAGCTTCAGTTCGAAGATTTCATGGAGACCTTGATTGACGCGGCCATGGGGATTGCAGATGGGATCGACTTGGACACCTTCGTCGAGCCAGCAAGCCTGTCCGGCACTTGAAAAACTTGATTCATGGAGAAAACTTTATTTGCCTCGGTATGCCAAGTCAAAATGTATCAGTCGTAAGACTTCCTTTGGGCCTTAAGCCTAAGCACGTTTGCTTTGTGCGCGAAACATTTATCCATGACGAAACCTTTGAATTTATCTGCATTTGACTTTCAATCGCTTGTTCGACTGAATTTGTTTTTGACTTAGGCAAAAGCTGGTTCGCAGCTAAGCCCCCGAGTGTGAGGATTGCTCAACACTCAGAGAAGTTTTGAACTTAAGCGAATATTGGTTTGCATCTAAGTTTTCAAGTGAATATATAGTAATCCACTTGGAATTTATTTTTGTCTTAGGCGAAAGCTGGTTCACAGCTAAGTCCCCGAGTGTGAGGATTGCTCAACACTCAGAGAAGTTTTGAACTTAGGCGAAGACTGGTTCGCAGCTAAGTCACCGAGTGAATGGACTGCTATCCACTTGGCAGGGTTTTTAACTTAGCCGAAATCTGGTTCGCAGCTAAGCCCCCGAGTGTGAGGATTGCTCAACACTCAGAGAAGTTTTGAACGTAAGCGAATACTGGTTCGCATCTAAGTTTACGAGTGAATATATAGTAATCCACTCGGAATTTATTTTTGTCTTAGGCAAAAGCTGGTTTGCAGCTAAGCACCCGAGTGTGAGGATTTCTCAACACTTGGAGAAGTTTTGAACTTAGGCGAAGACTAGTTCGCAGCTAAGTCACCGAGTGAATGGACTACTATCCACTCGGCAGAGTTTAACTTAGGCGAAATCATGTTCGCGGCTAAGCCCCTAAGTGTGAGGATTGCTCAACACTCAAAAAAGTTTTGAACTTAGGTGAAGACTGGTTCGCAGCTAAGTCACCGAGTGAATGGACTTCTATCCACTCGACGGGTTTTTTAACTTAGGCGAAAGCATGTTCGCGGCTAAGCCCCCGAGTGTGAGGATTGCTCAACACTCGGAGTGTTCCCAAGTGAGAAATTATATGATCAGAATCGACGAATAGATTGAGGAAGTCAAACTTGCATAAATGACATGGTCTAAAATAATTTTATTACATCAAAACCACATTGTTTTTTAAGTATAGAAACGTCGGAGCAAATCTGCATTCCAGGCTCGCGGCTCGTCAATCTGCTTCTTGAGGTTGTACAAGTGATAAGCTCCGTTGTTCAACACCTTGGTGACGATAAAGGGACCCTCCCACGCAGGAGCAAGCTTGTGGGGTTGTTGTTGATCCACTCGGAGCACCAAATGTCCCTCATGAAACGACCGACTCTTAACATGTTTCACATGGAAGCGTCCCGGATCTTGCTGATAAGTTGCGGTCCGTATAGAGCCATCTCTCGCTCTTCCTCTAGGAGGTCTATGCCATCTTGTCTTGCTTGCTCAGCTTCAACTTCAGAGTAAAGATCCACCCGGGGAGAGTTGTGGAACAAATCACTTGGCAGGACAGCTTCGGATCCATAGACCAGGAAAAAGGGAGTTCATCCAGTCGGCCGATTAGGTGTTGTTCTTAGGCCCCATAAAACAGATGGCAACTCCGACACCTAGGCCCCGACAACATGTTCCAGGTCGCGCATGAGACGAGGCTTCAGACCTTGCAGGATGAGACCGTTGGCTCGCTCAACTTGACCATTGGTTTGAGGGTGTGCAACAGAAGCATAATCCACCTGAGTACCCTGGGAGGAGCAGAAATGTCTGAATTCTTCTGAGTCAAAGTTGGTGCCATTATCTGTGATGATGTTGTGGGGAACCCCATACCGAAAGACTATTTCCCTCATGAATGTGACTGCAGTATGAGAGTTCAATTTCTTTATCGGCTTGGCCTCAATCCACTTTGTAAACTTGTCGACTTCAATGAGCAAATGAGTGAATCCGCCTTGTCCAGTCTGAAAGGGACCAACCAAATCTAGACCCCAGACAGCAAACGGCCAGGCAAGGGGGATTGTCTTCAGAGCAGACGTAGGTTTGTGAGATAAGTTTGCATAGAACTGACACCCTTCACAGTGATCGACAATGTCCTTAGCACGTGGCCAGAAGAAACCAGCTCGGTAGGCTTTAGCAACGATTGTCCGTGAGGACGCATGATGGCCGCAAGTTCCCGAGTGGATTTCATCTAGGATCATTCGACCTTCTTCAGGGGAAATGCATCGCTGTGTCACGCCGTTCACGCTTTCTCGAAACAGCTGATCTTCAATAACAGTAAAAGCTTTCGACTTGCACACGATCTGTCGTGCTTCTGTCTCGTCTTCAGGAAGTTATTGCCTCAGGATATATGCAATATAGGGCACTGTCCAGTCGGGAATGATGACCAGAACCTCCATAACTAAATAGATAACTGCAGGAACATCGACCTCAGTCGGATCAGAGGAGCTCATAGCTTGCGGGGGCTCTTTAGTGAAAGGATCCTCCTGCATCGAAGGAGTGTGGAGGTGCTCCAAGAATACATTGCTAGGGACAGGTCGTCGAGTGGATCCAATCTTTGCTAGCTCATCAGCCGCTTGATTCTTCACTCGGGGAACATGATGAAGTTCGAGACCTTCAAACTTCTTCTCGAGCTTTCTAACAGCGTTGCAGTATCTAGTCATAGCAGGGTTTCGAATGTCCCACTCTTTCATCACTTGATTGACCACCAAATCTGAGTCGCCATAAACCAGCAGGCGCTTGACGCCGAGTGAGATAGCCATGCACAACCCATATAAAAGCGCTTCATATTCTGCTTCATTGTTGGAGGAATTGAAGTGTATTTGCAAGACATAACTGAGTTTGTCGCCTTTCGGAGATACCAAGACAACACCAGCACCGGACCCATTCAACATTTTAGAGCCGTCAAAGAACATGGTCCAGTGTGCCGAGTAAATTTGGATTGGTTGCTGCTGTTCAATCCACTCGGCCATAAAATCAGCAAGTGCCTGAGACTTGATCGCTTTCTTGGCTTCAAATTTGATGTCAAAATACAGGAGTTCAATCGCCCATTTAGCCACTTGACCAGTCGCGTCTCGATTGTTTAAGATCTCTGATAATGAAGCATCACTGACGACTGAAATTGAGTGGTCCTGAAACTAGTGCGCCACCTTCTTTGCTGATAGATAAATACCATAAACCAGCTTCTGGTAGTGCGGATATCTTTGCTTCGAAGGAGTCAACACTTTAGAAACATAATAGACTGGACGTTGGACTTTGTAGGCCTTGCCCTCCTCTTCCCGCTCGACAGTCAGCACTGTACCGACGACCTAATTAGTAGCCACAATGTACAAGATCAAAGGCTCTTTGCTGCGAGGAGTAGCAAGCACCGGCTGGGTGGAGAGCAGGGCTTTGAGCTCGACAAACACTGGTTCGGCCTCCGGAGTCCACTCGAATGTGTCAGACTTCTTCATCAGTCGGTACAAAGGCAATGCCTTCTCACCGAGATGAGAAATGAATCAAGTCAATGCCGCCAAGCAACCTGTGAGCTTTTGAACATCGTGCACTCGCACGGGAGTCTTCATTCGGGTAATGGCGCTGATTTTCTCAGGGTTGACGTTGATCCCTTGTTCGGAAACGAGAAAACTGAGTAACTTGTCGCCAGGGACACCGAAAGTACACTTAGCCGGATTCAGCTTTATATCATACCTCCTCAGATTGGCAAAAGTTTCGGCCAAGTCAGCCAGCAGGTCGAAACCTTTGCGGGACTTGACAACTATATCGTCCATGTACGCCTTGACATTCCGAGGGATCTGGTCGAATAGACACTTTTGGATCATGCGCATGAAAGTAGCGTTGGCATTTTTCAAACGAATGGCATGGTGATGTAGCAAAAACACCCAAATGGGGTGATGAAGGCTGTTTTTATTTCATCTGGGCCAAACAGACGGATCTGATGGTAACCAGAGTAAGCATCCAGAAACGGTAAGCGCTCGCATCCCACAGCCGAGTCAACAACCTGATCTATACGGGGGGGGCGGAAAATGATCTTTCGGGCAGGCCCGATTGATATGCATGAAGTCAATACACATGCGTCACGACTTGTCCTTCTTGGGAACCATGACAACATTCGAGAGCCACACAGAGTGGTAAATCTCCCGAATGAACTTGGCTTGCAAGAGACGAGTCACCTCTTCGCCGACTGCCTTACTCTTCTCTGCCGCTGATCGACGCAAATGCTCCTTAACTGGCTTGGCCTTCGGATCAACTCTCAGTCGGTGCTCAGCCAGCTCCGTGGGAACCCTCAGCATGTCAACAAGCTTCCATGCGAAGATGTCTCAGTTCCCACGGAGGAACTGGATGAGCTCAGCTTCCTATTTGTTGTCGAGTGTTGACGATATATTGGTCGGCGCGGCAGTTGAATCTTGTAACAGCCCGGGACCGACGCTTTAGAAGATTCCCCTTTTATTTTCCATTCTCATATGTGTTTCGTTTGGTTGTTGCATTCAGCATCGCATCATTCATGCATGGCATTGTCTCTCGTTTTCAAACACTTGCATCCGTTTGTAGTTGTCGGTTCTCTTTATTCACGTCGTCAACCTTTCAAGGCCAACCACACACGCACGCGCCCGCGGCATCGATAAAATATTATTTTAAAGTGCGTATAAAACTTTCTCAGATTGGGTCGGAAATTCGCAAGTGGTCTTGTTATATTGTAGGTAGGCTGTCAGTCAAATTTCGTCGCAATCGTAGCTCGTTTGATACCCGTACGGTCGACCGTAGCGGCACCATCATCGGTTTATTGTCGGACGATTTTCATAAATAAAACTTATTGCCGGGCTGCCCATCTTTCCTTTCATCTCCGCCTAGCCCCTCTACACCGCACAGACGCCTCGCATGCGCGTGATAACCTCCCCGAACCCGAAACGTACGGTCGTGACCGTTGATTCTGGATCAATCCCGTTATACCCTAAAGGATCATCCGTGTTTCAATCGAACTCCCTAACCTTTTTAATTTTACCGTCCATATGCGATCAAAGGGACAGGATAGCCCTAGCCTAATCCCGGAGCAGTATATAGCCGGTCAAACCCTAGACCTAGCGATCTGTCGGGATCTGCCCTATCCAACCCAGCCGCTCCCTCTTTCTCATTTTTTCCACCGAGCCAACCCCAACGGCAGCTCCCTTCTCGTGCTTCGATCCAGGAGGGATCAGATGCAGTGCCCGACAGCTCTTCAGTCATCATGCTCCTCCTCGGCGACCAAGCCGTCCCCGCGCCCACAGCCTGCGTCCCCTCAACAACGACCGAGGCGCTCGAGCGGGAGAGTCCCGTCCCCAACCATCGGAGCCAGCGCTTCTCCCTGCCTCCTCGACGCGTCCATCGCCCGCAAAAGCCCGAAGGCAGCAACCCGATGTCCCGAGCTCTCCTGCTCCCAGGCCACCATTGCCTCGCCGGATCTCCGGCCGGCCACCGAACCTCCAGGCATGGCCTCGACCGTCCCCCGCTTCTCCTTCCCCCCGTTCACTGCTCTATCCTTCATTGATCTTCCCACTCTCTGAACCAGGAACGAGGAGCATCCATGGCGCTGCACCATAGCTCCTCCGTCGACCCCATCGTTCCCCCGCGCCGTGCTAGGCCCCTCGCGGCGCCGCCGAGCTCCTCCGGTGGAGAGCGCAGCTGCCGGCTTCGCCTTCTGCCGCTGCACCCGCTCGCTGGAGAACCGCGTCACTGCGCCGGGTTCTGCGTCACCGCTCGTCTGCCTCGCCATGGAGATCGCCTGCGCCATCCTACTGCCCGTCGTTCCCACACCTCCGCCAAGCCAGTCACGCGCCAACTCGATAGGAGCCGAGGCCTCCATGCCGGAGCCACGAGCGTCGTCCCACCACCTCCAGGTCCATGCCCCGGTCTTCTCCTCCCTGTGTTTTCTTCCACATCTCACTCCTGTAACTCCCTCTCTCTCCCCGTGTTGAGGAACAGGAGCAAGGAGCTCCAACGCCCATGGCCTCGTCTCGCGTCGGGAACCAAACCGGACCGAGCCCCTCGCCCACATTCATGCCTCCTCGAGCTCACCCCGGCCCTCCTGTGCGTCTTCTCGCCATGGCCGCGGTCTCTGTTTCCCCCGTTGTAAGCAGTTCCCTTCCGATATGAAACTCTGTTTCCTTTCCTAGATCCGTTCGAGACATAAAGGTTATTTCGTTTGCTGCTTACATTGTAAACAAGCGTACTGGTGGGCGAGTTGGGTAGCGTAGCAAAACTAACTAGCTAGAGATCCTGGGTTCGAATCCCAGCCATCCCATGTTTTGTTGGCATTTTTACCTGTTGCTTTGACCTTCCACATAGACCACTTGGGCAAATCCTTCTGAGCCGCTGCAGTCTTCTGTAATCCGGCCCGTTTTGTTTTCCTTCTCTGCTGCTGCGATTTTTAATTTATACTAGGACATTGCACATTTTCAAAAAAATCCATTAATTTGCATTGTTCATAATTAAATAACCGTGTGTCGCATGTAAATACTCAATATATTAAAAGTGCTTAGAATTTTGTTTTCACATAGACCACTTGGGCCAAATCCTTCTGAGCCGCTGCAGGCTTCTGTAATCCGGCCCGTTTTGTTTTCCTTCTCTGCTGTTGTGATTTTTAATTTATACTAAGACATTGCATATTTTCAGAAAAATCCATTAATTTGCATTGTTCATAATTAAATAACCTTGTGTCGCATGTAAATACTCAATATATTAAAAGTGCTTAGAATTTTGTGTAGATTCATAATTTCTAACTTTCACATATGTTTAAAATGTTTAACTTGTTGTTTTCTTGCAATTTGCGTTAATGTCATGTCAAAATGAATTGTTTAATAACTTTTTAACCGTAGCACCGATGCAAATGTTTTCCATATGTAACTTGATTAGAAAAACATGTAGAATCTCATGCCATACTTTATTTCATGTTTAATAAATATAAAATTGTGTTGGGGTAGATCTGGACAAAATTCATAATTTGCATATGGGGACTTTCCGAAATTGTTATATGTTGCTTCCGGTCTCATTTAAAGTGCCTAGGTGAGGTGATGTAGTTGTTTGTGTTTCACCTCTTGCCATGTTTAACAACATTTAATATTCTCGTATACCTAAACGAGAGTGAACTAAATAATCGATCGTGGAGTTTCGTCAATATGCAACTCGTTGCATATTAAGCTTCACTTTAATGTGTGGTAGTTGTTTGATGTGAATTGTCATGCCTTGCATATTTAAACCGGACATTCATCGTATTTGTTTGCGCATCATGTCATGCATATGTTGTGGTGTACCTTGTGTTGATTGTTGTTTCCGGTTTGCTTCTTTTCGATAGATTTTCGAAAGCGTTCGGGGTGTGAGGATTCGTTCGACTACGTTGGCTCGTCTTCTTCATGGACTCGTTCTTCTTCCAAGTGGGATCTCAGGCAAGATGACACATTTTCCTGGATACCACTACTATCATTGTCATGCTAGTTGTTCCGCTTTTATCATTATGTCTCGCTATCTATCACTTGTTTGTCAAGTCTCCCAACATTGTCATGAAAAGCCTCTAACACTCCACCTTCCTAGCAAACCTTTGTTTGGCTATGTTATCGCTTGCTCAGCCCTTCTTATAGCGTTTCTAGCTGCAGGTGCAATTGCTTCCATGTGACAACATGAACATTCTTTTGCTATCATAATATTATTGCTATTCAATTTAATGCACTTATACACTTGGTAAAGGATGGAAGGCTTGGCCTTTTGCTCGGTGTTTTGTTCCACTCTTGCCAACCCTAGTTATTTGTAAACCGGTGTTATGTTCCATAATTGAGCGCTCCTAACATGCTCGGGGTTGTTATGGGGACCCCCTTGATCTTCGTTTAGGATAAAGCTTGTCTGGCAAGGCCCAACATTGGTACTATTTGCTTAGTAACAACTAAAATTTGCATATGGCATGATCACCTCGTGGATAATTTAATCAACCCCTGGGCCAGTGCTCCTCATGAATGTTGGTCCAAACTAGAGTCGTGTGCGGGGGCAACCCGGGGCAACTCGGGTGATTTCTATCAGGCCACTGTACGCTGCGCTCATCTGGTCGTGTCTTGAGAACGAGATACATGGCTCCTATCGGGTTCGTCGACACGTCGGGCGACCTTGCTGGAATTGTTTTACCTTTCTCGAATGACTTGCGTGAGGAACTCTGATCTTCTTCGGGCTATCTCGAGGTGTCGAATTTCCTTTGGAATTGCCTAGGATGATCACGAGATCCATGGTCGAGGTTATTCCCGCGGCATGTGATTAATTTGTGATGGATGAGTTGGAGCATCCTTGTAGGGTTAAATATTTTGAAAAGCCGTGCCCGCGGTTATGTGGCAAACTTGGATATTTTGTTTAACACCCGGTCATAGCAAACTTGAAGTAAACTCTAATAAAACACACCAACTGTGTGCGTAACCGTGACTGTCTCTTCTCGTGAGTTCTTTCCCGAGAGAGAACACGGTGGGGTTATGTTTGACGTAAGTAGATGTTCAGGATCAGTTATTGATCATTACTAGTTCACGTCAGTTATGCGTAGACCACCATACTTTACTTTCTGTATTCGTAAGTTAGCCACTCAAATAAATGCTTAGTCGCTTGCTGCAGCCTCACCACTTAACCATACCTCACCCGTTAAGCTTTAACAGTCTTGATACCCTTGGAAATGAGATTGCTGAGTCCCTGTGGCTCACAAATTACTATAACAATAGTTGCAGGTACAGGTAATGCGATGATTGAACGCGAGCGCGATGCTTGTTTGATTTGGAGTTCATCTTCTTCTTCATCAATCTAGGATGGGTTCCAGGCGACAGCCTGGGATAACAAGGATGGATGTCATTTTATCGTTTGATTTTGTCCGTAGTCGGACCATGCTCTTATGTATGATGTTTGAGTATGTTGTTGTATTGATGTGATATTGATGTAGCTTGTGGCGAGTGTAAACTAATTCCATATACTCATCTCTTCTGTACATGTACTTGTAATGATATCCATTCTTGCAACACGATGAGATGTGCTTCTATGCCTGTCGAGGCCCTCGTGTCGAAATAAGGATATGATTGCATCTTGGGCATGACAAGTTGGTATCAGAGCCTGTACCAACCTAGGAGCCTCTTGATTGATCGAACTTGGCCGAGTCGAGTCTAGCGAAAAACTATGAGTCTAGTTATATTGGAGAGTAGAATTCTTTTTTACTTCTCTTCTATGCTCTGGTGAGGAATTACGACTTAGGAATTTTATTCTACTCCTCTTCTCGCTCAAAATTTTTAGGATCACGCGGGTATTTCGGAAACTATATGATGATGATGTGACGTAGTTCTGTGTTGGTGCCTCCTGTCTGACTTGATTTCTTTCGAGGAGTTGCGCTCTAGGGGATTCTTGACGCATCGTTATCGTTCAGTTTCCCTAGTATCTCACGACGGAGGATGTTCGAAATGTTGGGGAACGTTGCATGGGAAACAAAAAATTTCCTACGCACACGCAAGATCTATCCATGGTGATGAGCATCTATGAGAGGGAGAGTGGATCTACGTACCCTTGTAGATCGCTAAGCGGGAAGCGTTAAGAAACGCGGTTGGTGTAGTCGAACGTCTTTGTGATCCAAATCGCCGAGCGTCCCGCGATCCAATCACGATCCGTCCCGATCAAGCACCGAACGGACGGCACCTTCGCGTTCAGCACACGTATAGCTTGATGACGATCTCCGCCTTCTTGATCTAGCAAGAGGGAGCGGAGAGGTAGAAGAGTTCTCCGACAGCGTGACGACGCTTTGGAGATGGTGGTTGAGCTATTCCGGCAGGGCTTCGCCTAAGCACTGTAGAAATCCGATCTAGAGGAGAAACTATGCACTAAAGGAACGGGTAGCACGTGGCTGAAAATCAAGTGCAAAAACCCCTAAAACCTCTAGTATATATAGGAGGGAGAGAGGAGGAGGCTTGGCCCTCAAGGTACCAGCCCTTGGCTCGGCCGAATCAAGGAGGAGAGGAGGACTCCTCCTCCAATCCTAGTAGGACTAGGATTCCTCCCTATTTTGCCTTTTTTCCACCTTATCTCTTTGGGTTTTCTCTCCCAGCCGCATGGGCCTTGTGTGGGACTTCCACCAGACCACTAAGGGCTGGTATTCACTCTCCCACAGCCCATGTAGCCTCTTCGGTTGAAATACCCCTCCCGATGGTCTCCCGGTACACTACCGGCACTTAGTCACATTGCTTGCAAGGCTTATTGTGATGTTGTATTATCGAGTGGGCCCTGAGATACCTCTCCGTCACACGGAGTAACAAATCCCAGTCTTGATCCATGCCAACCCAACACACACCCTCAGAGATACCTGTAGAGCACCTTTATAGTCACCCAGTTACGTTGCGACGTTTGATACACACAAGGCACTCTTCCGGTGTTCGTGAGTTGCATGATCTCATGGTCATAGAAACATATACTTGACATGGAAAAAACAGTAGCAATAAACTGACACGATCATATGCTATGTTTGTAGTTTGGGTCTTGTCCATCACATCATTCTTCTAATGATGTGATCCCGTTATCAAATGACATCACATGTCAATGGCTAGGAAACCTTGACCATCTTTGACCAACGAGCTAGTTCACTAGAGGCATACTAGGGACAAAGTGTTGTCTATTTACCCACATATGTAATGTGTTTCCAATCAATACAATTATAGCATGGATAATAAACGATTATCATGAACAAGGAAATATAATAATAAACACTTTATTTATTGCCTCTAGGGCATATTTCCAACAATCTCCCACTTGCACTAGAGTCAATAATCTAGTTCACATCACTACGTGATTTACATTGTAATGAATCGAACACCCATGCAGTTCTGGTGTTGATCATGTTTAGCCCTTGGAAGAGGTTTAGTCAATGGGTCTGCAACATTCAGATCCATATGCACTTTGCAAATATTTATGTCCTTTTCCTCAATGTAATCGCGGATGGAGTTGAAGCGTCGCTTTACGTGTCTGGTCCTCTTGTGAAACCTTGGTTCCTTTGCCAGAGCAATGGCACCAGTGTTATCACAAAACAGGTTCATTGGATTTAATGCACTGGGCACTACTCCAAGACCTGTCATGAACTGCTTCATCCAGACACCTTCCTTCGCTGCCTCCAAGGCTGCGATGTACTCCGCTTCGCACGTAAAATCGACAACCACGCTTTGCTTGGAACTGCACCAGCTTACCGCTCACCCGTTGAGAATAAATACGTATCCGGTTTGTGACTTAGAGTCATCCGGATCAGTGTCAAAGCTTGCATCGACGTAACTCTTTACGACGAGCTCTTCATCACCTCCATAAACGAGAAACATTTCCTTAGTCCTTTTCAGGTACTTAAGGATATTCTTGACCGCTGGCCAGTGTTCCATTCCAGGATCACTTTGAAACCTTCCGGCCATACTTATGGCAAGGCTGACATCCGGTCTTGTGCACAACATTGCATACATGATAGAGCCTATGGCTGAAGCATAGGGGATGCCACTCATCTTTTCTCTATCTTCTGCAGTCACTGGGCATTGAGTCTTACTCAACTTCACACCTTGTAACACAGGCAAGAACCCCTTCTTGGACTGATCCATTTTGAACTTCTTCAAAACTTTATCAAGGTATGTGCTCTGTGAAAGTGTTATTAAGCGTCTCGATCTATCTCTATAGATCTTAATGCCTAATATGAAAGCAGCTTCTCCTAGGTCCTTCATTGAAAAACTATTGTTCAAATATTCCTTCACGCTTTCCAGCATTTCTATATTGTTTACAATCAACAATATGTCATCCACATATAATATTAGAAACGCTACAGAGCTCCCACTCACTTTCTTGTAGATACAAGCTTCTCCATAAACTTGTATAAACTCAAACGCTTTGATCACCTCATTAAAGCGCTTATTCCAACTCCGAGATGCTTGCACCAGCCCATAAATGGATCACTGGAGTTTGCAAACTTTGTTAGCATTCTCTGGATCGACAAAACCTTCTGGTTGCATCATATACAACTCTTCCTCAAGGAAACCATTGAGGAATGCTGTTTTGACATCCATCTGCCAAATTTCATAGTCGAAATAAGCAGCTATTGCAAACATGATTCTGACAGACTTAAGCATCGCTGCATGTGAGAAGGTCTCATCGTAGTCAACTCCTTGAACTTGTGAAAAACCCTTTGCCACAAGTCAAGCTTTATAGACGGTGACATTACCGTCCGCGTAAAGATCCATTTGTTCTGAATGGCCTTTCGCCCTTCAGGTAATAGTTCCAAAGTCCATACTTTGTTTTCATACATGGATCCCATCTCGGATTTCATGGCCTCTAACCATTTCTTGGTATCCGGGCCCATCACCTCTCCTCCATAGCTCGTAGGTTCATTGTTTTCCAACAACATGACCTCCAAGACAGGGTTGCCGTACCACTCAGGAGTAGTGCGTGCCCTTGTCGACCTATGAGGTTCAATAGCAACTTGGTCTGAAGCTTCATGATCATCATCATTAACTTCCTCTTCAACCGTCATAGGTTCCATAGAAACATTTTTCTGCGTTGTGCTACTTTCTGGTTGAAGTAAAGGTTCAATAATCTCATCAAGCTCTATTTTCCTCCCACTCAATTCTTTCGAGAGAACTCTTTCTCAAGAAATGTCCCGTTCTTAGCGACAAACACTTTGCCTTCGGATCTGAGATAGAAGGTATACCCGACTGTCTCTTTCGGGTATCCTATGAAGACGCATTTCTCCGCTTAGGGTTCTAGCTTTTCAGCCTGAAGCTTTTTGACACAAGCATCACATCCCCAAACTTTAAGAAACGACAACTTTGGCCTTTTGCCAAACCATAGTTCATATGGCGTCGTCTCAACGGATTTCGATGGTGCCCTATTTAAAGTGAATACAACTGTCTCTAATGCATAACCCCAAAACGATAGTGGCAAATCAGCAAGAGACATCATAGAACGCACCATATCTAATAAGGTTCGATTACAACGTTCGGACACACCATTATGTTGTGGTGTTCCGCGCGGTGTCAACTGTGAAACAATTCCACACTGTCTTAAGTGACTACCAAACTCATAACTCAGATATTCACCTCCTCGATCAGATCGCAGGAATTTAATCTTCTTGTTACGATGATTCTCAACTTCACTCTGAAATTGCTTGAACTTTTCAACTGTTTCAGACTTTTGTTTCATCAAGTAAATATACCCATATCTACTTAAGTCATCAGTGAAGGTGAGAAAATAACGATATCCACCACACGCTATAACATTCATTGGACCGCACACATCAGTATGTATGATTTCCAATAAGTCACTTGCCCGTTCCATTGTTCCAGAGAATGGCGTTTCAGTCATCTTTCCCATGAGGCATGGTTCACATGTGTCAAGTGATTCAAAATCAAGTGACTCCAAAAGTCCATCAGCATGGAGCTTCCTTATGCGTTTTACACCAATATGACCTAAACGGCAGTGCCACAAGAAAGTGGTACTATCATTATCAACTCTACATCTTTTGGCATCAATGTTATGAACATGTGTACCATCACTATCAAGATTCAATATGAATAAACCCCTCACATTGGGTGCATGACCATAAAAGATATTACTCATGTAAATAGAACAACATTTATTCTCTGATTTAAATGAGTAACCGTCTTGCAATAAACAAGATCCAGATATAATGTTCATGCTTAACGTAGGCACTAAATAACAATTATTCAGGTTCATCACTAATCCCGATGGTAATTGAAGAGAGAGCGTGCCGACGGCGATCACATCAACCTTGGAACCATTTCCCATGCGCATCGTCACTTCATCCTTTCCCAGCCTTTGTCTATTCTGTAGTTCCTGTTTTGAGTTGCAAATATGAGCAACCGAACCGGTACCAAATACCCAGGCACTACAACGAGAGCTAGTAAGGTACACATCAATAACATGTATATCATATATACCTTGTTTGCCGTTGGCCGCCTTCTTGTCAGCCAGGTACTTGGGGCAGTTCCGCTTCCAGTGACCAGTTCCCTTGCAATGAAAGCACTCAGTTTCTGGCTTGGGTCCATGCTTGGGCTTCTTTACAGGAGTAGCAACTGCTTTGCCATCCTTCTTGGTTTTACCCTTCTTGCCCTTGCCCTTGCCATTCTTCTTGAAACTAGTGGTTTTATTGACCATCAACACTTGATGTTCTTTCTGGATTTCAGACTCAGCGACTTTTAGCATCGCAAATAGCTCGGCGACTGACTTGTTCATCCCGTGCATGTTATAGTTCATCACAAAGCTCTTGTAACTAGGTGACAGTGATTGAAGAACTCTGTCAGTGATCGCCTCTGGCGGAAGGACAATTCCCAACTCCGCTAGACGAGTCGAATACCCAGACATTCTGAGTATATGTTCACTTATAGACCCATTCTCCTCCATCTTGCAAGCATAGAACTTATCGGAGGTCTCATACCTCTCGATCCGGGCATTCTTCTGAAACATAAACTTCAACTCCTGGAACATCTCATATGCTCCATGACGTTCAAAACGTCTTTGAAGTCCCGGTTCTAAGCCATACAATATTGCACACTGAATTATTGAGTAATCTCCAGAACGTGCCTCCTAAGCGTTCTTAACGTCTTCGGAAGACATGTCTTCTAGTTGGTCACCAAGCGGTGCATCAAGGACATATGGTTTCTGGGAAGCCATGAGGATAATCCTCAGATTATGGGCCCAGTCAACAAAGTTACTTCCATCATCTTTCAATTTAGCTTTCTCTAGGAACGCATTAAAATTCAGGGGTGCTACTGCGCGAGCCATTGATCTACAACATAAATATGCAAAGGTTGCTTAGACTATTGTTCAAGATAATGAGTTTAGTTAATCAAATTACTAAAGCTCCCACTCAAATTGACATCCCTCAGGTCATCTGAGTGTCACATGATCCAAATTCACCAACTCAAGTCCGATCATCACGTGAGTTGAGGTGGTTTCAATGGTGAACATCATCATGTTGATCATATCTACTATATGACTCATGTTCGACCTTTCGGTCTCTTGTGTTCTGAGGCCATGTCTGTACATGCTAGGCTCGTCAAGTTTAACCCAAGTGTTCTGCATGTGCAACACTGGCTTGCACCCGTTGTATGTGAACATAGAGTCTATCACACCCGATCATCACATGGTGTCTCGACATGACAAACTTTCGCAACGGTGCACACTCGGGGAGAACACAATTCATCTCAAAATTTAAGTGAGGGATCACCTTATAATGCTACCGTCGTCCTAAGCAAAACAAGGTGCATAAAAGGATTACCATCACATGCAAATCATAAGTGACATGATATTGCCATGAACTTGTGCTTTTGATCTCCATCTTGAAAGCACCGGCATGATCTCCATCCTCACCGGCACGACACCATGATCTCCACCATCTTGATCTCCATCAACGTGTCGCCATCGGGGTTGTCGCGCCCATCATGCTTGTACTACCATTGCTACTGTTTAGCGATAAAGTAAAGCATTACAAAGCGCTTAATGATTGACACGCAGGTCATACAATAATTAAAGACAACCCTATGGCTCCTGCCGGTTGTCGTACTCATCGACATGCAAGTCGTGATATTCTATACAACACATGATCATCTCATACATCACATATATCACATCATGTAAATGGCCATATCACATCACAACATACCCTGCAAAAACAAGTTAGACGTCCTCTAATTGTTGTTGCATGTTTTACGTGGCTGCTACGGGTATCTAGCAAGAACAATTCTCGCCTACGCATAAACCACAACGGTGATACACTAGTTGCTTTTCAACCTTATCAAGGACCGCCATTGTCGAATCCGATCCAACTAAAGTAGGAGAAACTGCCACCCGCCACCCATTATTTGCAACAAGTTGCAGTTGAGGGAACCGGTCTGTCGTAAGCGTACGAGTAATGTTGGTCCGGGCCGCTTCATCCCACAATACCGCTGAACCAAAACACGACCAAGGGAGGAAGCAATCTAAGCATCAACGCCCACAAACTCTTTATGTTCTACTCGAGATCTCGACTACACATAGACCTAGCTCATGATGCCACTGTTGGGGAACGTTGCATGGGAAACAAAAAAATTCCTAGGCACACGCAAGATCTATCCATGGTGATGAGCATATATGAGAGGGAGAGTGGATCTACGTACCCTTGTAGATCGCTCAGCGGGAAGCGTCAAGAAACGTGGTTGGTGTAGTCGAACGTCTTCGCGATCAAAATCGCCGAGCGTCCCGCGATCCAATCACGATCCATCCCGATCAAACACCAAACGGACGGCACCTCCGCATTCAGCACACGTACAGCTTGATGATGATCTCCGCCTTCTTGATCCAGCAAGAGGGAGCGGAGAGGTAGAAGAGTTCTCCGGCAGCGTGACGACGCTCCAGCGATGGTGGTGGAGCTATTCCGGCAGGGCTTCGCCTAAGCACTGCAGAAATCCGATTTAGAGGAGAAACTATGCACTGGAGGAACGGGTAGCACGTGGCTGAAAATCAGGTGCAAAAAACCCTAAAAACCTCTAGTATATACAGGAGGGAGAGAGGAGGAGGCTTGGCCCTCAAGGTACCATCCCTTGGCTCAGCCGAATCAAGGAGGAGAGGAGGACTCCTCCTCCAATCCTAGTAGGACTAGGATTCCTTCCTATTTTGCCTTTTTTCCACCTTATCTCTTTGGGTTTTCTCTCCCAGCCGCATGGGCCTTGTGTGGGACTTCCACCAGACCACTAAGGGATGGTATTCACTCTCCCACAGCCCATGTAGCCTCTTCGGTTGAAATACCCCTCCCGATGGTCTCCCGGTACACTACGGGCACTCCCGGTACACTACCGATGAGCCCGAAACTTTTCCGATGACCAAAATAGGACTTCCTATATATCAATCTTTACCTCCGGACCATTCCGGAGATCCTCGTGATGTTCGGGATCTCATCCGGACTCTGATTCATTCACCACCATACATAACTCTATACTAACGAAACTTCACCAAACCTTATGTGTGCAGACCCTGTGGGTTCGAGAACTATGCGGACATGACCGAGACACCTCTACGGTCGAACCTCTATGTCAAGGATTCAGTTAATCCCATATGATGTTCCCTTTGTTCTTTAGTATGTTACTTGCCTGAGATTCGATCGTCGGTATCTCCATACCTAGTTTAACCTTGTTACCGACAAGTCTCTTTACTCATTCCGTAATACAAGATCCCATGACTAACACTTAGTCACATTTCTTGCAAGGCTTATTGTGATGTTGTATTAGCGAGTGGGCCCTGAGATACCTCTCCATCACACGGAGTAACAAATCCCAGTCTTGATCCATGCCAACCCAACAGACACCCTCGGAGATACCTGTAGAGAACCTTTATAGTCACCCAGTTACGTTGCAAAGTTTGATACACACAAGGCACTCTTCCGGTGTCCGTGAGTTGCATGATCTCATGGTCATAGAAACATATACTTGACATGCAGAAAACAGTAGCAATAAACTGACACGATCATATGCTACGTTTGTAGTTTGGATCTTGTCCATCACATCATTCTTCTAATGATGTGATCCCGTTATCAATTGACGTCACATGTCAATGGCTTGGAAACCTTGATCATCTTTGACCAACGAGCTAGTTCACTAGAGGCATACTAGGGACAAAGTGTTGTCTATTTACCCACACATGTAATGTGTTTCCAATCAATACAATTATAGCATGGATAATAAACGATTATCATGAACAAGGAAATATAATAATAAACACTTTATTTATTGCCTCTAGGGCATATTTCCAACACAAAATTGCTTCAATACTAGTAGTGGCGAGAGGAGTCCGGCATCCCTAGTACTGGTGGAGAGAGTTCGGATGTACTGCCATTCTTAGTATCGTTGTGTTTTCGAGGGTCCAAGATAGTTGAGTTTCTGAAGCCTCTGGTTATGTGTTGAAGGATGGATACAGTTGGGGTGTAGGACTTGTTAGTTGTGTGAGATATTTCCTCCTTGTATCCCCAACACCTGATTGCATAACCAAGAAAGTTTCGAGAGTTCTTTGGTGGGAATTCAAGTAGTTACCTAGGCTATCTTCCAAAAGATCATGCTGTGGGGTTGGGGTTTGACATCTAGTGGATTCATTTGTTCACGGTCTTTCTTACAGAGGACAGTCTCAATTTTTTCTTCGTCAATCCTTGTAGTTCGCTATGCCTAGGGAGCATATTCGAGCATCATTTCAATATGACAATCCAATGTACGATCGAGCCCGTGCGAACCTTACCACAAAAATATCGAGCGGAATCTGTGCCATGTATTTGTTCTGGCTTGTTCCTTAAGCCTCATCCTTTGTTTTGTTTTGAATATGGTAATTCAAGTTGCTTCGATGTCAAGTGGTGATTTCATATTTCCTAAGATGCGTTCTCATATTCTTTGGGAATCCTAATTGTTTTGGTCAATCAAGTTGTCATATCAATTCTTTTTATATGGTGTGCTTCTCTTCAAATGAATTCTATCCTCTTTAAATTTGCAAGATCAATCCTCATATTTCTTTCTGGAGTGTGTCTCATCTGTCCCAAGTTTCTTTGTTTTTCCCACCCTCTCGCCTTTTTCTTCAATGATTAAATTCTCATCCAATGCCTTTCTTTTCATCGATGCTTCCTCTATATTTTTCTTTTGTATCGTATCCGGTGATTCATTGTGAAGATCCTCAAGTGATTTGAACTCATCATTTATTTATTTTGTTTTCCTTCCTGGTGCATTCTATTCAAGATCTCGGTGTTTGTCATATCCTTTTCAATCGCTAAATGCTTCCCCATGTTGGAAATTCTTATCCAAGCCTCTCTTGTTTATTCCTCTTTCAATTCTATCCGGAGTGCTTAAGATATCTCAGAAGACTTTCATTTCCATGCATATCCTCTTAAATTATTCCGAGGTTCTCACCTCATCGATTTTTCATTTGTACCAGTGCAATCTGTCTTTCTAAGCAATTTATACCACCCTGGTTTCCTTTTAGTGGGCCTATAACCCACAGGTTTTTCCCCAAGATCTTACCTGGCTCTTCTAATCTTTCCAGAGATGTCCTCAAGTTCTTCTCAATATGACGTAAGAATGAATTTCATCGGTCATATGTCTTCTCAAAGTTCGCTTCTAAATCATTGTCATTGTTGGCTCAACCTTTTCTTATTCATTCTTTCGGAGTGTCTCAGTAATTCCTTGTGGTGTTCTCGTCTTCATTCTCATCATTGAAGTTCGAAGGAGAATTTCTCATAAATCTTTGTCCGTTCTTTTCAAGACTGTGGTTTCAGCTTCTTGCTATCCTCTCAAATTGTTTTGTCATGAGAAATTCCTCCTATATCTATCCAAAGCATTTCAGAGTGGTATTCATTTCTCAATTCTCCTGAAGGCCATCATTTTAGAATATTCCTCGTTCTCAGCTTTCAGCTTTCGTTCTCAAATTCTTCTTAAGTGTTGTTCCTTCGTTCGTATCTCAATTATTCTGGTGCTTCGTTCAAGTTTTCCATTAGGCGGATCGTGATCTCTTCGTTATTATGTGATTCCATTCATTCGTAGTATCCTCATTCATTTCGATTCTTACCGGTGTTCTCGTTCAAGACTTCTTCAAGTTTGTGATCTCTCTCTCTCTTTCTCTTCAATTCTTCGCAACAAGAATAAGTGGCATGCTAAATCTGTTGCTTTTCATCAATTTAACTTGATGAAAGATAAGCATAACATAAATCTTATTCTTGTTTCTTCAAGTGATTTCAATCCCTCTTCCGGAGTTGTGCATGATATCAATTCTGGGTTTCAAGTGTTCTCATCTTTCCTTTTCCGGAGTTCCTAGTTTTCTCAAGTATCTTGTTGCTAAGCTTCATCTAATTCATAGCAAGGCCTCAATCTTGTTCTTTTTCTACCTTCAATGTCAAGCTTCATCCTTCCATTCCGGAGTTCATCCTGATGCTTCTTCATGGTGGTTTGTTAAGGATGTAATTCTTCTCGAATTGTTCTTCAAGATTCTTGTTGGAGGTGCTCAAGTGTTCTTTATCTTGGATGTCTAAATTCAATTCCTTCTCCTTTTTCTTTTGAGATGGTGTTATTAAATTCTTGATTATGAGGAGTCTCAAAAGAAAATTGTCAAGAATGAGATAAGTAAACTCATCATGTCTTCTCGGAGTTATCTTGGGTTGGATTTCACCTAAAGCATTTCCTAAGGATTGTTGCTATCATGGTGTCATAAATGATCCAAGTGTGTCCTCCACCTCTTGGTGAAAGAAGTTTTGCATATCTTGTTGCTCTCAAGCAATCAATTGTTTCTGTTGTGGCAGGTTGTCACCTCATAATTTTGAGATGTTTTTCATAAGACCATAACAAGCTATTCTTTTCGTTGTTGATTCTCCATCAACTCCGTTCAACCTATGCTTCTCAAGTTCAATGGTGGTAGAAGTTGTTATTTTCTTCTCTGTTCTTTTCCTTCCAATGATCTAGTTTCTATTCTTTTCTTCCGGAGGCATTGTCATGTGTTGGGGAACGTTGCATGGGAAACAAAAAAATTCCTACGCGCACGCAGATCTATCCATGGTGATGAGCATCTACGAGAGGGAGAGTGGATCTACATACCCTTGTAGATCGCTAAGCGGGAAGCGTTAAGAAACGCAGTTGGTGTAGTCGAACGTCTTTGCGATCCAAATCGCCGAGCGTCCCATGATCTCATCACGATCCGTCCAGCAAACTCATCATGATCTGTCCCGTGAACTCATCACAATCCGTCCCACGAACTCATCATGATCCATCTCGCGATCTTGATAACGGTCCTTCCGATCTAGCGCCGAACGGACGGCACCTCCGCGTTTAGCACACGTACAGCTCAATGACGATCTCCACCTTCTTGATCCAGCAAGAGGGAGCAGAGAGGTAGACGAGTTCTCCGGCAGCGTGACGGCGCTGCGGCGATGGTGGTGGAGCAATTCCGGCAGGGCTTCGCCTAAGCACTGCACAAATCCGATCTAGAGGAGAAACTATGCACTGGAGGAACGGGCAACACGTGGCTGAAAATTCTGTTCCAAAACCCTAAAATCCTCAAGTATATATAGGAGGAGGAGGAGGCTTGGATCCCAAGGAGCCAACCCTTGGGTCGGCCGAACCAAGTGGTAGAGGAGGAATCCTCCTCCAATCCGAGTAGGACTAGGATTCCTCCCTATTGTGACTTTTTCCACCTTTTTCTCTTTGGGTTTTTCTTCCCAGCCGCATGGGCCTTGTGTGGGAATTCACCAGCCCACTAAGGGCTGGTATTCACTCTCCCACAGACCATGTAGCCTCTTGGGTCGAAATACCCCTCCCGATGGTCTCCCGGTACACTACCGGCACTCCCGATACACTACCGATGAGCCCGAAACTTTTCCGGCGACCAAAATAGGACTTCCTATATATCAATCTGTACCTCCGGACCATTTCGGAGCTCCTCGTGACATCCGGGATCTCATCTAGGACCCCGAAAAACCTTCGGTCACCACCATACATAACTCTATACTACCGAAACGTCACCGAACCTTAAGTGTGCAGACCATGCGGGTTCGAGAACTATGTAGACATGACCGAGACACCTCTATGGTCAATAACCAATAGCGGGACCTGGATGCCCATATTGGTTCCTACATATTCTTTGAAGATCTTTATCGCTTGAACCTCTATGTCAAGGATTCGGTTAATCCCGTATGATGTTCCCTTTGTTCTTCGGTATGTTACTTGCCCGAGATTCGATCATCGATATCTCCATACCTAGTTCAACCTTGTTACTGGCAAGTCTCTTTACTCGTTCCTTAATACAAGATCCCGTGACTAACACTTATTCACATTGCTTGCAAGGCTTATTGTGATGTTGTATTACCGAGTGGGCCCTGAGATACCTCTCCGTCACACGGAGTAACAAATCCCAGTCTTGATCCATGCCAACCCAACACACACCCTCAGAGATAACCAATAGCGGGACTTGGATGCCCATATTGGTTCCTAAATATTCTACGAAGATCTTTATCGGTTGAAGCTCTATGTCAAGGATTCAGTTAATCCCGTAAGATGTTCCCTTTGTTCTTCGGTATGTTACTTGCCCCGAGATTCGATCGTCGGTATCTCCATACCCAGTGCAACCTCGTTACCGGCAAGTCTCTTTACTCATTCCATAATACAAGATCCCGTGACTAACACTTAGTCACATTGCTTGTAAGGCTTGTTGTGATGTTGTATTACCGAGTGGGCCCTGAGATACCTTTCCGTCACACGGAGTAACAAATCCCAGTCTTGATCCATGCCAACTCAACAGACACCCTTGGAGATACCTGTAGAGCACCTTTATAGTCACCCAGTTACGTTGCGACGTTTGATACACACAAGGCACTCCTCGGGTATCCGTGAGTTGCATGATCTCATGGTCATAGGAACATATACTTGACATGCAGAAAACAGTAGCAATAAACTGACACGATCATATGCTACGTTTGTAGTTTGGGTCTTGTCCATCACATCATTCTACTAATGATGTGATCCCATTAACAAATGAAATCTCATGTCCATGGCTAGGAAACCTTAACCATCTTTGATCAACGAGCTAGTCTATTAGAGGCATACTAGGGACATGGTTTTGTCTATCTATCCACACATGCGTCTAAGTCTCCGATCAATACAATTATAGCATGGATAATAAATGATTATCATGAACAAGAAAATATGATAATAACTAATTTATTATTGCCTCTAGGGCATATTTCTAACAGTCTCCCACTTGCACTAGAGTCAATAATCTAGTTCACATCACCATGTGATACGCATTGTTATGAATCTAACACCCAATGAGTTCTGGGGCTCGATCATGCTTTGCATGTGAGAGAGGTCCTATAGTCAATGGGTCTGCGACGTTTAGATCCGAGTGTACTTTGCAAATCTCTATGTCAAACCGTAAACACTCCTACCACACTCCACTTGATACTATTCCAAATGGCTGCTCCACTATACGTATCCAGATTGCTACTAAGAGTTATCCGGATTGGTGTTAAAGCTTGCATCGACGTAACTCTTTATGACGAACTCTTTATCACCTCCATAATCGAGAAACATCTCCTTAGTCTTTTAGTTACTAAGGATAATCTTGACCGATGTCCAGTGATCCACTCTTGGATCACTTTTGTACCCCTTGACTGACTCATGGCAAGGCACACACCAGGTGCAGTACACAGCATGGCATAATATAGAGCCTATGGCTAAGGCATAGGGGACGACGTTTGTCCTTTCTCTTTATTCTGCCGTTGTCGAGCTTTGAGTCTCACTCAACTTCACACCTTACAAATCAGACGAGAACTCTTTCTCTGACTGATCCATTTTGAACTCTTTCAAAATCTTGTCAAGGTATGTACTCATTGAAAGTCTTATCAAACATCTTGATCTATCTCTATAGATCTTGATGCTCAACAATTAGGTAGCTTTATCCAGGTCTTCCTTTGAAAATCACTTTTCAAACAACCGTTTATGCTTTCCAGAAATTCTACATTATTTCCAATCAACAATATGTCATCCGCATATACTTATCAGAAATTCTATAGTGCTCCCACTCACTTTATTGTAAATACAAGTTTCTCGTAAACTTTGTATAAACTACAAAACTTTGATCACCTCATCAAAGTGTGTATTCCAACTCTGAGATGCTTGCTCCAGCCTTTAGCTGGATTGCTGGAGCTCGCACACCTTTTAGCATCCTTAGGACTGAAAAAACCTTCTGGTTGTATCACATACAACCTTTCCTCAAGTAAACCGTTAAGGAAACGATGTTTTGACATCCATCTGCCAGATTTCATAATTGAAAAATGCAGCAACTGCTAACATAATTCCAACAGACTTTAGCATCTCTATGAGTGAGAAAGTCTCATCGTAGTCAACTCCTTGAACTTGTCATAAACTTCTTTGCAACAAGTCGAGCTTTACAAATGGTGACATTTACCATTAGCGTCTGTCTTCATCTTAAAGGTCCATTTGTACTTGACGACCTGCCGTCCAACGAGCAAGTCTACCAAAGTCTATACTTGGTTTTCATACATGGATCCTTTCTCGGATTTCATGATCTCTAACCATTTGTCGGAATCCGGGCCCATCATCGCTTCTCCACAGCTCGTAGGTTCATCGTTGTCCAACAACATGACCTCCAAGACAGGTTTGTCGTACCGCTTAGGAGCAGTACACATCCTTGTCGACCTACGAGGTTTGATAGTAACTTGATCCGAAGCTTCATGATCATCATCATTAACTTCCTCTTCCACTAACGCAGGCTTCACAGAAACATCTTCCTGCACTGCGCTACTCTTTGATTGAACAAAGGTTCAACAACCTCATCAAGTTCTATCTTCCTCCCAATTCTTTCGAGAGAAATTTTTTCTCGAGAAAGGATCCGTTTTAGCAACAAACACTTTATGCTTGGATCTGAGATAGAAGGTTCACCCAGCTGTTCTTAGGGTATTCTATGAAGATGCATTTGTCCGCTTTGGGTTCGAGCTCATTAGGTGAAAACATTTTCCACACAAGAGTCGCAACCCCAAATATTAAGAAATGACAGCTTAGGTTTCTATCAAACCATAATTCACACGGTGTCATCTCAACGGATTTAGATGGTGCCCTATTTAAAGTGAATGTAGTTGTCTGTAATGCATAACCCCAAAATTATAGTAGCAAAACAATAAGAGACATCGTAGCACGCACCATATCCAATAGAGCACGACTATGATGTTCGGACACACCATCACACTATGGTGTTCCAGGTGGCGTGAGTTGTGAAACAACTTTCACATTGTCTAAAGTTGTATGCCAAACTCGTAACTTAGATATTCACCTCCACGATCATATCGCAGACATTTTTATCTTCTTGTCACAATGATCTTAAACTTCACTCTGAATTTTCTTGAACCTTTCAAACCATTCAAACTTGTGTTTCGTTAAGTAAATATACACTATATCTGCTCAAATCATCAGTGAAGTTAAGAAAATAACGATATCCACCGCATGCTACAAGACTCATTGGATTGCATACATCAACATGTATCATTTCCAATAAATCACTTGCCTGCTCCATCAAACCAGAAAACAGGGTCCTTAGTCATCTTGACCAAGAGGCATGGTTCGCATGTCTCAACCGATTCGAAATCGAATGAGTCCAAAGATCCATCAACATGGAGTTTCTTCATGCGCTTTATACCAATATGACATTTAGCGGCAGTGCCACAAGTATGTGGTACTATCATTATTAACTTTGTATATTTTGGCATCAATCTTATGAACATGTGTATTACTATGATCAAGATTCAACAAACCATTCTCACTCGGTGCATGACCTTTGAAGGTATTATTCATGTAAACAGAATAACAATTATTCTCTAACTTAAATGAATAACCGTGTTTGCAATAAACACGATCTAATCACGTTCATGCTCAACGCAAAACACCAAATAACATTTATTTAGGTTCGTCACTAATCCCGAAGGTAGAGAGAGCGTGCGATGTTGATCACATCAACCTTGGAAACATTCCCAACACACATCGTCACCTCACCCTTAGCTAGTCTTCCTTTATTACGTAGCTTTTACTTCGAGTTACTAACATTTAGCAACCGAACCGGTATCCAATACCCAGGTGCTACTAGGAGTACTCGCAAAGTACACATCAATAACACGTATATCAAATATACTTCTGTCGATGTTGCCAGCCTTCTTATCTACCAAGTATCTAGGGTTGTTTCGCTTCAGCGACCGCTCTCCTCATAATCGAAGCACTTAGTCTCGGGTTTGGGTTCAACTTTGGGTTGCTTCACTGGAGCAGCAACTGACTTGCTATCCATGAAGTTTCCCTCCTTGCTCTTGCCCTTCTCGAAACTAGTGGTTTGACTAACCATCAACACTTGACGCTCCTTCTTGATTTCTACCTTTGCGGTGTCAAACATCGCGAATAGCTCAGGGATCATTATTTCTATCCCTGGCGTTTTATAGTTCATCACCAAGTTCTAGTAGCTTAGTGACAGTGACTTGGAGAACTATATCAATCACTATCTTATCTAGAAGATCAACTCCCACTCGATTCAAGCGATTGTAGCACCCAGACAATCTGAGCACATGCTCAATGATTGCGCTATTCTCCTTCATCTTGCAGGCAAAGAATCTTGTTGGAGATCTCATATCTCGCAACACGGGCACGAGCCTGAGATCCTAATTTTAGCTCTTAGAACATCTCATATGTTCCGTGACGTTCAAAACATTTTGGAGCCTCAATTCTAAGCTGTAATGCATGATGCACTAAACTATCAAGTAGTCGTCAGAACGTGCATGTCAGATGTTCACAACATCTACAGACGACGCTAGAGGTTTGCGCACCGAGCGGTGCATTAAGGACATAAGCCTTCTGTGCGGCAATGAGGACAATCCTCAGATCACAGACCCAGTCCGCAATATTGCTACCATCATCTTTCAACTCTATTTCTCTAGGAACATATAAAAATTCAAGGGAGCTACAACATGAGTAATCTACAACATAATTTTCAAAGACACTACTGACTATGTTCATGATAATGAGTTCAATTAATCATATTACTTAAGAACTCCCACTCAAATTGACATCCCTCCGGTCATTCGAGTGATACATGATCCAAATTCACCAACTCAAGTCCGTTCATCACATGAGTTGAGGTGGTTTCAATGGTGAACACCATCATGTTGATCATATCTACTATATGAATCATGTTCGACCTTTCGGTCTCTTGTGTTCCGAGGCCATGTCTGTACATGCTAGGCTCGTCAAGTTTAACCTGAGTGTTCTGCATGTGCAACACTGGCTTGCACCCGTTGTATGTGAACGTAGAGTTTATCACACCCGATCATCACGTGGTGTCTCGACACGATGAACTTTCGCAACGGTGCACACTCGGGGAGAACACAATTTATCTTGAAATTAAGTGAGGGATCACCTTATAATGCTACCGTCCTCCTAAGCAAAACAAGGTGCATAAAAGGATTAACATCACATGCAAATCATAAGTGACATGATATGGCCATGAGCTTGTGCTTTTCATCTCCATCATGAAAGCACCGACATGATCTCCATCGTCACCGGCATGACACCATGATCTCCATCATCTTGATCTCCATCAACGTGTTTCCATCGGGGTTGTTGCACCCAACATGCTTCTACTACTATTTCTACCGTTTAGCGATAAAGTAAAGCGTTACATAGCTCTTAATGATTAACACGCAGGTCATACAATAATTAAAGACAACCCTATGGCTCCTGCCGGTTTCCGTACTCATCAACATGCAAGTCGTGATAATCTATACATCACATGATCATCTCATACATCACATATATCACATCATGTAATTGGCCATATCACATCACAACATACCCCGCAAAAACAAGTTAGACGTCCTCTAATTGTTGTTGCATGTTTTACGTGGCTGCTACGGGTATCTAGCAAGAACAATTATCATCTACGCAAAAACCACAATGGTGATACACTAGTTGCTTTTCAACCTTCTCAAGGACCGCCTTTGTCGAATCCGATCCAACTAAAGTGAGAGAAACTGGCACCCGCAAGCCATCTATGCAACAAGTTGCGGTTGAGGGAACCGGTCTCTCGTAAGCGTACGAGTAATGTTGGTCCGGGCCGCTTCATCTCACAATACTGCTGAACCAAAACACGACCAAGGGAGGAAGCAATCTAAGCATCAACGCCCACAAACTCTTTGTGTTCTACTCGAGATCTCATCTACACATAGACCTATCTCATGATGCCACTATTGGGGAACGTTGCATGGGAAACAAAAAAATTCTTACGCGCACACAGATCTATCCATGGTGATGAGCATCTATGAGAGGGACAGTGGATCTACATACCCTCATAGATCGCTATGCGGGAAGCATTAAGAAACACGGTTGGTGTAGTCGAACGTCTTCGTGATCCAAATCGCCAAGCATCCCGCGATCTCATCACGATCCGTCCAGCGAACTCATCACGATCCGTCCCGCGAACTCATCACGATCCGTCTCACAATCTTGATCACGGTCCTTCCGATCTAGCGCCGAACGGACGACACCTCCGCGTTCAGCACATGTACAGCTCAATGACGATCTCTGCCTTCTTGATCCAGCAAGAGGGAGCAGAGAGGTAGACGAGTTCTCTAGCAGCGTGATGGCGCTGCGGCGATGGTGGTGGAGCAATTCCGGCAGGGCTTCGCCTAAGCACTGCAGAAATCCGATCTAGAGGAGAAACTATGCACTGGAGGAACGGGCAGCACGTGGCTGAAAATTCTGTTCCAAAACCCTAAAATCCTCTAGTATATATAGGAGGAGAGGAGGAGGAGGCTTGGCTCCCAAGTAGCCAGCCCTTGGGTCGGCCGAACCAAGTGGGAGAGGAGGAATCCTCCTCCAATCCTAGTAGGACTAGGATTCCTCCCTATTTTGCCTTTTTCCACCTTTTTCTCTTTGGGTTTTTCTTCCCAGATGCATGGGCCTTGTGTGGGACTTCCACCAGCCCACTAAGGGATGGTATTCACTCTCCCACAGCCCATGTAGCCTCTTGGGTCAAAATACCCCTCCCGATGGTCTCCCGGTACACTCCCGGCACTCCCGGTACACTACCGATGAGCCCAAAACTTTTCCGGCGACCAAAATAGGACTTCCTATGTATCATTCTTTACCTCCGGACCATTCCGGAGCTACTCGTGACGTCCGGGATCTCATCCGTGACTCCGAACAACCTTTGGTCACCACCATACATAACTCTATACTACCGAAACGTCACCGAACCTTAAGTGTGCAGACCCTGCGGGTTCGAGAACTATGTAGACATGACCGAGACACCTCTACGGTCAATAACCAATAGCGGGACCTGGATGCCCATATTGGTTCCTACATATTCTTCAAAGATCTTTATTGGTCGAACCTCTATGTCAAGGATTCAGTTAATCCCGTATGATGTTCCCTTTGTTCTTCGGTATGTTACTTGCCCGAGATTCGATCGTCGGTATCTCCATACCTAGTTCAACCTCGTTACTGGCAAGTCTCTTTACTCGTTCCGTAATACAAGATCCCGTGACTAACACTTAGTCACATTGCTTGCAAGGCTTATTGTGATGTTGTATTACCGAGTGGGCCCAGAGATACCTCTCCGTCACACGGAGTAACAAATCCCAGTCTTGATCCATGCCAACTCAACAGACACCCTCGAAGATACCTATAGAGCACCTTTATAGTCACCCAGTTACGTTGCGACGTTTGATACACACAAGGCATTCCTCCGGTGTCCGTGAGTTGCATGATCTCATGGTCATAGGAACATATACTTGACATGCAGAAAACAGTAACAATAAACTGACACGATCATATGCTAGGTTTGTAGTTTGGATCTTGTCCATCACATCATTCTATTAATGATGTGATCCCGTTATCAAATGACATCTCATGTCCATGGCTAGGAAACCTTAACCATCTTTGATCAACGAGCTAGTCTATTAGAGGCATACTAGGGACATGGTTTTGTCTATGTATCCACACATGCATCTAAGTCTCCGATCAATACAATTATAGCATGAATAATAAACGATTATCATGAACAAGGAAATATGATAATAACTAAATTATTATTGCCTCTAGGGCATATTTCCAACATCATGTTGCTCTCTTTCAACCATCATCTTGTTGTATCAAGATCGTGTTCTTTCTTTGCTTATTCTTAATACTGGAGTGTTGTGTTCTATGTTCAAGTTCCTTCCTTCTTATCAAATTTTGTCCCTCTATCCTACCGAAGTGCTACCCAAATTTCTTGTGAATTCTTGCTTGTTCCTCTTCTCAGTCTTTATCTCTTTGAAACCTTCAATTATCATTGGTTTCACTCGTTTGTCAAAGAAGCAACTAAGTTTATCTTTTGTTCTTTCTATTCCCCTTCTCATTCTTAGATCTCGGGACGAGATCCTTGTGTAGTGGAGAAGAGTTGTAACAGCCCGGGACCGACGCTCCAGAAGATTCCCCTTTTATTTTCCATTCTCGTATGTGTTTTGTTTGGTTGTTGCATTCATCATCACATCATTCGCATCATCTGCAGGGCATTGTCTCTCGTTTTCAAAAACTTGCATCCATTTGTAGCTCTCGGTTCTCTTCGTTCGAGTCGTCAACCTTTCGAGGCCAACCACACACGCACGTGTACGCGGCATCGATAAAATATTATTTTAAAGTGCGTATAAAACTTTCTCGGATTGGGTTGGAAGTTCGCAAGTGGTCTTGCTATATTGTAGGTAGGCTGCCTGTCAAATTTCGTCGCAATTGTAGGTCGTTTGATACCCGTACGGTCGACTGTAGCGGCACGGTCATCGGTTTATTGTAGTACGTTTTTCATAAATAAAATTTGTTGCCGGGCTGCCCATCTTCCCTCTTATCTCCGCCTAGCCCCTCTACACATGCACAGACCCCTCGCATGCGCCTGATAACCTTCCCGAACCCGAAACGTACGATCGTGAATGTTGGTTACGGATCAACCCGTTATACCCTAAAGAATCATCCATGTTTTAATTGAACTTCCTAACCTTTTTAACTTGACAGTCCATATGCGATGAAAGGGACAGGATAGCCCCTTGCCTAATCCCGGAGCGGTATATAGTCGGTCAAACCCTAGACCTAGCGATATGTCCCGTCCATCCATTCCTCCCCGCCGCCATTTTCCCCACCTGGTCTCCCCCTTCCTCGGGATCTGCCCCATCCAAACCAGCCGCTCCCTCTCTCTCATTTTTCCCACCGAGCCAACCCCAACGGCAGCTCCCTTCCCGTGCTTCGATCCAGGAGGGATCAGATGAAGTGCCCGACAGCTCTTCAGTCATCATGCTCCTCCTCGGCGACCAAGCCGTCCCCGCGCCCACAGCCCGCGTCCCCTCAACAACGACCGAGGCGCTCGAGCGGGAGAGTCCCGTCCCCAACCATCGGAGCCAGCGCTTCTCCCTGCCTCCTCGACGCGTCCATCGCCCGCAAAAGCCCGAAGGCAGCAACCCAATGTCCCGAGCTCTCCTGCTCCCAGGCCACCGTTGCCTCGCCGGATCTCCGGCCGGCCACCGAACCTCCAGGCATGGCCTCGACCGTCCCCCGCTTCTCCTTCCCCCCGTTCACTGCTCTATCCTTCATTGATCTTCCCACTCTCTGAACCAGGAACGAGGAGCATCCATGGCGCTGCACCATAGCTCCTCCGTCGACCCTATCGTTCCCCCGCGCCGTGCTAGGCCCCTCGCGGCGCCGCCGAGCTCCTCCGGTGGAGAGCGCAGCTGCCGGCTTCGCCTTCTGCCGCTGCACCCGCTCGCTGGAGAACCGCGTCACTGCGCCGGGTTCTGCGTCACCGCTCGTCTGCCTCGCCATGGAGATCGCCTGCGCCATCCTACTGCCCGTCGTTCCCACACCTCCGCCAAGCCAGTCGCGCGCCAGCTCGATAGGAGCCGAGGCCTCCATGCCGGAGCCACGAGCGTCGTCCCACCACCTCCAGGTCCATGCCCCGGTCTTCTCCTCCCTGTGTTTTCTTCCACATCTCACTCCTGTAACTCCCTCTCTCTCCCCGTGTTGAGGAACAGGAGCAAGGAGCTCCAACGCCCATGGCCTCGTCTCGCGTCGGGAACCAAACCGGACCGAGCCCCTCGCCTAGATTCATGCCTCCTCGAGCTGACCCCGGCCCTCCTGTGCGTCTTCTCGCCATGGCCGCGGTCTCTGTTTCTCCCGTTGTAAGCAGTTCCCTTCCGATATGAAACTCTGTTTCCTTTCCGAGATCCGTCCGAGACATCAAGGTTATTTTGTTAGCTGCTAAGATTCTGCACAGGCATACTGATGGGCGAGTTGGCTAGCGCAGGAAAACTTACTCTCTAGAGATCCTGGGTTCGAGTCGCAGGCATCACATGTTTTTTGGGCATTTTTACCTGTTGCTTTGACCATCCACATAGACCACTTCGGCCAAATCCTTCTGAGCCGCTGCAGGCTTCTGTAATATCCGGCCCGTTATTTTTGTCCTTCTCTGCTGCTGCGATTTTTAATTTATACTAGGACATTGCACATTTTCAGAAAAATCCACTAATATGCATTGCTCATAATTAAATAACCGTCTGTCGCATTTAAAAACTTAATATATGAAAAGTGCTTAGAATTTTATGTAGATTTATAATTCCAATTCTCACATATGTTTAAAATGTTTAACTTGTTGTTTTATTGCAATTTGTGTTAATGCCATGTCAAAATAAATTGTTTAATAACTTTTTAACCGTAGCTCCGATGCAAATGTTTTACATATGTAACTTGATTAGAAAAACATATAGAATCTCATGCCACACTTTATTCCATGTTTAATAAATATAAAACTGTGTTAGGACAGATCTAGACCAAATTCATAATTTGCATATGGGGACTTTCCGGAATTGTTATATGTTGCTTCCGGCCTCATTTAAAGTGCCTAGGTGATGTAGTTGTTTGTGCTTCACCTCTTGCCATGTTTAACAACATTTAATATTGTCGTGTACCTAAACGAGAGTGAACTAAATAATCGATCGTGGAGTTTTGTCAATATGTAGTTGTTTGATGTGAATTGTCATGCGTTGGATATTAAACCGGACATGCATCATATTTGTTGTGCATCATGTCATGCATATGTTGTGGTATTTCTCGTGTGTTGATTGTTGTTTCCGGTTTGCTTCTTCTCGATAGAGTTTTGAAAGCGTTCGGAGTGTGAGGATTCGTTCGACTACGTTGAATCGTCTTCTTCATGGACTCGTTCTTCTTCCAAGCGGGATCTCAAGCAAGATGACACATTTTCCTGGATACCACTACTATCATTGCCATGCTAGATGTCTTGTTTTCTATCGCTATGTCACGCTACTTACCACTTGTTTGACAAGCCTCCCAACATTGCCATGAAAGCCTCTAACCCCTCCACATCCCAGCAAACCTTTGTTTGGCTATGTTATCGCTTGCTCAGCCCTTCTTATAGCGTTGCTAGCTGCAGGTGCAATGCTTCCATGTGTCAACATGGACATTTTTTTGTTATCACAATATTTATGCTATTTAATTTAATGCACTTATATACTTGCTAAAGGTGGAAGGCTTAACCTTTTGCTCGGTGTTTTGTTCCACTCTTGACGCCCCTAGTTACTTGTGAACCGGTGTTATGTTCCATAATTGAGCGCTCCTAACATGCTCGGGGTTGTTATGGGGACCTCCTTGATTTTCGTTTTAGGATAAAGCTTGTCTGGCAAGGCCCAACATTGGTACTACATTTGCCTAATAACCAATAAACCTGCATAGGGAGTAATTAACCCGAGGATCTTTAATCAACAACCCGGGTCAGTGCTCCTCATGAGTGTTGGTCCAAACTAGAGCCGTGTGCGGGGCCAACCCGGGGCAACTCGGGTGATTTCTATGAGGCCACTGTACGCTACGCTCATCTGGTCCTGTCCTGAGAACAAGATACGCGGCTCCTATCGAGGTCATCGACACACCGGGCAGCCTTGTTGGATTTGTTTTACCTTTCTCGAACGTCTTGAGTGGGGAATTCCGAAAATACTTCGGGCTATCTCGAGGTGTCGGATTTATTTTGGAATTGCCTAGGATGATCACGAGATCCATGGTCGAGGTTATTCCCACTGCGTGTGGTTAGTTTATGATGGATGAGTTGGAGCACCCATACAGGGTTAAATCTTTCGGAAAGTCGTGCCCACGGTTATGTGGCAAACTTGGATATTTTGTTTAACACCCGGTCATTGCAAACTTGAAGTAAACTCTAATAAAACACACCAACTGTGTGCGTAACTGTGACTGTCTCTTCTCGTGAGTTCTTTCCCGAGAGAGAACACGGTGGGGTTATGTTTGACGTAAGTAGGTGTTCAGGATCAGTTATTGATCATTACTAGTTCACGTCCCTTATGCGTAAACCACCATACTTTACTTTTTGTATTCGTAAGTTAGCCACTCAAATAAATGCTTAGTCGCTTGCTGCAGCCTCACCACTTAACCATATCTCATCCATTAAGCTTTAATAGTCTTGATACCCTTGGAAATGAGATTGTCGAGTTCTTGTGGCTCACAGATTACTACAACAACAGTTGCACAGGTAATGCGATGATTGAACGTGAGCGTGATGCTTGTTTGATTTGGAGTTCATCTTCTTCTTCATCAATCTAGGATGGTTCCAAGCGGCAGCTTGGGATAGCAAGGATGGATGTCATTTTATCATTTGATTTCGTTCGTAGTCGGACCCTGCTCTTCTGTATGATGTTTGACTATGTTGTTGTATTGATGTGATCTTGATGTAGCTTGTGGCGAGTGTAAGCCAATTCCATATACTCATCTCTTATGTACATATGATTGTAATGATATCCATTCTTGCAACACGACGAGATGCGCTTCTATCCCTGTCGAGGCCCTCGTGCCGAAATAAGGATATGATCGCATCTTGGGCGTGACAAATCTGTCGGGTGAATATGTACTTTCTTCACTTCCCCTGTCGACTAAAAAGCTGACTCGGAAGCAGGCTTCTTAGCACGCAGCAAATCAGAAGGGTCAGCGCTCTTCTTGTATCTTCTAGCTCAACCATAGTCATCTGATGATCGCAAATTTGGAGCCCTGTTGGACGCACTCCTTAGCCCGCTGTCGATTGCCGGTGATCGTGATCACACCTTTGGGCCCTGGCATCTTCAACTTGAGATACACGTAACATGGACGAGCCATGAAACGAGCATATGCGGGTCGACCCAAAATGGCATGATATGTGCTCTGGAGATCCACGACTTCAAACGTCTACTTTTCCTTTCGAAAATTTCTATCTGTTCCGAACGTCACATCCAATGCGATCTGACCGAGTGACTTGGCCTTTTTCCCTGGTATGACCTCGTGAAATTGCATGTTGCTCTCACTGAGTCGGGACATTGAAATGCCCATCCCTTTAAGGGTATCTACGTAAAGGATGTTCAAGCCGCTGCCACCGTCCATGAGGACCTTGCGGAGTCAAGTGCCTCCCACAACCGGATCGACTACCAAAGCCTGCCAACTGGGAGTGGCCACATGAGCAGGATGATCCGACTGATCAAATGTGATGGCAGCCTGAGACCACTTGAGGTATGTGGGGCTTGTAGGCACGGCCATGTTGACCTCCCTGTTGATGACCTTCAATCGACTCTTGCTTTCAACATTAGCAAAAATCATCAGTGTAGCGGTGACATCTGGAAACGTTTCTTTGTCTTCACCATCCTTCTCAGGAGTTTTCTAACTCGATGGAGTCTCCTTGAACTGCTGAATCAGTAGTCGACACTACCTAGTGGTATGCTTGGGCAATATCAAGTTGCCTTCTTCGTCTTTCCTCATGTGGATTGCAAACGATAAGTCCATCACATCAGTCCCTGAATGGTTCTTTCCTTTCTTGGGGTTAAATTGTCCCTTGGACTTCCCCTTGTTCTTTCCTTGAGCTGCCAGAGTGTTGCCTCTGCCTAGACAGGGCCATCAGCCTTCCGCTTCTGCTTCCGACTGGCATAACCACTGACATCGTTGTCGATTGCCTTTCCTTTGCCGTTGCGGAGGTGGTCTTCTTCTTCACCATTGGCATACCAAGTGGCAATTTCCATCATTTTGCTCAGCGAGATGTCACCCGTACGCCCAAACTTCAGATAGAGCTCTCGGTATTTCACTCCATCCTTGAAAGCACAGACAGCCTGATGTTCGGAAACATTTTCCACTGTATGATGCAAAGTGGACCAGTGCTGAATGTAATCTCTCAAAGTCTCATTAGGCTTCTGAACACAATGTTCCAAATCAATCATCCCAGCAGGACGCTTAAAAGTGCCTTCGAACGTTCTGATGAACACTTGGGCAAGATCCTCCAAGCAGTGGATACTAGAAGGGGGCAAACGATCCAGCCACGCACGAGCCAAACCATCCAACATCAAGGACAGATGCTTCATTGCAATGTTATCATTACCACCGCCAATCTGAACTGCCACTCGGTAATCATCCAACCATGTCTCTGGTTTTGACTCGCTAGAAAACTTGCTGATCCCAACCGCCAGCCTGAAGTTGGGGGAAATCTCTGCAGAACGAATAGCCCTGGTAAAACACTCTAGACCAGAAATAACAGCAGCGCTTCCACTCGAAACATCTCTGTCATACCCATCCCCATGGGCTCTGCCTCTGTTGACCCGCCTCTGAGTGAGGAGGTCTCGAGCATCAAACCCTACGTTCCGCTCATCACCGAACGAGCGCTTTTCGTCCTGTTGCCGGGGCACATAAGGACCACCCCACGGAGGTGTGGGCACTCAACGGTGGTCATCACGATGAAATTAATCTCTGTGCTGATCTTCATGAAAACCTCCGCCCCTTCGGCGCAAGGGCGATCTAGGACTATGTGCCGACTGAACAGTCTCTGCTCTTGGGGAATTATTGTGAATCCTATTGCGCGACTACGAGACAACAGAATTTTGACGCTGCGCTGCATCCAACAATGCTCTAGTCTGCAACAACCCTCTTCCAGCCTCTGATCGTGACGGCTGAATGGAATCTGCTATCCTAGCTGTAGCTGCAACGTTTGAAACAGGAGTACGGTATACCTCAGTATTGTTATGCGAACCAGTTGGAAACAACTGTCGCTTACGTCGACTGGGAGCTGTTGGGCGCTGGCGAGTGCGCTCATCGAGTTCTCTCTGGAGTTCTTGAAGTCGAATGCGTGTGTCCTCCAAGGCCAGAGCCTCAGCGATCGCACTGGCGATGGGTGTATGGAGGACCTCCTCATTGCGGCGCGACTGTTCACTCGACGGCCCGCCAGCCTTCCGCTTGCCGCGGCTGAAGCCCGGTGACGGGCTTTGATGAGAGCCAGCCATAAGGACCTCCGCTGCAGGATCGCATCTCTCGCACTCGGAGGAAACGTCAGACTGATCAGAGTCCGACTCGAACACATCGTGAAGGGACTCGGTGGGCTCGATCGCCGCAATCTACGGAGATGAAATATGGCGGGCCGCTGCATGCCTGACCCAGCGTTGGAGCCGTGAGCGACCGGATCGCTTGCTACGATGAACAGCAGGGAGAGCCGAAGAATACGGAGTCGAAGGCTGTCGCAGAAGCACACCACAGGAACTCACGTGGAAGTGCGCGACCCCACAAATTGGGAGCGCCTCGACGTCAAGAGGCGCTTGTTAGAGCCATGCCGAATCATCGGCGATGAAGGTGAGCGCTCCGAAACGGATCTCTTGGCCGAGGGAGAAGACACAGCCGGACGACATGATGAAGGGAGTAAAATGCAACCTCGCTGGAAGTCGCTTAGACACTTGCCCCACGGTGGGCACCAACTGTCGTGGGAATGAGTCTGACAGTAGAAGTTAGGGGTACGAAAGGAGAGAGCAGAGTCCTAGCTATGGCGAGGATGTCCACATGGATGTATGAGTTCACGCCCCTCTCGTGGAGGTAACAACCTTACGTCTCAGTGCTTTGGAGCTTTTGTCGTGTGGATAGTATGAGTTACAAAGGTTGCGAACCCTTGTGCGAGAGGGGAGGTCGGCTTATATAGAGTTCGCTGCCCCTCATAAGTGTGAGGCATCCAAGGGTCCGATCGTGGGTATAAAGACGAGCGTTACTGGTAACGTACATCATAATTGCTATTAATGATGACTGGCCTAACGCCTGCCTGTTGGCCTCCCGGGGGTGACTTCTGGTCTTCTGGTGTCGACTGGAAGCGAGGTCTTCGAGTGACAGGTGACTGTCGAGTGGAGGAAGAAGCCTCCGAATGGATTGACTGTCGAGTGACTTGAGCTCCATAGTGAATCCAGTCGGAATCTTTCTTGTGTTCTTTAAGTCCTCCAATGCAGTGTCCTTAGGTAGGGTATATAAGTCAGGCCTAGGACCCTACCCTAGGTACATATCCTCGTCAATTGCCATGCAAATGATGCACTAGAGCTGTAAGTGTATGAAAGCTCAACTGAAGCTAAGTGAGGTGTGCATCAAACTTGCTTTCTCATGAAGACCTCATGCATTTGAGGAAGCCCGTCATCAAATATACAAGCTAAGTTTAATATGAAAAGGTAATTCCCACTAGCATATGGAAGTAACAACTTAGGAGACTCTCTATATGAAGAACATGGTGCCACTTTGAGGCACAAGTGTGGTAAAGGATAATAGAAAAGTCTCTTCTCTCTTTTCTCTCATATATTTATTTTTTATGGTGGGATTTTATCTTTTTTTGCCTCCCCATTTTCTCTTCTTTTTTATATGGTGGGCTCATTTGGCCTCCCCCATTTTTATTTCATTTTTCGTCCGGAGTCTGATCCCGACTTGTGGGGGAATCAGTCTCCATCATCCTTTCCTCACTGGGACAATGCTCTAATATTGATGATCATCACACTTTATTTACTTACAACTCAACCCGAAGGACTGATAGGAAGATATGGATGTGAATGAATGCCTCTTGTAGTGTACCATGATGTGCAATGATCTAGCGTGACATGTATCAAAAATATGGTGAACGTTGGCTTTGCCACAAATACTATGTCAGCTCTATATGATCATGCAAAGAATTATGATGATGAACAAACTAGTCATGTGAAGTGACGATGGAATTTGCGTGGCAATATATCTTGGAATGGCTATGGAAATGCCATAATAGGTAGGTATGGTGGCTGTTTTGAGGAAGATATAATGAGGCTTATGTGCAACGGTACGTATCATGTCATGGGGTTTGGATGCACCAGCGATTATTTGCACCGATCCTCGAGGTGAGAATGGGCTATGCACGGTACCGAAGAGACTAGCAAATATTAGAAGGTGAAGATGCGTATGTACATGGTGTAAGATTAGTCATAAAGAGCTCACATACTTATTGCAAAGTTTTATTATTTTATCACAATCAAAGTACTCCTCGCATGCCCCGAGGGAGGAGGTTGGTAGGAGTTAACCATCGTGCGCCCCCGACTCAAAACAATAGTAGGATTTGAACAAGGGCTATAAAGGCTCACACATCATCACCATGCCTCTTTAATTTTTAGATGAATAACAAGTTAACACCTATTAATCTTGACACTTCTATGAATCAACAATTTTGGACTCATACCTTTTTCATATTACTACATCAATGTCGTTAACCCACAACTTCTCTATATGTGCTACACAATGGTTTTGATTATCATA
The DNA here is from genome assembly GCA_022496015.1 of Hordeum marinum. NCBI lineage: Eukaryota > Viridiplantae > Streptophyta > Magnoliopsida > Poales > Poaceae > Hordeum > Hordeum marinum. The sequence goes on along the minus strand of CM039675.1, from coordinate 160,273,057 downwards.
CATTGAATACATAATATTGTTGGACTAGTATTATGACCCATGAAAATTACCGTTACTATTAATTCATATCTCAAACAAGTATAAGTGAAGAATGAGAGCATACTATTTCTATAAAATCTACACGCCACCGTGCTAAAAAAGATATAAGTGAAGTACCAGAGCAACTGCCTAGCTCAAAAGATATAAGTGAAGCACATAGAGTATTCTAGCAAATTATGATGTAGGTGCGTCTCTCTGAAATGGGTGTGTCCAACAAATTATGAGTGTGACAAACTTAAAGTAAAAGCAAACAAAATCAAACAACGCTCCACGCAAAACACACATCATGTGATGAATAAAAATATAGCTCCAAGTGACATACCGATGGATTGAAACGAAAGATGGGATGCCTTCCGAGGCATCCCCAAGCTTAGATGCTTGAGTCTCCTTAGAATTGTAACTAGGGTAACTTCGGCATCCCCAAGCATAGGCTCTTGCTACTCCTTATTCCATAGTCCATCGTGATCACACCCAAAACTTGAAAACTTCAATCACACGAAACTCAACAAAACTTCGTCAGATTCGTTAGTATAAGAAACATATTGCATACTTGAGGTACTGTGATAAATTGATACAAATTCATTTTTCCATCGGTACTATATTCTAACTTCCCCATGGCTTACACTCCTCGATATAGTCCATGGCATAATCAAAACAAGCAAACTATGCAAGCAAAACAGAATCTGTTTAAGACAAAACAGTCTATAGAAATCTGTAAAGAGCACATACTTCTATAACTCTAAAAATTCTGAAAAATTAGGACAACATAATGAATTTATATGAAAATAATGTGTGAAAAAATTAGATCATTATTGGGCTCTAGTAAAAAACGAAAATTCTTATACTGGAGTCAAAGTTCCTATTATGTTTCAGCATCGTTTCTATTCATCTTTTGGGTCATCCCAAAGGCTTTACTTGGCAAAAACACTAATTAAAACATAAAAACATAATCATTACAGAGTAAAAAATCATGTTATCAAAAAATAACAGAAAAGAAAAATAAAAAAAGATACATATTGGGTTGCCTCCCAAGAAGCGCTATTGTTTTATGCCCTTAGCTAGGCATAATGCATAGTTTCAAGTATTGTCATCTTTGACAGTCGGTTCCTTAATAACCCAAGTATGATTAATAGGAACAATGGAAGGCTTGACCATTGGCTCCTTTATCAAGTTCGAAAATTTAGGTGAACACTAATCATTTTGAGATCTTCGTTTCTTTTGGAAGTTGGTTTACTAATGCTCTTAGGAATAAATATGAACTTGGGACTTTTGTCTTGTGAGGTACTAGCACTAGTTTTGGATGGTGTGAAAGCGGAGCTCACTTTGTCAATAAACTCTTCCATTTTATCAATTCTACTCAATCCTTGTTCTACCCTCTTATCAATAATAACATATTTTCCTTTAAATTTTTCAAAGTTATTCCTACCCGTGACTCAAATTGAGTGATATGATTATGAAGTTTTTTATCTAACTCCTTAATGGGTTCACTAGTGATCATTTTCTTTTTAGTAGCATCAAGTCTTTGCATAACACGTTCCAATGACAAATTGGTTTCATTAATCATAAGAGGTGGTGTTCCAACAAGATTTTCAATGGCATTATAAGCATCCAAAGTATGACACATTATGAAGTTCCCACTAATGGTGTCAAGGACAAACCTATACCAAGTTGTCACACCAACATAGAAATTATGAAGGAAATTGGTGATGGATCTTATTAGTTGCTTTATTTTGAGCATGGAAAATCCTATACCGTGCATCATTCAAACTTTCTCCTCCCCTTTGTGTAAAATTGATAACATCATTATTGGGAGTGACACACACAAAAGAAGAACTAGCCATGACTTCAAGCAAGAAACTATTAATGAGCAAAGATAAATATTTTTGTATTTTTTATGAGACACACTAAATATATAAGAAAATAAAAAGAAGAACAAGTGAATGAAATTTTATGTGATTTACTTGATAGTATGTGATGGTATTCCCCGACAACGGCACCAGAAATCCTTCTTGATACCCGTGATCTGCGTTGGGTTTTCCATGAAGAGGAACGGGTAATCGCAGAACAAAATGGGTAAGTATGTCCCTCGGTTATGAAACCAAGGATTATAGAACCAATAGGAATACCAATCCTCAACCATCTTCAGCGGCTGCACAAACAAGAACAAACAACTTGCACCCAACGCCGACAAGAGGGTTGTCAATCCCCTTCATCTCATTACTTGCAAGCAAGTGAATTGTGTAGACAATTGTAAAGTGCAAAATAAAATAAAAGGTAATAAATAACAGCAAGGTAATGATATCGTTTGTGAATATATAAGTGAATAGACCTGGGGCCGCAGAGTTCTCTAGTGGCATCTCTCATAAGCAAAGCATACGATTGGTAAAAAAATACTGTTGGGAAATTGATAGAAAAGCGAATAGTTATGCGATTTTCACGACAATGATCATGTGTATATAGGCATCACACCCGTAAGCAAATAGGCCGACTCCTGCCTACACCTATTACTATTACTCCACCCATCGACCACTATCGAGCATGCATCTAGAGTATTAAGTAAAATGGAGCAATGCTTGGAGAACATTGACATGATGTACACAAAGTAAACTCAATCAATATGAATAAACCCCATCGTCCTATCCTTAGTAGAAGCAACACAAATATGCAACTTGTCCCCTTCTGTCACTGGAATATAAAAACTCGTCAGGTTGAACCTACGACAACGCACCACTCCCACCGAACATATATCGATCTAGTTGGCCAAACTATCTCAATAGATCGGAGAGCATTACAAAGCTATGATGATCATGCAAATAAGAATCATAGTAACTAGATTTGACTCAAATACTTTTCATGAATAATCTGAATATAAACTCACAATTCATCGGATCCCAACAAACACACCATACAAAGGGATTACATCGGATAGATCAGGACAAAGATGCAATGAACATTGTATTGAAGTTCTGTGGTGAACTAGTCATGGATCATGGTGAGGGCAGCAAGGTTGATGAAGAAGCACTCTGTGATAGATCTCTGTTCCGGCAGGGTGCCGGAACGGAGGTGTAGATGGCCTCCCGTCGGAACAGACACTTGCGGCGGCGGAAAAAGTGTTTCGGGAGTGCTTTTGATGTTTTTAGGGTAGATGTGAATTTATAGGCCAGAGAACGACATCGGGAGAGCCACCAGGGGGCACCACATATCTGGCCGCGCCCCCCTAATGACACGGTGGGATATGTGGTGGGGCCCTGGTGCATATTCCGGCCTTCCTCCGAAGCTTCTAGGTCTTGTATTGGTCCAGAAAAAATAGTCAAGAAGTTCCGTGGCAATTGGACTCTGTTTCATACTGTAACTCTTAAAAAGGCAAAAGCACGCAGAAAACAGAAACTGGCACTGGGCACTGGGTCAATAGGTTAGTGATAAAAATATTATAAATTGGTAAATAAGTACCCAAAAGTATCCTAGAATGATAATATATTAGCATGGAACAATCAAAAATTATAGATACGTTGCAGACATATCAGCAACGAACGCCAATTCGCATGCCTCCCATCTAGACAAACAGCTGCTCGCACGGAAACTCCTAGCCAATAAAGAGTGCGACACGTGGCACCACAGAAATGTGCAGTAGAATGCCCACGATCTATAAATAATACAATCGTTTGCGATGGTGACATGACAGTTCTTTGTTCCAAAATGTTTTAGTTTGCTATTAATGTGTGCGCCTTTTCTTAAAGTGGACACAAAAAAATACAACAACATATTTCTGCTATATTATGATGCATTGCCCAATTTCTTGAATATTGCGTGAGTTTCAGATTTACTATAATTTAAACCAATATTTTCAATGTTGGCTCTAGAAGAAAAAATATATATCAAAAAACATGTCTCAAATATGAAAACAAAATCGTATGATGCCTTTGTGTGTCATGACATGACACCATGCCAATTTTCATGGATTTTTGACGAGTTTTTGATATACATGAATTTAAAAACCTAGTTTCTCACTTTTTATGGTCGAGCCAATACATCGAGATGTTTGAAATTCATTCCCATTTCTTGCACGGGACCTAAAGATGCAGCCATGGACACTTACATGATTTTTCAACCCATTTTGATGCACTAGACCTTGTAATTTTAGCTCAAATTTGAATTATGCACAATGAATGCCTATAAAACTCAATTAATGTATAAAATGGGCGAAACCCCCCTGAAGAAATTACATATTTTAGCATGACACTCCTATTGGTCTATGTTGCATCTAGAAAAAGTTTAATGAGAGAAGACGCAGCGGGTGTCGTTTCTCCCACATTAGGTGACACGTCCCTTATCGGAACCACAAAACTTCTTATGAGAAGCTCTGGTTTATAAGGGGATTGTGCCAAAACTTGTCCCAAATTTGACAATTTGTTTTACCATGACACATAAGTGCCATGTCATGACAGCATGCCAAGTTTCTTGAATTTCTGACGAGTTTTGGATTTATAGTAATTTAAAAATAGGGTTTCTCAATGTTTGTTGCTGAGCGAAGACTCTGAGATGTTTGAAATTCATTCCCATTTCTTGAATGGGACCTAAATATGCATCCATGGACACTTATATGATTTTTCAACCCATTTTGATGCACCAAACCTTGTGATTGTAGTTCAGATTTGAATTATTCACATTAAATGCCTATAAAACTCAGTTAATGTATAAAAAATGCCAAACGATCCCTGAATAATTTTGTATTTTAGCACGACAATCCTATTGGTCCATGTTGCCTCTAGAAAAAGTTCAAGGTGAGAAGAGACAATGGATGTCATTTCGCCCACATAAGGTGTCATGTTCCCTATGAGAACCACAAAGCTACTTGTGAGAAGCTCCGGTTTGTAAGGGGCTTGTGCCAAAACTTATCCCTAATTGGACAAAAAATACCATGACGCATGCATGCCATGTCATGACAACATGCCAAGTTCCATAAATTTCTGATGACTTTTGGATTCACGGTAATTTAAAAACCAAGTTTCGCAATGTTTGTGGCCGAGTCAAGACCCGACATGTTTCAAATGCATTCCCATTTTTTGCATGTGACCTACTATGGACACTTATATTATTTTCAACCGATTATGATGCACCAAACCTTGTGATTGTAGTTCAAATTTGAATTATGCACATTAAATGCCCATACAACTCAATTAATGTGTAAAAAGGACAAAGGAACCAGAATAATTCCATATTTTAGCACGACACTCCTATTGGTGTATGTTGCCTCTAGAAAAAGTTCAAGGAGAAAAGAGGCAGCGGATGTCGTTTCGCCCACATAAGATGACACATACCGTATCAGAACCACAAAGCTTCTCGTGAGAAACTCGAGTTTGTAAGGGGCTTGTGCCCAAACTTGTTCCAATTTGGACAATTTTTTTACCACGACACATATGCGCCATGTCATGACAAAATGCCAAGTTTCATGAATTTCTAACGAGTTTTGGAATTATAGTAATTTAAAAACCAAGTTTCTCAATGGTTGTGGCCGAGCCAAGATGTTGAGATGTTTGAAATTGAGTCCCATTTTTGGCATGGGACCTAAAGACGCAACCATGGACACTTATATGATTTTTCAACCCATTTTGATGCATCAGACCTTATGAATGTAGTTCAGATTGGAATTATACTCATTAAATGCCTAGAAAACTCAATTAATGTATAAAAATACCAAATGAACCCTGAATAATTCCATATTTTAGCACGACACTTATATTGGTCTCTGTTCAATATAGATAAATTTTATTGAAATCTAAGCACCGTCCTTTACTGAAGTAACCTCATTTTTCGTTTTAAAAACAATATGAAAATCAAGTTTATCACAAATAGTTCATGATTATGAATCATGTGTGATGTAGTACAAAATATCTTGGGCCAATCCTCATATATGGATTAGGCAAGAAGCTTTGTCGGCTACAGTCCATCGTTAGTGCATCTAATGCACTAGCTCCCAAGCCTATTTTATTGTTCAATTGTTGTCGGTGAAAGATGGGGACGTGGATCCCTGTCGCGAGGGCTACTTTGGCAACCCACCACGGCCCGAGCACGACCGCATCAGCCATGAGCACGCTCACAACATGCATGAGCATGACCGCTATCTCTGACAAGGCGTCTACAACAGCCGATAGAGCAGCTGCTATAGCTAAGAGGGTGGCAGCAACAATCGCGACGGGGATAGCAAATGGCGACATCGACACAAAAGATGTTAGTTTCTCAGTGTTCATCATAGCCCTGATGGTGGCCGCCCACGCCAAGCTCGTGCGGTCACTAAACAAATCACAATGGCCTTCTCTGACATAGGTTTGTAACCCACATTCGATTAGTTGTCAATCGCCGAGTATGGTCGAGTAGGCATCTGTTCATCGTCGACCTCCCTAGCCAAGATGGTGGCCATACATGCCCGAACCAAGGCCGCCCACACCCGGCTTGTGGCGGCCTTATCCAAAAAGATGGCTGATACATCTCAAACGTATCTACTTTTCCAAACACTTTTGTTTTGGTTTTGACCTATAATTTGCATGATTTGAGTGAAACTAACCCGGACTGACGCTGTTTTCAGCAGAACTACCTTGGTGTTATTTTTGTGCAAAAATAAAAGTTCTCGAAATTGGATGAAACTAATTATTTCTGGGAATAATGATGAATTATGAGCGAAGACCTGCCAGAGGGGGTGTGCCAGGGGGCACCACATATCAAGGCGCCCCCTAGGGTGCGCCCTGATGGCTTGTGGGGACCTCGAGGCCCCTCCAACCCCGATTCCAGTCCTATAAAATCACATCCTCAAGAAAAAACCTAGAGGGAAGTTGTCATCGCATTTCACGAGACGGATCCACCTCCACCTCCTATTCTTCCCCCGGAGGGCTGATCTGGAGCCTGTATTTGGCTCCGAAGAGGGGAAATCGTCACCGTCGTCATCACCAACCCTTCCCCGTCAACAACACCATGATGATCACCACCGGGAGTGAGTAATTCCTTTGTAGGCTTGCTGGACGGTGGTGAGATTGGATGAGATTGATCATGTAATCGAGTTAAGTTTGATATGCTTGATCCCTAGTATCCACTATGTTCTGAAATTGATGTTGCTATGACTTTTCTATGCTTAATGCTTGTCACTAGGGCCCAAGTGCCATGATTTCAGATCTGAACCTATTATGTTTTCTTGAATATAAGAGTGATTTGGATCCTATATTGCAAGTTGTATGCACCTATTTCGTGTCATGATCCGCATACCCCAAGGTGACAATAATTGGGATTCTTTCCGGTGATTGTCGTAATTTGAGGGGTTCATGTATTCACCATGTGTTAATACTTTGTTCCAGTTCTCTATTAAAAGGAGGCCTTGATATCCCTTAGTTTCCAATAGGATACCGTTGCCACGGGATGGTAGGACAAAAGATGACATGCAAGTTCTTATCGCAAGCACATATGACTATATACGAAATACATGCCTACATTATATTGATGAATTGGAGCTAGTTCTGTGTCGCCCTAGTGTGTAAATGTTATACGATCAATGTCATCTAAATCATTATCCATCACCAATCCACGTTCCTACGTGTTACATATACTGAATCTTGCTAAGTTACTATTGCTATTGCCACTGTCACACCTGCTACAAAACTGCTACTGTCACTACTATAGTTACTTTTGCTACTACTATTTGCCGTGCTACTAATCTGTTGCTGTAGAGAGATATCCCAGGTGTGGTTGAATTAACAACTCAATTGTCAAGGCAAATAAATATTCTTTGGCTCCCCTTGTGTCAAATCAATAAATTAGGGTGAAATACTACCCGTGAAGACTATCATGATCCCCTACACTTGTGGGTTATCAAGACCTTTTTCTCGCACCGTTGCTAGGGAGCATAGCTCTATTTATTGTGTTAACTTGAAGGATATCCAATTTCTACTATGAGAAATCTGAAATACAATCGAACTAGGATCGTCCCCTCTCACACAAGAGGAGGTAAGGAACTACCATCTAGCTCTGCTTTAGATTCACCTACTGTTTTGGATCAGCTTGCTACACCACCATCTGTAGATCGTCCTGATATTCACATGAACTTGATGATGCTACTTCTGATACTAATGATGAAACTATTGTTAGATATGTTCAAACCGAAACTGTGCCACTGAATGAATTACTTGATGCTCATATTTCTAAATCTAGAGAACTTGAAAATGCTGAAACCGAGGAAGACTTTGAATCACCTATTACCCCTCGCTCACCTAATAGATATGAATTGCCTCATGTACCTGAAGGTTATGTTATAGATGGTGATGTAGCTAGGTAGTTTCTTGCTTGTGAAGAAACTATTATGCAAACTAAAAGAAAAATCAATGATGGAGAAATGAAACGTGATTCTAAATTTGCTACTTCTATATTTGTTACTGATAAGGATTATGAATTCTCTGTAGACCCCCAGTTAATTCCTATAGTAGAGTCTGATCCTTTCCATGGTTATGAAAATGAAACCGTTGTCGAACACCTTATGAAACTGGATGATATTGCTGCTCTGTTTACCAATGATGAAAAGATTTGCTACTATTATATCCTTAAGCCTTTTCCTTTCTCGCTAAAAGGAAGGTCAAGGAATGGTTCCTTTCACTTGATATTTGGTTGTATATGTAGCCCCCAGGATATGCTTTACTACTCTTCTGAAAAACATTTTCCTTCTCATAAGAAACAAGCTGCCTTACAGGAAATATTTAACTTTGCTCAAATTTAAGAAGAGAATCACCCTCAAGCTTGTGGGAGGCTTCTCCAGTTACTAAGAGCTTTGCCTGATTGTCATCTTGAGAAGAATGAAATTCTTGATATCTTTTATAATGGACTAACCAATACTTCTAGGAATTTCCTAGATAGTTGTATTGGTTGTGTTCTAGGAAAGAACTGTTGGACAAGCTGAAAAATTATTGAATAACATATTGGAAAATGCCGATGATTGGACACTTCCGGAACCACCTTCGGAACCTATTCAAAAGAAGAGAGGTATTCTATCCCTTAGTCTCGAAGACATGCAAGAAGCAAAAAGATCTATGAAAGAGAAAGGTATTAAAACCGAGGATGTTAAGAAATTACCACCTATTGAAGAAATACATGGACTTGACACCCCGACACAGGTAGTAAAGGTAAACTATCTCCGTTCCTTTAATGAAAATGCTATAGCTTATACTAAGACTCGTGAACAATGCACGGATGGATTTGATAATTAAGTTGTTAAGCAAGAACACTTTAATAACTATGTTAAGAATCAACTAAGATGTAATGCCATGATGATATACCGCTTACGTGACTTGATGTTTAGAATAGAAAATGATGTGAAAGGTCTAGGTAAACATGCTTCTATGGTTCACACCCAATTAGACCAAGTTTCTAAGTCACAAAATGATTTGCTTGCTGGAATAAATAATAATATGAATGATCATGTTGTTAGAGTAGTGACTAGAGGAGGTAGAATGACCCAAGAACCTCTTTATCTCGAAGGTCACCCTAAAAGAATTGAACAAGATTCTCAGAAAATTAATGAAGCACCTAGTTCATCTAAGAAGAAAAAGAAAAAGAAAGATGATAGGAACTTGCATGCTTCTAGTGAACTTGTTATAGAAAAATTTGTTGAAAACATAATGAAGTTTATGTTTCTGATACTGGGACACAATCTGGTAGTGAACATACACCTAGTGATAATGAGAACGATAATAATGATGATGTTCACGTAGACGCTCAACCAGATGATAACAAAGAAAATGATAATGATGTGGAAATTGAACCTGCTGAAGATCTTGATAACCAACCTTGTAAAAATAAATGTTATGTTAAGGATGACTTTGTTGCTAGAAAACATCGAAGGGAAAGAGATCCATGGGTTCAAAAACCCATGCCATTCCATCGTAAGCCCACTAAAAGTAGGGACAATGAAGATTTTGAGTGCTTTGCTGAAATGATTAAACCTGTCTTTTTGTGCACTCATTTGACTCATATATTGAAGATGCCTCCATATGCTAAGTATATGCAATATATTATTACCAACAAAAGAAAGATACCTAAAACTGAAATTGCTACCATGCTTGCTAATTATTCTTTTGATGGTAGAGTACCTAAGAAGTTGGGAGATCAGGGTATACCCACAATACCCTGCACTATTAAAAGAAACTATATCAAAACTGCTTTATCTGATTTAGGGGCCGGTGTTAGTGTTATGCCTTTCTCCCTATATAAAAGACTTGAATTGAGTAAGCTCACATCTACTGACATATCTTTGCAAATGGCTGATAAATCCACTGCTTTACCTATTGGAGTTTGTGAGGAGGTTCCCGTTGTGGTCACAAATGTTACTATCTTAACAAACTTTGTTATTCTTGAGATGCCCAAGGACGACAATATGTCGATCATCCTTGGTAGACCCTTTCCAAATACTACAAGGTCTGTTATTGATTGCAATAAAAGCGAGGTTACTTTTCATGTCAATGGAAAGCAACATATCGTGCACTTTCGGAAGAAGCAACCTTTGGTTAATAATTTTAATGTCATTGATCCTATTCCCATAGTTGTCATTGGCGATTTTATAATTCCTGTACCTACTGCCAAGAAGAAGAAATATTATAATCTCATTGTTGGCAAAATACAAATCCCTATTGAGGTAACCTAGTGGTATACAAAAATTCTTTGGTTTCATGTTAGTCGAAAACAATTATTAATAAGACTTGATCAACCTTATTAATGAATCCTTTTTGAAAAACATGTGATTGACGAATTGAGTATTCACAACTCTTTGTATCACAAGTTCATTCTCTGTTTTTCTGAGTTTAATAAAAATAAAATATTGTCGGCGTTCTGGGACCGGGGGTACCCAGACTTCCTGCCCCCTCTCAAATTAGTCCATTGTGGATCCCTTCCCGCCTGTGCAATGAGGGAAGAGGACCACGGCCTCTATAAATAGCCTCCCACTCCCGTCGTAGAAGGCAAGTCGAGTAGAGATAGTTCATCACAACCAAAGGCCCTCACGAGGCCTCTCTACCACTGTACTAGTTCATCCTTAGCCTCTTTGTGAGGCCAATCCACCACAAAGAAGGAGTAGGGTATTAGACCGCAAGGTGGCCCGAATCTGGGTAAATCTCGGAGTCCACCTTCTCCCTCGCTTGCATTTGCTCGTCATAGCTAGGCCGTAGGGTGACTTGCTTGAGACTTTGAGACAGCTTAGATTCTCGCACACGCCCCAGTGTTCGAACCTTGAGGGTTTTGTGGAGCCCAGAATCTAACATTTGGCATGCCAGGTAGTGGGCTGATTGTTTACATCACCAGTCCACCGATCCACCTCACCAGGGGGCTCATTGTCTACACCAGCTGAGGTTTCGCGCGGGTAGGCAGACTGGCGAACCTGGCCCAGGCATGTGGCCCCTGCGGCAGGCATGTGGTAGCTTTAATGACACCCGTCCAGTAGTGTGGCAGAAGAATAGGAGGTAGCTAGGCGAACGACACAAAAGGAGAGGCAATCCTTATCAGGAAATGTCTCAAGCGTGCCACCTCACGGTGCATTCAATGCACCTGTCCTAGTCCGTCAGGTTAGGTATTTCCCACTACCTCTCCTGACAAGCGGTATCGATAGTCGCAATATGCACTGTAGTCGTAGGAAAAGACCATCATAGCCCTTGTGGTGGCCCCTTTGACTATAAAAGGAGGCCCGTGGCTACCTTAGAAGGGGTGGACACTCTGTTCAATTTTATGAGCAACTGCACATCCCGATAATCCTTGCCTGGTTGGTGCACATCTGTACTTGGACTCACATAACCAACCAGACACAGACATGACATAGGGTTTTACGCTCCCGAGCGGCCTGAACCTCTATAAACCCTCGCGTGCAGATTGTTCGACTGATGCTCTTTGTGCATCTAGAGACCCCCTACAGAACCGAAAAGGGCCCTGAAGGTCCCATAGATCGTCGCCCCCGACATCTTTGGCATGCCAAGTAGGGGGACTTCCGATGTGCGAACCTTCACCGACTATTCTGTGCGTCCTTAACGATGCCCATGGCACCCAATAAAGCCAAGGGTGGCCTAGAAGCCGCCCCGTCGACGTCCAAGCTGCCCGCGTCGTCTGCAATGGACGAAGAAGATGGGGGCAGACATCGCGCACACCACACTGGCGAGCGCAGCCACAACACCGCGTGGAGCTCCTCGAGCCGCGACCTGGACCCCGCCGTTCTGGCGTCTCGGGGCACGACGGCGGTGGCCGAAGGTGTCACCATGGTTGTGGCTGCAACCGCGGTGGCATGACTACGCCCGTACCTCCGCCGCACCCCCCGTGAGATAATTGCAGCCCGCACCCGCAAGATGGAGACTCGCAGCGGCACATAGGCCAGAACATTGTGCAAGGGACACAAGGCCAGGCTCGACTGCCTCCCCTTGGAGAGGACGGATGCCAGGAGATGGCACGAGCAAGTGCTCCTTCTGGCACTGTCAGTAGTAAGAGCGCCACCCATGCCTCGCCCCATCCCATCCCGAAAACCACAAAGGAAGCTTTGGTGTAGGCCCAGCTGCCGTAGAACTTTCCTCTCGCACCAGATAAGATGGAGGAGTGGAGGGCGACTATACAAGGCCTATCGAGCTTCGCCAACAAGGACAAGCCGGACGCGGTGGGATCCTCACGCGTGTGGTGTGCGGCCTCCACAGGATCCACCGCCGGGCATGACGCCAATGGAGCACACACGATGCAGTCGCCTCCACGACAACAACAAACTTCCCGCTGGACCGGAGCTCGGGACGAGGTGTCCCAAGCCTCGACGGAACCGTGGCTCAAGTGAGACCAACGCCATGTCCTGAAGGACAGGCGCAAGGAGGACGCGTGCACCACCATCGAGATGCAGCGAGAAGCGCGTCATCAATCCGATGGTCGCGCAAATCCGGCCATCGATGAACCCATGCCAGGGGCGCCCAACAACCTACCTTATGAGGTGGGATGTGATATGTCTCCAACGTGTCTAAAATTTTTGATTGTTCCATGCTAATATATTATCATTCTAGGATACTTTTGGGGTATTTATTTACCAATTTATAATTTTTGTGAGCACTAACCTATTGACCCAGTGCCCAGTGCTAGTTCCTGGTTTCTACGTGTTTTTGCCTTTTCATAGTTACTGTACCAAACGAAGTCCAATTGCCATGAAACTTTTTGACGATTTTTTTGGACAAATAAAAGACCTCGAAGCTTAGGAGGAAGGCCGGAGCTGCACCAGGGCCCCACCACATATCAGGGCACGCTACCAAGGGGCGCGACCAGATATGTGGTGCCCCCTGGCACCTCTCCCGACGTCGTTCTCTGGCCTATAAATTCACAAATACCCTAAAAACACCATAAGTGCTCCCGAAACACTTCTTCCGCCGCCGCAAGTTTCTATTCCGGTGGGAGGCCATCTACATGTACGTTCTAGCACCGTGCGGGAGGGGAAATAGATCACGGAGGGCCTCTTCATTAACCTTGTTGCCCTCACCATGATCTCTGAGTAGTTCACCATACACCTACCGGTCCGTAGGTAGTACCTAGATAGCAATCTTTGTCTCTCTCGATGTCCAACACAATGGTCATCGCAGATTTGCCTTGATCTATCCGATGTAATCCCTTTGTATGGTGTGTTTGTTGGGATCCAATGAATTATGAGTTCATGTTCAGATTATTCATGAAAAGTATTTGAGTCAAATCTCATTACCATGATTCCTATTTGCATGATCATCATATCTTCGTAATGCTCTCTGATATATTGAGATAGTTTGGCCAACTAAATTGATATTTCTTCGATGGGAGTGGTGCATTGTAGTAGGTTCAACCTGGCGAGTTTCTATATCCCAGTGACAAAAGGGGACCTGTTGCGTCTTTGTGTTGCTACTACTAAGGATAAAACGATGGGGTTTATTCATATTGACTGAATCTACTTTGTCTACATCATGTCAATGTTCTCCAAGCATTACTCTGTTTTACTTAATACTCTAGATGCATGTTGGATAGCGGTCGATGGGTGGAGTAATAGTAATAGGTGCAGGAAGGAGCCAACCTATTTGCTGATGGACCTGATTCCTATATACACATGGTCATTGCCGTGAAAATCGCATAACTATTCACTTTTCTATCAATTGCCCAATGTAATTTGTTAACCCACCGTATGCTTTACTTATGAGAGATGACACTAGAGAACTCTACGGCCCCGGGTCTATTCACTTATATACCACCTGGGTTTATATATATATATATATATATATATATTCATAAACGCTATAATTACCTTGCTGTTATTTATTACCTTTTATTTTATTTTGCACTTTACTATTATCCACAATTATCTACACAACTCACTTGCTTGCAAGTAACCAGATCAAGGGGATTGACAACCCTCTTGCCGAGGTTGGGTGCAAGTTGTTTGTTCTTTTGTGTGCAGTCTTTGGAGACGGTTGAGAACTGGTATTCCTAGTGGTTCGATAAACTTGGTTTTATAACCGAGAGAAATATTTACCCACTTTGTGCTGCGATTACCCGTTCCTCTTCATGGAAAACCCAACGTAGATCAGGAGTATCAGGAAGGATTTCTAGCGCCGTTGCCGGGGAATACCATCACCAACTATCAAGTAACTTTGCACAAAATTTCATTCCCTTGTTCTTCTTCTCATTTGCTGTTATATTTAGTGTGTCTCATAAAAAACAAAAATATTTATCTTTGCTAGTCACTAGTTTGCTTCTAGTTTGCTTTACTTGCTAGTTTACTTGTCTTGTGTGTTGCTTTGCTTGTTTGCTAACCATGTCTTAAGATACTACTAAGTTGTGCGATTTCTCAAATACTAATAATAATGATTTTATTAGTACTCCTATACCACCCGCCACTAGTGCGAAGGCATTTGATATTAATGTTGCATTACTGAATCTTGTCAAGAAAGATCAACTTTTGGGAAGTCCTAATGAGGATCCCGCATCACATCTTAATACCTTTGTTGTATTATGTGATATGCAAAAGAAAAAGGATATGGATAATGATATTTTGAAATTAAAATTGTTTAGTTTTTCACTAAGAGATAAAGCTAAATCTTGGTTTTCATCTTTACCTCGTAATTGTATTGGAAAGTGGGATAAGTGTAAAGATGCTTTTATTCCCAAGTATTTTGCTCCTGCTAAGATCATTTCCCATAAATCAATAATAAATTTTAAACAGCAAGATGAATAGCATGTTGCACAATCTTGGGACAGAATGTAATTGATGATAAGAAATTGTCCAACTCATGGTTTAAACTTGTGGATGATTATCCAAAAATATGCTGGACTAAATTTTGTGTCTAGAAATCTTCTAGATTATGCTGCATGTGGTAGCTTTATGGATGTGACCTTAGGATAGGCCACAAAACTTCTGGACAACATTATGACAAATTATTCTCTATGGCATACCGAAAGAGCTCCAAGTGGTAAGAATGTAAATTATGTCGAAGAAATCGCTACTTTGGGTGAAAAAGTGGATGTTCTTATGAACATGGTTGCTAATAAAAATGCTAATGTCGATCCCAATGATATTCCTTTGTCTACTTTGATTGAGCAAAATAATGATGCTATTAATGTGAACTTCATCTTGCGAAATAATTTCAACAACAATGCTTATAGAAGCAATTTCAATGCTAGAACATATCCCCATAATTCCTCTAACAACTATGGAAATTCTTCTACAAATCCTAATAGGATACCTTCTGATTTAGAGAATAAAATTAAAGAATTTATTAATTCTCAAAAGCTTTTCAACACTACAGTAGAAGAAAAGTTGCATGTGATTGATACTTTGGCTAAAAACATGGATATAATTGCTCTTGATATTGAAACTCTTAAAAATAAGTCTATGACACCCAATCATGATTTTAATAAGACTATTAAATCTATCCAATTATCTATTAATGAAAGTAAGGAGAGGACCGCTAAATTGAGAGCTAGGCGAGAATTCTTAGAAAAAGCTCTTCCACTCGGTTTTTACCGGAATCATGATGAAGATCTTAAAATGATTGGTGTTTCTCACATTGAATATTTTTTTGCTTATCTTAATATGAATGATAAAGGGACTGGAGATGAGTCAACTTTTGTTAAGGAGCGTACCGTTTGCTTGGAGGGTGATGATTCTAATGCTAAAACTGAGAAAGTGGGTTTGCAGAGGTGAAAACTTTAACTAGTGATGTGCCCACTATCTTGGATTACAAGGACTTAAATTATGATAAATTCTCTTTAGTAGAATGTATTTCCTTGCTGCAATCCATTATTAGCTCACTCAATGCTTATGAACAAAACAAAGCTTTTACCAAACATATAGTAGAAGCTATGATAAAAGCTTATGATGAGAAACTTGAGCTTGAAATTTCTATTCCTAGAAAATTGCATGATGAGTGTGAACCTACTATCAAGACAATATATAAATACATATGAATTCAATGATTTGTGTGACCTTGGTGCTAGTGTTTCAACTATACCTAAAACTTATGTCATGTGCTTGGTCTCACTAATATTGAAGAGTATTCCCTAAACTCTCATCTTTTGGATACCATCAAGAAACCTTAGGTAGAATTAATGATGTGCTTATTATTGCAAACAAAAATTATGTGCCTATAGATTTCATTGTGCTTGATATTGATTGCAATCCCTCTTGTCCCATAATACTTGGACGGTCATTTTTACGAACTATAGGTGCAATTATTTATATGAAAGAGGTAAACATAATATAACAATTCACTTGGAAGAGAATTAAACCACCTTATGAATCAATTATGAGGGATACCTACGGGTTGAATGCCAAAGATTACAACACTTGAAACTATGCATTCTGCACAACCAGGGGCATAAAACAATAGCGCTTGTTGGGAGGCAACCCAATATGTATCTTTATTTTTGTTTTTCCTTTCTGTTAATTTGTGATAAGACGATTGTTTCCTATGTAATGATTATTTTCTATGTTTTAATTAGTGTTTTTCCAAGTAAAGCCTTTGGGATGACTCATAAGATGAGTAGAAATGATGCTGAAACATAACATACATTTTAACTCAAGGGCGGGAATTTTCATTTTTTACCAGAGCATGATTATGATCTGAAATTTTAACACATTAGTTTCATACAAATTCTTTAAGTTTTTATAATTTTTATAATTACATAAGTATGGACTCTTGATAGATTTCTACAGACTGTTCTGTTTTAAACAGATTCTGTTTTGCTTGCATAGTTTGCTCGTTTTGATTATGACATGGACTATATCTGGGGTAGTAATCCATGGAGAAGTTAGAATAAAGTACCTATTATGAAAAAATGAATTTTACACAATTTATCACAGTACCTCAAGTATGCAATATGTTTCTTATACTAACGGATCTCACAAAGTTTTGTTGAGTTTTGTGTGATTGAAGTTTTCAAGTTTTGGGTGTGATCACTATGGACTACGGAATAAAGAGTAGAAATAACATAAGCTTGGGGATTAAAAAGGAACCCCAAGTATAATTCTAAGGAGGCTCAAGATTCCAAGCTTGGGGATACCCCGGAAGGCATCCCCTCTTTCGTCTCAATCCAATAGTATGTCACTTGGAACTATATTTTTATTCATCACATGATATGTGTTTTGCTTGGAGCGTAATTTGCTTTTGTTTGCTTTTACTTTCAGTTTGTCACAAGCATAATTTGCTGGACACACCTATTTGAGAGAGACACACCTTCATGATAATTGGCTAGAATACTCTATGTGCTTCACTTATATCTTTTGAGCTTGGCAGTTGCTCTAGTAGTTCATTTATATCTTTCCAAGCACGGTGGCGTGTCGATTTTATAAAAATAATATGCTCTCGTTCTTCACCTATATTTTTTGAGATATGAATTAATAGTGACGGTAATTTCCATGGTTCACAAGACCAGTCCAAGAATATTAGGTATTCAATGAATGATAATCAAAACCATCATGTAGCACATGTAGAGAAGTTTTATGTTATTGACATTGATGTAGTAATGTGAAAAAGGTGTGAGTCCAAAATTGTTGATTCGTAGAAGTTTTGAGATTGAGAGGTGTTAGCTTTTTATTCAGCCAAAAATTAAAGATGCATGGTGATGAAATTTGAGCATTTATATTCCTCATTGAAATCCTAGTGTTGTTTCGAGTATGGGGCGCACAATGGTTAACTGTTACCAACCTCCTCCCTCGGGGCATGCCCGGAGTATGTTGATTGTGATATAACTAATAAAACTTTGCAATAAGTATGTGAGTGCTTTATGACTAATGGACACCATGTACATACACATCTTCACCTTCTCTATTTGCTAGCCTCTTCGGTACCGTGCATAGCCCATTCTCACCTCGAGGATCGATGCAATTCTCGCCGGTGCATCCAAACCCCGTGACATGATACGCTCTATTGCACATAAGCCTCATTATATCTTCCTCAAAATAGCCACCATACCAACCTATTATGGCATTTCCATAGCCATTCTGAGATATATTGCCATGCAAATTCCGTCGTCACTTCACATGACTAGTTCGCTCATCATCATAATGCTTGGCATGATCATATAGAAGTGACATAGTATTTGTGGCAAATCCACCGTTCTTCATATTTTTGATACATGTCACACTAGATCATTGCACATCCTGGTACACTTCCAGAGGCATTCATACAGAGTCATATCTTCCTATCGGTCCTTCATGTTGAGTTGTAAGTAAATAAGAGTGTGACGATCATCATTATTAGAGAATTGACCCAGTGAGGAAAGTATGATGGAGACTAAGATTCCCCCACAAGTCGGGATGAGACTCCGAACGACAAATGAAACAAAAATTGGGGAGGACAAATGAGCCCACCATATATAAAAAAAGAAAATGGGGGAGGTAAAAAAGAAAAAAAAAGAGTAAAGACCACCATATGTATATAATAAAATTGGCTTGTATACCGGGCTTCCTCAAATGCCTGAGGTCTTCATGAGCAAACAAGTTTGACGCACACCCCACTTAGCTTCAGTTGAGATTTCATACACTTATGGTTCTAGTGCATCATTTGCATGGCAATCCCTACTCCTTGCATTGACATATATCAATGAGCATCTCCATAGCTCGTTGGTACACGGCGTACGCCTAGTTGATTTGAGACTATCTTCTCCACTTTTTACCGCTTTGATATCTAACATCATATTATATACCACCTATATGCTATGTCCAAGGGTTCACGCTCATGTATTGCATGAAGAATAAAAAGTTGATGCATATTGGAAAAGTACGATCCAAATTGCCTGACTTGGACACCATGGTGCTAAACATTTGTATCTATGTGGTGAAGACGGAGTCATGCCTTGCTAATATAATAAGATGAATAGGGGTAAACATTCTTTTAGGATCGTATACTTTGAAAAATCAATGATTTTGGTTCCTATACTTATAAATATTACTATGTTGTTGTTTGTTAATTTATCATTTCTCAGTGAGCATACATACCAAACATTACATAATGGGTAGCATGTCAAATCAAAAGTTCTGTTTTTACCACCTATTTGAGGACGAGCGGGAATTAAGCTTGGGGATATTGATACGTCTCCAAGTTATCTATAATATTTTATTGTTCCATGCTAATATATTCGGATACTTTTTGGGTATTTATTTACCAACTTATAATATTTTGAGCACTAACCTATTGACCCAGTGTCCAGTGCCAGTTGTTGTTTTCTGTTTGTTTTTGCCTTTTAAGAGTTATAGTACCAAACAAAGTCCAATTTCCATGAAAATTTTTGACAATTTTTTCTAGAAAAATACAAGACCTAGAAGCTACGGACAAAGGCCGAGAGCTGCACCAGGGCCCCACCACATATCAGCCCGCGCCACTAGGGGGGCAAATATGTGGTGGCCCCCTGGCACCTCTCTCGACATTGTTCTCTAGCCTATAAATTCACATCTACCCTAAAACCACAAGAAGCGCTCCCGAAACACCTTTTCCGCCGCCACAAGTCTCTGTTCTTACGGGAGGCCATCTACACCTTTGTTCTGGCACCCTACGGGAGGGGAGATCGATCATGGAGGGCCTCTTCATCAACCTTGCTGCCCTCACCATGATGTGTGAGTAGTTCACCACAGACCCATGGGTCCGTAGGTAGTACCTAGATGGAAATCTCCCTCTATATATCTTGATCTTCAATACAATGTTCATCACGTCTTTGCCATGATCTATCCGATGTAATCCCTTTGTATGGTGTGTTTGTTGGGATCCAATGAATTGTGAGTTTATGTTCAGATTATTCATGAATAGTATTTGAGTCAAATCTGATTACTATGATTCTTATTTGCCTGATTATCGTAGCTTCGTAATGCCCTCTCATCTATTGGGATAGTTTGGCCAACTAGATTGATATTTCTTTGGCAGGAGTGGTGCATTGTAGTAGGTTCAACCTGGCGAGTTTCTATGTCCCAGTGACAGAAGGGGGCAAGTTATGTCTTTGTGTTGCTTCTACTAAGGATAAAACGATGGGATTTATTCATATTGATTGAATCTACTTTCTCTACATCATGTCAATGTTCTCCAAGCATCACTCTGTTTTACTTAATACTCTAGATTCATGCTGGATAGCGGTAGATGGGTGGAGTAATAGTAATAGGTGTAGGCAGGAGTCGGCCTATTTTCTTATGGATGTGATGTCTATATACACATGATCATTTCCATGAAAATCACATAACTATTCACTTTTCTATAAATTTCCCAATAGTAATTTGTTTACCCACCGTATGCTTTGCTTATGAGAGATGCCACTAGAGAACTCTACGCCCCCCGGGTCTATTCACTTATATATTCACAAACGCTATCATTACCTTGTTGTTGTTTATTACCTTTTATTTTATTTTGCACTTTACTATTGTCCACAATTATCTACACAACTCACTTGCTTGCAAATAACGAGATCAAGGGGATTGACAACCCTCTTGTTGGTATTGGGTGCAAGTTGCTTGTTCTTTTGTATGCAACTGTTGAAGATGGTTGAGGATTGGTATTCCTATTGGTTGGATAAACCTTGGTTTCATAACTAAGGGAAATACTTACCCACTTTGTGTTGCGATTACCTGTTCCTATTCACGAAAAACCCTACGCAGATCACCAGTATCAGGATGCCCGACGTTCACCCGCGAGCTACGGCAGGTCCTTTGGCCCTCTAGCAGGGCCTTCAAGCTGGAGTTGCCGGATAAATACGACGGTGCGATTAGCCCATCAAATTTCCTTGGCATCTACACCTTCGCGGTGTAGGCTACTGGAGGACGTGCCAAGAAGGTGCTCGCCAACTACTTCCTGCTGGCGCTCAAGCCCAACGTGAGGACTTGGCTGATGAATTTGTCGGAAGGGTCCATTTCTTCTTGGGTGGACCTATGTAACCAGTTCCTTGGAGTTTACCACGGGGGGGAACAGGCTCCCGGGTCAGCCCAGCGATCTGCACGTACTTCCCCAACGAGACGACAAGACCCTCCGCAAGTACATCCAGAGGTTCAACCATGTGTAACACAACATCACATACATCCACCCTGCCACGGTGATCGCTATGTTTCACATGAACGTCTACAATCGCCGCATGCGCAAGGAGATGAACATCAACAAGGTGTGGGACATCGTCGTGCTCTACGCTCTGGCAGACAAGTGCACTTAGGTTGAAGAAGGAAGAAGACTCCCAAGGGAGGACGCATGCGCGAAGGTCGACTCCAACGACGATGAAAACACGCCCGCCTCCTCAAAAAAGGGAGTCAAGCGCAACAAGAAATGCAAGGGCAAGGCAGTGATGCATGTCGATACCTCCGACAAGCCCAATATTGGCAAGAAGGCCAATTCCGAGGGGTCCGGCAAGGATGCTGCCACATGCTCCGGAGATGACGGGGCCATGGCAAGCAAGAAGACCAGCAAGCCATACTGCAAGATCCACCTCACCAAGGGCCATGATATCATCGAATGCCGCCAAGTAGAGCAGCTTGCGGGGAAACAGAAACAAGAGTACGGGAGGCGTGACAAGGAGAAGGGCTGATACAGAGCTGGTGGCTCCGACAAGAAGGGTCACAGTGGTCGGGGCGAACACCACGGCAAGGCCAAATTGTAGAAGGAGAAACCCGCTAGAGGCCGAGACGACAAGTTTGATGGTGATGATGATGACAAAGGTGATGGAGAGGGTTCTCATCGACAAGATTTCTAGAAGGTCGTGAACGCCATGTGTGTTGACGGAGGCACATCTTTGCACTCCTCCCATGGGCAGCTAAAACAGTGGGCCCACGAAATCAACACGACAGAACAGGCAGCAGAAGCAAGGAAGCCCCTTAAGTGCTCCAACACTCCCATTATCTTTGACGTTGAGGACCACCCTGACCGCACCACTGTGGTCAGGTGTGTGCCATTGTTGGTCTCGCCAACGATGTGCTACTACATGGTCACGAAGATGTTGGTCGACAGTGGGGCCGACCTGGACCTGATTTCTCCCGATGTGATCAAGCGGCTGAAGATCCCTAATTCGGACCTTAAACCAATGGACTCCTTTCAAGGAGTGGATGGGGGGAGATATTAGCCGAAAGGGAAGATAACCCTTTCGGCCACATTCGGCAGCAAACTCAACTTGAGGACGGAGAGGGTTGTCTTTGCCGTTGCCAAGATGTCATTAGCTTATAATAGAATCCTGGGTCGCCCCGCATTGGCAAAGTTCATGGTGGTGTCTCATCACGCATACAACACACTCAAGATGCCAGGCCCGATGAGAGTCATCACCAGCCACTTCGACAAGAAGGAAGCAGTTATCTGCGTCGACAAGCTCTATCGGGAGGTAGTGGCAACATCCGTCGACGAGGCATTCGCTCCTGCACGCAAATATCCCAAGGGAAAGAACAAGGATAAGAGCTCAGGTGAACCTCGCAATGACTCCAGGAAGTGCACGACAAGGTGTTGCATGCCCATGGAGGGCTTGCTAGAGACTTCGGCTAGCGGAAGCAAGAAAAATAAACCCGCCAAGTCCTTGCCAGGTGGTGCGAGTCACTAGGCCCGGCACAAGCCGCCTGGCGACCAGGGGTAGCACCCAGATGCTAAGCTCGTGTAATAACGAGCACCCCCGTAAGGCACCACCCTGCTGGACATGGCCACGGAACGGTTACCTAGCAAAGATAAGTTGCAAAAAACAATTTGGACTGAGCTACATGCAATCTTTCCTCGAGACAAGGTCATTATATGTATGAAAAAGACCTGCACGTGAAGGACCCTCGCCAAAACTGCCCGTGCATTTGGATGTTTCGAGTCCGCTCAACATCCCAAGCAGCCGCGGCAGGGACGGCAAGGTGGCCTTCCTGGCAGCAATGTCCCCAAGGGTTAGTGAGGTTCCGTTCTGAAAAGTGCACATGGGTAGGATGCGCGCACCGGCAAGCATTTCCCGCAAAGCGTAGGGATCAAATGCATACAAATATAGGATTGTGTCGAAAGGAAGGAGATACATATACTGATGGATAAAAGTACATTCAAACAAAAACAAGTTCATGATATTAAATTTGTAAAAGCACCCTTGGCGCAGACATCATAGGGATAGGAGATTAACGGCTCGGGGTCACGGAACCGACCTTGTTGGAGATGGGAGCGACAAGCGCATCAAGCTCACTGGTGTGAAAGTCTCTCAGCAGCTTAGATACATATAGAGCATCTTTATAGTCACCCAGTTACGTTGCGATGTTTGATGCACACAAGGTACTCCTCCGGTGTCAGTGAGTTGCATGATCTCATGGTCATAGGAACAGATACTTGACATGCAGAAAACTATAGCAATAAACTGACACGATCATATGCTATGTTTAAGTTCGGATCTTGTCCATCACATCATTCTCCCAATGATGTGATCCCCTTATCAAGTGACATCTTATGTCTATGGCTAGGAAACCTTGACCATCTTTGATTAACGATCTAGTCTACTAGAGGCATACTAGGGATATAGTGTTGTCTATGTATCCACACATGCAATGTGTTTCCAATCAATACAATTATAGCATGGATAATAAATGATTATCATGAATAAGGAAATATAATAATAACCATTTATTATTGCCTCTTGGTCATATTTCCAATAGTCTCCCACTTGCACTAGAGTCAATAATCTAGCTTACCTCACTATGTGATTTACATTGTAATGAATCTAACACCCATACAGTTCTGGTGTTGATCATGTTTACCCCTTGGAAGAGGTTAAGTCAATGGTTCTGTGACATTTAAATACATGTGCACTTTGCAAATGTTTATGTCCTCCTCCTTGATGTACTCACGAATGGAATTGAAACATCACTTTATGTGTTTGTTCCTCTTGTGAAACCTTGGTTCCTTGGCCAGAGCAATGGCACTAGTGTTGTCGCAGAACAGATCCATTGGATTCAGTGCACTGGGCACTACTCCAAGATCTGTCATGAACTCCTTCATCCAGACACCTTCCTTCGTCGCCTCTGAGGCTGCGATGTACTCCTCTTCACATGTAGAATCGGCTACCACGCTCTGCTTGGAACTACACCAGATTATTGCTCCCCCATTAAGAATAAATACGTATCCGGTTTGCGACTTAGAGTCATCCGAATCAGTGTCAAAGCTTGCATCGACGTAACCCTTTACGACGAGCTCTTGATCACCTCCATAAACGAGAAACATTTCCTTAGTCCTTTTGGGTACTTGAGGATATTCTTAACCGCCGTCCAGTGCTCCATTATTGGATCACTTTGAAACCTTCCGGCCATACTTATGGCAAGGCTGATATCGGGTCTTGTGCACAACATTGCATACATGATAGAGCCTATGGCTGAAGCATAGGGGATAACACTCATCTTTTCTCTATCTTTTGAAGTCACTAGGCATGGAGTCTCACTCAACTTCACACCTTATAACACGGGCAAGAACCCCTTCTTGGACTGATCCATTTTGAACTTCTTCAAAACTTTGTCAAGGTATGTCCTCTATGAAAGTCCTATTAAGCGTCTCGATCTATCTCTATAGATCTTAATGCCTAATATGAAAGCAGCTTCTCCTAGGTCCTTCATTGAAAAACTCTTGTTCAAATATTCCTTCACGCTTTCCAGCATTTCTATATTGTCTCCAATCAGCAATATGTCATCCACATATAATATTAGAAACACTATAGAGGTCCCACTCACTTTGTTCTAAATACAAGCTTCTCCTTAAACTTGTATAAACCCAAATGTTTTGATCACCTCATCAAAGCATAGATTCCAACTCCGAGATGCTTGCACCAGTCCATAAATGGATCACTGGAGTTTGCAAACTTTGTTAGCATTCTCTGGATCGACAAAACCTTCCAGTTGTATCATATACAACTTTTCCTTAAGGAAACCGTTACGGAACATTGTTTTGACATCCATCTGCCAAATTTCATAGTCAAAATATGCAGCTATTGCTAACATGATTCTGACGGACTTAAGCATCGCTACGGGTGAGAAGGTCTCATCGTAGTCAACTCCTTGAACTTGTGAAAAAACCTTTGCCACAAGTCGAACTTTATAGACTGTGACACTACCATATGCGTCTGTCTTCCTCTTAAAGATCCATTTGTTCTGAATGTCCTTCCACCCTTCAGGTAATACTTCCAAAGTCCATTCTTTGTTTTCATACATGGATCCCATCTCATATTTCATGACCTCTAACCATTTGTTGGAATTCGGGCCCATCATCGCTTCTCCATAGCTCGTAGGTTCATTGTTGTCTAACAACATGACCTCTAAGACAGGGTTGCTATACCACTCACGAGCAGCATGCGCCCTTATCGACCGACGAGGTTTGATAGTAACTTGATCCAAAGCTTCATGATCATCATCATTAACTTCCTCTTCAACCAACCGATGCAGGCTCTACAGAAACATCTTTCTGGACTCTGCTACTCTCTGGTTGAAGTAAAGGTTCAATAACCTCATCAAGTTATATTTTCCTCGCACTCAATTCTTTCGAGAGAAACTCTTTCTCAAGAAATGTTCCATGCTTAGCGACAAACACTTTGCCTTCGGATTTGAGATAGAAAGTATACCCAACTGTCTCTTTTGGGTATCCTATGAAGACGGATTTCTCTGCTTTGGGTTCCAGCTTTTCAGGCTAAAGCTTTTTGACATAAGCATCACATCCCCAAACTTTAAGAAACGACAACTTTGACTTCTTGCCAAACCACAGTTCATATGGCATTGTCTCAACGTATTTCAGTGGTGCCCTATTTACAGTGAATGCAGCTATCTCTAATGCATAACCCCAAAACGATAGTGGCAAATCGGAAAGAGACATCATAGAATGCATCTGGGGACCCCGACTCATAAGTCGTGATCATCGAATGCACGTGTATAGTGGTCCCAGAGATCATTGCTCACTGAGCACACAGAAGTTGAATAACAAGAGTCTTACATCCTTACATACCGTCTTACACAAATAAAGGCCAGCTAGGCCGAGTCTTACATAGATAGGGGCATAGGGCCACAAGGGCCAAACACTTAAACATAACAAGCAGCGGAAATCTTGGTCCAAAGCGTGAACCCATGCCATCTGCCTTAAACCTATAGGCATTCTGACTGGGAAGCGTCCTAGTTCGCATGTTCGTCACCAATGAACTTTTCACCGTATTCCTTCTCTTCCATGCCTGGCCAATTAAATAACCAATCGCAAGCCAATGAGTACTTTGAATGTCTAGCATTGGCATAAACAATGGGCATATGCGTGTCCATTTGTGTCTTGGAGGTTCCAGAGATGCCCTCGGGTGTGCAATAGCTAGGGGATAGGTAGAGGTGAAGAAATGGAGTAGGGGAGAGGTAGAAATATTGCCATCACTGCTGTCCAGAGAGATAAATGTGGGTTTACCCCACTCAATGATTCATCTAGGGCTTGGGATTTTTTACTAGAGGTGAAACACATCAGTAAGGGATTGTGGTAAAATTTTGGAGTGGAGGAGAATAGGAGAAAGGGGTCAAACAAGGTTCTTTATAAAATATGCAGAAATATTTGATGGTGATTTGGCTAAGCAAATAGGGTTTTCTTGCCATGAGATTTAACAGCATGAAAATATAGGTAGAAATAGAGAGGATCACTAAGTTTGAGGAGTTTTGAAGAAAGTTCACAATGCAACTTTCCAAAACCCTAGAAATTAATAGAATCAGATTCCTATAGATCTAGGTATGCATTTACACTCCCCTTGAAGCACCACTTGGTGTGGCATCCTTATTTGGGTAATGGAACATGCACAGAAAGTTTGGTGTCAAGGGAAGAAACTTCACAATGTAAAGTTGTTCAAATTTGAATCTAGAAAGGTATGGTTTTGGAATATTTTGATGAAGCAAATCAATTGGGATTGAGATGAAACTTTGCAAGATTATCACATATGACAATTGTGACTTGCTGGAACTTTCTTGGAATTTATTGGGAATATTTCTTATAGAAATATTTCAAAGTCTTGATTTAAGCAGAAAGGGTTTTGAAGGGTTTTGCCCATGATTTTTAAAATGACCATGTGTTGAAACTCATATATATGGAAAATATATTTCCACTGAGTTTCCCTAAATTTTCTCAAATATTTGAAAAGCATTTAAATATATATTTTCCTATAAAGACCATTTCTAGCCTTAAGAAAAAGCCTTTAAATAAAATAGTAAAATAATCTTTAAAATTAATATTTTGTGGTTTTGGGAAGTCATATATATAGTAGGTTTTAAATAAAGCCTTTGGGGAAAAGGATCCGCCCAATTTGAGCACTTGAAATGCAAACCTCAACTCTAGGGGTTTTCAAAACCAAATTTGGATAAATTCTTTTTGGTCAAAATAAATTTTGATAAAACTAGTTTGGGTACTATTCACATAGAGTGATCATTGGGCAAGAAGTTTGCATCAGGGAAGATGAATATGGAGAGGAGTAGAACCTAAGAGTGTCAAACATAATCAACCAAACAATCAAACAAGCAATAGTTCAAACAAGCATGCACTCAAAAAGTTTTAATTGGTTCTAAAAAATTTAAATCCAAGCATAGCAAAGAGATACAAACATAGGGTGTGACAACGCACCATATCTAATAAGGTTCGATTACGACATTCGGACACACCATTACGCTGTGGTGTTCCAGGCGGTGTCAATTGTGAAACCATTCAACACTATGTTAAGTGACTGCCAAACTCATAATTGAGATATTCTCCTCCTCGATCAGATCGTAGGAATTTAATCTTCTTGTTACGATGATTCTCAACTTCACTCTAAAATTGCTTGAACTTTTCAAATGTTTCATATTTGTGCTTCATTAAGTAAATATAGACATATCTTCTTAAGTCATCAGTAAAGGTGAGAAAATAACGATATCCACCGTGCACCTCAATGCTCATTGGACCGCACGCATCAGTATGTATGATTTCCAACAAGTCACTTGCCCGTTCCATTGTTCCAGAGAACGGGGTTTTAGACATCTTGCCCATGGGGCATGGTTCACATGTTTCAAGTGATTCAAAATCAAGTGACTCCAAAATTCCATCAGCATGGAGCTTCTTCATGCGTTTTACTCCAATATGACCTAAGCGGTAGTGCCACAAGAAAGTGGTACTATCATTATCAACTCTACATCTTTTGGAATCAATGTTATGAACATGTGTATCATCACTATCGAGATTCAATATGAATAAATCCATCACATTGGGCGCATGACCATAAAATATATTACTCATATAAATAGAACAACCATTATTCTCTAGTTAGAATGAGTAACCGTCTCGCAATAAACAAGATCCATATATAATGTTCATGCTTAACGCAGGCACCAAATAACAATCATTTAGGTTCATAACTAATCCTGATGGTAATCGAAGAGCGAGCGTGTTGATGGCGATCACATCAACCTTGGAACCATTTCCCAGGCGCATCATCCCTTCGTCCTTAGCCAGCCTTAGTCTGTTCCGTAGCTCTAGTTGCATATGTGAGCAACCGAATCAGTATCAAATACCCATGCACTACAACGAGAGTTGGTAAGGTACACATCAATAACATGTAGATCATATATACCTTGTTTGGTGTTGGTCGCCTTCTTGTCGGCCAGATACTTGGGGCAGTTCCGCTTCTAGTGACCAGTTCTCTTGCAATCAAAGCACTCAGTTTCTGGCTTGGGTCCAGTCTTGGGTTTCTTCACGGGAGAGGCAACTGCTTTGCCACTCTTCTTGGAGTTACCCTTCTTTCCCTTGCCATTCTTCTTGAAACTAGTGGTTTTATTGACCATCAACATTTGATGCTCTTTATGGATCTCAGACTCATCGATTTTCAGCATCACAAATAGCTTGGTGACGGACTTGTTCATCCCGTGCATGTTATAGTTCATCACGAAGCTCTTGTAGCTAGGTGGCAACGATTGAAGAACTCTCTCAGTGATTGCCTCCGGCGGAAGGGGCATCCCTAACTCAGCCAGACGGTTCGAATACCTAGAGATTCTGAGTATATGTTCACTGACAGACCCGTTCTCCTCCATCTTGCAAGCATAGAACTTATCGGAGGTATCATACCTCTCGATCAGGGCATTCTTCTCAAAGATAAACTTCAACTCCTGGAACATCTCATATGCTCCATGACATTCAAAAGGTCTTTGAAGTCCCGGTTCTAAGCCATACAACATTGCACATTTAACTATTGAGTGATCTCCAGAATGTGTCTCCCAAGTGTTCTTAATGTCTTCGGACGACACGGGAGCTGGTGGCTCACGAAGCGGTGCATCAAGGACATAATCCTTTTGGGAAGCCGTGAGGATAATCCTCA
Source organism: Hordeum marinum (assembly GCA_022496015.1). Taxonomy (NCBI): domain Eukaryota; kingdom Viridiplantae; phylum Streptophyta; class Magnoliopsida; order Poales; family Poaceae; genus Hordeum; species Hordeum marinum. The sequence continues at coordinate 160,243,228 of CM039675.1, read as the reverse complement.
GATTACGGGCCCAGTCCACAAAGTTACTTCCATCATCTTTCAACTAGGCTTTCTCTAGGAACGCATTAAAATTTAGGGGAACTACTGCGTGAGCCATTGATCTGCAACATAAATATGCAAAGGTTACTAAGACTATTGTTCAAGATAATGTGTTTAGTTAATCAAATTGCTTAAAACTCCCACTCAAATTGACATTCATCGGGTCATCCGAGTGTTACATGATCCAAATTCACCAACTCAAGTCCGATCAACACGTGAGTTGAGGTGGTTTCAATGGTGAACATCATCATGTTGATCATATCTACTATATGACTGATGTTCGACCTTTCGGTCTCTTGTGTTCCGAGGCCATGTCTGTACATGCTAGGCTCGTCAAGTTTAACCCGAGTGTTCTACATGTGCAACACTGGCTTGCACCCATTGTATGTGGACGTAGAGTCTATCACACCCGATCATCACGTGGTGTCTCGACACGAGAAACTTTTGCAACGGTGCACACTCGGGGAGAACACAATTTATCTCAATATTTTAGTGAGGGATCACCTTATAATGTTACCGTCGTCCTAAGAAAAACAAGGTGCATAAAAGGATTAACATCACATGCAAATCATAAGTGACATTATATGGCCATGAACTTGTGCTTTTGATCTTCATCTCCAAAGCACCGACATGATCTCTATTGTCACCAGCATGACACCATGATCTCCATCATCTTGATCTCTATCAACGTGTTGCCATCGGGGTTGCCATGCCGACTGTTTCTTCCACGACTATTGCATAGCGATAAAGTAAAGAAAAAATGGCAAAAATAATTAAAGACAACCCTATGGCTACTGCGGTTGTCGTACTCATCGACATGCAAGTCGTGATATTCTATACAAAACATGATCATCTCATACATCACATATATCTCATCATGTAATTGGCCATATCACATCACAACATACCCTGCAAAAACAAGTTAGACGTCCTCTAATTGTTGTTGCATGTTTTACGTGGCTGCTACGGGTATCTAGCAAGAACAATTCTCACCTATGCAAAAACCACAACGCTGATACACAAATTTCTATTCAACCTTCTCAAGGACCGCTTTGTCTAATCCGATCCAACTAGAGTAGGAGAGACATACACCTACCAGCCATCTTTATGCAACAAAGTCACATGTCAGTCGATGGAACAGGTCTCTCGTAAGAGTACGAGTAAGGTTGGTCCGGGCCGCTTCATCCCACAATACCGCTGAATCAAAACATGACCAAGGGAGGAAACAATCTGAGCATAAACACCCACAAACTTCTTTGTGTTCTACTCGTGATCTCATCTACACATAGACCTAGATCATGATGCCACTATTGGGGAACGTTGCATGGGAAACAAAAATTTCCTACGCACACGCACGATCTATCCATGGTGATGAGCATCTACAAGAGGGAGAGTTTATCTACGTACCCTTGTATATCGCTAAGTGGGAAGCATTAAGAAACACAGTTGATGTAGTTGAACGTATTCGCGATCCAAATCACCGAGCGTCCCGCGATCTAATGACGATTTGTCTCGATCTGGCTCCGAATGGACGGCACATCCGCGTTCACCACACGTACATCTCGACGAAGATCTCCACCTTTTAGATCCAACAAGAGGGAGAGAAGAGGTAGATGAGTTCTCCGGCAGCGCGACGGCGCGGCGACGGTGGTGGTGGAACTATTCCGGTAGGGCTTCGCCTAAGCACCTCCGAAACTAAACTAGAGGAGAAAACGATCTAGAGGAAGAAGAGGGCAGCGCGTGTCCATTAGGGTTAGGTCTGCCCTCAAATCCTCTAGTATATATAGGATGGAGGGGAGGGAAGCTGGCGCCCCAAGGGCTGCCCCTTTGGTGTGGCCGAAGTGGGAGGTGGAGGAGTCCTACTCCAATCCTACTAGGAGTAGGATTCCTCCTCTCCACTTGAAAACTCCTTCCACCTTTGGGTTTTTCCTTCCCCAGCCTCATGGGCCTTTAGTGGGGCTTTGGCCAGCCCACGAGGGGCTGGTTTGTCTCCTCCCACATCCCATGAGGCCCTTTGGGGCATGAGGCCCCTCCCGATGGTCCCCTGGTACCCTCCCGGCACTCCCGGTACACTACCGAAGTGCCCGAAACTTTTCCGGTGACCAAAACGGGACTTCCTATATATCAATCTTTACCTACAGACCATTCTGGAGCTCGTCGTGACGCTGGGATCTCATTAGGGACTCCGAACAACCTTCAATCACCACCATACATAACTCTACACTATCAAAACGTCATTGAACCTCAAGTGTGCAAACCCTGCGGGTTCGAGAACTATGTAGACACGATCGAGACAGCTCTACGGTCAATAATCAATAGCAGGACCAAGATGCCCATATTGGTTCCTACATATTCAATGAATATATTTATCGATTGAACCTCTATGTCGAGGATTCAGTTAATTCCATATGTTGTTCCCTTTGTTCTTCGTTATGTTACTTGCCCGAGATTTGATCGTCGGTATCTCTATACCCAGTTCAATCTTGTTACCAGCAAGTTTCTTTACTCATTCATAATACAAGATCTCGTGGCTAACACTTCAGTCACATTTCAAGGTTTGTTGTGATGTTGTATTACCGAGTGGGCCCTGAGATACCTCTTCGCCACACAGAGTAACAAATCCTAGTCTTGATCCATGCCCACTCAACAGACGCCCTTGGAGATACCTATAGAGCAACTTTATAGTCATCCAGTTACGTTGCGATGTTTGATGCACACAAGGTACTCCTCCGGGGTCAGTAAGTGGGATGATCTCATGGTCATAGGAACATATACTTGCATGGAAAAAACTACAACAATAAACTGACACGATCATATGTTATGTTTAAGTTTGGGTGAAAGCACAATGTGCTCCCTTGGTGGTTTTGATAATTCATGACAACATACATTGTCTCTTGGACTAATAATTTCATCTAGTGTATTTCAGATAAAGTCCATAGAGAGAGATGGGTTGGCAAAAAGGAGTGTGGAGAGTATCCGCATGAAGAAGAAGGAGAAGGAATAGCATTGGCAAAGCTTCAAGCAAGAGGACTCTACATTTTACCTTTTGTGAGAAATCACTTTGAGTCCATAGGAAAGCCAATACAATTAAAAGGGGTTAAGGTACTGTTTGTGAACAAAATGCTCATACGTGCACAAGTGATAGTCACCACATACACCCACAAGCTCTTCCACAAAAGTCTGTCCAAAGACAAATATACAAAATCGATGCAACCAACACTTTCTACTTGGTGCCACCAATTCTCAGCCTCAGACAGACTCAGCCAAACCCTATCCACTTCGGTGCAACCGATTCTGCTTCGGTGCCACCGAGTTTGGGTTGTCAACTTCCTGTTACGCAAATTCACAAAATCGGACCCACCGAGTTTGTTGAATCGGCATCACCAAGTTTGGCAATTTGACCGTTGGTCACCTTATCGGTGCAACCGAGTTTTATGTATCGGTCTCACCGAGATTCAAAAGTTGCTACCTTTGAGGCAACTCGGTACCACCGAGATTAACACATCGGTGTCACCGAGTTTGACATATTAGGTGTAATGGTTGGATTTTTTGAGATGCCTATATATACCCCTCCACCACCACTCACTCAGAAGAGAAGCACTCAGAACAGTTCCCCACTCATACCTACTGATTTTCTGAGAGAGAGCCACCTACTCATGCGTTGAGATCATGCCATTCCATTCCAACCATATGAATCTTGATCTCTAGCCTCCCCAAGTTAATTTCCACCCAATCAATCTCTTCCACCATAGCCAAATCTATGAGAGAGTGATTGTATGTTGAGGAGTCTATCATCTTGAAGCACAAGAGAAAGGAGTTCATCGACATTATCGAGCCTATTACCTTTTAGAGGGTGGTGCCTCCTAGATTGGTTAGGTGTCGCTTGGGAGCCTCCTAGTTCGTGTTGTAGAGTGAACCAAGAAGTTTGTAAGGGAAAGGAGATCGCCTACTTCATCAAGATCTACCTCGAGTTAGGCTAGTCCTTCGTGGACGTAGGCCATCATGGTATAGTCAAGGTTGCTTCTTCATGGAACCCTTCATGGGTAGAGCCCTCCATGGACTCTCGTGACCGTTACCCTCCATGGGTTGAAGACTCCATATACGTGCACGTATGATAGAACCACCTACCGGAACCATGGGGAAAATATTTGTGTCCTTCATGTGTTTGATCTCCCTATCTCTACTCCTTTCTTCCATGTGCAATGTCTTTACTTTCCTCTGTTATACTTGATGCCTTGCATGTGTAGGGTGTTCTAGACTTGCTATATATGCTAAAATCTGCCAACATTTAACTTTGCCCTTGTGTAGATTTTAAATTCCTGCAAAGTAGTCTATTCCCTCTAGACATACTCTTCTAGTGATCCTGCAATTGGTATCAGAGCATTGGTCTCCATTGCTTTGGTTTCAACACCGTGGAGGAAGATGGATGTGTCTAGTGTGGAGAGTTTGTATTGTAGAGTTCCCATTCTTGATGGAGAGTACTATAGTCGATGGAAGAATGCCATGATTGATCTATTTGACAAATTCCATTTGAGAAAACATATTGAAAATCCCTATGTGCTCCCCATTGATGAATTGCATCCCACACATGAAAAGGAAATTGACATGATTGGTAACCTTAGAACTGTCAGTCTTAAATTTAGAGGCTTACCAAGATTCTTGCTTTCTCAATTGAAGAACTTTGCATGTGCTTATACTTTGTGGAGTGATTTGGAGAAACGATATCCAAATCTTTCATTAAGTAATCTTGATGAAATTCTTCATAAAACTGTTGCTTTTCACAAAATGAAGCCTATGATCCAAACTTTGATAAATGCCTATTTGAGCTTTGTGATCTTATGTGTGCTAAAGGGGATGTCACTACTATCAACAATATTATTATTGAAGCCATTCACATTCATAAACTTGAAGATTGTCATAGTTACGATGCTAACTAGTCTCTTGGTTTCTATGACAAGGAGATTCCACCGAATGATGACAATGAAGAACATGGCTACTATTATGAAGATGAGTTGTTCACATCGAGCATGAAAAGATCATGAAGAATCTAAGTCTAATGGCAAACTTCAAGGATTACATGTCCGGTGGAAACGAGTGGATTCTCGACAGTGGATGCACGGATGACATGACTGGTGATAAAGACATGTTCCAAGAGATCATGCCTAATCAAGGTCCTCGGAGGTACGTGACCTTTGGAGACAACTCTAAGGGTAAGGTACTTGGCATTGGTAAGGTGGCCATATCTCATGATAGATCCATTCAAAATGTGATGCTTGTTGAATCCCTTGGCTATAATCTTCTTTCCGTATCTAGACTAGCAGACTTCGGTTTCAATGTGCTATTTACTAAAGTAGATTGCCAAGTGTTTTGATTTGATAATCATAAAATTGTCTTTACCGGTTTTCGTAGAGGTGATATATACATTGTCGATTTCACTAAAAAGGCCCAACCTTATACTTGTCTCGTTGCAAAATCTTCTAAAGGTTGGCTATGGCATAGAAGGCTTGGACATGTAGGCATGCGCAATCTAGATAAGCTTATCAGGGGCGACCACATTATTGGTGTTAAAGATGTTATCTTTGATAAAGATAGGCTTATTAGCGCTTGTCAAGCAGGAAAGCAAGTAGGTGGAAGTCATTCGGTCGAGAACATCATGACTACTAGGAGACCACTCGAGTTACTTCATATGGATCTTTTTGGTCCCAATGCTTACAAGAGTCTCGGTGGAAACTCTTATGGTATAGTTATATTTGATGATTTTTCCAAATTTACGTGTGTATTCTCTCTTGATGATAAGTCACAGGTACAAAATATCTTCAAGAACTTTGCACGCAAAGCGCAAAATTAGTTTGAAGTGAAGATCAAGAAGGTTCGAAGCGACAACGAATTGGAGCTCAAGAACACCCATGTGGATACCTTTCTTGATGAAGAGGGTATTTCACATGAGTTCTCGACTACGTACACACCTCAGCAAAAATGGAGTTGTTTAGAGAAAGAATCGAACCCTCATTGAGATGGCAAGAACGATGCTTGATGAATACAAGACGCCAAGACACTTTTGGGCAGAAGCCATGGAAACAGCATGTCATGCCACAAACCGACTCTACTTGCACAAGCTTCTCGGTAAAACGACATACGAGCTTCTCACTGGTAACAAACCCCAAGTTGGATACTTTCGGGTATTAGGCTCTAAGTGTTACATTCTGGATAAGCATCGCCGTGCTAAATTTGCTCCCAAATCTCATGAAGGTTTCCTACTTGGTTATGGATCGAACTCTCACACCTAGTGTGTCTACAACAACTTCACTCGAAAAGTTGAAGAGATGATAGATGTGAAGTTTGATGAGTCTAATGGTTTGCAAGTCGAACAATTGCCAAATGATGTAGGTGATAAATATCCTTCGGAAGCTATCCAAGATTTGCTCATCGGCAAGATTCGACCCATGGAGGTGAAGGAAAGTACTTCATCAACCCAAGTGGAAGCTCCTACTTCGGATCAAGGCTACCGACAAAACGACATGGAAGCATCCACGAGTGGTACATGACAAGATGAAGGGGAGGAGGAAGTACATCATGAAGATCCACCCCAACCTCCTTCACCACCATCTCAAGGAGACGACCACTTCGACAACAACGGAGATGAAGGAGATGATGAAGAAGAAGAAGCTCCACCAACTAACAAGCCAAAGCTACCCTGAGTTCGAACACAAGACCAAGAACCATCTCCTAAACCAAATCTTTGGTGATATACAAACAGGGAGGATCACTCGCTCTAAAACTTGCTTGGCTAACTTATGTGAACATTATTATTTCATCTCTAGCATTGAACCCTTGAAGGTTTAACAAGCTCTTGAAGACGCGGATTGGGTGAACGCTATACATGAAGAGATTCACAACTTTGAAAGGAATGAAGTGTGTACACTCGTGGAGAAGCCCAAGGACAAGAAAAACATCATCGACACGAAATGGGTATTTCGGAACAAGCAAGATGACAACGGTCAAGTCATTCACAACAAGGCTCGCCTCGTAGCGCAAGGATATACGCAAGTCGAAGGTATGTACTACGGTGAGACCTATGCCCCTGTTGCTAGATTAGAAGCTACTCAAATTATTCTTGCTTATGCTAATCACCATGATATCACTCTTTACCAAATGGATATTAAAAGTGAACTCTTAAATGGTGAGATTGAATAAGAGGTCTATGTTAAGCAACCACCTAGTTTTGTAAATCCTAAGAAACCTGACCATGTTTACAAACCTCGCAAAGCTTTATATGGTCTTAAGCAAGCTCCTCGTGCTTGGTATAAATGCCTAACGAAGTTTCTCATTGAAAAAGGATTTGAAATTGTTAAAATCGACGCAACCTTATTCACAAAGTGAGTTAATGGTGAATTATTTTTGTGCCAAATTTATGTGGATGATATTATGTTTGGATCTACTAACCCACAATTTAGTGAGAAATTTTAAAGGTTGTTGTGAGAGCAGTATGAGATGTCTATGATGTGTGAGCTGAAATTCTTTCTTGGTCTACAAATCAAGCAAACGAGAGAAGGTACTTTCATATCTCAAACAAAGTACACCAAGGACTTGATCAAGAAGTTCAACATGCAAGAGTGTAAAGGTATGAAAACTCCCATGCCTAGTAGCGGACATGATGACCTTACTAATGAGGGAGAACCGGTTGATCAAAAGGTTTATCAACCAATGATTGGTTCATTGCTATATCTATGTTCCTCCCGTCCTGATATTATGCTTAGTGTTTGCATGTGTGCCCGATATCAAGATGCACCTAAAGAATGTCATCTTAAGGCTGTGAAACACATTGTGAGATACTTGATACATACACCAAACTTTGGCATTTGGTATCCCAATGGATCTTCTTTTAATCTTGTTGTCTACTCCGACTCGGACTATGCCGGTGAAAAGGTTGAGAGAAAATCCACCTTGGTTACTTGTCAATTTCTTGGTAGATCTCGTGTGCCTTGGTCCTCCAAGAAACTAAACTTGGTATCTCTATCTACTGTCGAAGCTGAATACATTGCCGCTGGATCATGTTGCGTGCAATTATTATGGATGACACAAACGCTTAAAGATTATGGAATCTATGTTAAAAATGTGTCATTACTTTGTGACAATGAAAGTGCTATTAAGATTGGTCATAATCCTGTGCAACATTCTCAAACCAAGCATATACAAGTTCGACATCATTTCATTCTTGATCACGTTCCCAAAGGAGATATTAATCTTAAGCATGTTCGCACTAACAAGCAATTGGTCGATATCTTTACTAAGACACTTAATGAAAAGGTGTTTTGTCACTTGAGGATAGAGTTGAACATCATTGATGCTTCAAACTTAAGCTAAGCTCACTCAGAATCTTGCAAGGGGATGAGCTTTATTGTCTATTCCTTGCTAATATTACCTTGAATATCATATCTTTGAATCCCATGCTCCCTTGTCTTGCATCTAACCCTTTTGTAGGTACTTGGAAGAACTACAGTCCACAAGATTGACATCAACTCATATCTTAAGCAATCTTGTCATGACCAAGTATCCACTACCTCATTTTGATGATGAAAGGAAGAAGACAACAAAACATATCCTTGATATATATATCCCTCAATTGGTATCATGTCATTTGGATATATTATGTTCTTCCTTGTGTGACTAACCCATGTTGGTGAAAAGTGAACGAAATCAACAAGGATTGCTCCCAACTCTAGATGATCTTCATCAACTTCGAGCATCCTCATCAAGTTCACCTACAAGCTATGCCAACAACATCACTCAAAGGTATGTACTCATATCCTTGATATAGCTTTACCCCAAGTCATGAGATAAAGCAACTCAAGTGATATGAAGACATTAAAATGCTTGATTGAAAAATGGTAACCTCATTTTGAGCTTAACGATGAGTATGACCTACGATCAAGTATTCTTGCTTGGCTCCTAAGTCAATATACTCTAATATAGGTGACCTAGTCACCGCCCATCATCTAGTTAAGAATCTTGTTTGGTTCATTCTCTATTACAAGCTTTCTTGGAACCATTCAAATCTTTTCTAGTTGATATTCTTTGTACAAACAATTTTTATAAATTTGCAAGTTTCTCAAACTTTTCAAAATCTCTGTTTATGCCTCGGAGCCTCCGATACAAAGGACTCAGTTCTACCGATTCAGCAGATGAGTTGCATAACATCATAGTGTATCACCGACAAATATGTCTCGGAGCCACCGACTTTCTATCATATTTCAGTTTGTGTTTGTTTTGTAAATCTTTACAATCCTTCTATGATATTTTCATTTCTTCGATGATCCCTTTTATTAAAAAAATGGAAAGGGGGAGAAATACATTCAAGGATCCCTAACTCAAAGGAGGAGAAGTTCTGCAAATTCTCAGTTTAGCCAAAGGGAGAGAAATTATTTTCAATGACTCGTTCATTTTTCTCATGATTTTCATATTCTATGAATCCTACATTATATGACCCTTGTTCTCAAGGGTCCCTTCTTAATCAATGATCCTTGTATCTGACCCTATGTCTGACCTTTTTGGCAATTAATGCCAAAGGGGGAGAAATATACAAAGCTTCAAAGATAAAGAGGGAGATACATGCTTATGTAAGGGGGAGATATGATTTAGGGGGATAGGATAATATCAAAACTTTATACCTATATAAACAAGCGGAGAATACCAAAGTAGGGGAGAAAAATTCCTTGCAACAAACACATGTTTCTCCATGAATACTCAAATGTTTATTTCATTTGATTTCTCTTGTTAGAATTTTCTCACCCTATCCAATCCCAATATCTACATGCTAAGATTTAGGGGGGGAGGATGTCCTGCCATTTTCATATCTAAAGGGGAGAAACTTCTAAATGATCTTGGTGACATATCACTCTTAAGGAATACTACCTTCTATATGTTCTTCATATCTTGGCACTTTTTAGTTCTATTGCATTTGATTGCTAGAATACTCTTGTGTTTCCTAACATTGTTTTCTCAAGTGTATCTCTACTACTAGAATGCTCAAGAACTCAAGGTAAGTATATGCATCATATCTTTGATCAAGATGATCTTTTGCTTCTTCCACATATTGTTTGCAAGAATGAAGTCTTGAACAAGGATACACCTCATTCATATGCATTTGATGCATATAGCCAAGATACACATGATTTATCATATCCCTTCTACTATATGTGTGTCCATGCATTCCAAAGCAACTATCCTTTAAAGGGATTGCACACATTTAAGGGGAGCAAGTCTAAGTCATGTGTCTCTCAAAGTCTTCATTATATACATGCCTATGTTTACTTGAAGCTTTGATTGTATGTTGTCATCAATTACCAAAAAGGGGGAGATTGAAAGCACAATGTGCTCCCTTGGTGCTTTTGATAATTCATGACAACATACATTGCCTCTTGGACTAATAATTTCATCTAGTGTATTTCAGATAAAGTCCATAGAGAGAGATGGGTTGGAAAAAAGGAGTGTGGAGAGTATCCCCATGAAGAATAAGGAGAATGAATAGCATTGGCAAAGCTTCAAGCAAGAGGACTCTACATTTTACCTTTTGTGAGAAATCACTTTGAGTCCATAGGAAAGCCAATACTATTAAAAGGGGGTAAGGTATTGTTGGTGAACAAAATGCTCATACGTGTACAAGTGATAGTCACCACATACACCCACAAGCTCTTCCACAAAAGTCTGTCCAAAGCCCAATATCCAAAATCAGTACAACCAACACTTTCCACTCGGTGCCACCGATTCTCAGGCTCACACAGACTCAGCCAAACCCTATCCACTTCGGTGCTACCGATTCTGCTTCAGTGCCACCGAGTTTGGGTTGCCAACTTCCTGTTACGCAAATTCACAAAATCGGACCCACCGAGTTTGTTGAATTGGCATCACCAAGTTTGGCAATCTGACTGTTGGTCACCTTATCGGTGCAACCGAGTTTTATGTATCGGTCTCACCAAGATTCAAAAGTTGCTACCTTTGAGGCAACTCGGTACCACCGAGATTAACACATCGGTGTCATCGAGTTTGACATATTAGGTGTAATGGTTGGATTGTTGGAGATGCCTATATATACCCCTCCACTACCACTCACTCGGAAGAGAAGCACTCAAAACATTTCCCCACTCATACCTACTGATTTTCTAAGAGAGAGCCACCTACTCATGTGTTGAGATCATGCCATTCCATTCCAACCATATGAATCTTGATCTCTAGCCTCCCCAAGTTGCTTTCCACCCAATCAATCTCTTCCACCATATCCAAATCTATGAGAGAGTGATTGTGTGTTGATGAGTCTATCATCTTGAAGCACAAGAGCAAGGAGTTCATCGGCATTATCGAGCCTATTACCTTTTGGAGGGTGGTGCCTCCTAGATTGGTTAGGTGTCGCTTGGGAGCCGCCTACTTCGTGTTGTGGAGTGAACCAAGAAGTTTGTAAGGGCAAGGAGATCGCCTACTTTGTGAAGATCTACCCCGAGTTAAGCTAGTCCTCCATGGACGTAGGCCATCATTGTATAGTCAAGGTTGCTTCTTCGTGGAACCCTTCTTGGTAGAGACCTCCGTGGACTCTCGCGACCATTACCCTCCGAGGGTTGAAGACTCCATAAACATGTACATATGATAGCACCACCTATCGGAACCACGGGAAAAATCTTCGTGTCCTTCATGCGTTTGATCTCCCTATCTCTACTCCTTTCTTCCATGTGCAATCTCTTTACTTTCCGCTGCTATACTTGATGACTTGCATGTGTAGGGTGTTCTAGACTTGCTATATATGCTAAAATCTGCCAACATTTAACTTTTCCCTTGTGTAGATTTTAAATTCCTGCAAGTAGTCTATTCACCCCCCCCCCCTCTAGACATACTCTTCTAGTGATCCTTCATTGGGTCTTGTCCATCATATCATTCTCCCAATGATGTGATCCTGTTATCAAATGAAATCTTATGTCTATGGCTAGGAAATCTTGACCATCTTTGATTAACGAGCTAGTCTACTAGAGGCATACTAGGGACACAGTGTTGTCTATGTATCCACACATGCAATGTGTTTCCAATCAATAGAATTATAGCATGGATAATAAATGATAATCATGGACAAGGAAATATAATAATAACCATTTATTATTGCCTCTAGGGCATATTTCCAACGGCACGGGCTCTGTGAGCCTATAAGTAGTGTTCGGTTCGCCCGACAACTTCTGCAGCGAGGACTTGATCTTCGACATTGTCCCTTTCCGCAGCGGTTATCACGCCCTGTTGGGTCGCACATTGTTCGCTCGCTTTAACGTTGTCCTGCACTACGCATACCTCAAGCTCAAGATGCCCGGGCTCAAGGGGGTCATTACTGTCAACGGCAACACAGAGCGTTCCCTCCGAACTGAGGAACATGCATTTGCCCTTGCGGCCGAATTCCATCACGATGACGATCGGCCAACACCGAAATCTGCCATAAAGGCATGTAAGGTTGACAAACGAGCTCGGTCTCAGTCCGAACTCCTAGAATCTTCTTCTTCCTAGAAATAGGGACACGCTCCTCATTGCACAGCCCTAGTGTCCGTCAAACATGTGTCAAGACGGCACAACTTTGCACTCAAGATTCCATGGGTAGCAGTGGGGAACAACTATCAAAGGGAAAGTGTTTGGCTGGACCGAACTACTGCCAGTACATGTCCTCGGACAAACCACACGTACCATCGAGGACCTGGTAAAGCGTAAAGCTCATCCATACTTTGGCAACTTCTCAAGATCTTCTTCCCAAGGTCCGCTCACTGACACCAATCACCCTTAAAGGAATGCAACTCCCTAGGTGGGGCGCAGGAGCAGACATGCGACTGGGCACATCGAAGACGTCAAGCCACCCATCGAAGACCCTGGGTACAACCTCTCCTCTATAAACTTTATATTTCCTCGTCAAATACCTATAAACAATGGCTTCGACAATTTGAGTTATAAGAATTAATGAGCAAATAATAGACCATTGTGCATGGCTTCTTCGCTGTATTTTATGCTACATACTCTGTTCTTACCTCATCGATGCTTCTTACGAAACTGTTCGGTATACATTATGATGCAACTGGCTAATAGACCGGGGGATTGAATTTAAAATATCACCCTAAGCATCACCCCGACACAATTGTTCGTGTGTTCGGTGTCTTGGATTTTGCTTTCTATGCATTGGAACTGTCTTGGGTCAATAGTTCGGTTGCCCGGCTCCTGTGTTTGCCCTCTTACGTTCCGCTTGTTCGGCTAGAAGGGAAAAGTGAGAACTAGTGCGATTGTGCTTCTAGCTCGCCTGGGCAAGAACCTCAGGGGAGAAAGCAAAAAACTGACTGTCATAGTAAGCGAGAACCGGTCTGCAAATCTGAGCACAAGAGTCATACTAAGAAATGATAGAGGTTATTCCGTGTCATATGATGGGTTTCTTACTTGTACAAACCATGTGATGCTGGCTTTAGCCTCGGTACATCCGAACATCACAAAACACTGGGGGTTAGTCATCAGCCCCCGCATTTTTAAGCTCCTACGGCTAAGTGAAAGCGATAAAGCATCATAGTCCGATTGCCTTGTTCCCCTCACACTACCGCCTTCGGGCACCAATACCTCGGCTAAGTGTCACAGTGTGGAGGTAGAAACACCTCGCGTAGTATCTACGTGGGGGTTGAAGCCGACGACTCGCAACTTTCAGATAAAACGGCCATACAAGAGTCACAATAAATACAAAACCCAAGAGACATGATAAACCATGCAACCACATTATAAAGCGTTAATAGTATCCAGACATATTACAACACACTCATTCATAAAACAAATCCTTAGAGCATTGGGCCTCTATCTCCCAAGCACCCTCCATCACTGCGGAGAAGTATTTCTTGGGGCGCCTATGCTCCTTTCCAGGGGGCGGAGGTGCGGTGGCCATGTTGGTCGGCTTGAGCTTTGGCCAGTGCACCATGGTGTTGGAAATATGCCCTAGAGGAAATAATAAATTAGTTATTATCATATTTACTTGTTCATGATAATCGTTTATTATCCATGCTAGAATTGTATTGATCGAAAACTCAGATACATGTGTGGATACATAGACAACGCCATGTCCCTAGTATGCCTCTAATAGACTAGCTCGTTGATCAAAGATGGTCCAGGTTTCCTAGCCATGTACATGAGATGTCATTTGATAACAGGATCACGTCATTAGGAGAATGATGTTATGGACATGACCCAAACTATAAACATAGCATATGATCGTGTCAGTTTATTGCTATAGTTTTTTGCATGTCAAGTACCTATTCCTATGACCATGAGATCATGCAACTCACTGACACCGGAGGAGTACCTTGTGTGTATCAAACATCGCAACGTAACTGGGTGACTATAAAGATGCTCTGCAAGTATCTCCCAGGGTATCTCTTGAGTTCACAAGGATCAAGACTGGGATTTGTTACTCCGTGTGACGGAGAGGTATCTCAGGGCCCACTCGGTAATACAACATCACAATAAGACTTGCAAGCAAAGTGACTAAAGTGTTAGCCACGGGATCTTGTATTACGTAACGAGTAAATAGACTTTCCGATAACGAGATTGAACTAGGTATAGAGATACCGACGATCGAATCTCGGGCAAGTAATATACCGAAAACAAAGGGAACAACATAGGGGATTAAATGAATCCTTGACATAGAGGTTCAACCAAAAAAGATCTTCGTAGAATATGTAGGAACCAATATAGGCATCCAGGTCCCGCTATTGGTTATTGACCGTAGAGGTGTCTCGGTCATGTCTACATAGTTCTCGAACCCGCGGAGTTTGCACACTTAACGTTCGGTGATGTTTCGTTAGTACTGAGTTATGTATGGTGGTGACCAAAGGTTGTTCGGACTCTTGGATGAGATCCGGATGTCATGAGGAGTTCCAAAATGGTCTGGAGGTAAAGATTGATATATAATAAGTCCCGTTTTGGTCACCGGAAAAGTTTCGGGTATTTCCGGTAGTGTATCGGGAGTACCAAAGGGCCATCGGGAGGGGCCACCTGTGCCGGGAGGCCACATGGGCCTGAGGGGTGGTGCATTAGCCCTTAGTGCGCTGGGAAAACCATCCCCAAGAGGCCCATGCGGCTAGAGTTGGAGAAAAGGAAAAAACCAAGGTGGGGAAGGATTCCAAGTAGGATTGGAATCCTACTCAGAGTTGGATTGGAGGTGGACTCCTCCACCTCCTCTCCACTTCGGCCGAAGCCAAGGGGCAACCCTAGGGCTGCCTCCTCCTCTCTCCCTCCTATATATACTCTAGGTTTTGTAGGGCAGCCCCAACCCTAATTGCCATGTGTTGCCCTCTTCTTCCCTAGATCAGTTTCTCCTCTAGATTAGTTCGGCAGAGCTCGGCAAAGCCCTGCAGGATTAGTTCACCACCACCACCACCATGATGTTGTGCTGCCAGAGAACTCATCTACCTCTCCCCCTCGCTTGCTGGATCAAGGAGGTGGAGATCGTCATTGAGCCGCATGTGTGCTGAACGCGGAGGTGCCGTCCGTTTGGCACTAGATCAGAAGGACCGCGACTGGATCACGGGACGAATCGTGATGGGATCGCGGGACAGCTAGTGATTTGAATCGCGAAGACGTTCAACTACATCAACCGCATTTCTTAACGCTTCCCTCTTAGCGATCTACAAGGGCATGTAGACCCACTCTCCCTCTCGTAGATGCTCATCACCATGGATAGATCTTGCGTGGGCGTAGGAAATTTTTTGTTTCCCATGCAACATTCCTCAACATTGGCATCATGAGCTAGGTCTATGAGATCACAAGTAGAACACAAAGGAGATTGTAGGTGTTGATGCTCAGATTAGTTCCTCTCTTGGTCTTTTCTTGATTTAGCGGTATTGTGGGAGGAAGCGGCCCGGACCAACCTTACTCGTACACTTACGAGAGACCCGTTCTATCAACTCACATGTAACTTTCTTGCATAAAGATGGCTGGTGGGTGTCTGTCTCTCCTACACTAGTTGGATCGGATTCGACAAAGGCGGTCCTTGAGAAGGTTGAATGGCAATTTGTGTATCATCGTTGTGGTTTCTACATAGGTGAGAAATGTTCTTGCTAGATACCCGTAGCAGCCACATAAAACATGCAACAACAACTTGAGGACGTCTAACTTGTTTTTGCATGGTATGTTGTGATGTGATATGGCCAATTACATGATGAGATATATGTGATGTATGAGATGATCATGTTTTGCACAGAATATCACGACTTGCATGTCGATGAGTACAGCAACTGGTAGGAGCCATAGGGTTGTCTTTAATTATTGTATGACCTGCCTGTCAATCATTTAGCGCCATGTAATGCTTTACTTTATCGCTAAGCAGTAGCAATAGTAGTATAAGCATGGTGGGCGCGACAACCCGATGGAAACACATTGGTGTTCATGCCGGTGACAATAGTGATCATGTCGGTGCTTTGGAAATGGAGATCAAAAGCACAAGTTCATGGTCATATCATGTCACTTATGATTTGCATGTGATGTTAATCCTTTTATGCATCTTATTATGCTTAGGACGATGGTAGCATTATAAGGTGATCCCTCACTAAAATTTCAATATAAAATTGTGTTCACCCCGAGTGTGCACCATTGCGAAAGTTCATCGGGTTGAGACACCACGTGATAATCGGGTGTGATAGACTCTACGTTCACATACAACGGGTGCAAACCAGTGTTGCACATGAAGAACACTCGGGTTAAACTTGACAAGCCTAGCATGTACAAACATGGCCTCGGAACACAAGAGACCAAAAGGTCGAACATGAGTCATGTAGTAGATATGATCAACATGATGATGTTCACCATTGAAACCACCTCATCTCACGTGATGATCGTGTTGGAAATATGCCCTAGAGGAAATAATAAATTGGTTATTATCATATGTCCTAGTTCATGATAATCGTTTATTATCCATGCTATAATTGTGTTGATCAGAAACTCAGATACATGTGTGGATACATAGACAACACCATGTCCCTAGTATGCCTCTAATAGACTAGCTCGTTGATCAAAGATGGCTATGGTTTCCTAGTCATGGACATGAGATGTTATTTGATAATGGGATCATGTCATTAGGAGAATGATGTGATGGACAAGACCCAAACTACAAACATAGCATATGATCGTGTCAATTTATTGTTACTGTTTTCTGCATATCAAGTATTTGTTCCTATGACCATGAGATCATGCAACTCACTGACACCGGAGGAGTACCTTGTGTGTATCAAACATTGCAACGTAACAGGGTGACTATAAAGGTGCTCTACAGGTATCTCTGAGGGTGTCTGTTGGGTTGGCATGGATCAAGACTGGGATTTGTTACTCCGTGTGACGGAGAGGTATCTCAGGGCCCACTCGGTAATAAAACATCAAATAAGCCTTGCAAGCAATGTGACTAAGTGTTAGTCACGGGACCTTGTATTACGGAACGAGTAAAGAGACTTGCTGGTAACGAGGTTGAACTAGGCATGGAGATGTCGACGATCGAATCTCGGGCAAGTAACATACCGAAGAACAAAGGGAACATCATATGGGATTAACTGAATCCTTGACACAGAGGTTCGATAAATATCTTCGTAGAATATGTAGGAACCAATATGGGCATCCAAGTCCCGCTATTGGTTATTGACCATAGAGGTGTCTTGGTCATGTCAACATAGTTCTCGAACCCGTAGGGTTTGCACACTTAAGGTTCGGTGACGTTTCGGTAGTATAGAGTTATGTATGGTAGTGACCGAAGGTTGTTAGGAGTCCCGGATGAGATCCCGTACGTCACTAGGAGCTTCGGAATGGTCCGGAGGTAAAGATTGACATATAGGAAGTCCTATTTTGGTCGCCGAAAAAGTTTTGGGCTCCTCGGTAGTGTACCGGGAGTGCCGGGAGTGTACCGGGGGACCATCGGGAGAGGTATTTCGACCCAAGAGGCTACATGGGCTGTGGGAGGAGGTAAACCAGCCCCTGGTGGGATGGCCGAAGGCTCCTATAAGGGCCCATGCGGCTGGAGTGGTTTGAGAAGGAAAAAATCCAAAGGTGGAGAGGTGGAAAGAGTTTCCAAGTGGAAAGGAGGAATCCTACTCCTAATAGGATTGGAGTAGGACTCCTCCACCTCCAATTTCGACCAAACCTTGAGGGTTTGAGGCTGCCTCCTCCCCTCCCTCCCTCCTATATATACTAGAGGATTTAGAGGAAAAAGCTAACCCTAATAGCCACGTGCTACCTCTCCTCTAGATCGCAGTTTCTCCTCTAGATCGGTTTTCAGCGGTGCTTAGGCTCAGCCCTACTAGAATAGCTCCACCACCATCGCCACAACGCCGGCGCGCTGTCGGAGAACTCATCTACCTCTCTACTCCCTCCTGATGGATCAAGAAGGCGGAGATCGTCATCGAGCTGTACGTGTGCTGAACGCGGAGGTGGCGTTCGTTTGGCGCTAGATCGGAAGGACCGTGATCAAGATCGCGAGACGGATCGTGATGAGATCACGGGATGGATCGTGATGAGTTTGCGGGATGAATCGTTATTGGATCGCGGGACGGATTGTGATGAGATCGCAGGATGCTCGGCGATTTGGATCACGAAGACGTTCGACTACACCAATCGCGTTTCTTAACGCTTCCTGCTTAGCGATCTACAAGGGTATGTAGATCCACTCTCCCTCTCATAGATGCTCATCACCATGGATATATCTTGCGTGTGCATAGGAAATTTTTTGTTTCCCATGCAACGTTCCCCAACAGTGGCATCATGAGCTAGGTCTATGTGTAGATGAGATCTCGAGTAGAACACAAAGAGTTTGTGGGCATTGATGCTTAGATTGCTTCCTCCCTTGGTCATGTTTTGGTTCAGCGGTATTGTGGGATGAATCAGCCCGGACCAACCTTACTCATACACTTACGAGAGACCGGTTCCATCGACTGACGTGTAACTTCATTGCACAGAGATGGCTGGCGGGTGTTTGTTTCTCCTACTTTAGTTGGATCGGATTCGACTAAGGCAGTCCTTGAGAAGGTTGAAAAGCAACTTATGTATCACCGTTGTGGTTTATGTGTAGGTGAGAATTGTTCTTGCTAGATACCCATAGAAGCCACGTAAAACATGCAACAACAATTAGAGGATGTCTAACTTGTTTTTGCAGGGTATGTTGTGATGTGATATGGCCAATTACATGATGAGATATATGTGATGTATGAGATGATCATGTGTTGTATAGAATATCACGACTTGCATGTCGATGAGTACGGCAACCGGCAGGAGCCATAGGGTTGTCTTTAATTATTGTATGACCTGCGTGTCAATCATTAAGCGCTATGTAATGCTTTACTTTATCGCTAAATGGTAGCAATAGTAGTATAAGCATGGTGGGCGCGACAACCTCGATGGCAACACGTTGATGGAGATCAAGATGATGGAGATCATGGTGTCATGCCGGTGCTTTCAAGATGGAGATCAAAAGCACAAGTTCATGGCCATACCATGTAACTTATGATTTGCATGTGATGTTAATCCTTTTATGCACCTTGTTTTTCTTAGGATGACGGTAGCATTATAAGGTGATCCCTCACTTAATTTCAAGATAAATTGTGTTCTCCCCGAGTGTGCACCGTTGCGAAAGTTCGTCGTGTCGAGACACCACGTGATGATCGGGTGTGATAGACTCTACGTTCACATACAACGGGTGCAAGCCAGTGTTGCACATGCAGAACACTCGGGTTAAACTTGACGAGCCTAGCATGTACAGACATGTCCTTGGAACACAAGAGACCGAAAGGTCAAACATGAGTCATATAGTAGATATGATCAACATGATGATGTTCACCACTAAAACCACCTCAACTCACGTGATGATCGGACTTGAGTTGGTGAATTTGGATCATGTATCACTCGAATGACTGGAGGGATGTCAATTTGAGTGGGAGTTCTTAAGTAATATGATTAATTGAACTCATTATCATGAACATAGTCAGTAGTGTCTTTGCAAAATTATGTTGTAGATTACTAGCTCACGCTGTAGCTCCCTTGAATTTCTATATGTTCCTAGAGAAATAGAGTTGAAAGATGATGGTAGCAATATTGCAAACTGGGTCCATGATCTGAGGATTGTCCTCATTGCTGCATAGAAGGCTTATGTCCTTAATGCACCGCTCGGTGCGCCACCCCCTCTAGCGTCGTCTGTAGATGTTGTGAACATCTAACAGGCACGTTCCGATGACTACTTGATAGTTTAGTGTGTCATGCATTACGGCTTAGAATTGAGGCTTCAAAACGTTTTGAACGTCACGGAACATATGAGATGTTCTAAGAGCTGAAATTGGGATCTCAGGCTCATGCCCATTTTGTAAGATATGAGATCTCCAACAAGATTCTTTGCCTGCAAGATGAAGGAGAATAGCTCAATCGTTCATCATGTGCTCAGATTGTCTGGGTGTTACAATCACTTGAATCGAGTGGGAGTTGATCTTCCAGATAAGATAGTGATTGATATAGTTCTCCAGTCACTGTCACTAAGCTACTAGAACTTGGTGATGAACTATAAAATGCCAGGGATAGAAATAATGATCCCTGAGCTGTTCGCGATGTTTGACACCGCGAAGGTAGAAATCATGAAGGAGCATCAAGTGTTGATGGTTAGTAAAACCACTAGTTTCGAGAAGGGCAAGGGCAAGGAGGGAAACTTCATGGATGGCAAGTCAGTTGCTGCTCTAGTGAAGCAACCCAAAGTTGAACCCAAACCCGAGACTAAGTGCTTCTATTATGAGATGAGCGGTAGTTGAAGTGGAACAACCCTAGATACTTGGTAGATAAGAAGGCTGGCAACGTTGACACAGGTGTATTTGATATACGTGTTATTGATGTGTACCTTGCTAGTACTCCTAATAGCACCTGGGTATTGGATACCGGTTCGGTTGCTAAATGTTAGTAACTCGGATTAAAAGCTATGGAATAAACGGAGACTTGCTAAGGGTGAGGTGACGATGTGTGTTGAAAATGTTTCCAAGGTTGATGTGATCGACATCGCACGCTCTCTCTACCTTCGGGATTAGTGACGAACCTAATTAAATGTTATTTCGTGTTTTGCATTGAGCATGAACGTGATTAGATCGTGCTTATGGCAACACGGTTATTCATTTAAGTTAGAGAATAATTGTTATTACGTTTACATGAATAATACCTTCAATGGTCATGCACCCAGTGAGAATGGTTTGTTGAATCTTGATCATAGTAATACACATGTTCATAACATTGATGCCAAAAGATACAAAGTTAATAATGATAGTACCACATACTTGTGGCACTACCGCTAAATGTCATATTGGAATAAAGCGCATGAAGAAACTCCATGTTGATGGATCTTTGAACTCATTCAATTTCGAATCGGTTGAGACATGCGAACCATGCCTCTTGGGCAAGATGACTAAGGACCCCGTTTCCCGGACTGATGGAGCCGGCAAGTGATTTATTAGAAATGATACATGTTGATGTATGCAATCCAATGAGTCTTGTAGCGTGCGGTGGATATCGTTATTTTCTTACCTTCACTAATGATTTGAGTAGATATAGTGTATGTTTACTTAATGAAACACAAGTCTGAATCGTTTGAAAAGTTCAAGTAAATTCAGAGTGAAGTTTAAGATCATCGTGACAAGAAGATAAAGATGTCTGCGATATGATCGTGGAGGTGAATATCTGAGTTACGAGTTTGGCATACAACTTTAGACAATGTGAAAGTCGTTTCACAATTCACGCCACCTGGAACACCATAGTGTGATGGTGTGTCTGAACGTCATAGTCGTGCTCTATTGGATATGGTGCAGGCTATGATGTCTCTTATCGTTTTTCTACTATAGTTTTGGGGTTATGCATTAGAGACAACTACATTCACTTTAAATAGGGCACCATCTAAATCCGTTGAGATGACATCGTGTGAATTATGGTTTGATAGAAACCTAATCTATCATTTCTTAATGTTTGGGGCTGCGACGCTTGTGTGGAAAAATGTTTGCACCTAATGAGCTCGAACCCAAAGCGGACAAATGCATCTTCATAGATTACCCTAAGAGCAGTTGGGTGAAACTTCTATCTCAGATCCAAGCATAAAGTGTTTGTTGCTAAAACGGGTCCTTCCCTGAGAAAAAGTTTCTCTCGAAAGAATTGAGTGGGAGGAAGATAGAACTTGATGAGGTTATTGAACCTTTGTTTCAACCAGAGAGTAGCGTGGTGTAGAAAGATGTTTCTGTGGAACCTACGTCAGTTGAAGAGGAAGTAAATCATGATGATCATGAAGCTTAGGATCAAGTTACTATCAAACCTCGTAGGTTGACAAGGATGCGTACTGCTCCTGAGAGGTATGACAACCCTGTCTTGGAGGTCATATTGTTGGACAACGATGAACCTACGGGATATGGAGAAGCGATGATGGGCCCGGATTCCAACAAATGGTTAGAGGCCATGAAATCCGAGAAAGGATCCACGTATGAAAACCAAGTATAGACTTTGGTAGACTTGCTCGTTGGACGGCAGGTCGTCGAGTACAAATGGACCTTTGAGATGAAGACAGACACTGATGGTAAATGTCACCATTTATAAAGCTCGACTTGTCACAAAGAAGTTTCCGACATGTTCAAAGAGTTGACTGTGATGAGACTTTCTCACTCATAGCAATGCTAAAGTCTGTCGGAATTATGTTCGCAGTTGCTGCATTTTTCAATTATGAAATCTGGCAGATGGATGACAAAACATCATTTCCTTAACAGTTTACTTGAGGAAAAGTTGTATGTGATACAACCAGAAGGTTTTGTCAGTCCTAAGGATGCTAAAAGGTGAGCAAGCTTCAGTGATCCTTCTATGGACTGAAGCAAGCATCTCAGAGTTAGAATATACACTTTGATGAGGTGATCAAAGTTTTTGAGTCTATACAAAGTTTATGAGAAACTTGTATTAACAATAAAGTGAGTGGGAGCACTATAGAGTTTCTGATAAGCATATGTGGTTGACATATTGTTGATCGGAAATGATGTAGAATTTCTGGAAAGCATAAAGGGTTGTTTGAAAGGAGTTATTCAAAGAAAGACCTACATAAAGCTGCCTAATTGTTGAGCATCAAGATCTATAGAGATAGATCAAGATGCTTGATGGGACTTTGAATGAGTACATACCTTGACAAGATTTTGAAAGAGTTCAAAATAGATTAGTCAGAGAGAAGTGTTCCCGCCTGCTTTGTAAGGTGTGAAGTTGAGTGAGACTCAAAGCTCGACCACGACAGAAGAAAGAGAAAGGACGAATGTCGTCCCCTATGCCTTAGCCATAGGCTCTGTATAGTATGCCATGATGTGTACCGCACCTGTGTGTGCCTTGCCATGAGTCCGTCAAGGGGTACAAGAGTGATCTAGGAGTGGATCATTGGACAACGGTCAAGATCATCCTTAGTAACTAAAAGACTAAGGAAATGTTTCTCAATTATGGAGGTAAGAAAGAGTTTGTCGTAAAGAGTTACGTTGATGCAAGCTTTGACACCAATCCGGATGACTCTTAGTAGCAATCCGGATACGTATAGTAGAGCAGCCATTTGGAATAGCTCCAAGTGGAGTGTGGTAGCAATGTTTACAATTTGACATAGAAATTTGCAAAGTAAACACGGATCTAAATGTCATAGACCCATTGACTATAAGACCTCTCTCACATGCAAAGCATGATCGAGCCACAGAACTCATGGGGTGTTCAATTCATAACAATGCGAATCACATGGTGATGTGAACTAGATTATTGACTCTGGTGCAAGTGAGAAACTGTTGGAAATATGCCCTAGAGGCAATAATAAATTGGTTATTATCATATTTCCTTGTTCATGATAATCGTTTATTATCCATGCTATAATTGTGTTGATCGGAAACTCAGATACATTTGTGGATACATAGACAACACCATGTCCCTAGTATGCCTCTAATAGACTAGTTCGTTGATCAAAGATGGGTATGGTTTCCTAGTCATGGACATGAGATGTCATTTGATAACGGGATCACGTCATTAGGAGAATGATGTGATGGACAAGACCCAAACTACAAACATAGCATATGATCGTGTCAGTTTATTGCTACTGTTTTTTGCATGTCAAGTATTTGTTCCTATGACCATGAGATCATGCAACTCACTGACACCGGAGGAGTACCTTGTGTGTATTAAATGTTGCAACGTAACTGGGTGACTATAAAGGTGCTCTACAGGTATCTCCAAGGGTGTCTGTTGGGTTGGCATGGATCAAGACTGGGATTTGTTACTCCGTGTGACGGAGAGGTATCTCAGGGCCCACTTGGTAATACAACATCACAATAAACCTTGCAAGCAATGTGACTAAGTGTTAGTCATGGGATCTTGTATTACGGAACGAGTAAAGAGACTTGCCGGTAATGAGGTTGAACTAGGTATGGAGATACCGACGATCGAATCTCGGGCAAGTAATATACCGAAGAACAAAGGGAACATCATATGGGATTAACTGAATCCTTGACATAGAGGTTCGACCGATAAAGATCTTCGTAGAATATGTAGAAAACCAATATGAGCATCCAGGTCCCGCTATTGGTTATTGACTGTAGAGCTGTCTCGGTCATGTCTACATAGTTCTCGAACCTGCAGGGTCTGCACACTTAAGGTTCGATGACGTTTCAGTAGCATAGAGTTATGTATGGTGGTGACCGAAGGTTTTTCGGAGTCCCAGATGAGATCTCGGACGTCACAAGGAGTTCCGGAATGGTCCAGAGGTAAATATTGATACATAGGAAGTCCTGTTTTGGTCGCCGAAAAAGTTTCGGGCTCATCGGTAGTGTACCGGGAGCGTCGGTAGTGTACCGTGGGACCATCGGGAGAGGTATTTCAACCCAAGAGGCTACATGGGCTGTGGGAGGAGGTAAACCAGCCCTTGGTGGGCTGGCCGAAGCCTCCTCTAAGGGCCCATGCGACTGGAGTGGTTTGAGAAGGAAAAAATCCAAAGGTGGAGAGGTGGAAAGAGTTTCCAAGTGGAAAGGAGGAATCCTACACCTAATAGGATTGGAGTAGGACTCCTCCACCTCTAATTTCGACCAAACCTTGAGGGTTTGAGGCTGCCTCCTCCCCTCCCTCCCTCCTATATATACTAGAGGATTTAGAGGAAAAAGCTAACCCTAATAGCCACGTGCTACCTCTCCTCTAGATCGCGGTTTCTCCTCTAGATCGTTTTTTAGCGGTGCTTAGGCGAAGCCCTGCTAGAATAGCTCCACCACCATCACCGCAACGCCGTCGTACTGCCGGAGAAATCATCTACCTCTCCGCTCCCTCTTGATGGATCAAGAAGGCGGAGATCGTCATCGAGCTGTACGTGTGCTGAACGCGGAGGTGTTGTCCGTTCGGCGCTAGATCGGAAGGACCATGATCAAGATCGCGAGACGGATCATGATGAGATCGTAGGACGGATCGTGATGAGTTCACGGGACAGATCATGATTGGATCGCGGGACGGATCGTGATGACATCGCGGGATGCTCGGCGATTTGGATCGCGAAGACGTTCGACTACACCAACCGCGTTTCTTAATGCTTCCCGCTTAGCGATCTACAAGGGTATGTAGATCCACTCTCCCTCTCATAGATTCTCATCACCATGGATAGATCTTGCGTGTGCGTAGGAATTTTTTTGTTTCCCATGCAACGTTCCCCAACAGATCGGACTTGGGTTGGTGAATTTGGATCATGTAACACTCGAATGACCTAAGGGATGTCAATTTGAGTGGGAGTTTTTAAGTAATATGATTAACTAAACTCCTTATCATGAACATACTCTAAAGTTGTCTTTGCAAAATTATATTGTAGATCAATAGATCGCATTGTAGCTCCCCTGTATTTTTTAATACGTTCCTAGAGAAAATAGAGTTGAAAGATGATGGTAGCAATTATTCGGACTAGGTCCGTAAACTGAGGATTGTCCTCATTACTACACAGAAGGCTTGTGTCCTTGGTGCACCGCTCGGTGCACCACCCCCTCTAGAGGCGTGTGTGGATGTTGTGAACATCTATCAGGCACGTTGTCATGACTACTTGATAGTTCAGTGTGTCATGCATTATGGCTTAGAATTGAGGCTCCAAAGACGTTTTGAACGTCACGGAGCATATGAGATGTTCCAAGAGCTGGAATTGAGATTTCAGGCTCGTGCCCATGATGAGAGGTATGAGACCTCCAACGAGACTCTTTGCCTGCAAGATGAAGGAGAATAGCTCAATCAGTGAGCATGTGCTCAGATTGTCTGGGTGCTACAATCACTTGATCGAGTGGGAGTTTATCTTCCAGATAATATGGTGATTCATATAGTTCTCCAAGTCACTGCCACCAAGCTACTAGAGCTTCGTGATGAACTATAACATGCCAGGGATGGATCAGATGGTCCCTGAGCTATTCACGATGTTTGACACCGCAAAAGTAGTAATCAAGAAGGAGCATCAAGTGTTGATGGTTAGTAAAGCTGCTAGTTTCAATAAGGGCAAGGGCAAGGAGGGAAACTTCATGGATGGCAAGCCAGTTGCTGCTCCAGTGAGGAAACCCAAGGTTGAACCCAACCCGATACTAAGTGCTTCTATTATGAGGAGAACAGTCGCTGAAGTGGAACAACCCTAGATACTTGGTAGATAAGAAGGTTGGCAACGTCAACAGAAGTATATTTGATATATGTGTTATTGATGTGTACCTTACTGGTACTCCTAGTAGCACCAGGGTATTAGATACCAGTTCAGTTGCTAAATGTTGGTAACTCAAAATAAAAGCTACTGGACAAACGGAGACTAGCTAAGGGAGAGGTGACGATGTGTGTTGGAAGTATTTCCAAGGTTGATGTGATCACCATCGCACGCTCTCTCTGCCTTTGGGATTAGTGATGAACCTAAATAAGTATTATTTGGTGTTTGTGTTGAGCATGAATGTGATTAGATCGTGTTTATTGCAATACAATTATTCATTTAAGTTAGAGAATAATGGTTATTCTGTTTACATGAATAATACCTTTAATGGTCATGCACCCAATGAGAATGGTTTATTGAATCTTGATTGTAGTAATACACATCTTCATAATATTGATGCCAAAAGATGCAAAGTTAATGGTGATAGTACCACATACTTGTGGCACTGCCGCTAAATGTCATACTGGTGTAAAGAGCATGAAGAAACTCCATACTGATGGATCTTTGGACTCACTCGATTTTGAATCGGTTGAGACATGTAGTCCATGCCTCTTGAGCAAGATGACTAAGACCCTTTTCCGGTTTAATGGAGCGGGAAAGTGACTTATTGGAAATAATAGATGTTGATGCATGTTGTCCAATGAGTGTTGTAGTGTGCGGTGGAAATCGTTATTTTCTTACCTTCACTGATTATTTGAGTAGATATGGGTATATTTACTTAATGAAACACGGGTCTGAAACATTTGAAACGTTCAAGAAAATTCAGAGTGAAGTTTGAGATCATAATGACAAGAAGATAAAAATGTCAATGATATGATCGTAGAGGTGAATATTTGAGTTACGAGTTTGGTATACAAGTTAAGACAATGTGAAAGTTGTTTCGCAACTCACGCCACCTGGAACACCATAGTGTGATGGTGTATCTGAACGTCGCAGTCATGCTCTATTGGATATGGTGCGCATTGTGATGTCTCTTATAGTTTTGCCACTATCATTTTGAGGTTATGCATTAGATATATCTACATTCACTTTAAATATGGCACCATATGAATCCGTTGAGATGACACCGTATAAATTATGATTTAGCGGAAACCTAAGTTGTCATTTCTCAGAGTTTGCAAATGCGACGCTTATGTCTGATAAGCTCAAACACAAAGCGAAAGGTGCATCTTCATAGGATACCCTAAGAAAATAGTTGGGTATACCTTCTATCTCAGATCCAAGGGCAAAGTTTTTGTTGATAAAACGGGTCCGTTCTCGAGAAAGAGTTTCTCTCGAAATAATTGAGTGGGGGGAAGATAGAACTTGATGAGGTTGTTGAACCTTTGTTTCAACCAGAGAGTAGCGCGGTGCAGAAAGATGTTTCTCTGGAGCCTACATGAGTTGAAAAGGAAGTCAATGATGGTGATCATGTAGCTTCGGATCAAGTTATTATCGAACCTCGTAGGTCGACAAGGGGTATTGCTCCTGAGTGGTAAGGTAACCCTGTCTTAGAGGTCATGTTGTTGGACAATGATGAACCTACGAACTATGGAGAAGCAATGATGGGCCCGAATACCAGCAAATGGTTAGAGGCCATGAAATTTGAGAAAGGATTCATGTATGAAAACCGAGTATGGGCTCTGGTAGACTTGCCTGTTGAATGACAGGTCGTTGAGTCCAAATGGACCTCTAAGATGAAGACAGACGCTGATGGTGAATGTCGCCATTAATAAAGCTCGACTTGTCACAAAGAAGTTTTCGACAAGTTCAAGGAGTTGACTATGATGAGACTTTCTCATCCGTAGCGATGCTAAAGTCTGTTGGAATTATGTTAGTAGTTGCTGCATTTTTCAATTATGAAATCTAGCAGATGGATGTCAAAACATCGTTTCCTTAATGGTTTCCTTGAGGAAAGGTTGTATGTGATACAACCAGAAGGTTTTGTCGGTCCTAAGGATGCTAAAAGGTATGCAACTCTAGCGATCCTTTTATGGGCTGGAACAAGCATCTCGGAGTTGGAATATACGCTTTGATGAGGTGATCAAAGTTTTTGGGTTTATACAAAGTTTATGAGAAACTTGTATTTACAAGAAAGTGAGTGGGAGCACGATAGAAAATCTGATAAGTATATGTGGTTGACATATTGTTGATCGGAAATAATGTAGATTTTCTGGAAAGCATAAACGGTTGTTTGAAAAGAGTTTTTCAAAGCAAGACCTAGATAAAGCTACTTAATTGTTGGGCATTGAGATCTATAGAGATAGATCAAGACGCTGATAAGATTTTTCAATGAGTACATACCTTGACAAGCTTTTGGAAGAGTTCAAAATGGATCAGTCAAAGAAGGATTTCTTGCCTGATTTGTAAGGTGTGAAGTTGAGTAAGACTCAAAGATCGACCACGACAGAAGAAAGAGAAAGGATGAAGGTCGTCCCCTATGCCTTAGCCATAGGCTCTATAGTATGCCATGCTGTGTACCACACTTGTGTGTGCCTTGCCATGAGTCTGTCAACAGGTACAAGAGTGATCCAGGAGTGGATCACTGGACAGCTGTCAAAATTATCCTTACAAACTAGAGGACTAAGGAAATGTTTCTCGATTATGGAGGTGATAAATAATTCATCGTAAAGGGTTACATCGATACAAGCTTTAACACCAATCCGGATACGTATAGTGGGGAATCCATTTGGAATAGCTCTAAGTGGAGCGTGGTAGCAGTATCCATGGTATGACATAGAGATTTGCAAAGTACGCACGGATCTGGATGTTGCAGACCCGTTGAATAAAACCTCTCTCACATGCAAAACATGATCGAACCCCGGAACTCATTGGGTGTGAGATTCATAACAATGTAAATCACATAGTGATGCGAGCTAGATTTTTGATTCTAGTGCAAGTGGGATACTGTTGGAAATATGCCCTAGAGGCAATAATAAATTAGTTATTATCATATTTCCTTGTTCATGATAATCATTTATTATCCATGCTACAATGTCATGTGCTACCTCTTGAGCTTGCGTTGGTTTTCCCTTGAAGAGGAAAGGGTGATGCAGCGAAGTAGATAAGTATTTCCCTCAGTTGATGAGAACCACGGTATCAATCCAATAGGGGGAACAATCAAGTTACCAATGGATGCACCTACATAAACAATCAAACTCTTGTACCCAACGCTATAAAGGGGTTGTCAATCCCTTCATAGTTATTTGCAAGGATTAGATTTGATAGAGATAGATGTAAAAGATTGTGGAAAGTAAAAATTAAATAAATTGCAGCAAGGTATTTTGGTATTTTTGATTTATAGATCTGAAAATATAATTTGGAAAGTAGACTCGGGGGCCATAGGTTTTACTAGAGGCTTCTCTCTTGAATGAACATAGCGCGGCGGGTGAACAAATTAATGCTGAGCAATTTATAGAAAAGCGAATAATTATGACAATATCCAAGGCAATGATTATGCATATAGGCATCAGGTCCGTGTCAAATAGACCGAAAAGATTCTACATCTACTATTATTACTCCACACATCGACCGACTCCTACCTGCATCTAGAGTATTAAGTTCATAAAGAACAAAGTAACACATTAAGTAAGATGACATGATGTAGAGGGATAAACTTTCACGCCCAAGATGTGATCCTATCCTTATTTCGCCACGAGGGCCTCAACAGGGATAGAAGCGCATCTCGTCATGTTGCAAGAATGGATATCATTGCAAGTACACGTACAATAGATATGAGTATATGGAATTGGCTTACACTCGCCACAAGCTACATCAATATCACATCAATACAACAACATAGTCAAACATCATACAGAAGAGCAGGGTCTGACTACGGATGAAATCAAACAATAAAATGACATCCATCCTTGCTATCCCACGCTGCCGCCTGGAACCCATCCTAGATTGATGATGAAGAAGAAGAAGGAGAACTCCAAATCAAACAAGCATCGCGCTCACGTCAAATCATCGCATTACATGCACCTGCAACTATTGTTGTAGTAATCTGTGAGCCACATGGACTCAGCAATCTCATTTCCAAGGGTATCGAGACTATTATAGCTTAAAGGGTGAGGTATGGTTAAGTGGTGAGGCTGCAGCAAGCGACTAAGCATTTATTTGAGTGTCTAACTTACGAATACATAAAGTAAAGTATGGTGGTCTACGAATAACGGACGTGAACTAGTAATGATCACTAAGTGATCCTGAACACCTACTTACGTCAAACATAACCCCACCGTGTTCTCTCTCGGGTAAGGACTCACAAGAAGAGACAGTCACGGTTACGCACACAGTTTGTGTATTTTATTTGAGTTCACTTCAAGTTTGCTATGACTGAGTGTTAAACAAAATATCCAAGTTTGCCACATAACCGCGGGAACCCGCGTTCCGAAAGATTTAACCCTACAGGGATGCTCCAACTCATCCATCACAAATTAATCACACGCAGCGGGAATAACCTCGACCACGGATCTTGTGATCTTCCTAGGCAATTCAACAGGAAATCCTCCACCTCGAGATAGCCCGAAGAAAAATCGGAATTCCTCACTCAAGATGTTCGAGAAAGGTAAAACAAATCCAGCAAGGCCGCCCGACATGCCGACAATCTCGATAGGAGCCGCGTATCTCATTCTCAGGGAACGGTGGATGAGCTACGCGTACAGTGGCCTGATAGAAATCTCCAGAGTTGCCCCGGGTTGGCCCCACATAATGCTCTATTTTGAACCAACACTCAATAGGAGCACTGGCCCGGGGGTTGATTAAATTATCCACGGGTGCCGACGGGTCCCTATGCAATTTTATTAGTTATTAGGCAAATGTAGTATCAATGTTGTGCCTTGCCAGACAAGCTTTATCCTAACACGAAAATCAACGGGGTCCCCATAACAACCCCGAGCATGTTAGGAGCGCTCAATTATGGAACATAACAGCGGTTCACAAGTAACTAGGGCGGCAAGAGTGGAACAAAACACCGAGCAAAAGGCCAACCCTTACACCCTTTACCAAGTGTATAAATGCATTAAATTAAATAGCAATAATATTATGATAACAAAAGAATGTTCATGTTGCCACATGGAAGCAATTGCACCTGCAACTAAAAACGCTATAAGAAGAGCTGAGCAAGCGGTAACATAGTCAAACAAAGGTTGCTGGGAGGTGGAGGTTAAAGGCTTATCATGGCTATCTTGGGAGACTTGACAAACAAGTGGTAGGTAGCGAGGCATAACAATAAAAGCGGGACAACTAGCATAGCAATGATAGTAGTGGTATCCAGGGAAATGTTTCATCTTGCCTCAGATCCCGCAAGGAAGAAGAACGAATCCATGAAGAAGATGAGCCAATGTAGTCAAACAAATCCTCACAGTTTGAACACTTTCAGAACTCTATCGAGAAGAAGCAATCTGGAACAAACAATCAACACTCGATAACACCACAACATATGCATGATATGATGCGCAAACAAATTTGATGCATGTCCGGTCTAATATGCAATGTATGGCATGGCATGGCAAGAACAACAAACAACTACTACATATTAAGTGAAGTTTAATATGCAACAAGTTGCATATTGACGAAACTCCACGTTCGAATTATTTAGTTCACTCTCGTTAGGTACTCATCAATATTAAATGTTATTAACATGGGTGGTCATGGCATAAGGCGAATATGGAATTCAGCAACTTTAAATGGAGAGGGACAAAATACATATAACAAAATAATAACTCTCCATATTATGAGAAAAGTGGTTAATGTTGTTTTATCATGGAAAGAGGTGAAGCATGAACAACTATATCATCTAGGCATTTTAAATGGGTCCGGAAGCAACATATATCATTTCCGAAAAATCCCCATAAGCATAATATGAATTGGTCCAGATCTGAACTAACCATATTTTAGAGTTGTTAAACAGCAAAAGAAATGTCACTATGAGATTCTACACAGTTTTCCGGTTAAGTTACATATATAAAACATTTGCATCGGAGTTACGGTTAATTAGTTATGACAAAACCCGTTTTTAACATGGCATTGACGCAAATTAATGCAAACAGCAAGTTTAAACATTTTAAACACATGTGAGAATTGTAAATTATGAATCTACACGAAATTCTAGTCATTTCTCATATATTAAGTTTTTACATGCGATGCACGGTTGAAGAGATATGAAATGCATGATCAATAGGGGGTTTTACGCAAATCTGTAATTCCTGGAATAATAGAAAAATCCGCATTAGGGGAAAAACACATGGGCTGAATCTGGCTAGAGAAATAGACAACATGGGTGCAACATAATAAGCTTCGCATAGGGCGGGGGATAGGGGCGCCCACCAAGGGCCAAGCCCGTCGGTGATGGTGATGGGCCTTGGCAGTACTGGGAGGCCGGCCCACGACGCGGCTGGAGGCGGGTCAACGCGAGCGGGCAGCGCGTCGTCTCCCTCCCGACGCAGAGGAAGCAAGGCATGGTGGCAGCATGATCCGACGAGCATGCGGCGGTGCAGGCGGTCTTGAGGCTGCGAGGGGAGATCCGGCAGGCGGGGCGGCAGATCCGGCCGGAGGCAGGTCGGAGGAGGTCCAGCGGCAAGCTGGCATACCGGCGGCGAACCGGAGCTTGAGGCGAGCGGCGGCGGGGTTCGGCCTGGCGCTCGGCGGCGACGAGGTTCTGGTGACCGGAGCGGCGGCGGGGAAGGCCATCGGGCGGCGCGACGCGGGCTGGCGACGGCTGGCGGTGCTGGATCGACGGGCTCCTCCCCTCGATCTGGCTCGGGCACAGGGAAACCCCCTCCCTGGAGCGGCAGCGGGATCCAGGGCTAGATGGGCTTCGCGCGGGCTCGCGCGGGCCCAGCGGCAGGAGGAGGGAGATAGGGCGACGGCTGGAGCGGATTACGAAGTGGGGAGCTAGGGTTTCCTAATTAGGAAGGGGGTTGTTAAATAGGCAAGGGGGCTAGGTTTAGCAGTTTTTGTTCGTTTTCGGACCGTTCGATCTCGATCGGACGGCTCGGAAGCGGAGGGGGCTAGGTTAGGTTGCGGGGCTGTGTAGATGGGCTATGAGGAGAAGAGAGGGAGGTTTGCGGCCCGTGACACGATGTTTTAAAACACTAAAAAATGTCCGATAATAAACCGATGACCGAACTGCTACGGTTAACCGTTCGAGTATAAAATGAACTCAGAATGCGACAACCAGATGAAACACATGACGATAATGGAAATAAAAGGGGAATCTTCTGGAGTGTCGATCCCGGGC
This sequence comes from Hordeum marinum, assembly GCA_022496015.1. Taxonomy (NCBI): domain Eukaryota; kingdom Viridiplantae; phylum Streptophyta; class Magnoliopsida; order Poales; family Poaceae; genus Hordeum; species Hordeum marinum. The sequence goes on along the minus strand of CM039675.1, from coordinate 160,209,233 downwards.
TGTTACAACTCTCCTCTAGTACATGAGGATCTCGTCCCGAGATCTAGAATGAAAAGGGGGAAAGAAAGAGCAAGAGGAAGAGGTAAAACTTTATTGCTTCTTTGACAAACGAGTGAAATCAATGAAACATGAAGGTTGGAAAGAGGTGAAGAATGACATGAGGAACAAGCAAGAATTCACGGGAAATTTGGGCAGCACTCCGGTAGGATAGAAGGACAAAATTGATATGATGGAAAGAAATTGAAAGAGGGACACCAAACTTTGGTTGGATTAGAATCAGGACTTCATAAGATGGAAGGATCATGAAAAGATTTCACAACACTCCGGTTAATGGACAAGCAAGGGAAGAGCATGATCTTGGCAAAGCAAGATGATAGATTGAAGAGAGTAACATCACAACGCCTCCGTAACAAGAGAATAGAAAACAGATTGATGGAAGGAAAAGAACGGAGAAGAAAATAATAACTTCTACCACCATTGAACATGAGAAGCATAGATGAACGGAGTTGATGGAGAATCAACAATGAAAAGAATAGCTTGTTATGGGCTTATGGAAAACATCTCAAAATTATGAGGTGACAACCTGCCACAACAGAAACAATTGATTGCTTGAGAGCAACAAGATATGCAAAACTTCTTTCACCAAGAAGAGGAGGACAAAACTTGGATCATTTATGACACCATGATAGCAACAATCCTTAGGAAATGCTTTAGGTGAAATCCAACCCAAGATAACTCCAAGAAGACATGATGGGTTTACTTATATCATTCTTGACAATTCCCTTCGAGATTCCTCATAATCAAGAATTTAATAACACCATCTCAAAAGACAATGGAGAAGGAATTGAACTTAGAAATCCAAGATAAAGAACACTTGAGCACCTCCAACAAGAATCTTGAAGAAGAATTCGAGAAGAATTACATCCTTAACAAACCACCACGAAGGACCTCTTGGGAAACACCGGGATGAAAGGACAATCAAAGGAATGAGGTTGAAAAGACTAGATTATGATGTTGCAAAGATTTAGTGAACCTCCGCAGAGAGATTATTGAGAAAACTTGGAACTCTGGAAAAACAAAAGATGAACAACTATGACCAAGAATTTGATGTCATGAACACTCCAGAAGAAGGATTGAGATCACCTTGACCAACAAGAATAATAATTATGTTATGCTTATCCTTCATCAAGTTAAATTGATGTCAAGCAACGGATTTCGCACACCACTTATTCTTGTTGCAAGAATTGAAGAGAGAGAGAGATCACAAACTTGAAGAAGTCTTGCACGAGAACACCGATAAGAATTAGAAACTAAAGAGGATACTTCAAATCAATGGAATAACATGAGAGCGAAGAGAGCGTGATCCACCTAATAGAAAACTTGAACGAAGCACCGGAATAATTGAGATACGAACGAATGAACAACAATTGATAAGAATTTGAGAACGAAAGCTAAAAGCTGAGAACGAAGAAATCTTCTGAAATGATGGCCTTTGGGAGGATCAGGAAACAAGAACAACACTCAATGCTCCGGGTAGATATGGGAGGAATTTTTCATGAATGGAAACAATTTGAGAGGATAGCATGAAGCTGAGACCACGAATCAATAAGAAAATGGACCAAGATTTGAGAGAAGCTCTCTTTCGGTCTTCAAAGATGAGAATGATGGCTAGAAACACCACCAAGAATTACTGAGCCACTCCAGAATAATGAATAAAGAAAGGGTTGAGCCAATGATGAAAAAGATTTAGAAGCGATCTTTGAGAAGGAATATGACTGATGGAATTCATTCTTACGTCATATTGAAAAGAACTTGAGGACATCTCCGGAAAGATTAGAAGAGCCACGTAAGATCCTGGGGGAAAACCTATGGGTTATGGGCCCACTCAAAAGAAACCATCGTTGAAACAATTGCTTAGAAAGAGAGATTGCACTGGTACAAATTAAGAACTTGATGAGGTGAGAACCTCGAAATAATTTGAAAGGATTAAAATAAAACATGAATCTTCTGAGATATGATCAGCACTCCGGATAGAATAGAGAGAGACGAATAAGCAAGAGAGTCTTGGAAAACAAATTCCAACATGGAAACCATTGAACGAATGAGAAAGGATATGATGAACATCGAGATCTAGAATTGAATCCACCAGAGAAGAATAACAACAAGAACAAGGAATGTGAGGATAGATCTTGAAATTGAAACTCTTGAGAATCTCCACAAGAAATCACCAGATACAAATTGAAGAAATGATAGCAGAAGCATTGATGAAGGGAAAGCACTTGGAAGAGAATTTAATAATTGAAGAAAAGGGGTGGGAGGGTGGGGAAAGCAAAGAAAACTTGGGACGGATGAAACAAACTCTGGAATGAGGATTGATCTAGAAAATATTGGAAAGGATTGAATATCTTGAAGAGGAGCGCACCGTTTGAAAAGAATTGATATGATAACTTGATTGGGCAAAAGAATTATCATTCTCACAGAAATATGAGAACACTTCTTAGGAAAGATATGAAATCACCACTTGACATCGAAACAACTCGAATTACCATATACAAAACAAAACAAAGGATGGGCTTACGAAACAAGCCAGAACAAATACATGACAGAGATTCTGCTTGATATTTTCGTGGTAAGGTTCTCACGGGCTCGATCTTATAGTAGCCATCATATGAAAGGCAGTGCACACGACATATGATGCGTCCCCGAGTCGTAGCAAGCTACAAGGACTCTTTAAGACATAATGAGACCGCTGTAAGAAAGACCGTGGACAAACGAATCCACTAGATGTCGAACCCCAACCTCACATCATGATCTGTTGGAAGATAGCCTAGGTAACTACTTGAATTCCCACCTAAGAACTCCTGAAACTTTCTTGGTTATGCAATCGGGTGTTGGGGATACAAGGAGGAAATATCTCACACAACTAACAAACCTACACCCCAACTATATCCATCCTTCAACACATAACCAGAGGCTTCGGAAACTCAACTATCTCGAACCCTCGAAAACACAACGATACTAAGAATGGAAGTACATCCGAATTCTCTCCACCAGTACTGGGGATGCTGGACTCCTCTCGCCACTACTAGTATTGAACCAATTTCGAACATCCTCCGTCCTGAGATACTAAGGAAACTGAACGATAACGATGTGTCAAGAATCCCTTGGAGCTCTACTCCTCGATAACAAGAGGCACCAAGTACAGAACTCCATCACATCGACACCATAGAAATTCCAAAATATCCACGTGATCCTAAAAAAATTGAGTGAGAAGAGGAGAGAATCAAAATTCCTAAGTCGTTATTCCTCACCAGAGCATAGAAGAGGAGTAAAAAGAATCCTACTCTCCGATATAACTAGACTCAAAATAGTTTTTTTACTAGACTCGACTCTGCCAAGTTCGATCAATCAAGGGGGCTCCTAGGTCGGTATAGGCTCTGATACCAACTTGTCACGCCCAAGATGCGATCCTATCCTTATTTCGGCACGAGGGCCTCGACAGGGATAGAAGCGCATCTTGTTGTGTTGCAAGAATGGATATCATTAGAAGTACATGCACAGAAGAGATGAGTGTATGGAATTGGCTTACACTCGCCACAAGCTACATCAATATCACATCAATACAACAACATAGTCAAACATCATACAGAAGAGCAGGGTCCGACTACGGACGAAATCAAACGATAAAATGGCATCCATCCTTGATATCCTAGGCTGCCGCCTGGAACCCATCGTAGATTGATGAAGAAGAAGAAGAAGGAGAACTCCAAATCAAAACAGCATCGCGCTCACGTCAAATCATCGCATTACCTGCACCTGCAACTGTTGTTGTAGTAATCCGTGAGCCACAAGGACTCAGCGGTCTCATTTCCAAGGGTATCAAGACTATTATAGCTTAATGGGTGAGGTATGGTTAAGTGGTGAGGCTGCAGCAAGCGACTAAGCATTTATTTGAGTGGCTAACTTACGAATACAGAAAGTAAAGTATGGTGGTCTACAAATAACGGACGTGAACTAGTAATGATCACTAAGTGATCCTGAACACCTACTTCGTCAAACATAACCCCACCGTGGTTTCTCTCGAATAAGGACTCACAAGAAGAGACATTCATGGTTACGCACACAGTTGGTGTATTTTATTTGAGTTTACTTCAAGTTTGCTATGACCGGGTGTTAAACAAAATATCCAAGTTTGCCACATAACCGCGGGAACCCGCGTTCCGAAAGATTTAACCCTGCAGGGATGCTCCAACTCATCCATCACAAATTAATCACACGCAGCGGGAATAACCTCGACCACGGATCTTGTGATCTTCCTAGGCAATTCAACAGGAAATCCGCCACCTCGATATAGCATGAAGAAAAATCGGAATTCCTCACTCAAGACATTCGAGAAAGGTAAAACAAATCCACCAAGGCCGCCTAACGTGCCGACAATCCCGATAGGAGCCGCGTGACTCGTTCTCAGGGCATGGAAAATGAGCTACGCGTATAGTGGCCTAATAGAAATTTCCTGAGTTTCCTCGGGTTGGCCCCGCACAGTGCTCTATTTTGGACCAACACTCACGAGGAGCACTGGCTTGAGGGTTTATTAAATTATCCGCGGGTGCCGGTGGGTCCCTATGCAATTCTATTAGTTATTAGGCAAATGTAGTACCAATGTTGGGCCTTACCAGACAAGCTTTATCCTAACACGAAAATCAACGGGGTCCCCATAACAACCCCGAGCATGTTAGGAGCGCTCAATTATGGAACATAACACCGGTTCACAAGTAACTAGTGCGGCAAGAGTGGAACAAAACACCGAGCAAAAGGCCAATCCTTCCACCCTTTACCAAGTGTACAAGTGCATTAAATTGAATATCAATAATATTGTGATAACAAAAGAATTTCCATGTTGCCACATGGAAGCAATTGCACTTGTAGCTAAAAACACTATAAGAAGGGCTGAGCAAGCGGTAACATAGCCAAACAAAGGTTGCTGGGAGGTGGAGGTTAGAGGCTTATCATGGCAATGTTGGGAGGCTTGACAAACAAGTGGTAGGTAGCGAGACATAACGATAAAAGCGGGACAACTAGCATAGCAATGATAGTAGTGGTATCCAGGTAAATGTGTCATCTTGCCTCAGATCCCGCAAGGAAGAAGAACGAATCCATGAAGAAGATGAGCCAACGTAGTTGAACGAATCCTCACACTTTGAACACTTATGGAACTCTATCGAGAAGAAGCAATCCGGAACAAACAATCAACACTCGATAACACCACAACATATGCATGATATGATGCGCAAACAAATATGATGCATGTCCGGTCTAATATGCAACGCATGTCATGGCATGGCAAGAACAACAAACAACTACTACATATTAAGTGAAGTTCAATATGCAATGAGTTGCATATCGATGAAACTCCACGTTCGAATTATTTAGTTCACTCTCGTTAGGTACTCATCAATATTAAATGTTATTAACATGGGTGGTCATGGCATAAGGCGAAGATGGAATTTAGCAACTTTAAATGGAGAGGGACAACATACAAATAACAAAATAATAACTCTCCATATTATGAGAAAAGTGGTTAATGTTGTTTTATCATGGCAAGAGGTGAAGCATGAACAACTATATCATCTAGGCATTTTAAATGGGGCCGGAAGCAACATATATCATTTCTGAAACATCCCCATAAGCATAATATGAATTTGTCTAGATCTGTACTAACCATATTTTAGAGTTGTTAAACAGCAAAATAAATGTCACTATGAGATCCTACGCATTTGTTTGGTCAAGTTACATATATAAAACATTTGCATTGGAGTTACGATTAATTAGTTATGACAAAAACCGTTTTTAACATGGCATTGACACAAATTAATGCAAACAGCAAGTTTAAACATTTTAAACACATGTGAGAGTTGTAAATTATGAATCTACATGAAATTCTAGTCATTTATCATACATTAAGTTTTTACATGCGATGCATGGTTGAAGAGATATTAAATGCATGATCAATAGGGGGTTTTACGCAAATCTGTAATTCCTGGAATAATAGACAATTTCGCATTAGGGAGAAAAACCACATGGGCCGAATCTAGCTAGAGCAATATACAACAGGGGCACAACATAATAAGCTTCGCACAGGGCGGGGGATAGTGGCGCTCACCATGGGACAAGCCCGTCGGTGATGGTGCTGGGCCTTGGCGGTGCTGGGAGGCCAGCCCACGACGCGGTTGGAGGCGGGTCAACGCGAGCGGGTAGCGTATCGTCTCCCTCTTGATGCAGAGGAAGCGAGGTATGGCGGCAGCGTGATCCGGCGAGGACGTGGCGGCACAGGCGATCTTGAGGCTGGGAAGGGGGAGATCCGGCAAGCGGGGCGGCAGATCCGGCCGGAGGCGGGTCGGAGGAGGTCCGGCGGCGAGCTGGCATGGCGGCGGCGAACCAGAGCTTGAGGGGCGAGCGGCGGCGAGGTTCGGCCTGGCGCTCGCTGGCGACGGGGTTCTGGCGACCGGAGCGGTGGCGGGGAAGGCCATCGGGCGGCGGGACGCGGGCTGGCGACGGCTGGCGGCGCTGGATCGAGGGGCTCCTCCCCTCGATCTGGCTCGGGCATAGGGGAACTCCCTCCCTGGAGCGGCAGTGGGATCCAGGCCCAGATGGGCTTCCCGCAGGCTCGGGCGGGCCCGGGCGGGAGGAGGGAGACAGGGTGGCGGCTAGCGCGGATTACGAGGTGGAGAGCTAGGGTTTCCTAATTATGAAGGGGGGCTGTTTAAATAGGCAAGGGGGCTAGGTTTAGCAGTTTTTGTCCATTTTCGGACCGTTCGATCTCGATCGGACGGCCTGGAAGCGGAGGGGGGCTAGGTTAGGCTGCGGTGGCTGTGTAGATGGGCTATGAGGAGAAGAGACGGAGGTTTGCGGCCCGTGACATGAGGTTTTCAAACACCGAAAAATGATCGATAATAAACTGATGACCGCGCTGCTACAGTAAACCGTTCGGGTATCAAACGAACTCGGAATGTGACAACTAGACGAAAGACATGACGAGAATGGAAATAAAAGGGGAATCTTCTGCAGCGTCGGTCCCGAGCTGTTACATAAACTCAAGCAATATGATGAAAACCCCATCTTGTTACCCTTGATGGCAACAATAAAATGCGTGCCTCGCTACCCCTACGTTGTCACTCGGTGAGGACACCGCAAGATTGAACCCAAAACTAAGGACTTCTCCCATTTCAAGAATTACCAATCTAGTTGGGCAAACCAAATCAATAACTCGAAGAGACTTATAAAGATATGAAATCATGCATATAAGAATTCAGAGAAGAACCAAATAATATTCATTGATAAGCTGATAATAAACCCACAATTCATCGGATCTCGACAAACACACCGCAAAAGAGTATTACATCAGATAGATCTCCATGAAGATCATGAAGAACATGGTATTGAAGCACAAAGAGAGAGAAGAAGCAATCTATCTACTAGCTATGGACCCGTAGGTCTGTGGTGAACTAATCACGCATCATCGAAGGGGCAATGGAGTTGATGCAGATGCCCTCCATGATTGAATCCCCCTCCGACAGATTATCGGAAAAGGCTCCAAGATTGGATCTCTCGAGAAAAGAAGGTTGCGGCAGTGGAAAAGTATTTTCGTGGGTCTTTTTGGTATTGGGGGGACATTTGGCTATTTATAGGACGAAGATTAGGGTTAGGAGACCTGCTGGGGGGCCACAAGCCTGCTAGGCGCGGCCAGGGGTGGTGGTCATGCCCCCTGGCTTGTGACCTCCTCAAAGATCCATTGCCTTGCACTCCAAGTCTGGTAGGTGTCCTCTAGTCCAAGAAAAATCATCGCGAAGATTTTATTCCGTTTGTACTCTGTTTAATATTCCTTATGTGTAGTACTCAAAAACAAGGAAAAAAACAGAAACTGGCACTAGGCTCTAGATTAATAGGTTAGTCCCAAAAATAATATAAAATAGCATGTTAATGCATATAAAACATCCAAAACAAATAATATAATAGAATGGAAAAATTATAGATACGTTGGAGACGTATCAAGCATCCCCAAGCTCAATTCCTGCTCGTCCTCGAGTAGGTAAATGATAACAGAATTTTTGATGTGGAATGCTACCTAACATATTTATCCATGTAATATTCTTTATTGTGGCATGAATGTTCAGATCCATAAGATTCAAAACAAAAGCTTAATCTTCAAAATATAATGGCAAAAGAAAGTTATCCCTACAATCTCATATGGTCTGGCTATGCTCCATTTTCCCCACACAAAGTATTTATATCATGCACAACCCTGATGACAAGTCAAGCAATTGTTTCACACCTTCTATTTTCTCAAACTTTTTCAACTCTCATGCAATACATGAGCGTGAGCCATGGATATAGCACTAAAGGTGGAATAGAATATGGTGGAGGTTGTGAAGAAAAAGGAGAAGATAGTCTCACATCAACTAGGCGTATCAACAGGCTACGGAGATGCCCATTAATGGATATCAATGTGAGTGATTAGGGATTGCCATGCAATGGATGCACTAGAGATATAAGTGTATAAAGCCCAAAAGGAAACTAAGTCGGTGTGCATCCAACTTGCTTGCTCATGAAGACCTAGGGCAATTTCAAGAAGCCCGTCATTGCAATATACAAGCCAAGTTATATAATGAAAAATTCCCACTAGTATGTGAAAGTGACAAAATAGGAGACTCTCTATCATGAAGATCATGGTTCTACACTTAAGCACAAGTGTGGAAAAAAAGATAGTAGCATTGTCCCTTCTCTCTTTCTCTCATTTTTCGGTGGGCATCTAAGGCCTCTTTTTTATTGGGCTTCGTTGGCCTCTTTTTTTCATAAAGTCCGGAGTCTCATCCCCACTTGTGAGGGAATCATAGCTTCCATCATCCTTTCCTCACATGGGACAATGCACTAATAATGATGGTCATCACTTTTATTAAATTACAACTCAAAAATTACAACTCGATATCTATAACAAAATATGACTCTATATGAATGCTTCCGACAGTGTACCGGGATATACAATGATCTAGCATAGCAAATGACATCAAAAAATGGACAAGCCATGAAAACATCATGCTAGCTATCTTATGATCATGCAAAGAAAATATGAAAATGATGGTGCGTGTCATAATAAACGGAACGGTGGAAGTTGCATGGCAATATATCTCGGAATGGCTATGGAAATGCCATAATAGGTAGGGATGGTGGCTGTTTAGAGGAAAGATATATGGTGGGTTTAATGTACCGGCGAAAGTTGTGCGGTACTAGAGAGGCTAGCAAAAGTGGAAGGGTGAGAGTGCGTATAATCCATGGACTCACATTAGTCATAAAGAACTCGCATACTTATTGAAAAATTCTATTAGTCATCGAAGCAAAGTATTGGACGCATGCTCCTAGGGGAGAGGTTGATAGAAGTAAACCATTGCACGCTCCCGACCCTCACACAAAGGTCGACAATCAATAGACAAATCATGCTCCGACTTCCTTACATAATAGTTCACCATACGTGCATGATACGGGAATCACAAACCTTTACACAAGTATTTTTACCAATTCACAATTACTTCCTAAATGACTCTTAATATTACCATCTTTATCTCTCAAAACTGTCTGCAAGGAATCAAACTTCTCATAATACTCAATGCACTTTACATGGAAGTTTTTATTATATCCCTCTTGGATGCCTATCATATTAGGACTAAATTCATAACCTAAACCAATTACCATGCTGTTTAAGTACTCTCAAAATAATATAAGTGAGGTACGAGAGTTCAATTATTTCTATAAAACCAAACACCACCGTGCTCTAAAAATACATAAGTGAAGCACTAGAGCAAAATTGCCTATCTCAAAAGATATAAGTGAAGCACATAGAGTATTCTAATAAATTCACGATTCATGTGTGTCTCTCTCAAAATATGTGTGCAGCAAGGATGATTGTGGCTAAAAAGCAAAGACTCATATCATACAAGACGCTCCAATCAAAACACATACCATATGGTGAATAAAAATATATCCTCAAGTAAATTTACCGATGGATTGAAAACGAAAGAGGGGATGCCTTCTGGGGCATCCCCAAGCTTAGGCTCTTTGTAATCCTTGAATATTGCTTGGGGTTCCTTGGGAATCCCCAATCTTAGGCTCTTGCTACTCCTTATTCCATAGTCCATCAAATTTTTACCCAAAACTTGAAAACTTCACAACACAAAACTCAACAGAAAACTCATGAGATCTGTTAGTATAAGAAAAATAAATCACTAATTTAGGTAATGTTGTGAACTCTTTATTTATTTATATTGATGTAATATCTACTGTATTATAACTTCTCCGTGGTCCATACCCCCTGATACGACCCATGGGTACATAAAAATAGGTAAACAACACAAAGAAAACAGAATCTGTCAAAAACAGAACAGTCTGTAGCAATCTGAAAATTTCGTATACTTATGTAACTCCAAACATTCTGAAAAATTGGGAAAACCTGTGAAAATTTTATATTAATCTTGTGTAAAAATTTCAGACTCATTCGACGCTCTGGTAAGTGTATAAAATTCCTGGACTGGGCGCAAAAGTTTTTGCTTTTCAACAAGATCAAATCAACAACCACCATAGACCATCCCAAAGGTCTTACTTGGCTCAAACACTAATTAAAACACCAAAACACAATTAATACAGAAGTAATTATGTGTCAAACACTAAAAAACAGAAGCAAATCAGAAACATAAAAATAAAATTGGGTTGCCTCCCAACAAGCGCTATTGTTTAACGCCCCTAGCTAGGCATAATGATTTCAATGATGCTCACATAGAAAGTAGTAATTGAAATATGCAAGAAAGCATCATGAATCTCATGACAAGAACATTTTGTTGGGGAACATTGCATGTGAAACAAAAAAATACTACGCACACGCAAGATCTATCCATGGTGATGAGCATCTACGAGGAGGAGAGTGGATCTACATACCCTTGTAGATCGCTAAGCGGGAAGTGCTAAGAAACGCGGTTGATGTAGTCGAACGTCTTCGGGGACCAAATCGCCAAGCGTCCCATGATCCATCCCGATCTAGCGCCGAACGAATGACACCTCCACGTTCAACACATGTACAGCTCGATGACGATCTTCGCCTTCTTGATCCAGCAAGAGGGAGCGGAGAGGTATATGAGTTCTCCGGCAGCGCGACGGTGCGACGGCGACAGTGGTGGAACTATTTCGGGAGGGCTTCGCCTAAGCACCGCCTAACTAGACTAGAGGATTAAAACGATCTAGATGAAGTAGAGGGAGCACGTGGCAATTAGTGTTCACCCTCACCTCTAAACCTCTAGTATATATAGGAGGGAGGGGAGGGAGGCTTACGCCCTAGGGCATCCCCTTGTTGCGGCCGAAGTGGGGAGGAGAGGGAGTTGGACTACAATCCTACTCCTAGTAGGACTCCTCCCCCACTTGGAAACTCTTCCACCCTTTTGGGCTTTAGCCTTTTCCTCTTCCTCAGCCACATGGGACCTTAGGGGGCTTCGGACAGCCCACCAGGGGCTCGTATGGCTCCTCCTACAGCCCATGTGACCTTTTGGGTCGAGACACCCCTCCCGATGGTCCCCCGGTACCCTCCCGGCACTCTCGATACACTACCGATGAGCCCGAAACTCTTCCGGTGACCAAACCAGGATTTCCTATATATCAATCTTTACCTCCGGATCATTCTGGAGCTTCTCGTGATGTCCAGGATCTCATCTGGGACTCCTAAAAACCTTCGGTCACCACCATACATAACTCTATAATACCAAAACGTCACCGAACCTTAAGTGTGCAGACCCTGCAGGTTCGATAACTATGTAGACATGACCGAGACACCCCTACAGTCAATAACCAATAGCGGGACCTAGATGCCCATATTGGTTCCTACATGTTCTACAAAGATCTTTATCGGTTGAACCTCTATGTGAAGGATTTAGTTAATCCCGTATGTTGTTCCCTTTGTTCATCGGTATGTTACTTGCCCGCGATTCGATTGTCGGTATCTGTATACCTAGTTCAATCCCGTTACCGGCAAGTCTCTTTACTTGTTCCGTAATACAAGATCACGTGGCTAACACTTTAGTCACATTGCTTGCAAGGCTTGTTGTGATGTTGTATTACCGAGTTGGCCCTGAGATACCTCTCCATCACACGGAGTAACAAATCCTGGTCTTGATCCATGCCAACTCATCAAACACTCTCAGAGATACCTCTAGAGCACCTTCATAGTCACCTAGTTACGTTGCGACGTTTGATACACACAAGGCACTCCTCTAGTGTCAGTGAGTTGCATGATCTCATGGTCATAGGGACAGATACTTGACATGCAGAAAACTATAGCAATAAACTCACACGATCATATGCTATGTTTATAGTTTCGCTCTTGTCCATCACATCATTCTCCCAATGATGTGACCCCGTTATCAGATGACATCTCATGTCAATGGCTAGGAAACCTTGACCATCTTTGACCAATGAGCTAGTCTACTAGAGGCATACTAGGGACAAAGTGTTGTCTATGTATCCACACATGCAATGTGTTTCCACTCAATACAATTATAGCATGGATAATAAACGATTATCATGAACAAGGAAATATAATAATAACCATTTACTATTGCCTCTAGGGCATATTTCCAACAGTCTCTCACTTGCACTAGAGTCAATAATCTAGATCACATCACCATGTGATTTACATTTTAATGAATCTAACACCCATACAGCTCTGGTGTTGATCATGTTTAGCATTTGGAAGAGGTTTGGTCAACGGGTTTGCGACATTCAGATTCATGTGCACTTTGCAAATATTTATGTCCTCCTCCTTGATGTACTCGTAGATGGAATTGAAGCATCGCTTTATGTGTTTGGTCCTCTTGTGAAACCTTGGTTCCTTGGCCAGGTCAATGGCACTAGTGTTATCACAGAACAGATCCACTGGATTCAGTGCACTCGGCACTACTCCAAGATCTATCATGAACTCCTTCATCCAGACACCTTCCTTCGCCGCCTCCAAGGCTGTGATGTACTCCGCTTCGCATGTAGAATCGGCTCCCACGCTCTGCTTGGAGCTGCACTAGCTTACCGCTCCCCCATTGAGAATAAATATGTATCCGGTTTGCAACTTAGAGTCATCCGGATGAGTGTCAAAGCTTGCATCGACGTAACCCTTTACGACGAGCTATTGATCACCTCCATAAACGATAAACATTTCCTTAGTCCTTTTCAGGTACCTAAGGATATTCTTGACCGTCGTCCAGTGCTCCATTCCTGGATCACTTTGAAACCTTCCGGCCATACTTATGGCAAGGCTGATATCGGGTCTTGTGCATGAGATTGCATACATGATAGAGCCTGTAGTTGAAGCATAGGGGATGTCACTCATCTTTTCTTTATCTTCTGCATCCATTGGGCATTGTGTCTTACTCAACTTCACACCTTGTAACATAGGAAAGGACCCCTTCTTGGACCGATCCATTTTGAACTTCTTCAAAAGTTTATCAAGGTATGTGCTCTGTGAAAGTCCTATTAAGCGTCTTGATCTATCTCTATAGATCTTAATGCCTAATATGAAAGCAGCTTCTCCTAGGTCCTTCATTGAAAAAATCTTGTTCAAATATTCCTTCACTCTTTCCAGCATTTCTACATTGTTTCCAATCAGCAATATGTCATCCACATATAGTATTAGGAACACTATAGAGCTCCCACTCACTTTATTGTAAATACAAGCTTCTCCGTAAACTTGTATAAACACGAACGCTTTGATCACCTCATCAAAGCGTAGATTCCAACTCCGAGATGCTTGCGCCAGTCCATAAATGGATCGCTGGAGTTTGCAAACTTTGACAGCATTATCTGGATCGACAAAACCTTCCAGTTGTATCATATACAACTCTTCCTTATGGAAACCATTAAGGAACGTTGTTTTGAAATCCATCTGCCAAATTTCATAGTCGAAATATGCAGCTATTGCTAACATGATTCTGACAGGCTTAAGCATCACTACGGGTGAGAAGGTCTCATTGTAGTCAATTTCTTGAACTTGTGAAAAAACCTTTGCCACAAGTCAAGTTTTATACACGGTGACATTACCGTCCGCGTCCGTCTTCCTCTTAAAGATCCATTTGTTCTGAATGGCCCCGCCCTTCAGGTAATACTTCCGAAGTCAATACTTTGTTTTCATACATGGATCCCATCTCGGATTTCATGGCCTCTAACCATTTCTCAGAATCAGGACCCATCATCGCTTCTCCATAGCTTGTAGGTTCATCATTGTCTAGCAACATAACCTCCAAGACAGGGTTGCCGTACCACTCAAGAGCAGTACGCGACCTTGTCGACCTACGAGGTTTAATAGTAACTTGATACGAAGCTTCATGATCATCATCATTAACTTCCTCTTCAACTATCGTAGGCTCCACAGAAACATATTTCTGCACTGCGCTACTCTCTGGTTGAAACAAAGGTTCAACAACCTCATCAAGTTCTATCTTCCTCCCACTCAATTCTTTCAAGAGAAACTTTTTTTAAGAAATGTTCCATTCTTAGCGACAAACACTTTGCCTTCAGATTTGAGATAGAAGGTATACCCAACCGTCTCTTTTGGGTATCCTATGAAGATGCATTTCTCCGCTTTGGGTTCCAGTTTTTCAGGCTGGAGCTTTTTGACCTAAGAATCACATCCCCAAACTTTAAGAAACGACAACTTTGGCTTCTTGCCAAACCACAGTTCATATGGCGTCATCTCAACGGATGTCGATGGTGCCCTATTTAAAATGAATGCAGCTATCTCTAATGCATAACCCCGAAACGATAGTGGCAAATCGGTAAGAGACATCATAGAACGCACCATATCTAATAAGGTTCGATTATGACGTTCGGACACACCAGTACACTGCGGTGTTCCACACGGTGTCAACTGTGAAACAATTCCACACTATCTTAAGTGCCTGCCAAACTCATAACTCGGATATTCACCTCCTCGATAAGATCGTAGGAATTTAGTCTTCTTGTTACGATGATTCTCAACTTCACTCTAAAATTGCTTGAACTTTTCAAACGTTCCAGACTTGTGTTTCATTAAGTAAATATGCCCATATCTACTTAAGTCATCATTGAAGGTGATAAAATAACAATATCCACCGCGCACCTCAATGCTCTTCGGACCACACACATCAGTATGTATGATTTCCAACAAGTCACTTGCCCGTTCCATTGTTCTAGAGAACGGAGTTTTAGTCATCTTGCCCATGAGGCATGGTTCACATGTGTCAAGTGATTCAAAATCAAGTGACTCCAAAAGTCCATCAGCATGGAGCTTCTTCATGCGTTTTACACCAATATGACCTAAACAGCAGTGCCACAAGAAAGTGGCACTATCATTGTCAACTCTACATCTTTTGGCATCAATGTTATGAACATGTGTATCATCACTATCGAGATTTAATATGAATAAACCCCTCCCATTGGGTGCATGACCATAAAAGATATTACTCGTATAAATAGAACATTGTTCTCTGATTTAAATGAGTAACCGTCTCGTAATAAACAAGATCGAGATATAATGTTTATGCTTAATGCAGGCACTAAATAACAATTTTTAAGGTTCATCACTAATCCCGATGGTACTCGAAGAGCGAGCATGTCGATGGCGATCACGTCAACCTTGGAACCATTTCCCATGCGCATCGTCACTTCGTCCTTTGCCAGCTTTGGTCTCTTCCGTAGCTCCTATTTTGAGTTGCAAATGTGAGCAACCGAACCGGTATCAAATACCCAGGCACTACGACGAGAGTTAGTAAGGTACACATCAATAACATGTATATCATATATACGACGAGAGTTAGTAAGGTACACATCAATAACATGTATATCATATATACCTTGTTTGGTGTTGGCCGCCTTCTTGTCGGCCAGATACTTGGGGCAGTTTTGCTTCTAGTGATCAGTTCCCTTGCAATGAAAGCACTTAGTTTCTGGCTTGGGTCCAACCTTGGGTTTCTTCATGGGAGGGGAAACTGCTTTGCCACTCTTCTTAGAGTTACCCTTCTTGACCTTGCAATTCTTCTTGAAACTAGTGGTTTTATTGACCATCAACATTTGATGCTCCTTCTGAATCTCAGACTCGGCGACTTTTAACATCGCAAGCATCTCGGCGACTGACTTGTTCATCCCGTGCATGTTATAGTTCAACACGAAGCTCTTGTAGCTAGGTGGCAATGATTGAAGAACTCTGTCGGTGATTGCCTCTGCCGGAAGGGGCATCCCCAATTCAGCCAGATGGGTGAAATACCCAGACATTCTGAGTATGTGTTCACTGACAGACCCGTTTCTCCATTTCGCAAGCTTAGAACTTATCGGAGGTCTCATACCTCTCGATCTAGGCATTCTTATGAAAGATAAACTTCAACTCCTTGAACATATCATATGCTCCATGATTTTCAAAACGTCTTTGAAGTCCCAATTCTAAGCCACACAACATTGCACATTGAACCATTGAGTAATCATCAGAACGTGCCTGCGAGGTGTTCGCAACGTCTGTAGACTCCACTTGACTAGGTGGATCACCAAGTGGTGCATCAAGGACATAAGCCTTCTGGGAAGCCGTGAGGATAATTCTCAGATTACGGGCCCAGTCCACAAAGTTACTTCCATCATCTTTCAACTTAGCTTTCTCTAGGAACGCATTAAAATTCAGGGGTGCTACTGCGCGAGCCATTGATCTACAACATAAATATGCAAAGGTTACTAAGACTATTGTTCAAGATAATGAGTTTAGTTAATCAAATTACTAAAGCTCCCACTCAAATTGGCATCCCTTGGATCATCTAAGTGATACATGATCCAAATTCACCAACTCAAGTCCGATCATCCTGTGAGTTGAGCTAGTTTCAATGGTGAACATCATCATGTTGATCATATCTACTATATGACTCATGTTCAACCTTTTGGTCTCTTGTGTTCCAAGGCCATGTCTGTACAAGTTAGGCTCGTCAAGTTTAACCTGAGTGTTCCGCACGTGCAACACTGGCTTGCACCCATTGTATTTGAATGTAGAGTCTATCACACCCGATCATCACGTGGTGTCTCGACACGACAAACTTTTGCAACGGTGCACACTAGGGGAGAACACAATTCATCTTGAAATTTAAGTGAGGGATCACCTTATAATGCTACTGTCGTCCTAAGCAAAACAAGGTGCATAAAAGGGTTAACATCACATGCAAATCATAAGTGACATGATATGGCCATGAACTTGTGATTTTGGTCATCATCTTCAAAGCACTGGCATGATCTCCATCGTCACCAGCATGACACCATGATCTCCATCATCTTGATCTCCATGAACGTGACGCCATCGGGGTTGCCTTGCCGACTGTTGCTTCCGGGACTATTGCTAACTCATAGAGATAAAGTAAAGCAAAAACGGCAAAAATAATTAAAGACAACCATATGGCTCCTGCCGGTTGCCATGCTCATCGACATGCAAGTCATCATATTCCATACAAAACATGATCATCTCATACATAACATATATCTCATCATGTAATTGGCCATATCACATCACAATATACCCTGCAAAAAGAAGTTAGACGTCCTCTAATTGTTGTTGTAACTTTTATGTGGCTGCTACAGGTATCTAGCAAGAACAATTCTCACCTATGCATAAACCACAATGGTGATACACAAATTGCTATTCAACCTTCTCAAGGACCGCCTTTGTCGAATCCGATCCAACTAGAGTAGGAGAGACAGACACCCGCCAGCCATCTTTGTGCAACAAAGTTACACGTCGGTCGATGGAACTAGTCTCTCGTAAGCATACGAGTAAGGTTGGTCCGGGTCGCTTCATCCCACAATACCGCTAAATCAAAACACGACCAAGGGAGGAAGAAATCTAAGCATCAACGCCCACAAACTCCTTTGTGTTCTACTCGTGATCTCATCTAAACATAGACCTAGCTCATGATGCCACTGTTGGGGAACGTTGCATGGGAAACAAAAAAATTCCTGCGCACACGCAAGATCTATCCATGGTGATGAGCATCTACGGGGAGGAGAGTGGATGTACATACCCTTGTAGATCGCTAAGCAGGAAGTGATAATAAATGCGGTTAATGTAGTCCAACATCTTCACGATCCAAATCGCTGAGTGTCCCGTGATCTAATCACGATCCGTCCCGATCTAGCACCGAACGGATGACACCTCCGCGTTCAGCACATGTACAACTCGATGACAATCTCTGCCTTCTTGATCCACCAAGAGGGAGCAGAGAGGTAGATGAGTTCTCTCGTAGCGCAACGGCGCGGCGGCAGAGTGGTGGAACTATTTCGGCAGGGCTTCGCCTAAGCACCGCCGAACTAGACTAGAGGAGAAAAACGATCTAGATGAAGTAGAGGGAGCACATGGCCAGTAGGGTTCGCCCTCACCTCTAAACCTCTATTATATATAGGAGGGAGGGGAGGGAGGCTTGCGGCCTAGGGCAGCCCCTTGTTGTGGCCGAAGTTGGGAGGAGAGGGAGTTGGACTCCAATCCTACTCCTAGTAGGACTCCTCCCCCACTTGGAAACTCTTACACCCTTTTGGGATTTAGCCTTTTCCTCCTCCTCGGCCGCATGGGCCCTTAGGGGGCTTCGGACAGCCCACCAGGGGATGGTCTGGCTCCTCCTATAGCCCATGAGACCCTTTGGGTCGAGACACCCCTCCCGATGGTCCCTCGGTACCCTCCCGGCACTCTCGATACACTACCGATGAGCCTGAAACTCTTTCGATGACCAAACCAGGATTTCCTATATATCAATCTTTACCTCCGGATCATTCTTCTCGTGATGTCCAGGATCTCATCCGGGACTCCGAACAACCTTCGATCACCACCATACATAACTCTATAATACCAAAACGTCACCGAACCTTAAGTGTGCAGACCCTGCAGGTTCGATAACTATGTAGACATGACCGAGACACCCCTACAGTCAATAACCAATAGCGGGACCTAGATGCCCATATTGGTTCCTACATATTCTACGCAAATCTTTATCGGTTGAACCTCTATGTGAAGGATTTAGTTAATCCCGTATGTTGTTCCCTTTGTTCATCGGTATGTTACTTCCCGAGATTCGATCGTCGGTATCTGTATACCTAGTTCAATCCTGTTACCGGCAAGTCTCTCTACTTGTTACATAATACAAGATCCCATGGCTAACACTTTAGTCACATTGCTTGCAAGGCTTGTTGTGATGTTGTATTACCGAGTGGGCCCTGAGATACCTCTCCGTCACACGGCGTAACAAATCCCAGTCTTGATCCATGCCAACTCAACAAACACTCTCGGAGATACCTATAGAGCACCTTCATAGTCACCCAGTTATGTTGCAACGTTTGATACACACAAGGCACTCCTCCAGTTTCAGTGAGTTTCATGATCTCATGGTCATAGGAACAGATACTTGACATGCAGAAAACTATAGCAATAAAGTGACACAATCATATACTATGTTTATAGTTTGGGTCTTGTCCATCACATCATTCTCCCAATGATGTGATACCATTATCAAATGACATCTCATGTCAATGGCTAGGAAACCTTGACCATATTTGATCAACGAGCTAGTCTACTAGAGGCATACTATGGACAAAGTGTTGTCTATGTATCCACACATGCAATGTGTTTCCAGTCAATACAATTATAGCATGGATAATAAGCGATTATCATGAACAAGGAAATATAATAATAGCCATTTCTTATTGTCTCTAGGGCATATTTCCAACATATTTAAGTCTAACCCACTTCCTATGCATAGGGATTTTGTGAGCAAACAATTTATGGGAACAAGAATCACTTAGCATAGGAAGGCACAACAAGCATAACTTCAAAACTTTGAACACATAGGGAGGAAACATGAAATTATTATAATTCCTACAAGAATATGTTCCTCCATCATAATAAATTTCAGTAGCATAGTGATGGAATTCAACAATATAACTATCACATAAATCATTCTTTTCATGATCAATTATAGCATATGTGTCATCACCAAAACTTGGGGAACAAAAAATATCATTTTCATCAAGCATAGCATCCCCAAGCTTGTGGTTTTGCATATCATTAGCATCATGGATATTTAGAGACTTTATGCTAACAACATGGCAATCACGCTTTTCATTAAAGGAACTACCATGAATCACCTTATAAATTTTGTCTTTCAACACTTCATCAAAACTTTTGGATTCATGAATTTCAAGCAAAACTTCATAAAGATAATCAAGTGCACTCAACTCACTAGCAATTGGTTCATCATAGTTTGGTCTTTTGAAAAGATTGGTAAGTGGATAAGGATCCATATCAATAGATTTTCAGCAAGCGAAGATGCAAGCTAATAGGAGGCACATGGCAACACAAGTAAACATAGCAAACAAGAGAACTGGTGAGAAAAAGGGAAACGAAAAAGACAGGGCGAATAAAACAGAAAATTTGTGAAGTGGGGGAGAGGAAAACGAGAGTCAAATGGCAAATAATGTAAATGCAAGAGATGAGTTGGTGATGTGTACTTGGTAGGCTTGATGTAGATCGTCTTGACTTGCTATTTTTCCTCCCTGGCAAAGGCACCAGAAATTTTTCTTGCTACCTCTTGAGATTGCGTTGGTTTTCCCTTGAAGAGGAAAGGGTGATGCAGCGAAGTAGATAAGTATTTCCCTCAGTTCATGAGAACCAAGGTATCAATCCAACAGGAGGAACAAGCAAGTTACCAATGGATGCACCTACACAGACAATCAAACTCTTGCACCCAACGCTATAAAGGGGTTGTCAATCCCTTCATGGTTATTTCCTAGGATTAGATCTGATAGAGATAGATGTAAAAGATTGCGGAAAGTAAAAAAGTAAATAAATTGCAGCAAGGTATTTTTGGTATTTTTTTGGTTTATAGATCTGAAAATATAATATGGAAAGTAGACCTGGGGGCCATAGGTTTAACTAGAGGCTTATCTCTTGAAGGAAAATAGCATGATGGGTGAACAAATTACTGTCGAGCAATTTATAGAAAAGCGAATAATTATGAAGATATCCAAGGCAATGATTATGCATATAGACATCACATCCGTGTCAAGTAGACCAAAACGATTCTGCATCTACTACTATTACTCAACACATCGATCGACTCCTGCCTGCATTTAGAGTATTAAGTTCATAAAGAACGGAGTAGCACATTAAGTAAGATGACATGATGCATAGGGATACACTCAAGCAATATGGTGAAAACCCCATCTTGTTACCCTTGATGGAAACAATACAATACGTGCCTCGCTACCCCTACTTTGTCACTAGGTGAGGACACCGCAAGATTGAACCCAAAACTAAGCACTTCTCCCATTGCAAGAATTACCAATCTAGTTGGCCAAACCAAATCAATAACTCGAAGAGACTTACAAAGATATGAAATCATGCATATAAGAATTCAGGGAAGAACCAAATAATATTCATAGATAAGCTGATCATAAACCCAAAATTCATCGGATCTTGACAAACACACCGCAAAACAATATTACACCGGATAGATCTCCATGAAGATCATGAAGAACATGGTATTGAAGCACAAAGAGAGAGAAGAAGCCATCTAGCTACTAGATATGGACCCGTAGGTATGTGGTGAACTACTCATGCATCATCAGAGGGGCAATGGAGTTGATGTAGATGCCCTCCGTGATCAAATCCCCCTCCGGCAGATTGCCGGAAAAGGCTCCAAGATTGGATCTCTTGGGAACATAAGGTTGCGGCGGTGGAAAAGTATTTTCGTATGTATTTTTGGTATTGGTGGAATATTTGGGTATTTATAGGATGAAGGTTAGGGTTAGGAGACCTGTTGGGGGCGCACAAGCCTGCCAGGCGCGGCCAGGGATGGTGGCCGCGCCCCCCAGGCTTGTGACCTCCTAGAAGGTCCCTTGCCTTGCACTCCAAGTCTAGTAGGTGTCTTCTTGTCAAGAAAAATCATCGTGAAGATTGACAACCCCTTTATAGCGTTGGGTGCAAGAGTTTGATTGTTTGTGTAGGTGCATCCATTGGTAACCTGCTTGTTCCTCCTAATGGATTGATACCTTGGTTCTCATCAACTGAGGGAAATAATTATCTACTTCTATGCATCACCCTTTCCTCTTCAAGGGAAAACCAACGCAAGCTCAAGAGGTAGCAAGAAGGATTTCTCGCATCATTGCCGGGAAAGATACATAGCAGGTCAAGACAATCTACATCAAGCCTACCAAGTACCCATCGCAAACTCATCTCTTGCATTTACATTATTTGCCATTTGCCTCTCGTTTTCCTCTCCCCCGCTTCTAGAATGATTTTTAGAAAATACCATTTTTTTGCCTTTTTATTCGCCCTTCTTCTGCTCGCCTTTTCGTTTTCCCTTTGTTTGCTTGTGTGCTTGATTGCTTGATTTGTCACGATGTCTGAGAATACCAAGTTGTGTGACTTTTCCAATACTAATATAATGATTTTATTAGTACTCCGATTTCTCCCGCCACTAGTGCGAAATCTTATGAAATTAATGCTGCTTTGCTTAATCTTGTTATGAAAGAACAATTCTCTGGCCTTCCTAGTGAAGATGCAGCATCCCATATAAATACTTTCATTGAGTTGTGTGACATGCAAAAGAAGAAAGATGTGGATAATGATATTGTTAAATTGAAGATATTTCCGTTCTCACTACGAGATCGTGCTAAAACTTGGTTTTCATCTTTGCCTAAAAATAATGTTGATTCAAGGAATAAGTGTAAAGATGCTTTTATTTCCAAGTACTTTCCGCCCGCTAAGATCATCTCCCTTAGGAATGATATAATTAATTTTAAGCAACTTGATCATGAGTATGTTGCACAATCTTGGGAGAGTATGAAATTAATGATTAGAAATTGCCCCGCACGTGTTTTGAGTTTATGGATGATTATACAAAAAAATATGCGGGATTGAATTTTGCATCTAGGAATCTTTTAGATTCAGCCGCGGGTGGTAATTTTATGGAAATCACATTAGGAGAAGCTACTAAACTCCTAGATAATATGATGGCAAATTACTCTTAATGGCACACCAAAAGATCTCCTACTAGTAGAAAAGTGCATGATATTGAAGAAATAAATACTTTGAGTGAAAAGATGGATGAATTGATGAAATTGTTTGCTATTAAGAGTGCTCTTATTGATACTGATGATATGCCTTTGTCTTTTTTTATTGGAAATAATAATGAATCTATGGATGTGAATTTTGTTGGTAGGAACAATTTTGGTAATAATGCGTATAGAGGTAATTTCAACCCTAGGTCGTTTCGTAGTAATTCCTCTAATAATTATGGCAATTCCTACAACAATTATTATGGAAATTATAATAAGATGTCCTCTTATTTTGAGAACATTATTAAATAATTTATTAGTTCTCAGTTCGATGCTTCGATTGAAGAAAAATTGCTCAAGATTGATGATTTGGCTAGGAACGTTGATAGAATTTCGCTTGAGATTGATTCTTTGAAAGCTAGATCTAATCCACCCAAGCATGATATTAATTATTCTTTAAAAGCTATGAGAAATTCTATTGATGAGTGTAAGGAAAGAACTGCCAGAATACGTGCTAAGCGTGAATGGCTTGAAAAAGTGTGTTCTCGTGATAATAATGATGAAGATCTCAAAGTGATTGATGTGACTCCTATTGAATCTTTGTTTTCCAATATAAATCTTGATAAATATGGGACTGGAGATAAGTCAACTTTAGTTAAAAGTCATCTGAATGATTCGGAGTTTATAGATCTTAATGCTAAGATTGATAAAAGTGGGATTGAAGAGGTCAAAAATTTAAATAGAAATGAATCCACTCTTTTGGATTACAAGGACTTTAATTATGATAGTTGTTCTTGATTGATTGTATTTCCTTGTTGCAATCCATGTTGAATTCTCCGCATTCTTATAATCAAAATAAGGCTTTTACTAAACATATCGTTGATGCTATGATGAAATCTTTTGAAGAAAAACTTGAGTTGGAAGTTTCTATCCCTAAAAAGATTCATGATGAGTGGGAACCTACTATTAAGATTAAAATTAAATATTATGAGTGACATGTTTGTGTGATTTGGGTGCTAGTGTATCCACGATTCCGAAAACTTTATATGATGTGCTAGGTTTCCATGATCTTGATGATTGCTCTTTAAATTTGCATCTTGCGGATTCCACTATTAAGAAACCTTTGGGAAGTATTAATGATGTTCTTATTGTTGCAAAATAGGAATTATGTGCCCGTAGATTTCATTGTTCTTGATATAGATTGCAATCCTACATGTCCTATTATTCTTGGTAGGCCTTTCCTTAGAACGATTGGTGCAATTATTGATATGAAAAAAGGAAACATTAGATTCCAGTTTCCATTAAGAAAAGTCATGGAACACTTTCCTAGAAATAAAATTAGATTTCCTTATGAATCTATTATGAGAGCTACTTTTGGATTGCATACCAAAGATGACAATACCTAGATCTATTGTGTTATGCCTAGCTAGGGGCGTTAAACAATATCGCTTGTTGGGAGGCAATCCAATTTTATTTTTATGTTCTGTTTTTTCTTATGTTTTTTAGTGTTTCACACTTTATTAATTCTGTATTAATTGTTTTTTGGTGTTTTAATTAGTGTTTGAGCCAAGTAAGACCTTTGGGATGGTCTATGGTGGTTGTTGATTTGATCTTGTTAAAAAACAAAAACTTTTGCGCCCAGTCCAGGAATTTTATAAATTTATCAGAGTGTTGAATGAGTCTGAAATTTTTACAAAAGATTGATATACAAATTTACCAGGTTTTCAGATTTTTTCAGAATTTTTGTAGTTACAGAAGTATACGAAGTTTTCAGATTTCTACAGATTGTTCTATTTTTGACAGATTCTGTTTTCTTTGTGTTGTTTACTTATTTTGATGTACCTATGGGTCATATCGGGGGGTATGATCGATAGAGAAGTTAGAATAAAGTAGGTATTACACCGATATAAATAAAGAATGAGTTCACAATAGTACCTAAAGTAGTGATTTATTTTTCTTATACTAACGGATCTCACGAGTTTTCTGTTGAGTTTTGTGTTGTGAAGTTTTCAAGTTTTGGGTAAAGATTTGATGGACTATGGAATAAGGAGTGGCAAGAGCCTAAGCTTGGGGATGCCCAAGTCACCCCAAGCCATATCCAAGGATGCCTAAGAGACTAAGTTTGGGGATGCCCCGGAAGGCATCCCCTCTTTCGTCTTCAATCCATCGGTAAATTTACTTGAGGCTATAATATTTATTCACCACATGATATGTGTTTTGCTTAGAGCGTCTTGTATGATATGAGTCTTTGATTTTTAGTTTGCCACAATCATCCTTGCTGCACACATCTTTTGATAGAGAAATGTATGAATCGTGAATTTATTAGAATACTCTATCTGATTCACTTATATCTTTTGAGATAGGCAATTCTGCTCTAGTGCTTCACTTATATATTTTTAGAGCACGGTGGTGTTTGGTTTTATTGAAATAATTGAACTCTCGTACCTCACTTATATTATTTCAGAGTCCTTAAACAGCATGGTAATTGGTTTAGGTTATGAATTTAGTCCTAATATGATAGGCATCCAAGAGGGATATAATAAAAACTTCATATTAAGTGCATTGAGTATTATGAGAAGTTTGATTCCTTGCATAAAGTTTTGAGATATAAAGATGGTAATATTAATATTCATGTTAGGAATTAATTGTGAATTGGTAAAAATACGTGTGTAAAGGTTTGTGATTCCCGTAGCATGCACGTATGCTGAACCGTTATGTAAGGAAGTCGGAGCATGATTTGTTTATTGATTATCGACCTTTGTGTGAGGGTCGGGAGTGCGCGATGGTTTACTCCTACCAACCTATCCCCTAGGAGCATGCGTCTAATACTTTTCTTCGATGACTAATAGGCTTTTGCAATAAGTATGTGAGTTCTTTATGACTAATGTGAGTCTGTGGATTATACGTACTCTCACCCTTCCACTTTTGCTAGCCTCTCTAGTACCGCGCAACTTTCGCTGGTGCATTAAACCCACCATATATCTTTCCTCAAAACAGCCACCATACCTAGCTATTATGGCATTTCCATAGTCATTCTGAGATATATTGCCATGCAACTTCCACCGTTCCGTTTATTATGACACCCACCATCATTTTCATATTTGCTTTGCATGATCGTAAGATAGCTAGCATGATGTTTTCATGGCTTGCCCGTTTTTGATGTCATTTGCTATGCTAGATCATTGTATATCCCGGTACATCATCGGAAGCATTCATATAGAGTCATATTTTGTTCTATATATCGAGTTGTAATTTTTGAGTTGTAAGTAAATAAAAGTGTGATGACCATCATTATTAGAGCATTGTCCCATGTGAGGAAAGGATGATGGAAGCTATGATTCCCTCACAAGTGGGGATGAGACTTCGGACTTTATGATAAATAAAAGAGGCTAGCGAATCCCAAATAAAAAAGAGGCCTTAGATGCCCACCAAAAAATGAGAGAAAGAGAGAAGGCACAATGTTACTATCTTTTTTCCACACTTGTGCTTCAAAGTAGCACCATGATCTTCATAATAGAGAGTCTCTTGTTTTGTCACTTTTATATACTAGTGGGAATTTTTCATTATATAACTTGGCTTGTATATTACAATAATGGGCTTACTCAAATTTCCCTAGGTATTCATGAGCAAGCAAGTTGGATGCACACCCACTTAGTTTCCTTTTGAGCCTTCATACACTTATAGCTCTAGTGCATCCGTTGCATGG
This sequence comes from Hordeum marinum, assembly GCA_022496015.1. Classification (NCBI taxonomy): domain Eukaryota; kingdom Viridiplantae; phylum Streptophyta; class Magnoliopsida; order Poales; family Poaceae; genus Hordeum; species Hordeum marinum. Next base: position 160,182,403 of record CM039675.1, on the reverse strand, counting down.
CAATCCCTACTCACTCACATTGATATCTATTAATGGGCATCTCCATAGCCCGTTGATACTCCTAGTTGATGTGTAGGGATGGTAATTTTATCCATGGATTTGGATACCCGCGGATACCCGACCCGGTTGGGCAAGGGTATGGAGCGCATTTCTGCCCATGGATCTGTGGAGCTGGATACCCGCGAGCAGCTAGTTTGGGCATGGTTGTAATTTTTGCTCCATGGATATCCAGTGGATACCCATATGACACGTGGCCCCCTATGACAGTGACACTAAACTAAGCTAATGTACAACTCCAAGTCACTCGCGGTCACAAGAGGTCAAAGTTCAGCCCATGTTCCCTAATCCCCCACAACTCCACTAACATAATTATTAAACCAAACCTTATTTAATGGACGATAATGAGTTAATTTGATCTTTGGGAAGGCGTCATGCTAATTTTTCTATGCCCATGGAGCTCCATGGGTATCTGTATATCCAATGGATTTGGGCATGGGCACAATTTGTGCCCATGGATGCTTTGGTGGATGGGCATAGGGTAGGAAGATGGGTCATGGGTTGGATTTGGACCAGCTCCACCCGCCCCAAACCTGACCCATTGCCATCCCTATTGATGTGAGACTATCTTCTCCTTTTTTTCACAACCTCCAACATATTATATTCCATGTTTAGTGCTATATCCATGGCTCACGCTCATGTATTGCGTGAGAGTTGAAAAAGTTTGAGAAAATAAAAGGTGTGAAACAATTGTTTGACTTGTCATTGGGGTTGTGCATGATATAAATACATTGTGTGGGGAATATGGAGCATAGCCAGACTATATGATATTGTAGGGATAACTTTCTTTTGCCATTATATTTTGAAGAGATACAATTGCTTTGCTAGTATGCTTGAAATATTATTGTTTTATGTCAACATTAAGCTTTTGTTTTGAGTCTCGTGGATCTGAACATTCATGCCACAATAAAGAATATTACATGGATAAATATGTTAGGTAGCATTCCACATCAAAAATTCTGTTTTTATCATTTACCTACTCGAGGACGAGCAGGAATTAAGCTTGGGGATGCTTGATACGTCTCCAACGTATCTATAATTTTTGATTGTTCCATGATATTATATTTTCTGTTTTGGATGTTTTATATGCATTAATATGCTATTTTATATTATTTTTGGGACTAACCTATTAATCTAGAGCCTAGTGCCAGTTTCTGTTTTTTCCTTGTTTTTGAGTATTGCGGATAAGGAATATTAAACATAGTCCAAATAGAATAAAATCTTCGCGATGATTTTTCTTGGACCAAAAGATATCTACCGGACTTGGAGTGCAAGGCAAGGGACCTGCCAGGAGGTCACAAGCCAGGGGGCGCGACCACCACCCCTGGTCGTGCCTGGCAGGCTTATGGCCCCCAGCAGGTCTCCTAACCCTAATCTCCGTCATATAAATACCCAAATATTCCCCACGATACCAAAAAGAGCCACGCAAATACTTTTCCAGCGTCGCAACCTTCTATTCCCAAGAGATCCAATGTTGGAGCCTTTTCCGGTAATCTGTCGGAGGGGGATTCGATCACGGAGGGCATCTACATCAACTCCATTGCCCCTACGATGATGCGTGAGTAGTCCACCACAGACCTATAGGTCCATAGCTAGTAGCTAGATGGCTTCTTCTCTCTCTTTGTGCTTCAATACCATGTTCTTCATGATCTTCATGGAGATCTATCCGATGTAATACTGTTTTGTGGTGTGTTTGTGGAGATCCGATGAATCGTGGGTTTATGATAAGCTTATCTATGAATATTATTTGGTTCGTCTCTGAATTCTTATATGCATGATTTCATATCTTTGTAAGTGTCTTCGAGTTATTGATTTGTTTTGGACAACTAGATTGGTAATTCTTGCAATGAGAGAAGTGCTTAGTATTAGGTTCAATCTTGCGGTGTCCTCGCCCAGTGACAAAGTAGGGGTAGCGAGGCACGTATTGTATTGTTGCCATCAAGGGTAACAAGATGGGGGTTTCATCATATTGCTTGAGTTTATCCCTCTACATCATGTCATCTTACTTAATGCATTACTCTGTTCTGTATGAACTTAATACCCTAGATGCAGGAAGGAGTCGGTCGATGTTTGGAGTAACAGTAGCAGATGCAAAATCGTTTTAGTCTACTTGACACGGACGTGATGCCTACATGCATAATCATTGCCTTGGATATCATCATAATTATTCCTTTTCTATGAATTGCTCGACAGTAATTTGTTCACCCACCGTGTTATTTTCCTTCAAGAGATAAGCCTCTAGTGAAACCTATGGCCCCCGGGTCTACTTTCCATATTATATTTTCAGATCTATAAATCAAAAATACCAAAAATACCTTGCTGCAATTTATTTACTTTTTACTTTCCGCAATCTTTTACATCTATCTCTATCATATCTGATCGTTGCAAATAATCGTGAAGGGATTGACAACCCCTTTATAGCGTTGGGTGCAAGAGTTTAATTGTTTGTGCAGGTGCATCCATTGGTAACTTGCTTGTTCCTCCTACTGGATTGATACCTTGGTTCTCATCAACTGAGGGAAATACTTATCTACTTTGCTGCATCACCCTTTCCTTTTCAAGGGAAAACCAACGCAAGCTCAAGAGGTAGCAGTAACCTAGGGCGCTAATCATATCCCGTGTGAAACGGAGCATGATCTATACATTGATGAGTCGTGCTAATGTAAAAACGGCCTCGAACCACGAATCAAGTTTCCATAACTGGTTCAGCGGTCATGACAGGTCGTGACCCTTCGTCAAGAAGGCTGTCAGAAAAACATTGTTTACACTTTGACGTTTGGCCTTCGGGGCTGAGCAACTCATGGCATCCGGATGATTCTATGATCTGAAAAATTACGCGTCATCGGAAGCCGAACTAGTCTCAGCCGATCATTAATGGGGAGAAGAACTCACCCCGCAAGCCGAAGGCTCCGATCACGTAGAGATGCTAGTGCGGTGACCCTTGGCGTTTGGGGCTAGTTCGGGGGCTACTGAGGGAGTCCTCGACTAAGGGGTCCTCGGGCCGCTGGCCTATCTCCCAATAGGCCGGCTTGGTGGGCCGCTCTCTGACTATCGCAGGAAGGGCCGGATATGCCACGACCCCGTGTTCTAGAAGGAAGTCTCGAAGGTGCGTCGTGCACTCCAAATCAAGATGAGGAAATCGGCATCTCCATCCCCGACAGGAGACCTATCATGTGTAAACCATATGTACCCCCCGCTGTCTATATAAATCGGGGGGGGGGGGTAGATTGTAAGGCATAGAAGCTCATCTAGGGTTTTAGATATTCGATCTCGAGGTAGATCAACTTTGTAACCTTCATACACATCAATATAGTCGAGTAGGACATAGGGTTTTACCTCCATAGGAGGGCCGAACCTAGGTAAACATCGTCCCCTGTTACCATCGATCCTAGACTTACAACTCGGGACCCCCTACCCGAGATCCGCCGGTTTTGACACTGACACCTAGCACATGAGGTAGCACACACATCTCGGAACAACAACATTGGAACATCAATGATTGACATAGCGATAAACAAACTAGATTTCAGTACATGACAACGCCAATTACGAAACTATTGGCAACCACTCATCCTCCGACCTTGCTTTGTGCATGATAACCCCTAAAACGTTGTCGGCTTCGCTCATAGGCTTTACGATGTACAAATACCCACCCTCCTCTACATACTCACCCTCCCGCACCATCTGCTTATCCGCGGCCGGAGCAAGCTTTGACAACCAATCCTCGTGCTCCTCCCCATCCTCCTCCACCATTGGCTCGTCTTCGATCGCATACCTCATCGTCCTCATAAACTCCTCCATGTTATCACACATAATCATATGTACAGACATACCAGGAGGAGGTTGCACGTATCTCACCCCTGAAATAGTTGCAAGCTCTTGTTTGACCTCTGGATCCGGTGGGCCGCGTCGAGACCCGTATGAATACCAGCAAGCTCGTTAACGAGGATCCGACGACTCCACCGCCTCACGCATCGCCTAGAAAAAAATCTCGGTCCAGGTCACCCCATTGACTCCATCTAGGATTATCCGTCGGAGCTCACCCGACCTATCATCTATCAATAATTGCAATGCATGCTCTGTCGGAGCTTTCGTGCTTCCAAACCATAAGCAGATCTCCTTGCACTTCTCAAGCAAGACAACACCACCGACGCAGAACACCTCCAACGATGTCGTCTTCGCCGACGGCGGCCGCGAGATTGGGGGACGGGGAAGGGTAAGGGGATGTGGATGTGGGTTGCTTGGGACGCGGTGGATGCGAAACGAGATAGAGATATATTTCGTCCCCCTTTTTTAGACAAATGACCCGACCGTCCACTAACTGGTCCCACATGTTAGCATTTCAGGCCGATCACATGCGTTAACACCAGGCGAAGTAACAACCAACAACTTTGACCGGACCGCAAGGCACCGTTTGGCCTTTTGTGAGGGGCAGTCGAGTGGAGGAGGGCAAAAGTGAGCAAAGTTAGATGGACGGGGCAAAACTGAATAGAACTAAGGAAGGAGGGGCACAAAAATAAAAATCCTAACTTTTAAACCATGATTAAATAAATCTGGTATGTCTTGCTTGATATTAGCTGGCTTTTAACAAGGATATGAAGCCTTTGAAGTTTAAATGAATAATCTATTGAGCCAGACTAAAATGATTTTCCTAAATATTCACTTTTTAATTTCTAATTAGGTATATAAAATATTCAAAGCAAACACAAGAGAAGATAATGGAGGGTGGTTTTTTAGGGCTCGAGCTCCAATGAGCTCGTTTTTTCAAATAATAATCATATTCTAAAGCTTAAAAAAGCACTGAAAAAATACACATGAACATACTACAATCATGTAAATATCATGATGAAATACTCTTTGGTGCGATCTGCACATAATAATTATGCAAATTTATAGTGAACAGGGCATGTGCTGGGAATACATTATTTTTTTTATCTTGTGTAGCTTCATCAAAAGTTATTTAATTATATGTATACATCCCTAGGTTAACGTGTACTTACTTTTTTTGAATCTTCAAAAAATATGTTTTAAAAAATAGCTCAATGGAGCTCGAGCTCCAAAAGGTATTTTCGAAGATAATATGATTTATTCAACATAATGGGTTGGAAATGCTTTGAATATTTATTTGGGAGTTAAACAATATTACGGGGATTATTTATAACACTAAATTCATTCTAGGGAATATAAATAAAGCCCCAAATAGTTTTATAAAATGAGTGTATATTTTTAACTAATATTTATGTTGGAATTATTTGTTCTTAAGCTCTAAATATCATATTGGATTTATGTGAGTGTCTTTTTAGAATTTTTGAAATCGAAAGGCTTTAGTTTTAAAATTAAAATCATTATCAAAAATAGAAATAGAAAAAAGAAGTAAGGGAACAAACTCTATTTCTGCCCATCAGCCTGCGTGGCTCGATTCCATCCACCACGGAACACGCAACATAAGCAACCAATCTACCTAACGCAATGCAGTAGCAGTCGCGTCACACCCCATGTGTGAGTAGAGATGAAAACAAAGTGGAAATGGATGGAACTGGAGGCTGCCACATCTGTTTTCATTTTACTTGTGGAAGCGAAGACAAATACATAAACCCAGAAACAAATACTGGATCAGATACTATAGGAAACGAATGAGGGGCGAATATGATACAAACACCAAACTGAAGCAAGCATTGTCTAGAACTTAAAACCCCTTGAGCCATTGAAAACACAAACAAATAAACATACTTAATAAATTGTTAACAATATATTATAGACATTTGTGCACAATTTTCAATTTTTTCGCTTCCATGAAACTGGTCCATTTGCTTATATAAAATGTTTTTTCTTCCTATTACCACAATTATTTTTTGTGTTGCTAAAGTTGAAAACTGTGCACAAATGTCTATAATATATTGTTAACAATTTATTAAGTATGTGTATTTGTTTATGTTTTTAAATGGTTCAAGGGGTTTTAAGTTCTAGACAATGCTTGCTTCAGTTTGGCCTCTAGACAATGTTTGTCTAGAATTTAAAATGGAAAATTTCAGTTTCATGGAAGCGAAAAAGTTTCATTTCCGTGTCTGTTTTGTCGGAAAACGCCATTCCATTTTCTGTTTCCTTTTCCATGTAATAAATTATGTTTCCATTTCCATTCTACAAAATTCTATTTCTGCTTTCACATTCCCTCTTCATTTTCATTTTTTCAATTAAAAGGCGTAAAGTTTCCACTCCATTTTCATCCCTATCCATGTGTCGACCCTTCACCGCCGACGCCCCGGTCCCACGTGATCTTATTGTCCCTCTCGCCCGGAAACTAGCTCATGCACGGTACTAGCATGTAACCCCATTGGCCGCACCCGATCTCCTAGGTCGAGTCACATTTTTCCAATGCATGGCCACCAAGCGACCCCCTGACAGCCCCTCGGCGAGACCTCCTATGGAACATTAAACAATGCCTCACCCGTCTTGCACATTTGCTCGCGAAGAAGTGCACCAAAGTGAGCCCTTTGAGGTCACCCAAAGCTTCTCACCGTCGTTGTATCCAGTCAAGTCATGGCATCGACAGAAGATCGCCCCGGAGCCTCGATGTTGCCACGCTGCACCTCGTCTCATCATTGCTTTCCCGAAGACCAAAGGCCCGAAACCACTTCTAGGTGTGAGTCATAGGATAATGACACACAATTACATGGATTAATGCATATGTTAAGTACAATATTAGTTTTTAGCACCTTGCACGATGATTGTCGAGGCATCGACGAGCCCCAAAATGAGGATCTACAGAAGCTAAGAATAGCCCATTCATGTCCTTATTTGGTTTTGTAGGCATCCCACGCTATTAATACAAGGTATATTAACTGAAGTTGATGAAATGGATATGCATTTTCTCTACACCCAAAAGAAGAGAAAGCCAAAAGACACAAACTCATATATATTAAGCCAATTTGTGTAGTTCATTATATATCTAGATTGTTCGGGTTTGTCTACTCAGAATGCCTAGATTCAAATGTATTATTGGTTCTAGGAGGCATCCAATCACCGGATAGTCTAGAGGCTTCTCCTTTTTGCCCAAGGCTACTCGATCTTGGACTGGGTGAATTGGAAGTGCGTGGCTATTCCATCGAAGGCCTCTTGGGTTCGGCTTGGACTATCTAGTTCCTTAGGTCGGGCTATTCACACAGTAGAAAAGTATGAGAGCTAGTGAGGGGTCCTTAAAAAAGTAAGAGAGAGTTTTGGAGCATTGTCATGACCCGACTTTTACAAGGCCCGCAAAAGTTGACGATTACTCTTTTTTGCGAATACACAAAGGATGCGTATCTTTTCATTGATAGAAGGAGAGTTTTACAACATGAGATTACAACGACACACTCAACTATGTTCATAAGAAGGCATGGAAGTGAATGTCGGGCAAATAGATGGGGGTTTCTCATCCCCGCTACCACATAAACTAACCCTCTGGGATGATGTCCTAGATCGATGTGGTGCCGATGCTGGCCCAAAGGCGCGCTTCATATTTTATTGTAGAGCAGAGGTGGGAGACCGATGTCCGGTCACCATCGAAGACACACTCGTTCCGGTGCTTCCAGAGCCACCGGGCGACGAGGATGACGAGGGAAGCCAGTCCCTTGCGCGTGGCGGTGGGCGCGTGCACATAAGATAAAGCTCACCAGTTATGAAAATCCGTGTCCCCACTAGGTAGATCGGCGGTAGATCTAGCCCAACGAGAATCTCGTGCCACACTTGCCTAGAGAAGGAGCAACCCGCCAACAAGTGCTTAATTGTCTCTTCTTCTTGATCGCATAGGGTGCAAGCAGATTCACGTGGCATGCCGTGTCGAGTCGAGAGGCGCTCACTCGTCCATCAGCAGTCTTGCATCACTAGTCACATGAAGGACTTGATGCAAAGTGGTCCCCAAGACTTCCAAGTGAACTTCAAGTGCGAGTGCTCGCAAGCACCAAGGAGTAGGAGGCTGATGTTGTACATCACCGACAAAGGTTGTCTGAGGAGTCCGAGAGCTCGATGTGGCGCACAGTTCGCCAAAGATCAATGTACTGCACCATGGCAGTCGGCCCAAGAACACCCTGAATATCTCACACCCAATACGTGTGGTACAAGCCATCCTAGACATTGCGCATTTTGCGGCACCGTTAAGGGATCATCGTGTAGATTTGAGGCGCAACCTCAACCACTAATCTCCCATTGATCCCATGGTCGGTCTAGAATGAGCAGCTCATGCCGTTGCCAATAGTCCACGTGGTGGATGCACGGAAGATGGCGCTGATGCCCAAGTCGTATGACATGTGTAGGTGGCTCCAAGATGTAGATGCGTTTGTGCGTTAATAGTCATAGCCAACATGTCCGAAGAGCGATGCCCGCGCGCTGTAAGTCACGAACGCCCAACTTGTCAAGAGAAAGTTGATGATTATAACAATTAAGAGGCAACACCATCAACTTCACCTTGAAAACCTTTCAACTTAAACCCAAGTAAACAGAGATTTCACACAATTGGTAGGTAAAATTCACATAAAAATGAAAACACAATGGGTCCCTTGAATCAACAGTTGTCACACAATTCTGTAATCATTGTCTTTTTACGTGCGAAAATGATCCAGATCTATGAGCTACCTTATACTCCTTTCGTTTCTAAATATTTGTTTTTTAGAGATTTCATTATGAACTACATATGGATGTATATAGACATAATTTACAGTGTAGATTCATTCATTTTGTTTTGTATGTAGTCCATAGTTAAACCTCTACAAAGACAAATATTTAGGAACGGAGGGTAAATTGGTATTCGGCGTCGTCTTGATTTTCTCATCCCTTTGCCCGCTGCCCTGTTGCTTTTATTATTTGGTCAAATATAAGTCGAATATGTTTGAAGAAAAATGACAAGTCGAAAACTCTGAAAAAACTTTGAGTTATTGTCGGTCTCCGCCTCCACGATCGCTGGGGAGTCGTTTCGGATCCTGTTTACTCCGCGGAATGCAACTTTTCCCGCCATATATTCCATCCTTCTCTCGTTCCTTTTGGTCTAAAGGCGGGAAGAGCCAAAGAACTTCCTAGGGTTTACTGTGCTCAATGGAGGTCGACGCCGCCTACCCCGCCGCCGCCGCTGGCGATGAGCTCCGGCGGCTCCTCGCCGCCACCCTCAGCGCCGACAAAGCGTCCGTGGACGCCGCCACCGCTGTCCTCGACCGGATCTCTGCGGCCGGCGACCCCCGCTTCCCCATCGCCCTCCTCGCCGTCGCCGCAGGTACCCTGCCTCATACCACTCTAGTAGATCCCGTGCTCGCGTGCCGGCTTAGTTGCGCGCAATTTTGCGGTAGCCCATGGATCTTTGCTGCTGGGGTATTCAGCGGCAGCTTCGCGGCGCTTCATTTCAAGGCGTTTGATGCAGCGATGCTGCTCCTCCAGCGGAAGTCTGTGGGAAAACCATAAATCCTTCTCTTTCTTTGAGGAATTATTGCTGCGCTCGCGTCATTCTGGCGATGCAACAAGCGTGCTTGAGCTGTGAAGTTAGCTTGATGGCTGTATTCAAATTATTCGAATTGCGATTGTAGGGGATGGTGACCAAGGTACAAGAATAGCTGCTGCGGCTTACTTGAAGAATTTCGTCCGGCGCAACATGGAAGGGGGGCTCTCGTCGTCCGATCTCTACAGGGAGTTTCGCGACCAGCTTGCTCAGGCTCTGCTTCGAGTGGAACCTGCAATTCTTCGAGTGCTGATTGAAGTTGTATGCGCAGATGTGCCCTGTATCTCAAAATATTACATGCTGCCTCATTCCTAAGGTTGTTTCTTAATTGCTTATGTTGCTACCGTTTGTTACTGGTAGTTTCGCCAAGTCGTGGAGAAGGATTTTGTCAAGGAGAATTCATGGCCTCAACTTGTGCCTCAGTTGAAGCTGGTGATCCAGAGCAGCGATGCAATTAGTCCAGGCCAGCATCCTGAGTGGAAAACTATTAATGCTCTCACAGTACTCCAGTCCATCCTTCGCCCCTTCCAGGTATATTTCAATTTCCAAGGACCAGCACTACATATTTACATGTGCTTTGCACTTGTCTGACATGTTTCTGAAATCCAACCTTCTTCTCTCAAGAAGAATGCACACTTACTCTGGCTTCAGAGCATTCTGCCCCCCTCACCCCTCCTGCATTCTAAATAACAGGAACTTTGTTGTTTCAGAATTACTCTGGCTACCTTATCTGTAGAAAGAACCAAAACAGAAAGTTAACTGCCCTCTGCTGTCTGTTTCTTTTAAGAACTTATTTCTCTCTGTGATTCCCTGTCAAAATGAATAGTCATTGTTTAACAATTCAATCCACCAGAGAATACTTTATTTTCCTCACTTCCAGTATCAATTTCTGCACTTCATCATCAGCTTGCATGTATGACATATCAACTTCTACTTAAGAGTTGTGTCCCATTTGGATCTCTTTAGATTATTTGATAATGATTTAACACCCTTCATTAAAACATATCTATCAATGAAACCTATGTTTCTTACCTAACTGTGTTTATTTTACAGTATTTCTTGAACCCGAAAGTTGTAAAGGAGCCTGTCCCAGAGCAGTTGGAGCAAATCGCAGCTGAGATTCTTGTACCACTGCAAGTGACATTCCACCACTTTGCTGACAAGGTCCTGTGCTAATGCATTCTGATGTTCTCCAAAGATTACATGCACCCTGATCTTTGTTGACCATTTTATGGTGTGTGCAATAGGTTCTACTATCACACGATGGGAATAAACTGGAATATGAGCAGCTCCTACTTATGACATACAAGTGCATGTATTTCACAGTAAGTCCTGTTTCCTCTTTGTTATGTATTAACAGTATAAATATCACATACTGAAAAGATATGAAATGAAAGGGTAGGCTGAATAATAAATAAGTATATTTGTTGAACAAAGGTCAAAACAATATTTTCTTGTTCATTTAGGCAATGTGAGAATGCCGTGCATGCCGAGTCCATTCTTTTGCTTTCCAGTGCTGTTCTTGCTGTGTATATTTACATTGTCATAGTGCTATGTGATACAGATTTTTTTTGGCATGCTTGGTTGGTTGGCTGTTAACTTCCTATAACGCGTGACTAATTATGGTACTCCTGCAGGTGAGGTCATACATGCCATCTGGGGTAAAGCAGATTCTGCCTTCCCTTTGCAAAGACATGTTTCATGTACTGGATTCATTGGATTTCAACAGTCCCCCTGAAGATTCAGCTACAGCAAGGCTCAAGATTGCAAAAAGATGTCTTATTATATTTTGCACACTTGTTACTCGTCACAGGAAACATGCTGATAAGTATGTACATTTGTCTCTGCTGTTGTTCTTTTCTAGTATATTTTTCAGACTGCTTACTCTCTGTTGTTCTCAGCCAGATACCACATATTGTCAACTGCGTAGTCAGAATATCAAGACAAAGCATTCATTTACGTGTAAGTTCTATAGTTTATGAAATCCCGTTATCTGTACAATGTGCTGAAGACCAAGTATTATGAGCCTGTAACACATGCTAGATTATTGAGTGGTGTGATGGGTGTTGCTATCATTATCGATTATTGTATTTGATAAGATTCCGAATGACAAATGATTGCAGAAACTCAATTCTCTCTCTGACCGGATTTTTTCATTAACATTTGACGTAATTTCCCGTGTTTTGGAGACAGGCCCTGTAAGTGTGCACCAAGTAATTTGACTGCATTGTCGGAACACAAATATTTGAACTTGATGGCCATGTGTTCTCTTGGTTGCAGGGATGGCGTCTTGTTTCACCCCATTTTTCTTTGCTTATGGATTCAGCAATTTTTCCAGCATTAGCATTAAATGAAAAGGTCAGCTTCCTACCTTTTGTTGATAAATAACACCTTTCCAATATGTACTTATTTTGACCCAACTTTATGTTACTTAGGATATAGCTGACTGGGAGGAGGATACTGATGAGTATATGCGGAAGAATCTTCCCTCTGAACTTGTAAATACATGATTCCGTAATACTTGTTTATCTCTTGTGTTCATGTTGTCTGACTGATATTTTTTTGGCAGGATGACATTTCAGGATGGGCTGAGGATTTATTTACTGCTAGGAAAAGTGCCATCAATTTACTTGGTGTTCTAGCCCTCTCAAAGGTTGTACTTTTCTTCCCCTTTTTGGGGAAATGAAAGCTTGTATTAATTCTTTGCCATGTATCTAGGTGATACAAGAAGAATAGAGTTGGGTTTCTGGCCTCTGCATCATAAACACATACAGCCAAATATGCACAAGCACGCGCAGGGGAACAAACCTGGTAAAAGTGTAAGTTGCTAGATATAACATAGAAACAACACAATCATAATGTGACCGGAAGGCTCAAGATGCCATAGTACGGAGATTAGGCCGCTGCTGGGAGAACGGGACACTGACCATCTGCTGCGACTGTGTTCATGCCACTATTACCAACTCACGGTTCTTCTGTCACTGAAGAATGGACCAGGAAATGAATGGAGCCAGCTTGGACATATGCACATAATTTGCACACGAAGTTAATGTTCCTTTTTATCAGAAACAATATCACTACGACTAAGCCATAGTGATCAACATAGAGCACCTGCTCCAAGTAGTACCATATCCGGCAACCTTTTTCAGAGCCCCCTCAACCAATTATCAAACATATTAGCAACTCCTCGAGGAGGTGATGGTTGGATGCTACGCCACACGGCTCTAGCAAAATGACATTTGAAAAAAAGATTCCGAATAGATTCATCATGGTTACAGAAGCTACACCTTGCACTCCCTTGCCAATATCGTTTAAGAAGATTGTCTTTAGCTAGTATATGACACCCTTGCGCATATACCACAAGAAAATCTTGGATTTTGACAAGATTTTTATTTTCTGTAGTAGCCTAATTTCATTGGAATATCGGATTGCAACAATGATATATACCTCGAATTGGTGGATATTGACCATTTTGATATAAATTCCCTCTAACAACTGTCTCAGTCATCTAAGTAATTTTCTTTCATAGTGCGTTGATGCACATAATATCCTGTTTAGGCACACCAGGTCACTGCTTTAGATTAGATTGTTATATCAGAGTTCGTGCCTTCGTATAGTCAGGATGATTTCTTGTATAGATAACTACAAGCCAGTTCAGCATTTGCAACTATTATTTTGTGCATATATATGCATTTAAAATGCTTTTAGCGACTGCATTGCACAAGCTACAAAGTTCATGCACATTTTCTGCTTCTTTTGAATCCAGAGAACTAATTAAATTAAAACAAGACTTGCATAGGTGTTTTACTTATACTAACACATGTTTCTTATTTCAGGGCCCACCAGTTGTATCTGCAGCTTCCAAACGCAAGAAAGGTGACAAAAGCAAAGGAAAAGGAGGAAGCTGCATTGGGGAGCTATTGGTCATCCCATTCCTGTCAAAATTTCCTGTACCTTCTCATGGAGAAGATGCGTCATCAAAGCCAGTGCAGAAGTAAGATTACATGGCTTATTTGTTTTGGCTCTTCAGAAAGGATTGTGGAAATCTAGACATATCTGTGCCACATGTATACATTTGGACTCTGGACTATTTGCTTTTCTATTGTTTCATACTTATGAAATAGTCACTTTATTCTCATTCATTTCAGTTATTTTGGTGTTCTAATGGCATATGGAGGCCTCCAAGATGTAAGAATGTTCTCTCATAAGATGTGTATTTTCTTAACTTCTCTTCCTATGAGAGACACAGCCCCTGCTTCCCTTATCCTCTGAACTTATATTAGAGTAGTTGCTGATTTGTTAACCCATTTTGCAGTTTTTGAGTGAGAGGAAAGATTTGGCGGTTACTTTGATCAGGAATCGGATTCTTCCATTGTATTATTTAGATCCATGCAGTCCATATTTGATATCTACTGCAAACTGGATTATAGGACAGCTTGCGCTGTGCCTACCCGAGGTACATCCTTTCATTGCGTTCATGCTTGCATCATGTTGTAGGATGGGCTAGTTAACACACGAGACTTCATCACTGTATTTCATTGTATCATCATATATTTAATTTCTGTTTCCTTTTTGCTTATCTGCAGGCTATGTGCACGGATATTTATAATTCTTTAATGAAGGCATTGAGCATGGAAAAGGCCGAGGATGTAACTTGTTATCCGGTTCGTGCTTCTGCTTCTGGTGCTATTGCAGAACTCATTGAGGTAAGAGTTGACATGGTATTGTCAATGGAATCTACTTGTTGCCTGTAAATATGCCACTGACAATATTTTTTGTGTGCCTTTTGTAGAATGGTTATGCCCCCCCTGACTGGGTTGCCCTTTTGCAAGTTGTTGTGAAAAGGATAAGCGCTGAAGATGAAAACGAGTCTGCTCTTTTGTTTCAGCTTCTGGGAACAATAGTCGATGCTGGCCAAGAGAAAGTTCTGTCTCACATTCCTGGCACTGTGTCTAACATTGCCAATACTATAATGAATCTACTACCCCCTGTACCAGATCCATGGCCTCAGGTAATATTGCTTCATTCATTTCTCAGATTTCTGTGCTCAATACTTTCATGCTGTCTGCGGACAGTACACGTCAACGGTATTGCATGTGTTCCATAGTACTCACTAGTATCACTTCACATGTTGAGAGTGAGTCTCAAGAATTAGAATCTAAGTCCACCCAGTGGCCTTCTTTCTGAATGCAATGTAGTACTCCCTCCGTCCCACAATATAAGATGTTACTACAACCGATATACTTACATATTGGCTGTAATAACATCTTATATTATGGGACGGAGGGAGTAACATATAACTAGAGCTATAAAGCTGGTGTGGAACTCTACTGAAAGATTTTTTTCTGAAGGAAATGCATGTTGGCATACTGCTATGAACATCTGCTCTTTTAACCCCCTACGTTCTCTAGTAACAGTATCCCTCATTAACTAATTCTTAGAGGGAAAATCCTAATAGCTCTAACTGGTTTTACATGTGTGTATTGTTGTAGGTTGTCGAACAGGGTTTTGCTGCACTGGTAGCTATGGTTCAAGCTTGGGATAGCTCTGCACCAGATGAAAACAAGGAACATGAGAAGAGTGCGTGGCAATATGGCCAGACTGCTATCGCTCAAACTTTTTCAACAGTATTACAAAAAGCTTGGCTGTTGCCAGTTGAACAGATGGTATGTTGGCAAAGAGGAAGTCAAGTTTGCTATCTAGTGATGTCCATAGGTGGTCGTGCAATAACATCTGCCTGACTATTTGTTGACGTTCATTTCAGGAGCCGACATTAGATTCTGCACTGCCACCACCGTCATGTGTAAATGATGCTTCTGTGTTGCTTGAATTCATCCTGAGGTCTATTACTTCTATGGAAGAAATCACACACATGAAGGTCTTTGAGCTAGTAGTTATATGGGCAGACACCGTTGCATCCTGGGACTCTTGGGAGGAGATGGAGGATCAGGGAGTTTTCAACACAATTAAAGAAGCCGTCAGTTTCCATCAAAGATTTGACTCTTCTGGTTTCTTTCTGAAGATGCTTCCTTCCCAGTCTGCAAATGGATCACAAAGTTCAGTCATTAGTCGGGTTTCTAGTTTTGTGACCAGCGCCATTGCAGTCTATCCCTCTGCAACATGGAGGGCATGCTCATGCATCCATACGCTATTGCATGCTCCAGATTTCGCCTTGGGAGCAGAAGATACCAGAATGACTCTTGCTGTAACCTTTGGGGAAGCAACATTCTCCTATTTCAAGGGTGTATCTGACAGTCCTGCTTTGATATGGAAGCCACTAGTCTTGGCCATTTCTTCATGTTACATTTGCTATCCAGATGCTATTGAGCAAGTTTTGTGCAAGGATGATGGCAATGGTTATACAGCATGGGCATCTGCACTGGCACAAGTCTCAAGTAGCTCGTTTACTCCTGCGCTCTCGTCTGAATCTGAGATCAAACTGGCCGGTCAGTAACTATATATCTATTGATCAGTATGGTTTTAGTCTTGTTGATGTTTGCTTTGTTGACTTAGAAAGATCTGTCATCTTATTACTGCTTGCAATCACTACACAGTATTAACATTAGCAACTGTGATTGAGCGACTGCTGTCCCTTCCCATGGGTGGCACCAAGGTGTTGCAAGACTGCTATATATCATTGATGAAGTCCTGCATTCATCTCAAGGACGTTCAAGAGGACGGGGACGATGATGATGGCGATGGAGCAGAAGATCTAGATGACGATGACGAGGAGGAAGACACTGATGACACTGATGAGGTAATGGACCATAGAACCGTGTTTTCTATATTCTCTCTAAGCTCAAACACATTGCTTGAAGATCATGAACATGCAATCAGGATTCAGAGGATGATGATGTGCGAGAAGAGACGGAAGAGGAATTCCTTTCAAGATACGCTGCTGCTGCTGGCGAGTCAATCGAGGTTGTTGAGGAAGGAGACATAGATGAAGAAACCCAAGACATTGAATTGGGTAAACTTCTGGAACCATTTTCTTTGTCTGATATTTACCACAATTATCTTCTGATATTAATCTAAAAAAGATGTTTTGTGAACATTTGCTTCTGGGGCTAATGCAGGTTCCCTGGACGAAATGGACATACAACAAGTGGTTCTTTCACTGATTCAGAAACATACTGCGCTCCTCCAAAAGCAGGTTTTGCCAGATGACCTAATTGAGAGAATTGCAGAAACATTTCCTGAATATGAGCAGCTGTTGCATGCTCACCAACTTAGGTGTTAAGACCTGTGCAGATTTTTTCTTTTCCAAACATGTTTTCTTGCGGCTTTCGTTAGCTTTGTTTTGTTTGTTGTTCGTTTTAGATACTCTGCTTGTTCTTCGTGCTCGTGTATGAAATGGACTACAATGTGTTACTGGGGTTTCCCACTTTTGGTGGATGAAATATCATTCGTTTTATCGCATGACTTAATGGTGCAATATTTATCATTTTTTATCCAGTGAGCTGTATATTTTTCTCATTCACTTACTGTTGGGAGTCTCGACTTTAATATTTAGCCTGCCTTTTGGCTAACAACTTTAATATAACCAAACTCTTGAAATCATTCGCTAGTTTGATTTTGAGGCTGCTTTTACTGACGTTTTCAACTTTGAGTTTGGATTCGTGAGATGAAAGTAAGCAAACGAGACAGACAGCTGCATTCTATAAACCAGGATTTGGAATTCTGTTGATGCCGTATATCAGTTATGTTCCCTTCTCATTTCTGCCATGGTTTTTGAGATTTGTACTCAGGCTTTGAAAATAGCTCAAGATGTTGGCATGGGACTTGTTATGATCCAAACTGACAGAGGAAGATGTGGACAGTGTTGGAGAAGATATATTCATTTCTCTCGTTAATTTTGATGTTTTCAGATTATATAGTAGACTAATAGTTATGGTTGAAGAAAATGTAATGCTGTTGTGCACAAACTAGTGTGTTTTGCTTTGAGGGATTTTAGTACTGAGCTTTGTACTCATGATGATTTTGTCTTATAGTTGGGAAATTCAATTTGGCTTTGGCTTGGGTTGCGATATCTGTCACATGTGCGACAGGCGAGAGGTACCTGCCGCATGCCTTGTGTGGCATCGACGCAAGTCGGTCCGCACGCGCACGTTTGGGGTCTGGGCTTCTAAATTGTTGCCCGCACGTCCAGTGAATTGCCCAATTGCCTCGCACAACCTGTTGCTGCCCCAACGTCCGGGCTTCATACCCATCAGCCTGCACGTCAGGAAATCCCCCATAGTCGCCTGCCTCTTGATCCATTCGTCGCCTGCCTTCCCCTGATCCCGCCTCTCGATCTATCCGTTGCCCGCCCCCCGATCGAGCAGTCACTCGCCTCTCCTCGATTGAGCTGTCGTTGCCTCCTGATCCATCCGCCGCACGCCCCTCGATCGACCCGTCGCTCGCCTCCTGATCAAGCGGTCCTGTAGTTTTGGTTGCCATGGCAACCATGGTAGATCAGATCTAGCGTCTGCTTGTCTATTATCTATCGACGGCTAGAGGATCCACAAAGGTATGCCCTGCTCAATATAATATTTCCTACCACGAAAATTGACCACATAACAGGCATCACACAGTTGCCATGGACCAAATACCCCAAGAATCATATGGCGTGTGTGAAGAGATAGGCGGATACATGAGGAGCAGGGTCATAGCAGAGTAGTTCGACACGGGAGATGGTAGGAAAATAGTTGCCATCCAAATTTACTGATAGTTGCCGCCTTGCTATAGTGTTAGTTGCCATCAAATTCCATGCTAGTTGTCATGCAGACCGAACAAGCAGTATTCAACTTCGTGCACTACACAGAAAAAAGTTGCGCAACTACACATGTTGTACTTGCCATGCCATGCTAGGAGTTTATGCCAATGATGCAATAAGCTTGACATTTTCCACATAGTTTATACCAATGCATACTCGTCCATGTCATGATTGATCATTGTGCATGTTTTCAAACACAGGGTGGCGACGGGGACCCAAAAATGATTCCTAGAGACGGGACTAGTCCTTGGTTTCTAGGATAGCCACAAGCGCCCCCTTAGAATGCACTGAACTACAGTGAACTAATTTCATCGGGTCCACTTCTACCACTACTACAAGAATATGCAAACATAGGTATGGATGTGTGAAAAAGAAAAAAACAAGATGTATGTGCATTGTTTGTAGGAATGAAAAGAACGACAATCTGTCTTATGTTATTCGTTGACTTGTATGCAAGTTATGGCAATACGTCCGCACCACCAGGAGACCCGTGGCAAGCTACACCACAAGGAAGTACACTCAATGCAGATGCAGGGCAGCAGTTTCAATTGATGCAAATGGAAAATCAAGGTATTAGAGAAACCAATGGTATTGTGTGACCCAATTACCATGTACGAATATGTACATTTGACAGAGAGGTTGCTCTGCATTTGCCATGCCTACACAAATGTGCTTGCCATGTCAAATAAACTGTAGCTCACATAGCTGGCTAACTGCAGTTTGGCATATTGGGCAAGTGCAGTTGCTAGAGACTTATCAAATTGCACTTGCCATATAGGGTTTGCCGCATATACCATGCATCCCGTGCTACATTTTTGCCGTATTTTTAGAAGTGACACCTACATGTGCTGACAGCTGTAAACTAACATATTTGATTCCAAGGTTTTGCTACCACTACTGCTAGATTTTGCATACATGCGTAGTATCCATGAAAGAAAATGATGACCATGTAACGTTTTACGTTTTCATGAATGCAGGTATCCCATGGAAAGTTGCGCCACTTGCAGCTACCGATAATGCAGAAAGAGGGCACCAATTCGAACAAGTGCATTTCCCAACTCAAGGTATCATGACACAAAAAAGCAGCAACATGCAAACAAATTGAAGTGGCAAACACACAGACAATCCATGGAAAGTAATGAACTGACAAACTTACAAATTTTCAATACGCAGGAGCATCAAGCAACACATGGCAACAACTGGCATCTACAAACCTGCCATCAACAACCATGACAGGTGAGAAAAAAAGGGAAAACTGCTGGCCTGTAATTTATCGTGCGGAAAACTATAAAGAATGGCAATTGTAGTAGATTTTTGAAAGTAATGAATGACAAGGTTGGGTATTGAAGTTTGATGACACATGTAAGCAGTTGCCATGTGTGGCAACTACGTTTGCCATATGTGGATAACTACAGTTGCCATGCATGGACAACTACAGTTGACATGTATTGTGTGATTGTAGTTGCCATCTGTACACACTTTCCAGAGAATTATCAAACTACACTTGCCATACGGTTTTTTCTGTATAGGGCAAGCCATGTAATGTTTTACGTTGGCATGAATACAGGTATCCCATGGCAAGTTGTGCCACTTGCAGCTATTGATAATGCAGAAAGAGGACACCAATTCAAAGAAGTGCATTTCCCAACTCAAGGTATCGTGCCACAAAAAGAGAAGGAACATGCAAACAAATTGAAGTGGGAAACACACAAATAATCCCTGGAACTAATGAACTGATAAACTTACAAATTTTCAATACGCAGGAGCATCGAGCAGTGCATGGCAACATCTGGCATCTACAGACCTGCCATCGACATCTATGACAGGTGAGAAAAAGAAAATAAAAACTGCTGGCATGTAATGTATCATGCAAAAACTGTTAAAGCATGGCAACTCCATTGGGTGTTATAGCAAAACGAAAATGATGAATGGCAACTATAATAGTGTGTTACGGATGAATAACAAAGGTGTGTAATGAAGTTCACTATCACATGTAAGCATTTGCCATGTGTGGGCAACTGCAGTTGCCATGTATGGCCAACAACAGATGCCATGTGTGTATAACTACAGTTGCCATGTATGGTCAACAACAGCCGCCATGTGTGTATAACTGCAGTTTCCATGAATGGACAATTGCACTTGCCATGACATGCCAATTGCACATACCAGAAACATTTCAACTACTTATTGGCATGCCCAGTTGAAAAAAAGAGGCCATCTTAGAGAATTGCCATTCAGGAATACTGATTGTGAACTTACTTGATTTTTTTGCAGGAGCTATAACAATGTACAACTGCATCCCGCACAAGGCTGTTGAAGGCAACTCAGATCACACAAAAGAGACGTTCCACGAGCCGGTCAACGAGCCTGTCACGGACAATGCATGGACAGTTTCAGAACTTGCCATCATTCCAGCAATGACAACAAGCATACCAGGGCACGTCAGCATGAGCAATGTCCTAACAGATGGTTCAACCACAAATACTGAAGTTCTGAGTGATAACACTGATGACGAAATGCAAATGGGAGAAGAAAGTGAACAACCTGAATTCATAATAACACATCCACCTTATCTTGGACAGAGATTTAGTTCATTTGAAGATGTCAGGAAATACTACCAGAGCTATGCATTGTTAAATGGATTTGCCATAAACACATAATACCATAGGACGAAAAAGATACTGGGCAGTACAGCAGAGGGGAGTTTAGGTGCTACAAGGCACGAAAAACAAGAAATCTAAAGGTGTCATGCGAGTCATGCCAGAGCGGAGAAGAGGCATCACTGTCAAGACGCAATGCCCTGCAAGATTGAAGCTAAACACAGATGGAGCCTGGTGGGTGGTCACCGAGTTTGTCGCGAACACAATCACGGTATGATAAAGAAGTTTGACCTGGTAAAATTGCTGAGCGCCCATCGAGGATTCAACTCCCAAGAGAGGAGTTTCATAAAACTGCTGCATGACTGTAACGTAAGCACTTCAAGAATGGTCCAGATACTGTCCCTGATACACAACAAACATGGGAAACTGAGTAGCATGCCCTACCTCCCAGCAGACACCACAAACCTGAAGGCATGATACGTCTCCAACGTATCTATAATTTATGAACTATTCATGCCATGTTTACAATAATTCTATATGATTTTGGTATGATTTTATTAGAACTAACCCGGACTGACGCTGTTTTCAGCAGAACTACCGTGGTGTTGTTTTTGTGCAGAAATAAAATTTCTCGGAATGAGCTGAAAATTTACGGAGAATATTTATATAAAAAATACTGGAGCGAAGAGTCATCGGAGAGGAAGGCCGAGGAAGCCACAAGCCACAGGGGCGCGTCCACCCCCCTAGGGCACGCCCCATGGCTTGTGACTTCCTCGTGGACCCCCTGGACTTGTTTCCGCCGCCACAAGCTCTTATAAATACAGAAATCCCCGAAAGAAACCTAGACCAGGAGTTCCGCCACCGTAAGCCTCCAAAGCCATGAAAAACCAATCGGGAGCCCGTTCCGCACCTTGCCGGAGGGGGAAACCATCACCGAAGGCCATCTTCATCATCCCGACGCTCTCCATGACGAGGAGGAGTAGTTCACCCTCGGGGCTGAGGGTATGTACCAATAGCTATGTGTTTGATCTCTCTCTCTTGTGTTCTTGAGATGGCACGATCTTGATGTACCGCGAGCTTTATTGATATAGATTGAATCATATGGAGTTTCCCCTCTCTATCTTCTTGTGATGAATTGAGTTTTCCCTTTGAAGTTTTCTTATCGGATTGAGTCTTTAAGGGTTTGAGAACACTTGATGTATGTCTTGCGATGGGATATCCGTGGTGGCAATGGGATGTTCTATTGATCCACTCGATGTATGTTTTGGTGATAACTTGCGGGTTCCGTGACCTTGGGAATCTATGCATAGGGGTTGGCACACGTTCTTATCCTGACGTTCCGGTAGAAACTTTGGGGCACTCTTTGAAGTTCTTTGTGTTGGTTGAACATGACGAATCTGAAATTATGTGATGCACATCGTATAATCAAGCCCACGGGTACTTTGGTGACATTGGAGTATCTAGGTGACATTAGGGTTTTGGTTGATGTGCATCTTAAGGTGTTATCTTAGTACGAACTCTAGGGCTGTTCGTGACACTTATAGGGATAGCTCATAAGATTGATCAGAAAAGATAACTTTGAGGTGGTTTCGTACCCCACAATAATTTCTTCGTTTGTTCTCCGCTATTTGTGACTTTGGAGTGAACTCTTTGTCGCATGTGAGGGATTTACATATGATTCAACTATGTTAGTATTGTTGAGAGAACTTGCACTAGTGAAAGTATGGACCCTAGGCCTTGTTTCCAAGCATTTATACAACGTTTTGCTCGCCGTTTACTATTGTTACCTTGATGTTTTTATATTTTCAGATTACAAAAAACTATATCTACCATCCATATTGCACTTGTATCACCATCTCTGCGCCGACCTAGTGCACATATACAATTTACCATTGTATTGGGTGTGTTGGGGACACAAGAGACTCTTTGCTATTTGATTGCATGGTTGTTTTAGAGATATCATCTTCATCCTACACCTCCCACGGATTGATAAACATTAGGTCATCCACTTGAGGGAAAATTGCCATTATCCTACAAAACTCTGCACTTGGAGGCCCAACATGAGTCTACAAGAAGAAGGCTGTGTAGTAGACATCAAGCTCTTTTCTGGCACCGTTGCCGGGGAGGTGAGTGCTTGAAGGCATATCTTTAGATCTTGCAATTAAATATTTTAGTTTCTTGTTTTTCACTAGTTTAGTCTATAAAAGAAAACTACAAAAAATGGAATTGAGGTTGCCTCATATGCTTCATCTTTTTAATGTCTTTCGTGAAAATGATGGAAAGGAAAATTGTGCTCAAGTGTTAGAAGAAGAAGTTATTAAAATGTTTGGCACTAAATCTTTGAGTGATGAGCATGATTGCAATTTTGTTAGTATGAATTCTTTGAATATCCATAGTACTAATGATGATTGCACTAGTCATGATAAAAATATTTCTTATAAGCATGTCAATTTTTGTGGAGTGCATAGAGTTTGTCAAGACATGCCTAAAAGGGAAGATAGATTCTGTAAGAGGCATAAGTATTTAGAAACTAAATGGTTACAAGAAAGGCTATATGTTTGTGCTGAAAGACTTAATATTTCTCGCTGTCCTTGTGAACTTTGCAATGAAAGTGGTCATTTTAATTTCCAATGTGAATTATTTCATGATCGAATTGTGTCCAAAAATTGTGATAACCTCATTACCCTTGAGAATCATAATGAACTTAGTATATTCTTGGGGTTTGAAGAAATGAAACATGAAACTAAGGATGTTCCAGCTTGGGTTCTCATGAAAATGATTGATTTTGATCTAAATGAAATCTATATGTATTGCGTGGTAAATTGCATTGAGAATCCTTATATTGCCAATTACTTAAAGACAAGTAAACAAATAGAATAGGAAGAGAATACTAATGAAGGGGAAGAGGTTTCCCAATATCCTCCTATTTTTTCTTATGATAAATCAAGTAACGAGGAGAAGCTTTTTATTCAACCAACCTCTTCAAAAATAAGTTTGGAGGAATTAAATAAATCCGCACATAATGTGGTGAAGAAGAAGAAAATAAGGAAAAGTAAAGGTAAATAGGTATCTCTCCCAAATAATGTTGTTCTCATTATTGATAGGCCTCATGAGAATGAATCAAAAATAGTTGTGGAAGATGATACACTTGAGGATGATTTTGTTATGCCTATTTCTTGTTGTGACAATTATGATTGGGAAGATAATTATACTTCTTATAATCTTGAAAATATTTATGGCACCAACTTGTAGGATGATGATAATAATTGCTATACTATTGGTGCTATTCATACCATTAATGATGAGAGTGATTATGTTTATGATATACAAAGCCACAAGCTTGGGGATGCTATGTTTGATGAAAATGACATGTTTGAGAATTTATTTGCTGCAATTAATGTTTGTCCCAAGCTTGGGGATGCTATGTTTAATTAAGATGATCTTTTTATTCCCCCTACTTTGAATGATCAAATTTGTTATAATGATTGCATGCCTCCTACTTATGATGATTATTGTGATGACACGTATGCTATAAATAGTAATGACAACCATGAAACCTATTATCATGATTTTAATATTCAATGTGGTTATGTCAATCAAGTATCTCATGATAATTATTTTGTTGAGTTTGCTCTCACTATTATGAATGAGAAGAAAATTGCTTATGAGGAGAGTGACAAATTTTCTATGCTTGTGGATCATAAAAATAATGATTTATGTGATGGTTATATTGTGGAATTTCTTAATGATGCTACTAACAATTATTATGATGGAGGAACATATGCTTGTAGGAATTGCAATAATATCAAGTTTTCTCTCTATGTGTTCAAAGTTTTGAAGTTCTGCTTGTTTTGCCTTCCTGTGCAAGTTGATTCTTGTTCCCATGATTTGTTTGCTCACAAAATCCCTATGAACAGGAAGTGTGCTAGAATTAAATGTGCTTGTCATATGATTCATGATGCTCTCTTGCATGTTTCAACTATTATTCCTATACGAGCATCATTGAAATCATCATGCCTAGCTAAAAGGCATTAAAGAAAAGCGCTTGTTGGGAGACAACCCAACACTTTTACTTTCTGTTTTGACGTGTTCACATTATTAAACTACTGTAGTAATCATTTTTTGTGTATTTTATTTTAATTAAGTGCCAAGTAAATCCTTTGGGATAGTGTGGATACTTGCTTGTTTGATTCTGTGCAAAAACAGATTTTTTTTGCGTCCAGTATATGAATTATCTGATTTTACTGGAGCATCAAATAAGTATATTTTTTATAAAACATTTATATGAAAATTTATTGAGTTTTACTAATTTTTCAGAATTGTTAGAATCAGGAAAGTAAGGTGATCATACAGATCTTCACAGATTGTTCTGTTTTTGACAGATTCTGTTTTGCATGCATAGTTTGCTTGTTCCAAGTGTTCCTATATATTATATTGAGTAATATAAATTGTGGAAATGAAGGAATAAATTATGTATAATGTGGGAATAATTATGAATCTTGCATTGACAGTAACTAAGTGAATGATCTATCTTTATTACACTAACCCTTCTCACAAAGTTCCGTTAAGTTTTGCGTGATTGAAGTTGTCAAGTTTTGGGTGAGACACCGATATGAGAAGAATAATAAGTGATAAGAACCTAATATTGGGGATTCCCAATTCACCCCCAAGGTAATATCCAAGGAAGACTCAAGCGCCTAAGCTTGGGGATGCCCCGGAAGGCATCCCCTCTTTCGTCTTCAACACTATCGGTATTTCTTACTTGGAGCTATATTTTTATTCGTCACATAATATGAGTTTTGATTGGAGCATCATTTTATTTTGTTTTTATCTGTTATGTGTTATTTATAATCTTGTTTTTCAATAAAAATTTCCAAGAATTGCCTTTAGGATGCTTGAATTGCATGTCTGATGTGTGCTGTGTAAAAAAAGAAACTTCTGCTGTAGTGTTTGAATTTCCATATTTTACTGGAACATGGAAAGTTTCTGAAATTTTTACAAAGTGTTTTCATATAAGTTTTATAGCATTTACTAAATTTTCATAAGTTTTTGATTTACATAAGTACACTGGTTTAATAAATTTCTACAGATTGTTCTGTTTGGACAGATTGCTGTCATAGTTTCGTTATCTACTTATCCTATAGTTTCCATAGCCTATATTGGTAAATATAAATTGTGGAAATGATATTATACAGTACCTTGTGTTTGAAAATTATTGTGCAACTTGTATTGGCAGTACATAAAGAGTTGATTTATTATTATGTGTACTAACCTATCTCACGAGTTCTTTTCGAGTTTTATGTGGATGAAGTTTTTGAGAATAGGTGAAATCATGATGTGAGAGGATTGAACGAGATACAAAAGCTCAAGCTTGGGGATTAACAAGGCACCCCAAGTAAATATTTCAAGAATTCTCAAGAATCTAAGCTTGGGGATGCTACGCATCCCATCTCTCTTCATCAACAATTATCAGTTAGCCTATGTTGAGCTTAAATTTTAATTCATTCACATGATGCATGCTATTCTTGGAGTGCTATTTTTCTTTTGCTTGCTATTAAATAAAATTCTGAGATCTGAAAATCTTTATTGATAGATAGAGAGAGAAAGTCCTCACATAGCTACTTAATTGTTCGATTACTCATTGATCTTCACTTATATGTTTTGGAGTAGTTTTGTCATTTACTCTCGTACTTCACTTATATCCTATGAGTAAATGGTTGAATGAATTGAATATCATAAATCTGAAATTATATATGTTTTATTTTCTTATCCCATGGACAGTAATGACTTCACATATAATAAGTATAGGTGGTAAAATTTATTGAAAATTAGCAAACACCGCATTGGTCACTTGAACCATTCATGAAAAAATATTGAAGAAAGAGAGATTTCACTATAAATATACTATCTTGGACATCTTCTATGATTGTGATTACCTATTAATTATTTTCAAACTTGAGCAAATTAGTTGAAGTTGGACAAGGAAGACAACGTAATGAGTTATGGTTGCGTATATTTGCATAGAAATTATGTTGTTATGGATCCTCCAACATGTGGTGCTTGCTTCCACCTCATACTAGCCAAAAATTCCACACCAAGTAGAAATACTACTTGTGCATCCAAACACCCTTAAACCCAAAGTTGTTCCATATGAGTCCACCATACCTACCTATATGTAGTATTTACCTACCGCTCCAAGTAAATTTGCATGTGCCAAACTCTAAACCTTCAAATAATATTATGTTTTGTATGCCCGAATCGCTCATATAGTAACTAGGGGCTGTCAGTATATTCCATGCTAGGTGGGTTATTCTCACGATATGTGTTGATTCACTATCATTCACGAGAAAGTGGCTGGTAATAGGGATTCCTAGTCCCGAAATAAAAAATTGCAAATAATTAAATAAAACTCCCCCAGGAATGTTGTTGGTATGGATGGTACCCGTGGATTAGGATCGCCGTGGAGTGTGACTGATTGGTGGAGGGGGATTAAACACTTTACCATGTTGTTTGGGAACCGCCTATAATGTATCTAGCATGGAAGATACCGAGATCTCTCAGTTGTTATGATGACAATGAAAGCATACCGCCCAAAATTATCATTCATCTATGTTTTAAAAGCTCGAGCTCTGGCACCTCTGAAAATCAATGCTTTCCTCTATGAAGGGCCTATCTTTTACTTTCTAGTACTTACCTTTATGCCAAAGTCATGGTGATCTTCATCACTTCCTATATTTTGCCTTTTTCTCTTGGCAAGCGTCATGTGTTGGGGAATTGGGGAAAGATCCAAGCATATATGGCCATTCAAATATATTTGATCATGAATGATTATTTTTGACAATTATCTATATGATAAATAAGTTGGGAGGCGAAACTTTAAGCCCCTATCTTTCTTTGTGTTCGATGGATGCCATTTGCTCTAAAAGTATGTTTTGAGTTTGAGCAATCATGGAAGACTATAGGATAGTTGAGTATGTGGAATTTGCTAAATCAAAGCTCTTACATAGACCCTTCGTGAAAATAAGATGAATTGTAATTGTTTGGTGACTAAAAGCATAGTTTGTTAGTCTATACTTTAACATGTGGATAGCTTGTTATTTCATCATGAGAAGGTTTAGGAGATGAGCTACTGTTTATGATATATAATGATGCTAGAAAAAGTGTTTGGAACTATCATTGATCAAATTTATGCACTATGCTAACATTCACACTTCATAAATTATTTCTTTTATCATTTACCTACTCGAGGACGAGCAGGAATTAAGCTTGGGGATACTGATATGTCTCCAACGTATCTATAATTTATGAAGTATCCATGCCATGTTTACAATAATTCTATATGATTTTGGTATGAATTTATTAGAACTAACCCGGACTGACGCTGTTTTCAGCAGAACTACCATGGTGTTGTTATTGTGCAGAAATAAAAGTTCTCGGAATGAGCTATAAATTTACGGAGAATATTTATGGAAAATATAAAAAATACTGGAGCGAAGAGTCATCAGAGAGGAAGGCCGAGGAAGCCACAAGCCACACGGGCGCGTCCACCCCCCTAGGACGCGCCCCTGGCTTGTGACTTCCTCGTGGACCCCCTGGACTTGTTTCCGCTGCCACAAGCTCTTATAAATACAGAAATCCCCGAAAAGAAACCTAGATAGGGAGTTCTGCCGCCGCAAGCCTCCGGATCCATGAAAAACCAATCGGGAGCCCGTTCCGGCACCCTGCCGAAGGGGGAAACCATCATCGGAGGCCATATTCATCATCCTGACGCTCTCCATAACAAGGAGGGAGTAGTTCACCCTCGGGGCTGAGGGTATGTACCAGTAGCTATGTGTTTGATCTCTCTCTCTTTCTCTCTCTCTCGTGTTCTTGAGATGGCACGATCTTGATGAACCGCGAGCTTTATTGATATAGATTGAATCATATGGAGTTTCCCCCTCTCTATCTTCTTGTGATGAATTGAGTTTTCCCTTTGAAGTTTTCTTATCGGATTGAGTCTTCAAGGATTTGAGAGCACTTGATGTATGTCTTGCGATGGGATATCCATGGTGACAATGGAATGTTCTATTGATCCACTTGATGTATGTTTTGGTGATCAACTTTCGGGTTCCGTGACCTTGGGAATCTATGCATAGGGGTTGGCACACGTTCTTATGTTGACGTTCCGGTAGAAACTTTGGGGCACTCTTTGAAGTTCTTTGTGTTGGATTGAACATGACGAATCTAAAATTATGTGATGCACATCATATAATCAAGCCCATGGGTACTTGTGGTGACATTGGAGTATCTAGGTGACATTAGGGTTTTGGTTGATGTGTATCTTAAGGTGTTATCTTAGTACGAACTCTAGGGCTGTTCGTGACACTTATAGGGATGGCTCATAAGATTGATCAGAAAAGATAACTTTGAGGTGGTTTCATACCCTACAATAATTTCTTTGTTTGTTCTCCGCTATTTGTGACTTTGGAGTGAACTCTTTGTCGCATGTGAGGGATTTACATATGATTCAACTATGTTAGTATTGTTGAGAGAACTTGCACTAGTGAAAGTATGGACCCTAGGCCTTGTTTCCAAGCATTTATACAACATTTTGCTCACCGTTTACTATTTGTTACCTTGGTGTTTTTATATTTTCATATTACAAAAAACTATATTTACCATCCATATTGCACTTGTATCACCATCTCTTCGCCGAACTAGTGCACCTATACAATTTACCATTGTATTGGGTGTGTTGGGGACACAAGAGACTCTTTGCTATTTGATTGCAGGGTTGTTTGAGAGAGACCATCTTCATCCTACACCTCCCCCGGATTGATAAACCTTAGGTCATCCACTTGAGGGAACATTGCCATTGTCCTACAAAACTCTGCGCTTGGAGGCCCAACACGAGTCTACAAGAAGAAGGTTGTGTAGTAGACATCAAGGCACAATATCACAAAGAAAGCAAGTTGGCTGATGTGGAAGACACCATAGCATACTTCGAAGAAAAATCAAAAGAAGATCCTGATTTCTTCTTCAGAATAAGACTCGATGACGAAGACCGTGTCAAGAACATGTATTGGGTCGACGGTGCAGCGAGGAGAGCGTACAAGCATTACCGTGACTGCATTTCATTTGACGCGACATATCTGACAAATATGTATAAGATGCCATGTGCTCCATTTATCGGAATAAATAATCACAACCAGTCTTTGCAGTTCGGCTGCGGCCTTGTGCGGAACGAAGATATCGACGGCTACACCTGGTTGTTCAAGACTTTTTTGGAGGGCATGGGCGGACTTGGTCCGATGAACATAATAACAAATCAAGACTTCAACATGCGTGGAGGCATAAGTTAAGTCTTCCCCACATCAATTCATAGGCACTCCAGGTGGCATATAGTTAAGAAGGCAGAAGAGACGCTAGGACCATTCTTTGCCGACTGTACAGAATTGCACAAGGCTTTCGAGTTATGTGTCAACCACAACTTGACAGTGGAAGAGTTTGAACGGAGCTGGAAAACTATGATTGAAAAATACCAAGTTCAGGACAACGAGACACTACAGAGCCTATGGGAGAAGCGGATGTTCTGGGTCCCGGCCTACTTTATGCAATGCTTCCACCCATTCTTACAAACTACGCATCGTAGTGAGGGTTTCAATGCTGTATTGAAGCATTACGTGAGCCCCGACAACTCATTGCTATAGTTTGCTAAGCAGTATTCATCTTTGCAACATAATATATTGGGATCAGAGATGCAGCAAGACGCAAACACAACCCTCATGCAGCCTAAACTTCTCACATATGGCCCATTGGAGAGGCAAATGAGAAAAATATACACAAACAAGATCTTTTTCAAGTAAGTGTCTGCTCGCACTATCCTTAGATGCCAAAAGAATAGCAGAATGCAATTACAACCATCAGTAGTAAAAATTAAAATGTGAAACAAACAACAAAGAAACATGCTACAAGCATTTAGTTTTTTTTTGAAAAAAGGTGTTCAAAAAACAGAATGAAATACCATGGACGATGGAACAAAGCTGCCGTGGCACAGTGAGCAACATTTTGAGCATGAAAAATGGAGTGCAAAAATAAGCTTGGCTAGATAGTGGGCAAAAAAAGTAGTTGCCATGTGTGATGGCGTGTTAGTGCCATCTGGATCGTAGTGTAATTGCAATTTGTACTGGTTTGCGTAGAAATGTTGTTTGCCATCTGAAATTCAATGTGTGTACAGTAGAAAACATCAACTATGATTGCCACGAGAAGAAGTTGTTATAGTTGCCATGCTAAAACGTCTATATTTGCCATGTGCATTGCACTCTGCTTACCATGAAAAATGAACAAAAGAGTTGCCATTGCTGACCCTACTTTGATATGGCTCATGCACCTACTAGATTCACATATGCAATGGGTACTAAGGGCAAATAAATGCATATGCCGATATGTTTCGTTGCAATTTGTGATGTAGTTGCTATGTGAGAACGATAAATAATATTGTCTTGCATAGAATCCTTTCTTTTGCCATGTTCAATTTAGTATGGTTTCTATTTTCTGTCCCGCTAAGAAACAATAAAAAACTGATAAAAAAGGAAGTGAGAAACTAACGACCACAAATCATGCAGGTTCAAAGAAGAAATAAAGTGGGCAACCTCGTACGCAGCTTTTCAGGTTGACGAATGGGCATTCAAGGTGTGCAGCCTCAGGGACATGTTTGATTCAGAAACTGAAGATCCAGACAAAGGTAGAAACTACTTTGTGAAGATAGGCGCAACACAAGGTGAGTACTATTGCGAATGTTGCAAGTTTGAATGTGATGGGATTGTGTGCTGCCATATACTCAAAGTTATGGAACAGGACACCGTGAAGCATTTTCCCTGCCATTTCATGCGCCGCTGATGGACATGGGACGCTGAAGAGGCGTTGGGTCCGCAAACATCGAATGCAGTATTGGCAATACATGAGGACAGGCCAGAAGCAAGAATGGATTCCATGAGGCACGTGGTACTGACTAAGGGTTTTGCTGAACTAATAGATGAAGCATGCAAGAGCGATGAGATGGCAAGAGTTGCAGACAAGCACAAGAAGGCCTTCAAGAGAGACCTTGAAGAGTTCAAGAAAAGGAAGGCTAAGGGGGCCTTACACAGATTCCCACGCAGTTCAAATGCAACTTCATCCATGGGTCCATCCTCTAAAAACTCGAAAGTCGGGTCAGGAGCATCAAACGCGCATACGCAGATCAGGAACCCGCCACGCTCTGTCACAAAAGGGCGTCCAAAAGAAGTGAGATACAAGTCAGGAGTAGATATTCAAGAAAAGCACAATAAACCAAGAAAAGGATGTGGCAACCCGTAAGGAGATGTATGGGGGCTCAACTTGCGGTTAGAGACAATTTTGTAGCACAAAAAATGGTGATGGTTTAGAGAAATGTCACAAGTACTATGGTTTTCTTACATAGAATTTCCATGTATGTTGCATAGATTTTTGCAAAATAGAAAAATTAGCAATGTAGCTGATGGTAAAAAATTACCGCGGGTTACAAATGCATTTTGCATTTACCTATGGAAAAAATACCGCATGGGAAATTGTTCGAGTATTTTGTCAGTAATACATGATAAAAGTTCTGTAGTGAAGTTCACTACCGCATGTAAACAATTTTCATGTATGAATAAGATAAATTTGCCATGTATGAACAAACTGAAGTTGCCACGTATGGACAACTGTAGTTTCCATGCATGAATAACTGTAGCTGCCATGCATGGTCAACTGAAATTGCCATTAATGGGTAACTGCAATTGCCATGTGTCGTGTGACCCTAGTTGCCATATGTGCTTAGTTGCAAGCATCATGTTTTTGCTCGACTGCACTTGTATATGAAAACTACATCTGCTATGTATAAAAATAGTTGTTCTGTACAGAACGATCGTATTTACGTATGTTAAAATCTTTTGACTACCGAGTGCTCATACGGTGCATGCCACATAGACGCAAAAGAACAACAAATAAATATGAACAATAGTCATCATTCCTTCTAAATGATGCACACAAATGACAATTCCGAACATCAGCACAAACATTCACACACACAAGCTAAAACACATAAGGATGCTAGTTGTCATAACTAAAACAGATTCAGTTGCACACTTATATTACAAAGATAAGAGAAGGCATGCAAGCCATCGCTAAAGTAGTATGGTTACGGTGAAAAGACATAACGTAGCACACACAAGTAAGGTTTTGAAGACAAGCGGACAATACCTTACATTCATCCAACAGAGAATATAAGGCATGGGAGATCAGCCACGACGTGATCACTTGTACTTCCTGCAAGCGGTTTTGACAACTTCGTCGATGAATTCTCGTGCTGAAGGCCGCTTGTTGAAATCTCCGTTCGTCACCCAGTTCCACGTCAATATTTTATGCAACTCGGCAACACTTGCCTTTGAGATGGTTAGAACCTTTCTTCCTTCCCACTTTGCGAGGTATTCCAACACGTAGAATCCACAGTCATACCTGCAGCAAAAAAGAAAACATTCCAGAAAATTGAGGATCATTTAAGATAAAGGACCGAAAATGCGTTGCTTATATGATGCATCCTTACCCGTTGCCTTGCTTATCGGTTAGGACACACTCGATTGGAAAGTGGCTGATCTGCACCTTTGAGTTTCCGTAATGACGGTTCCATGTTTCCTTGAGGTTGTTCATGAAGAATTCAACATGGGAGGTGAGGCTGGTATCATCTCCCGAGAGAAGGGAATCGAGCACCTCAAACCGCTGGTGCTTGAGGTCAAGGCATATGGTGTAGTGGTGACCACACTTATCGACTGGGTTTTCTGGCTCAAGGAATTGGAACATGGGGAACATGACCTATAATGCGGAAAAATAAAAACGAGAAATGTTAGCATCAAAAAACCCATGGGCATAGTTGCCATGTGGTATGCAGTGAATTTGCCATGAAACTGCATGAAGGAACAAAGTGTCTAACTGACCATCTTCTCTAAAAACTGGAAAAAGAGAAGTTGGTGCCATCTTATGTGTGCATATGACTTGCAGTTGCCTGGTGCAAATAAAAATAAATGCCACATGTGCCATAGTGAAGTTGCCATCAGTTCATATTAAAAAAAGTTACCACTAAATTCAGAGAACATATGACATTAAAAAATTGTACGAAAACATAGACACGTAACAAGTAGGAACGAGCAATAACAACATGTATAACACAGAAAAAGAAAAACAGCGGTTAAACACTCACAAAATGTTTCAATGTGAGCTTCAAAGCGCCATGTGCGGCGAAATTTTTCTTGACAATGGAATGGTGGAAGTCACCGTCCCATATTTTGCACGTCACACTATAGGACATGATGATCTTATAAACACAAATGTCCATGTGATTCTTGATGTAGTCGATCCCACAAGCAGCTACATTCAGCGACATTTTACCAGTGGGCCTCACAGACTCAGCAAGATCACCAAGGTTAATGCACGTTGACTTGCATGGAATGATTTTAGTTCTGTCCGAACATGAGCTGTATGAAAATGATATTACATGAAAGAAAATAAATCTTCAGAAAGAAACAATTAAAAAGAAATGTACATAAACAAGAACAGGGGATGGGGGTGAGTTTTGCATGGTGCATTACTCTTTCAACTGCTTCATGTGTTTGCTGCTCGTCCTCGCATTATCGAAACGCTTGACAATATCGTATAGACCGGTCTGCTCCCTGGTAGCCCTCAGCTCGAGCTGGCAATCATGAGCTACTGGTGCATGAACGACCCTCGCCTGCTTCACAGAACCAGGGGTTGCACTTCTAATGGCGTCATCATGCACTAAGTCAGTAGGGTCAGCGGACGTCGGTTTGCCCTGGTTGTGCAAAGACCTCTTATTAATGGCATCCTGCTCAATACTACGGAAAGCTTCTTCAAGTGATGGCGAAATCTCCTCTAGGGTTGCTGTTTAAAAAGTGCACAACAAAATTAATGAACACACACCTAAAGTTGGCATCCAAAAAAGTAGTTATGGTATGAAATCAATATACTATGTTATTTTCAAGTTGGCATGCATATATTATGAAAATGACAACACCAAAGAATGGAGTTGGCACTCAAAGTCGGGTATGAAAATGCCATGTGCTGCACATAATATGAGCGATCACAATTTCAAACATAGTATTGCCACGTGAGATCATCAAATTCTGCCATGTATAATTAACTAAAAATGCCATCTGACAGTGAGAACAATGACCGTAGGAGATCGTTGTTAAAAACGGGATGAAAATATCAACCATAAACTAGAGTTGCCATCCAAAATCAACTACAAACACCATGTACAACAAATAAGATTTGCCATGTAGTGTGAAACGAAGTTGCCATGCAGATAACTAAAAAAACAAAAATAAAACACACATTTTACCTTGTACTATAGGCTCTACAAACTTCACGGCCTTTTGGCCATCAATGATGGGCTGTGCCATCGTAGGGGTCATGCGTGTCGGAATAGGAAAAGCAACCGGCATGGGATCAATTGGTGGTTCATCTTGATTGCGGTCTATACCAAGGCTGCAACTTGGTGGGGTGAAATCCATGGGGTGCCTCTCTTGCGGCTCAAACAGGTTCCGCATAAACTGATTAGCAAATCTAGAGGTGAAAGATGAACAAACATATCACCATCAAATGTTGTGCGAGAATCAGGCTTGTTGGTAGGACGAGCCGAGTTATCGGTGATTTCAATAACATCCTTCTTCCCTATCTTCTTGTTAGGACTATATGGTACGCCAACGTTGACAGGAATCTTGGAAGTTCGCAGATTCAAAATGGGGTCCTTTTGGGTCGTATGGGGTGCCGTCTGCTGTGTACGTGCAGCTCCGTCGGTAGAGTCCTTCTTACCACTAGCAACTCCCGGAATCCTGACTTCCACCGTCTACGATGACTTTCTTTGCTCGACAAGTGGGAATAGAGTTGAAGCAGACACGAAATTCGTGTCAGATCTGCTTTTAACAATCTCCACTACAGTAGATGCCTTTGTAGGATTCTTGCGAGGGCTGCGCCTAGGAGGCAGGCCAACACACAAAACCTTTGCTGGAGCTGCATGGGCAATGGGAGCTGATATAGGAGCTGTGCGGCGAACGTCGTCCGTGGATGTGCTTTGATCAGGAATTTCAGCCGCATCACCATCTTTCGTGGGCATAGCAGTACCATCAGCCACACGCGTGGAATCCATACCAGATGAGCGGGAATCTTCCTTG
Source organism: Hordeum marinum (assembly GCA_022496015.1). Taxonomy (NCBI): domain Eukaryota; kingdom Viridiplantae; phylum Streptophyta; class Magnoliopsida; order Poales; family Poaceae; genus Hordeum; species Hordeum marinum. Next base: position 160,146,313 of record CM039675.1, on the reverse strand, counting down.
CTAAAGATAAGATCTGGAGCATTGACTTCATCACTTGCCGAGCGGCTAGATGGGATAGTTGTAGCATCCCTCATTGACAACAACATAGGCACAACCTCAGCAGTCCTGGCAGACACTGTCTCATTGTTGCCAGACAGACGTGCCTCGGAAATACCAATTGTTTCACTATTGGCGTGTAGCTCTACAGCTGGCGCAAATGGATGCTCAGGTGCGCCGGAGCTAGCAACAACATTTTGTGCAGCGGCAACAGGTTTGTTAGCTGGCGGGACATGAATGTCCACATTGACGGACGTCGCCAACTTCGAGTGAATGCGTTCTAATGGGCCTTTGTTAGCAGCTTTGGTCGGGCGTGAAACGGTCTTCTTTAACCTGTAAAAACATGTGGAACGAACATATATTAGTGAAAAAAGGAAGCACGTATGAAATAAAAATGTGATCAAAAGAAAAAATAACTCCCATGTACATGAAAATAGAAATTTGTAGTTAACATGGAAGAAGTAGCAAATGTATGACAAAGCATGGAGTTCAATCTGTCATGCAAGATAGTTGCCATGTGAGCAAGCTGTTATCTGCCATGTATGGCAGGTAGAAGTTGCCATGTTTGAACAGGTAGGGTTTCCATGGGCAGATTCATAGAGTTCAATCTATCACGCAAGATAGTTGCCATGTGAGAAAGTTGTTATCTTCCATGTATGACAGGTAGAAGTTGCCATGTTGGAACAGGTAGGGTTGCCATGGGCAGACTCATGGAGGTCAAGGTGTGATGCATGATAGTTGCCATATGAGTAAGCTATTATATGCCATGTATGGCAGGTAGAAGTTGTTATGTTGGAACATGTATAGTTGCCATGTGAAGAATCATGATGTTCAATATGTCATGCATTATAGTTTCCATGTGAGTAGGTATTATCTTCCATGTATGGTAGGTAGAAGTTGTCATGTTGGGACATGTAGAGTTGCCATGAGAATAATAATGGAGTTCAATGTGTGATGCATGATAGTTGCCATGTGAGTAAGGTATTATGTTCCATGTATGGCAGGTAAAAGTTCCATGTTGGGACATGTACAGTTGCCATGGGAAGAATAATGGAGTTCAATGTGTGATGCATGATAGTTGCCATGTGAGTAAGGTATTATCTACCATTGTTGTGAGGTAGAAGTTGCCATATTGGGACATGTACAGTTGCCATGGGAAATGCAGTAAAGTTGACTATGGATCTAGAATACATCAAACATACCGTATGATTTGCCATGGTGCACATGCTACGAATGTCATGCGATTTTTTCAGGAAAAAATGTCCACCACAACATGCGCTTGTTCAAATAACACTAATATTAGGAGGGGACTACACAACAATTAGTAAAAAGGAGATCATACTTTTTGGTCTGTTTCCTCATGTCTTCAAGCACAACATGATCGCCGGTATTTGACAATGACGCACGAGGAGACGATTGAGTGGACGAAATGCCAGCACCAGTGGGTACCCTTTCGTTCAACTAGGTAGAAGTACGAGAGGGTGTGTGTGTCTATTTCTGTTTACTTGCCCGGCCACCGACTGTCGTCTCCTTGCAAATATAAAAGCAAAGTAGAACAACCGAGTTAGATGAAGTAAATTGTGTCATGCAGCTCATAAAAAAATAAAGCATGTGATACGACACAAGGAACAAAAAGCGAACCTCATCCTAGCAGCAACGGGATCAATCCTACGCTTCTTGCCATCAGGACCCTAAGCATCGTCCTCTGTAGTCCTACCCCTCTTTGAGGGACAAAAGCCGACGTCATTCTTAGCAGTTGATGCATTGCTCCCTTCAATGCAGTAACAATAGCAGGAGCCTTGACATTGGTTTCGCCAGGAGGAACTTGACGGGATTTGAACTGATTACTGACATGCTACACATTCTCCGTGTCATCGTGGCCATCAGGGCCCTTTGCAGGGCCATCATCCATTCCATCGAAGTCAGCACCAAATGTTTCCTCCGGGGTATCAGGTTGCTCCTGAGAGCTGTTGTAATCGTACCGACCACGGCAACAATTTGGACGATATGTGCGTTCTCCAGCGTAAGAGGTAAATTGCCTGACAACTTCATCAACATCGAAACCGGTTAATGCGGTCCAACCTTGAACCAACTTTCCAAGCAAACTGGTCATGCTGGATGCAAACTGTCCAACAAGATCTTCCACGGGAGCCCTGTACTGAAATGACAGTAAGACGGTAAACAACTTCAGAGACACAAAAAGTGTTTAAAAGACAGCGACAAGAAATTGCGAGAGATGAAAAGACCTCCGTTGGAAAAGGAGTAATTAAAAATAGATGTAGATATAAAATACCTCACGGGTGCATGATGGAGCTGAATGCATGTCCATCCACTTGGCGAAATTACTTGGACCACCAAACACACTGTGGTCAGTGGCATGTTTGGCCATCAACTGAAAAATGGCAGAGTTGCCATGTATTTTAGGTTTTACAACCCATTTTGGGAAAAGTAGTATGGACGGACAAACAACTTTTTTTAAATATGCAATTGTTAGAAATATGCTCCAAATTAACGAATGCAAGAAGTACTATATCACTAACCTGTAGTTTGCCATACGTGGTGTTGGTTCTCCTGTCCGCATCAAGCACAACTTTGATAGCTTCGGATATCCAAGTGGGGACACAACAAATTTGTGTGGGGGGAGGCAGACCTCCTACCGCATCGAGATCGATGACAGATAAATCAAGGCGATCGACGTACATGAGCTGACAAGCTGAAACACACAAAAAGAAAGACAATTCAGAATTCAAGGAGTTCCATTTTACGTATTGTAATGATTGCCATGTAACAGGTTCTAAAAAAGTCAAGCAGAAGTTGCCATGTGCGGACAACTGAGTTTGAAAAACTAGGCTTGCCGCAGCTGCAAAACTGCAATTGCCATACATGATTTATTGCATTTGCCGCATATTTTGTTACTAAAAAAAACATACCATTATGATACAAGCTCAAGCTTGAATGCCCCATATATTATTATGTTTTATGCAATGCCGATAAGAAAAGAATGAACACATGGTAAAAACACATAATGAGAACAAAACAAGAATACCATTAGGTGTAGGCGGCAGCCCTTCTGGTACATCTTGTTTGCAAGGGCGTCATGCAAGAAGTCAGCAATAAATTTGCACCAATTCATATTCTTCACATCATCAATTCTCGCCTGCAAAAAAACAAAAGATTTGCAAAACATCAACACAAACACAAGAAAACATAATCAGTCATTACAGGAGAACAAAAAAAGATGATGAACATTCACCAGGATAGGGAAGCATTTGTTGCTTGGCCGTAGCAAAGTGGTAGGCTCAAAGACAGATGAAATCAAGTACATTAGAAGCTTCATCTTGAATACATCACCGTGGGTTTTCATCTTCTCAAGCAAATCTGCTAGGACTGTCTTATTAGGCATGGTTGCCTCGCTAGGAAACAAGCGAGGGAGCAATTCTTGCTCAATGTCGTTGTTAGTTTCATAAGGAACAATCAATTCCCCACGGGGTACACCTACTGTGTAGAAAATAGACTCCTCGTCCAAAGGGAGTCTTCCACGTCCAGGAATGACAAATTCCCTGGACGCAGGGTCATAGATCTCCCCAAGCCAATCACAGAGAGGGTTCACCTGATTTGGGCACATGACATTCATCAAAGACTGCATCCCCATATCGCCAGCGGCATTCTTCTGGTCTTCACTGAAGACCTTGGTCAGTAAAGTCAGCCATTCTTGAGAAGCCCTATTGCGCCGCGTAGTTTTCCTCTTCTGCCAAAAAAATAAGAAGCACGATTACTCTTGGAAAGTTCAAGAAATGAATGGAAAACGTGCATATCACACAATAAAACATTTTTGGGGAAGGGGGGAGGCGGTCGAGGGACGAACCTCATCACCGTCTTCCTCGGGAGCATCTGCACGTTGCCGCGGGAGTGACTCCACGAAGTCATCATCGTCGTCTTGCTGGTCAACACAGACAATTATGCTGTGTTAAGAACAACGCACACGTGAGTATGCACATAAAAGAGAAAGGTACATGATGAAAGACATGGAGAAGCGAGATCCGAAAAAAAAGCAAAATGAAACTGCCATGCTGAACAGATATACAGATGGCAACTGCCTTGATCAAACAAAGACCGACTAGCACATTTTGATAACTAAAGCATTGCTATAAAATATGGTGTGTTTGCCAGCTGCTAAATAAAGTGAATTAGACATTTGCTATGCAGCACTACCAAAAGCAAAGGCAGAAAGTGTGTTGCGTGCAAAGAATGAGTTGCTACCTGCAAACTGTATATATTATAGGGGAATTGCTATGTAATAATGGGAGTGAATGGCAAGAAAAACATGTTAAGTATTCTGTGACCACAACAGATAGTTCACACACATGAATCAGTGAACATATAGCATGGCAACTGATATGTTAGCTTGAACAGCCAGTTGTCACCAACCAATAAAGCACGATGGGAAAATGTACATGAACCAACAAGATCGCGTCGACCATCTCGTTTACAAACGGAATTGACGCAAAAGGAAAATGAAGTCTAGATGAGTAGCAATTTGTTGCCATATGATTAACTGAATAGCAGGTAGGAAATTGCCCATGAATTAGTGGAAAAGCAAATGGAAACTGATAGTGTGAGTTCAATTGATCAGTTGCCATGAACATAACAAACATAGGGCAATATGTGCATAAACCAGTAGTCTAAAATTGCCATGTTCTCATGAATCAATGGAAAAGCGAATGGCAACTGACATTGTGAGTTTAGCTGATCAGTTGCCATGAACATAACAAACGTTGGGGCAATATGTGCATAAATGAGTAGGCTAAAATTGCCAAGTTTATAGAGAACAACATGGCAAACAAGTCAGTTTGAAGGAAAACAAACCTACATTGCTTTACACAACCAACTGTCTGGAAACGTAGATCTAGATATCATACCATGCCCTAAGTCAAAAACATCAATCACAACTAAAACTCCTAAAAATTGCGAAAATCGTTGCGTGTAACACCGTGAACTAAGAAAACCAGAGCACAAAATTGAGCAGATCTACTCTGTCAGGACAGAGACTGCACCGCGTGAGGAACACCGAGCATCACCGGCGTGAACTTAATCTCAGCGGGCAATGAACTAGAAACTGACGGTCTGAATGCACATTAGCTACTCCCCGCATCGACGGGGAATCAACCCCGAGAACCACGCGAATCTCGCCGGAGGGGATGGTGGGATGGGGGGCGGATGAGCGGGTGGGATGCGACAGATTCATACCAGGTGAGTAGCCGACGCCCTACCTGCGCGCGGTGACTGAACCGTGACGACCTTCTGGTTGCTGGAACACCATCGACGGCCACGAAACACCGGTCTTCTGCTCGTCCGCCACCTCCACCCCTTCTCCTGTGCTCTGCCTCCGCCACCCCTTGTCCTATGCTCTGCCTCCGCCTAGAAACTTCTAGATGAAGGGAGATGAAATGGGATGGGGATGAATGAGGCATGAGTGGGGAAAGATTCTGGAAGAAGTGAATAAGAGGGGAGGAGACTTGCGAGGCGTGCAGGCACAACAGCAGAACCGTTGCACGCCGGCTTGGCAACCATGACTACTCCGAGAGAGAACGGGCATATGGGCGTGGTGGGATAACGTCCACACATCGGCTGGATCCTACGTGGCAACAAAAACCAGACACTAAATTCCATGATTCGTGCAAGTGCAAACGGACGGCGCAATGCATGTGGGCGGGATGCAAACGCCCACACGTGTGGGTGTTATCTTTTCCCTTCAGCTTTTGGTAGCCTATGGTCCTGCACACCAAAAATGTTAGTAATAAGCCACATTATTTATCACGTACCAAGTTGGATATTGCTTTTGGATCTAGGGAGTGCATGTCCTCGCGTGTCAAAAATGTATTTTGATATGTGGCCTTATTTTTTCTCACAATGAATGTTGAAGACCATGTTATAGCAGGCCATAATCCTATAGCTAACATCTCTTATTTGTCTTTTTTTAAACTAAGAGCATGCTTAATAGTAGAGTCAAGTAACGATAGCCATGCCATCTACAGCTAAACTAAGAGTCAATTATTTGCTAGCTTCTAGAATAAGCTATACCCTATCCCATTTATTCTAGAAGCGTCATTCTTTGTTGGCATCTAGAATAAGCTATACCTTATCCCATTTATTTTAGAAGCCTAACATAATTTTTCCTTCTAGAAGCCTACTAAGCTTATCCCTAAGCCCCCAAAAGCCAACAATTGAACCGTCCCTAGAAGCCAATTCGTACAATATTTAATTACATATATTTTACTTTGACATTGCTTGACCCATTTTATTCTCTCGCGGGCTTCCTTAAATTATGTACTGCAACTGGCTATTAACCTACAACCGCTTCTGTTCTCTCTTCCAACTCAATAAGTAGATTATATTTAAGGGTGCATCTAGGACTCATCTAGCCATCACCTCACCAAAGAACAAGCCCACCAGACTTGCTTTCCCTCACGCTAGAGAACTATGCATCCATTCCATTCACAGATGTCAGCTACAGTAATGCTACAACAAAAATGCATTCACTTTTGCACAAAAGGTTGGTATAGTACCTTGCTCACATCAGATGCATATCTCAAAAGCAAAAAGGTTGACTAAGAAAAAAAGTTCACTTCTAATCTACATGTTGTTAGTTATTTCGAAAAATTATTTATTTAAACAGGTAGGTAAGCACAACATATAATTCCAGCATTGGATATAATTGTTTTTCGTAAAACCGACCAAGATTTCCGTAAACAGACCGGTTTCCAGAAATTTCGGTGAAGCTAGAAAATTTCTAATACCTTTCAAAAAATTAAATTTGGGAAAGGCGAGCACCTCAATTACATTAGTGATACAAATTCAAATTTGAAAAAGATTATGATTCTTAAAAATAATAATTCAAAGACACAAGTTTAAGAAAAATCATCATTTTTAAAAAGTTCATAATTTTAAGAAAAATTCTCATGATTTTTAATAAAAATATGAAAAGAAAAAGAAAAAATGTGAATAATTTTTAAAATGTGGAGATACAACTCGCCGTCAAGCGTCATTCTAACCTTAATTGCAGTTTTGCTACGGGCATGTGGTTGTATGTTGTGGGTGAACTTAAACTGGAACAAAAATGGATCGGGCTCGGTTGCATGTCCATGAGGTACTTGCAACTGGGTTAAAATGGGACAAACGCAGGTTGCATCTCGAGGGTGGAGTTGCAACAGAGACAAAATTGGTCGGGCCCTTAGTTACGTATCAAGGGTAGACTTGCAACTGTGACAAGAAAAAAGACGAGCACCCCAATTGAATGTCAGAGGTGGATTTGTAACCAAGACAAAAATGGTCGTCCCACTCGCGAGTTGCATGTCTAGTATGGACTTGCTACTAGGACAAAAATGTGTTGGGCCCTAGTTAGCTATCAAGGATGGATTCCAACCAAGAGAAAATTGGTTGGGCTCCAATTAGGTATAGGGGGTGGACTTGCAACCGAGAAAAAAGGGACGAACCCTACTTACGTATAACGTATAAGCTTTCAACTTAAAAAACAAGCTCGACCTGCATGTCGAGGGTGGAGTTGCACCCGGGAGACAAAAATGGGTTGTCCCCACCTACTTGGTTGTTAAAGTTGGTCCTGCAATTGGTACAAAAACTAGTAGGGCCCCGTTGCATATCGAGGGTGAATTGGTAAATTGCATGTTCGGGGTGAATATGGCCTCGAGTTGCGTATCAAGAGTGTACTTGCAAGTAGCATAAATGAGGTCCAAACCCTTTGATAGCCTGTGAGTGCACATGGTTTAGTTGTAGCCTTTTCGAAGTAAGAGTATCTATCCTACAAGCAGCACACGAATCGGACTTTTGCCTCTTGCAGAGAATTATGTAACTTTGCGCTTGCAAATAATTGTAGACTTAAAGCAGAGTGAGGACGAATTTAAATAAAGATTGAGTAAAATAGTGACTTGTAACTAAATAAAATAAAAGTAAATAGAGGAGGAATTGTAACGACTGTGAAAAAACAGAATAAAAAGGCGTTCTCGGGGAGTCTGGAATACCCATTGGTATGTTTCTAGTACTACTATGCATAAGCCTAGCATGGAACGGATACTTGAGCCACCGTTGAAGATTATGCTGGGAAGAGCCGGGTACATAACACGTTCTAATCGTGGTAGACTTCATGCCACGTATGACACCATTATAGTCTCCCCATGTGGGTTACAACTCATGATAATTAAGGGTTTCCCTAAGGATGCAACCTCTTAAGGGTTCTCCATAAATCCCCGATCAATTGTAAAGGCTAGGACCAACAAGGTTTTACTATCACCTCGAATTACCTCCATAATCTAGACCTATGCAAATACAATGATAGACTTTGCCAATAAAGGCAAAAATTCTGAGTGGCCCCCTTCACAACATTCACGAAGTTATTAAACTAAGCATTCAACAGAGGATCTCATATCCGCAATAAACGTTTCATATCCTACACATACCAAAGTTCATCCATATCCCCGAGAAATAGGGGTATACTAATGCATGAGAGCAACAAACATCATGGTAGTGGTAAAGGAATAATGGATGAATGCTTCAGATGAGGCACCGAAGAATCCACTAGGGTTCTTGATGTTGTAGATGATAAGGATGCAGACGATGATGATGAAGATGGTGATGATGAATATAATGGTGATGATGTTGCCCTCGTCCTCACGGTGAGAAGAATCCCCTTCTTATTCTGGTTGATCCTCCATCTTGATGGGCTCCAGAGGCTAGGATTTTGCCTTCTGGACAAGTTTCCGGTGTCTCCGTGCGTCTGGTTCCTGGTCTGCTTCAACGGGATGAAAATAGTTGATCTGCCAGAGGCGGCAACGCCCCATACAACCGCTCATATGAGATCTCGCGGTTGTATGGAACACCATCGCTTGATCCAGAAGCTCAACGACACCCGTTCCTTTGGCCTTTTTGCTTGATCTTTTTATGGAAAATGATTATCAAACTAAATATGTGATCCCACTTCCATACTTGTGGATTTTCCCCATTAAAATAATATTGCTCCAAAATATGTTACTTATGACCCACAAGTATAGGGGATCAATCATAACCCTTTCAATAAGTAAGACTGTTGAACCCAATGAGGAGCAGAAGGAAATGACAAGTGGTTTTGGTACAAAAGTTTCTGCAAGCACTGAAAGTAGCGGTAATAGATAGTTTTTGGATCAAGGTAATTCGTAGCAAGTAACTAGTAAAAATTGTAGCAATGGTGCAACAAGGTGGACCGATCCTTTTTATAGCAAAGGACAAGCCAAAACATACTCTTATATGAACCAAAGCGCTCTTGAGGACACATGGGAATTTCATCTAGTCATGTTTCATCATGTTTAGTTGACTCACGTTCGTTACTTTGATAATTTGATATGTGGGTGGACCGGTGCTAGGGTGATGTTCTTACTTGAACAAACAACCCACTTATGATTACCCCCTCTCGCAAGCATCCTCAACTACGAAATAAGAATTAAGATATGTCATCGTTTTGTCATGACAGATGCCATGGGGTGGCTTATCGAACGTGGTTGGGGCCGAATGGACGCTGTTTTTTTTTCGAAAACGGGATTGGGGACAAGCAGTGAGAGACGCGATGTACCCATGTTCAGGGCCCTCTGTGGGGGGTAACACCCCTAGTCTGGCTCGTGTGGTTGATGATTCAAGTGGGCTACAACGTTGCTCCTTGAGCTGTTTCGGTGGAGGCTGAAGAAGGAGCTAGCCTGCCCACTCTACCTCTCATGTATGCGTGTGTGTGTGTGTGTTCCATTCTCCTCGTTGCATCGAGGGTGCCATTTTTTATAGGCTAACCCCCAGACTTAAAATATGCGTGAGATAAGGCAGGTGGGACCTGGCTGGCGGTCTCTCCAGCCGGCCAGGGGGCCCATCGGTTGCAGGGTCCCATTGGGAGTGGGGGCCCACCAGCCAGCCGTCTCCATTGGTGCATGCTCGTCAAGCCGTGGCATGGGCCACGCTGCGCCACGTCGCTAGGTCGCAGTCGGTCATGGTCAACTGTACAGACGGCTACACTATAGGCATGCGGGGACATCTAATGGAGTGGTTGGAGGCATGCCGCCACTGTGCCGCCTTGCCTGGTCACAGTCGGTCGAGGTCAGCTGTACGGCCGGCTCCACTCTAGCCACACGTGCCCTGGTCAGTGGCACGGGGAGTACTATCACCATGCCCAGCTGATGCATCGCCATCCGGCCATACAGGCTGACAGAGATTGCCGGCGGGCTGCCCCGGAGCCGGACGACAAGGGTCCTTGCCCCGAGCCGGCCCGTGACAGGGAGCCGGTCCTGGGGAGCTGACCCACGCGGGACGTTGCTCATGGGGTAATATTTTTTAAAGCGATCGTGGCCTGCTTGAGCCTACCCCGGGTAATCCCTCGATAGTAGTCCCCGAAGCCGGGAAGGCCTACCGGCCGGAACAACGGACCTTGTTGGCTTGCCGCCCGCGTCCGCTGGCCACGGGGACCGTGTGTCAGTGTTTGCCGCGTGCCTCGGATTCTTCGACACGCCGGTCGGGAGCGCCATGCATTGCCTGCCACGAGATGGGGCCCGCCAGGGCGCGTGGTCTGACGAGACCGGTCCACGAGGGCGAGACCCACTAAGCCGCTACCTCGACCCGCACGCGAGGATCTTATGGAGACCGAGCCATCGATTACTCTTCCCATGCGTAGTAGAGCCGCTCCGCATGGGGCGGGGAGAGTGGGGATCGTGCACGATGAATCCGCCCCTTCCCTGCCCCACACGGCGGTTTAAATGGAGGGGAAGGGGTGGGGCTGAGTTCATTCACTCCCCTCGCCCCCGCCCTTGCCCCCTTTGCCGTCCCTCCTAGAGAGAGAGAGAGAGAAAGAGAGAGAGCTCGACAGTTGCGAGCATGCCACAGTGACGCATGCCACCGACGGTCCCGACAACCTTGCTGGGTGGCTTCCTCTCTCTCGCCATTCGAGCCGCCTCCAAACTCGAGCCCGCGTTGAGACCGACGATGGGAAGCAAAGGCGCCTAGGGTGGAAGCGATGTCGACGAGGGATACATCGAGCACCTCCGCTACCGTCAGAAGCTACCGCCAATGGGGGTCATGCAGGCGCGTGTCGCAGGGGCCGAATGCGTCCGACCCATCGAACCGGTGAGCTAGTGGTATTCGCCGAGCATTTCACCCGCATATTCGGGCTGCCGATGAGCGATTTCTTCCGGTGGTTCCTGACCCATTTCGTCCTGCAACCACACAACCTAGGCGCCAACGCCATCTTGCAGCTGGCCGCCTACATGGCCCTATGCGAGGGGTACATTGGGATCTCGTCGCGCCTGGACTTGTGGTGTCGGCTGTTCTTCCTCAAGCAATAGATGATTTAGGCTGTGAACACTGGGGAGAGGGACATGACCGCCTGCGGGGCGTCCCTTGTGTACGACCAGAAGGGAGCCGGCTTCCCCTAACTCCTGCTGTAGAATTCAGTGAAGAATTGCGAGAAGGGGTTCTTCTATGTGAAGAACGCAACAGAGCTGGACTGTAGCAACTTACCTCCCTTCGTCAACCAGCTGCCTTGTGAGTAGGTAAACTCGGGGATGAACCCGCGACAGTCAATCCAGAATGTGAACCAGATTTGCAGCCGACTCGTCATGCTGACCGGCTCATCATAAAAGTGGTGGACCATCGGGTGGCGCCGCTAGAGCGCCGCCCACATCTCATCTGCCAGATGGGCGGCCGACACGACCCGTGTCGGCTCTCCACGAAGCGGCTCAAGCCGATTGCTATCGCGAGGCGGGTGAACTTGGTCGTCTAGGACAAGCAGCTAGAGGTGGGATGGCAATGGGAAAAGACCCCTTACAGCAGGGCGGAGCCGGCTCCGATGGTAGGTGCCACAATGCCTTATGCTTCTTGGTAGCCTTCACTCTTGGATGAACACCGACCCATCCTAGCTACATGTATTTCCCCTGCTTCAGGTGTACGTGGAGCCCATAACCGATGAGGCGTAGTCCAACGCCGCTTAGGTGGAGGACGTTGACGACGTGGAGCCGGAGGAGGCAACTAGATTTCTCGGTTGTTATGGTGACAATGAAAGCATACCACCCAAAATTATTATTCATCTTTGTTTTAAAAGCTTGAGCTCTGGCACCTCTGCAAACTAATGCTTCCCTCTGCGAAGGGCCTATCTTTTACTTTCTAGTACTTACCTTTATGCAAGAGTCATGGTGATCTTCGCCACTTCCTCTATTTCGCCTTTCTATTTTGGCAAGCGTCATGTGTTCGGGAAAGATCCAAGCATATATGGCTATTCAAATATATTTGACCTTGAATTATTATTGTTGACAATTATCTATATGATAAATAAGTTGGGAGGCAAAACTTTAAGCCCCTATCTTTCTTTGTGCTCGACGGATGCCATTTGCTTTAAAAATATGCTTTGAGTGTTAGCAATCATGGAAGACTATATGATAGTTGAGTATGTGGAATTTGCTAAATCAAATCTCTTACATAGACCCTTCCTGAAAATAAAATGAATTGCAATTGTTTGGTGACGGAAAGCATAGTTTGTTAGTCTATACTTTAACATGTGGATAGCTTGTTATTTCATCATGTGAAGTTTTATGAGATGAGCTACTATTTATGATATATAACGGTGCTAGAAAAAGTCTTTGGAATTATCATTGATCAAATTTATGCACTATGCTACCATTCACACTTCATAAATTATTTCTCTTATCATTTACCAACTCGAGGACGAGCAGGAATTAAGCTTGGGGATGCTGATACGTCTCCAACGTATCTATAATTTATGAAGTATTCATGCCTAAAATAATTCTATATGATTTTGGTATGATTTTATTAGAACTAACCCAAACTGACGCTGTTTTTGGCAGAACTACCATGGTGTCGTTTTTTGTACAGAAATAAAAGTTTTCGAAATGGAAGTTCCACAGCCGCAAGCCTCCAGAGCCATGAAAAACCAATCGGGACCCAGTTCCGGCACCCTGCCGGAGGGGGAAACCATCACTGGAGGCCATTTTCATCATCCCAGCGCTCTCCATGACAAGGAGGGAGTAGTTCACCCTCGGGGCTGAGGGTATGCACTAGTAGCTTTGTGTTTGATCTCTCTCTCTCTCTCTCTCTCTCGTGTTCTTGAGATGGCACGATCTTTATGTACCGCGAGCTTTATTGATATGGATGAATTGTATCGAGTTTTCCCCTCTCTATCTTGTTGTGATGAATTGAGTTTTCCATTTGAAGTTTTCTTATTAGATTGAGTCTTTAAGGATTTGAGAACGCTTGGCGTATGTCTTGCGATGGGATATCCGGGGTGACAATGGGATGTTCTATTGATCAACTTGGCGTATGCATACGAATCTGAATTGTGTGATGCATATCCTATAATCAAGCCCATGGGTACTTGTGGTGACATTGGAGTATCTAGGTGACATTAGGGTTTCAGTTGATGTGTATCTTAAGGTGTTATTTCAGTACGAACTCTAGGGCTGTTTGTGACACTTATAGGGATTGTCGACATTCTGGGAACGGGGGTACCCAGACCTGCCTGCCTGCGGCCCAGTGAATGGCCCACTTCATCGACCAAAAATGGCCAGGCGAGGCCTCACTCAAGACAAGGCCCTCGCGAGGAGGAACAACGTCAGGACCGGAGCAGCGGAGATCTCTATGCAACGCCCGACCTCGAGAGTCAAGGGTGACGCAAGGAAGGACAGGCGGGCGCGAGCGTGCCAGGCGGTGTAGTTTTCCCTTTGGTGCAAAGGGAGAAAGGACGTACGCGGGTTCCCAAAGCACCCCCAAAGGTTTCCATTCTGGTGCTACAAGACCACAACCACCCGCTCCGCAGGGCGGATGAAATTGCTGAGCCCATCCCTTCACCGTCGACAGCTACTTTGTAGGCGAAGACCGCCTTTGGGCAGGGCGAGCACGTACTCTTGTTCCCCTTCAAAATTGGCCGTTGTGGGATCCCTTCCCGCCATTGTGATAAGGGAAGAGGACCTGAGCCTCCACTATATATAGAGGATAGGCTACACCGTAGAGAGATACCCGATCCATTCCATCATCCATCCACCACTAGGCCACAGAGAGCCTCGAACACACCAAAGGGAGCCCTCATGAGGCCCTAGAACACTTTATAAGTTCATCCACACTACCTCCTCGATAGGCAATCCACGAAAGCAGGAGTAGGGTATTACGCTTCGCAACAGCCCGAACCTGGGTAAACTGTCCTGTTCATCTTCTTCCTCGTCATCCTGCGAGTTTGACGTTGCATTCATCAAGTAGCGAGCTAGGTCGAGTGAGGCTGTAGGAGATCCTCGCACACCCCCCTGTGTGTGAATCTTAAGGGTTTTGCGGAGCCCGAAATCCGACATTTGGCGCGCCAGGTAGGGGGCGTGTGAAGGTCTTCTTGAAGCTCCGTTCTTCCCAAGCTTAGCTACTCCGATGGCCGACACTCAACAAGATTCTCCCGACCATGATGGGTTGGCTCCTGTGAACCCCTCCACGACCATCGAAGGACGACCGAGTAGTTAGTACCAAGTCGCCAGCATCGCCTCCACCGTCACCACCTCTCACGAGGCTCAAGCACACGGCAGGCGACCGGTGCCACCGGCCCTGGCGGCACGCCGCACCTACGTGGGAGACCTCAACGCGCACGATGCGCTACTGCTAGCAAGAGATATGCTTCACCACCGACCAACGCATGAGGGCTTTGATGCGTGGGCTGATCACTTCGCGGAGCTGGTCACCATAGCGCTGAGGGCCATCTCCCCTCACTCTCCCCCAAGGCCACAAGCGCCGGGCACGGGGGGCTCGCACGCCGCGCCCGCTTCCCAGCCCGCCAGCGGGGGGGACCTCTCAGGCGCCGGACGGATCCGAGCGGAGCACGCCGCATGATATGCTCCTACTTGTGCGAATCCCGGTGACTAGTTTCAGGGCGCAAACCATCCATGCCCACCAGGCACACGGAGGGAACAATGGGGCATCCCGCGCACACACTGACACACATCTTAGCAACCCGGCTAGCCCTCAGCAGCCTGTGCTGACCAGGCGGGAGCGCGCCATCCGGCGCCGTGAGCAGGCGGTGCATGCGTTTAGACAAGCAAGCAACGGGGCCTGAGGCACATCAGGTCACCAAGGAAGCAATTCACACCAGGAGACGCATGACCCACCCAACAACAGTGGCAGAGGTAAGCAACTCCGCTCCGAGTCCCGGCGCAGGAGGGTCTGCAAGCGACGCGCGCTGGGCGGTCTCCCGCCACCGCCGAGAAGGACCGTCCCCAGCGCATCGATAGGCGACTTAGGAGGGAGACCGAGCGCTTACGTGGAACCCTATGTACCATGCTACGTCATACCTCATGGCTGGGAGGTGGATCAGGCGCCCACACTTCCCAAGAGTAAGGGGCGCCCGGGGCGTCCTCCCCAAGCTGGGCCTGGGCCTCCATCGGTGGAGCACTGAGCCTGGGCGAGGTGAGCAGGAGGGCGCCACTGGGCACGCGTGGTGCGGTGCGCACTGGAGTCCCCGCGGGAAAGCTATGTTGGGCCAAGCCCCTAGGCCTCGGGAGTAATGGCCTAAGGGGAACAACAAGACAAAAGCAGCACGGGCCACCCGCGGCAACTACAGAATCGGCATGGCCTCAGGAGGATGGGCCTCCCGAGGCCCTCGGGACCTTGACCGTGCGGCACAAGGGCTCCTCACGAGGCATTCTTCATCAACAAAACACCCTTATGTCCATGCCGATGCATCGTGCTCATGTTTGGGCCTCGGGAGCGCAATCCTGTGGTCGCGCGAGGAACGATGCATTCGGGTTAGGCTTATTAGGGCGTGCAACCGGGTAGAAATGCACGGGATGATCCTCGACAGAGTTGGGAGTCACCAGGCCGCATGCCTGGGGGCTTGCCCAGCTATCTACGGCCGTGACACTCTCACATAATAATGAGCGGGCTGTATACGCCCGGAGCCCCCCAAGACACGGAGGGGTTCCTCCCATGCAATGTGGCAGCCACAACCAGGAGTTGGCGGAGAAGACAACACTTCCCATCAATGGCTATGCCCATGCAACGTGGATGCCCTACGCTCAATGCTGGGGGAAGACAAAGACTAACCTAGGAGCTAGACGCGACCTTTGCTTGCTTCTTTTTGTGTTCAAGCTGCTATTTTCTGGAACGGAGTCTGAGAACTTTGAGACTTTATATTTTAAAAAAGGGGCGGGAACTTTTCTCTCTGCGTTTCCTCATTTGTCAGACTTGAGTTCTCTCTTTCTGAATGGTGCTTCGCAAAGAGCCAAATGCTCCGCGCCGCCTCAAGGCGCCTAGAGCTGGATGGCGAGGACTTTCCGCCTCAGGTGCACGCCATTTTTAGCTGTCGACCCCCGCTTGGGGGCTCCGACCGCAGCACGACATCACAATGTGGAGCCTCGGGAGGCCCCAGGGCCTTCTAAGGCAGCACCCGGAGGAACAGAATGGGGGATCGCTCGAGCGTCAAAGGGGGCTCCTGAGTAGCACGCCTCAGGAGCCTTACCGGTCATAAGGCCACTCGACCCCCCTAATGTCGTCCTTGGTTTCTGGTTGACATCAGGAGGGTCGTGGCCTTGCCCTGCGAAGTGCGTCCTTGGTTTTCGGTCATACCTAGCGGTGGTGGGGAAATGCGCGGGACTGGGACCTGTCGACGTAGAGCGGTTTGAGCGTCGAAAAGGGGGCTCCTGAGCAGCATGCCACAGGAGCCTTACCGGTCATATAGCCACTCGCCTCCTTGATGTCGTCCTTGGTTATCCGGTTGGCATCAAGGGTGTCGGGGCTTGACCCCGTGGCTGCGTCCCTTCTGGTGTATGCCACGACGGTCGGGAAATGAGTGCGATTGGGACCTACAGACGCAGAGTGCCGAAAGGCCCCCCTAGACCGTTCAGCAGACAGGAAGAAAGTATCCCGGACAGAGTCGCAGCTTGACAAAACAGCCCGTCATGCCTCGCGACGCGCAGGATCGCCAACGTCATACAAAGCTAAGTACACTATCAAACCCATCAGGAGCCTCCCGGCCTAATAACAACCCCGAGGACGAAATAAGGACTGCACACACTAACATAAGGATGCAGGAACTATAGTCACTATGCACGGCTACCGAGGCCACTAAGGAATGAAGCCACAAGGAAGGCGACACGCGGGGAGGGGCTCGATCATGACGAGCCGCAAGGCCCAGGGCCCGATAGTAGCAACGGTTGCGAGTCGCCCCTCAAGGGGGAGAGCCTCGCGAGAGCCTTATCGGTGGCTGACACAGGGCCACAACCATGGTGGCACCAACCAACACCAAGGCCAGCGAATCGAGGAAGAAAAACAAGATGGCAAAGGTAACATGCAAAAGATTAACGTGTTGGGACCCCGATCCTAAGTCATATGAATCCAGACTGTAACATATCACATCACTTTGCGGCCTCACGCATGGTAAACTCCATGGCTACAACCTTACCTTAGCCGGGACCGTTTGCGTCTTTTGGCTCACGTATGTGAACATGTCGTTGGCAATCACACGACAGAGATCCCGGGCCAACATGACTAGTCATAGAACCCAAGTGGCACATCCGTACGGAAACAGGCATACGTAACCCAGCAATGCAGGTGTCGGCCTCAAGCGTGTGTAGACGAGTCGTAGCAAGCTACAAAGACTCCATTATGCCGTGGGACATAAATGCCATCACTGCACATAGACGAGTCGTAGCAGGCTACAGGGACTCCATTACACCGCGAGACATTTCCTTGAAGGGACATACACAACAGCAAAGAAGGATACATGCCGGTCAATTAATGTGTCCGGAGTAGTAGCAAGCTACCAAGGCTCGATGGAAGCACAAAGAGGCAGTTTCCCATAAAGAGTACTACTAAAGGCACACGACTAGGTGTCGGATCCCATACATACCGATGCACGTCACACATACGCACGACATGCCCGATATGCATAGATACAACTATGGCATCACAACATAACCATACATCAATACAACTTTTACTTAAGAGGCTCATAAGAGCCTTGCATAATATATTCTTACAGATAGGGTCACATGACCCGACACTCAAGTCATACAAGCAAGTTCATACAAACCAAGCGGAAGCATAAAGCTGTCCGAGTACAGACAAATGAAAGGGTAAAATGGCACATGGCCTGACTATCTACAGCCCGCCACAGGGCATAAGGTCGTAGCTGGGACACCAGCTATTTGGCATTGTCGACATCTAGATAGAACCCACCTGATGGGTCCTGGGTCTCATCTGCAACATTTATTAAGCAAACATGAGTACAAACGTACTCACCAAGTCTTTAAAGCAGACCTAGACTAATTATTCTCATGTATCAACAAGGGAAGTGGTGGAGTTTATGCAGCAATGCCAGCTTTGACTCATGGCTAACCTATACTACACAATTTTAACTCCTTCTTTAGATTTTAGATATCGCACACGAGTCCACTAACTCCACATCAATACACCACCATGGATTCACTTCCGTCTCCCACGAGAGTGCCATCCATGGTACTCACACTTGACTTGATATTTTAATGAGTATCCATTAAATTATCTATGAACAACATAAGTTCTCCAAGTAGTCCATATCCGAGGACGCGACTATTCGAATAGTTTCATACCCTGCAGGGGTGTACTTCTTCACACACGTTCTCGCCACTTATCGCTATGTGCTCATTAAACCATGCACCTTGGCAACCTTCAGGCGGAAGCCCAGCGAGGGAGTCGGCCACGACCGTCAATCACATAAGACCTCTAGTCCAGGCTATCGCCTATTTGAGACTGAACCCGCACGAAAGTCTGGCCGAAGTTTCCGCTACGACCCCAAATGATGTGTGCAGGGTTCCCAAGCCCACCATTTGGATGACCCTTGGTACACCATGCCACTTCCTACCGCGTCGTAACCCACCCCTAGGGTCAGCGCTTCGCACGGCCTCCAGCATGCTATAAACACCAGAAACTAATTGCAACTCCTGGACTAAGGACTAAGCAAATGATAAGTCGAGCGGGGTCATATTTCAGGGCCCATCATGTGGTAGTAACTAGTCTTGGATCACAAACACGAAACTCAGTTCCTAAGAATGGTCCCAATGAGACAACCCGCTATGTACTCCTACATAGCCTCTCATCGCTACCTTTACCAAATCGGGTTCATTATCAGCTTATCATATCAGAACAACATTGTTTCACTCTAGTTCATCACCCAGATGAATTAGACCTGATACAATTCTAAGCAGAGCAGGCAAAGTAAGCAAAGCATATCATAGCACAAGCATCTACTAGGTATGCTAGGTTGCAAGGTTTAGCTATTTACTGGGACAATGACAGGTCATGCAAAAGAATAGGTTCATCTACCGTGTATTAGAGACAAGTGAACATTTGTCCTAATGCAATAAACAAGAGCAGGAGCGAGAGAGTGGGATGTTATCAGAATGATCAAAGGGGTTGCTTGCCTTGCTGGGAAGCGGGAAGGTTTTCTCCTTCATTGGAATACTCAGAGGTATCCTCAGAAGCAGGGCATACTGCAATGCAGATAGAAAGCAATCAATACACAGCAAGTGCAACAATATGATGCATGATCATGACATGGCAGCATGTATGGATGACCTAATGCAACTACTGTTCAAGTTAAATGAAGTGATTTCGAATATAGGTTCAAAATCATTCTCCATTTCATATTTCATAAGTTAACCTATTAGTAAATGTCAATGTTCATCTACACAGGTTTCTCTAACATGCATGATAATGGCACCATTGGATTCATTGGATTTTTCTGATAAATTTTCATATATAAATTATTTCAATCTGAGTTATAGATTAATTTCTATGATTTTTCTAAGTTTTAAATAGTTTCTGGAATTATTTAAATCAAATATTCCTTTATTGCATCAGCACTGCGTCAGTAGTTGGCTGACCGAGCCAGGTCAATCCTGACATGTGGGGACCACATGTTAGTGACTCAATCACTTAACCAATGAATTAAAACTAATCCTAATTACTTAACAACATTGGGCCCACTGGTTAGTGACTAATTAGGTTAATTAGTTTAATAATTATTTTTATTAGCCAAAACCTGGCTTAACCCAAGGCTATCCCCACCTGTCAGGACCCACAGGTCAAACCCCGTGGTCAAACAGGCCAAGGTCGCCGGTGACGAACCTCCGGCGACACCAGAGACGGCGGAGGGCGTCGGAGATCCTGCTCCGATGACCAAAACGACAGCGGAGGGCACTGGGAGAACCTATGCTCGAGTGCGTGTTGATCTAGCCCCATACCAAAGGCCGGGGTTGTCGGAAACGACGCCGACGTCGAGGTCAGCGGCTGCCGGAATCGGGCAACCTCAAGCTCATTGCTTCAGCGTGCAACATGACGACAACTCGCCTCCTACAACACCTACGTGGTCCTAGAAACACATCGGTGGCCTCAGAAGAACCTCTTGAGCACCGGAGCACGGCCAGCGTCGAGATCGAGCGGCGGAACACTTCGGACCTTGATGAAATTGACGGATACAACATGGGATCGACCGGGGGAAGAGGGGGGAAAGAAACAGAAGCTCACAGTGGTCTCGGAGCCGTTGGAAGCGAGCTCGGGGACGGCCTGAGGACGGAGAACGGCGGCGGCGATCAACGGAGCCGAAGGTTGGGGACGACCTCAGTGCAGCGTCTGGGGGGCTTCCGGCGAGGCGAGGCTTGCTGAGGAGGATGAGGGCAATGAGGCGGAGCTCTGGAGCTACTCAGCAAGGCGAGGGAGCGACTGGAGCGACGACGCTACGACGGCGGGGCTTTGGCGGCCATGACGATAGAGGGGGGAGATGAAGATAGACTGGCGAGAGCGAGAGGGAGAGAGCGATGGGGATGACTCCCTGAGCTTATCCCCGTCACTCTGGCGAGGGGGAGGCAGGCAGGCAGCTGCTGGCATGGAGGCACGACCATGCGCGCGTGGCGGCCACACGCCCGTCCTCCTGGCCGCCAGGAGGACGATGACCTCCCTGGGCCAGGTGGGCCGTCCTGGCCTGGGCCTAGGTGAGCTTCCTCTTTTCGTAATAGTTTTTGTTTTCTATTTTCTTTTGTTCTGACATTTGTTTATTTTATTTTCAGGCACAATTGCTAAGTAATAAATATCCCAAATATTTTATAGCATTAAGTTTGAATATTTCAAACTTCTGTAAAAAGTTTCAGGATATTTCGAAATCTGAAATAATGATAATGCTTTATTTGGCAATTTCATAAGCTTTATTATTTATTTTTAAAATGCTATAACCGTTCAAATATTTTAAATGACCCCTTGTATAATCATGTCCACATTTATCAGACATAGGGGACATTTTAGATGGGCATTTTGGATTTGTTGGTTTTTCACAAACATGAAGTTGGTTCGATTCAAATGAATTGTTTGGGGTTTCTTTTGATCCCCATTTCAAGATGATGCAAAATTGAATTATGATGCACACACATGCTGTCCTAAGTAGGCTAGCTAGGGATGTGACATAACGCCCAACAGGTCAGGGTTCTTGTTCGAGCATTACAGGTACCGGTAAGGGGGAAGAGAGGGTGCCCAGGAGGAGGAGTTGTCGTCACCACCCATGCCGCCGACCGGCTTGGCATTGGAGTTGCCCCCCTCGCTGGCGGCGGGCACTTGGACGAACCGCTCCACCATGGCCTCCACGTGCAGGCGCACCTCATCCCTGAGGGGGCGCTGGAGCCTGTCGGGCACCCGCTCCCCGACCCGCCTGAGGTCGAGCTGCGGGGCGAGACGACGGAGTTTGGAGAAGACGAGCGTCAGGGCGAGGTCCAGAAGGTCGCGCGCATCAGACATGCTGTCCGCGTCCACGCGGGAGATGCCGGTCTCCAATGCCTCCACCACCTTCTGGAAGAACTCGAGGTATCCCCCGTCGTCGTGCATGTTCGGCAGCACGGGAGCGTCCCCAACAAACCGGTTCACTGCATCAGCCGCGCGGACGGCGGTGCCTCAAAATTGTTTGGTGTGCTAGAACTCCAGCAGCCTGGCGTGTGCCGCCTCGTCCTTGCTGGCCTGCATGGCGTCGGCCGCATCTTGGACCTAGGCCTGGAGGGACGCAAGCCCCGCCCGGGCCTCAGCGTCGCCCCAGAGGGCGACATCAAAGGCGGCCTCGGCGGTTGTCAGCTGGGCCTACAACATCTCTACCTCCTCCTGAAGCTCACCAAGTTTGTGTTTCTTGGCCAGAGGCATCCTGGAAGGTGGGGGGAATCATTCTCGGGATGTCGGGCAGAAGAACCAGAGAGGAAGGAGGCGACAGGATACTTACTCGTCAACCAGGGCCCAACGCTGGCGAGCATGAACCGACCCTGAAGGACTTCCACCGCCGCCCCCAGAGGAGGACGAAGGGGCCGGAGGAACTGGCCGATTCTCTGTGCCCGCACTGCTTCCTCCGGATGCCATGAAGCACAAGGAGACGAGAGGGAAAGAGGGTTTTTGCTGGCAGAGCAAAGGAAACAAGGAGAAGACGCGGAACTGTAGTACCCTTCCCCTGCCGTGGGTGGGGCAAATTTATAGGCGCAACCACATCCACGAGGCATCGTGGGAGAGCATGCGTCGCTCGCCCCTCGGGCGGCGCGAGGCGGTTCGGTCAATATGGTACCATCCACATCACCTCTCCTGCTGCCCGAAGGGTCACATCCACATGGCCCGAAACAGCAACATCACTCAATGGGAAGCAATGATGACCTGCACTGCACCCGAGCGTCGCGTCAGGTTGACTAGGAGCGGTTTCAGATGCCCTCGGGGAGCGGAGGCACCATTGCCGGGGCGTTCGACGCGTGCATGGCCTGGCCCGTAGGCGTTTGGGGCCCGCGGCGCTTCGGGCCGTCCTCCAGGCTTCGCCCATAAGCCAGCGCGAGCACGCCTTGGGCCCGAGGGCTACTGTCGGCGTTCTAGGAATGGGGGTACCCAGACCTACCTGCTGCGGCCCAGGGCATGGCCCACTTCATCGACCAAACGCGGCCAGGCAAGGCCTCACTCAAGACATGGCCCTCACGAGGGCCCTTGCCTCACGAAGAGGAACAACATGAGGACCAGCAAGGGGTGGGCCTCCTTAGGACCCCTCTGGAGCGGCGGAGATCTCTATGCAAGGCCCGGCCTCGGGAGTCAATGGTGACGCAAGGAAGGATAGGCGGGTGCTAGCATGCCAGTTGGTGCAGTTTCCCCTTTGGTGCAAAGGGAGCGAGAACGTACACGGGTTCCCAAAGCACCCCCAAAGGTTTCCATTCCGGTGCTACAAGACCACAACTACCCGCCTCGTAGGGCGGATGTCATTGCTGATCCCATCCCTCCACCGTCGACATCCACTTTGCTGGCGAAGACCACCTTTGGGCAGGGCGAGCACGTACTCTTGCCCCCCTTAAAAATTGGCTGTTGTGGGATCCCTTCCCGCCATTGTGATAAGGTAAGAGGATCCAAGCCTCCATTATATATAGAGAATAGGCTGCACCGTAGAGAGATACCCGATCCATTCCATCATCCATCCACCACCAGGCCACAGAGAGCCTCGAACACACCAAAGGGATCCCTCATGAGGCCCTAGAACACTGTATAAGTTCATCCACACCACCTCCTCGAGAGGCAATCCACCAAAGCAGGAGTAGGGTATTATGCTTCACAGCGGCCCGAACCTGGGTAAACTATCGTGTTCATCTTCTTACTCGTCATCGTGTGAGTTTGCCGTTGCGTTCATCGAGTAGCGAGCTAGGTCGAGCAAGGCTGCAAGGGATCCTCGCACACACCCCTGTGTTCAAATCTTAAGGGTTTTGCGGTGCCTGAAATCCAACAGGGATAGCTCATAAGATTGATCAGAAAAGATAACTTTGAGGTGGTTTCGTACCCTACAATAGTTTCTTCGTTAGTTCTCCTCTGTTTGTGACTTTGGAGTGAACTCTTTGTCGCACGAGAGGTACTTACATATGATTCAACTATGTCAATATTGTTGAGAGAAATTGCACTAGTGAAAGTATGGACCCTAGGCCTTGTTTCCAAGCATTTATACAATGTTTTGCTTGCTGTTTACTATTTGTTACCTTGCTATTTTTATATTTTCAGATTACAAAAACCTATATCTACCACATATTACACTTGTATCACCATCTCTTCGCTGAACTAGTGCACCTATACAATTTTCCATTGTATTGGGTGTGTTGGGGACACAAGATATTTCTTGTATTTGATTGCACGGTTGTTTGAGACAGACCATCTTCATCCTACCCCTCCCACGGATTCATAAACCTTAGGCCACCCACTTGAGGGAAAATTCCTATTGTCCTACAAAACTCTGCGCTTGGAGGCCCAACACGAGTCTACAAGAAGAAGGTTGTGTAGTAGACATTAGCCCCATCTTATTATCTCCACGTGACGCAGGGCTGCGCGTGCCCTGGGCAAGGGGACGGCGGCAGACGAGCCTGCGTGTGGCGACGCGGCAACATCAGAGGGGAGGGAGAGTGCCTGATGGCATGACCTGGTGACACCGAGAAGGCGTGACCTGGTGACGGCCGAGAAGGCGCGGGAGATGGAGGAGCACCGTCCATGGGAAGATGCCGCCAAGGGGGAGGCGGCCACGACGACTCGCGTCACCGCCGAAGCATCCGGTTGGTCGACATGGGGAGACGGGCGGACGCCCCTGTCACCGCGTCTGAAGAGGAGATCCAAAGCTATGCATGAACCCGCTTGTCGAGCGAAGGCGGATGCACATGCCGAGGAGGAGGCGCGCGTGGCCGCAAGTGCAGAGGCGGCGGCCACAGACGACACGGCTTGGGAGGCTGACAACGTGCCGCCCGAGCCGGAGGTCCCTGCGGCGGAAGGATGTGATGTGGGGGTTGCGGTTGATTAAGGGGTCACCACGGGTGGAGCGGAGGATGGTGGCATGCCGGAGGCTGCCGACGAAGCCCTAGAGGGACCCGCCGCAACCGGCCCGACGGTGGAGCCGACCGGGTCCAACACCGCCAGGTCCGAGAGCGCGCGAAGAACCGGAGCGAGTCCCCTTGTGGCGACCGCGTGAGGAACGACTGTGGCTAGCGCAGTGGCACCAGTTCTGGCTCTAGGCCCTAGCCGCAGGAGACTTGGGCGGTGGCCAGCGACGCCACCAGCAGTTGCACTCCCAACCCGCTCGAGGCCACGGTGAACGCGGTTCATGCCGAGTTTGCCGATTGCCAGGCGAATACGCAGGCGGCTGCCCAAGAGTCCCAGGGCCCGCTGATTCACCTTGAACAGTGTGTGGCGGTAAGTGTTTTGCCTTTCGCTGCTCTCTTTTCTTTCTTTTTTTGCTTAGGGTTTTCTGGTGGGGGCACGCCAGCGCACTCACTAGGTGTAGCCCTCGAGACTCAGGCCGGCTGTGAGGCAGCCGGGTTGAGTCTAAATGCTGGCTTCTTATTCTTCATTTATTGCAGGCTCTGCATGACCATCGGGTGGTCACGTATAACATCCTACTAGGCCGGTACCATGACGCCAAGGGCTGGCTGGCCACCATAGAGGCGTACCTGCGGCGAGCACGAAGTACGTGTGTAACGACCAAGATGCGATACTATGCCAATTAAGGCCCGAGGTCCTCAATAGGGATAGAAGTGAATCTCGGCATTTCACAAGTACAAAAATCATTGCATAAATGTAATGAGGAGAAGAGCGTAAGAGTTGGCTTACACTCGCAACATGCTAAATTACAATTCCACATAATCATTCATACATTCATCCATAAGACAGGGTTCGGCTACAGACAAAATCAAACGATAAAAGAGAGCAATGAAACTATCTTGCTAGCCCAGGAACACAACCACGAAGCATCCCAACTCATCTGGATACGTAACATACTCCCATTGGAGCTGGGGTCCCTCAACAGGATAGGTCTGATCGGAACCTGTACCTGTAGTGTTGTAGTAATCCGTGAGTCACAGGTACTCAAAAATCTCATAACTCGGGTACCGAAACTATGGAAGCCAATGGGCGAGGAATGATTAAGTGGTGAGGCTGCAACAAGCACTAAGCATCTATTTGAGTGGCTAACTTACGAGAACAAGAAGTAAATATGGTGGCCTACGCATAATGGTCGTGAACTAGAGTGATCACTAACCGGGTGTTAAATAAATTTCCAAGTTGCCACATAACCGCGGTCACGGCTTCTCGAAAAGATTTAACCCTACAGGGGTGTTCCAACTCATCCATCACAAACTAACCACACACCATGTGGAATAACACTGACCGCGGAAAACCCGTGATCTCCTCGGAAATTCCGTTGGAACACCTCAACCTCGGGATAGCCCAAAGTATCCTTGGAATCCCTCGCACAAGACATTCGAGAAAGGTAAACCAAGTCCAGCAAGACCGACCAACATGTCGACGAACCCGATAGGAGCCGCATATCTAGTTCTCAGGACATGACGAATGCATGATAGTTACCACGCCAATCACCAAGTTGCCCCGAGCAGCGTTAATAAGTTGCTCTTGGTTGGACCAACACTCATGAGGAGCACTCGCCCTGGTTGTTGATTAATCCATGGGGTAGCTAAGCCCTATGCATTTTAATTAGGTTGTTAAGCAAATAGTACCAATGTTGGGTCTTGATAAGCAAGCTTTATCCTAAAACGAATAGTCAAGGGGTCCCCATAACAACCCCGAGCATGTTTGGAGCGCAAAATATGGAACATAACACCGATAACAAGTAACTAGGGCGGCAAAAGGGGAACAAAACACCAGGCAAAAGGATAAGCCTTCCACCTTTTACCAAGTATATATGTGCATTAAATTAAATTGCAATAAATATTGTGATATCTCCAGATATCCATGTTATCACATGGGAGTAACCTGTACCTGCAACTAAGAACGCTATAAGAGGGGTTGAGCAGCGATAACTTAGCCAAACAAGGTTTTGCTAGGTACTGGAGGGGTTGGAGGCTTTCATGGCTATTTACGTGGCTTTACATTTAAGTGGTAGGTAAAGAAACATAACGGTAGAAGCGAGACATCTAGCATAGCAAAAATAGTGTTGGGATCCGGTTACGATCATCTTGCTTGTTGGGTCTTCAGGGGGATACAGAGCTGGGTCCTCATAAATGTTCTCTCCAGGATCCTCGTACTCAGGCTCAGCACTCGGGTCTACCCAAAGAGAAGCAACACCAAATAAACATACAAACAAAGTGCAATGGCAACCAAAGATCATGCATGATCAAGTTGATGCAAATAACATGGCAACCCTATGCTAGTCATATTTCTCATGCAAATTTTAAGTTCTTTAGTATCCTTGACATAACCTCATGTTTAGTTATTTGAACATGCATGAACATGGCAAATATGAATGCTCCTCGTAATAATGATGCAAATGCATATGTAGAACATTGCAAACTGAGTAACGGAGCTCACAGTACACTCATGTCAATGTATGGACGGTTGTCGGCGTTCTGGGAACGGGGGTACCCAGTCTTGCCTGCCTGCGGCCCAGGGCATGGCCCACTTCATCAGCCAGACGAGGCCCGACGCGACATTACTCAAGAAAAAGCCCTCGCGAGGACCCTGGGCTCGCGAGGAAGAATGACATCAAGACCCACAAGGATGAGTCTCCTCAGGCCCCCTCTCGAGGGGCGGAGATCTCTATGCAAGGCCCGGCCTCAGGAGTCAAGGGTGACGCAAGGAAGGATAGGCGGGCGCCAGCGCGCCAGGCGGCACAATTTACTGTTTGGTGTAAAGGGAGCGAGGACATACGCGGGTTCCCAAAGCGCCGCCCAAAGGTTTCCATTCCGGTGCAACAAGACCACGACCGCTAGCCCCGCAGGGTAGATGTCATCGCCGAGCCCACCACTGCATCACCATCAGCTACTTTGCAGGCGAAGACCGCCTTTGGACAGGGCGCAAATGTACTCCTGTCCCCCTTCAAAATTGGCCATTGTGGGATTCCTTGCCGCCATTGAGATAGGGAAGAGGACCCGGGCCGCCACTACATATAGAAGCTAGGTCACATCATAGAGAGGATCGATTCGAATCCTATTGAACACTTAGCCGCTCACTCACCACTGCAAGGCAGAGAGCCAAGAACACACCTTGAGCGCCATCGCGAGGCTCAAGTCCATTCTACTAGTTCATCCACCAATACCTCCACGAGAGGCAATCCACCAAAGAAGGAGTAGGGTATTATGCTTCACAGCGGCCCGAACCTAGATAAACTGCCGCGTTCATCTTCTTGCTCGTCATCGAATGAGTTTGTTGTTGTGTCCATCGAGTAGAGAGATAGTTGGGTGAGGCCATAGGGAAACCTTCACACACACCCCTGTGTTCAAACCATAAGGGTTTTGCGGAGCCCAAAATCCCACATTTGGCATGCCAGGTAGGGGGCGTGTCGAAGTCCTCCTCAAGCTTGGCTCTCCATTCGCCTCGCCACTCCGATGGCCGACATCCCACGAGCATTTGCCGGCTGCGACGAACCAGCTATCGTCGACCTCAACGCTGCCGTCGGGAACCTGCGCCCCAATGGCTTGGTGCTAGCCGGGCAGTATCAAGTCACCAGCGTCGCCTCTGTCGTCACCGCCCCTTGTGCCACCCAAGTGCACGATGGTCGGGCGGCGCCTTCGGCATCCGCGTCGCATCGCTCCTACATGGGGGACCTAGACGCACACAACGCACTTCTGCTGGCAAGTGAGGTGCTCCAGCAATGTCCAACGCTAGGCGGCTTTGACACATGGGCTGACCACATAACGGAGCTGATCACCATTGCGCGCGGCACCATGGTCCCTTGTCCTTCCTCAAGCGTTGGGGGCTCGTTCGCCGCACTTGTCCTCGGCCCGCCAACGACACTCCCCTTTCAGCCCTGGACGAACCCGGGCAGGGCCCGCCAAATGCTGTGCTCCTCCTCCTGCAGATCCCGGTAACTAATTTCAGGGCATAGCCCGGCCACGGTGACCGAGCTCGCGGAGAAGACAACGGAGCATCCCATGCGCGCGCCAGCTGTCGGTGTCAAAATAGCTAGATCTCGGGTAGGGGGTATCGAACTGTGAGACTAGAATCGACGATAACAGGAGACGAAGTGGACACGAGTTTACCCAGGTTCGAGCCCTCCTATGGAGGTAATACCCTACGTCCTGCTTGGTTGTATTGATGATGTAAGGGGTTACAGAGTTGATCTACCTCGAGATCGTATATCTAACCCTAGATGAGTTGTTGTATATATACCCTAAAACACGAGGATGGCTAGGGTTTACACATAGTTGGTTACATGCCGAAGAGATAAACTTGCCTAACTGTTACATCAGACGTGGAGCACAAGTCGTGTTTCCCGAAGCTTCCATCTTTGAGATTGGGCCTTCAAATCCTTTGGTGTTCGGTAAGTATCCCTCATAGTCCAGCCCATAACAATAGGTCGGCTATCCGAGGCTCCCCTAATCCAGGAATCCCTCAGTAGCCCCCGAACTTGCCTCCAACGCCAAGGGTCTTCAGCTTCGACTGCTTCATGAACAGAGTCTTCTGCTTGCGAGGTGAGTTCCTTCCCGTCGAATGATAGTTTGGCCTCCGATGACAAGTAGTCTCCCGCATAGTGGCTCATCCGAATACTGTAAATCGATAGGGTTTGAGGCCCAAACGCCAGGGGACGAACAACGGCCCTATGACGACCTTTGTGACAAAAGGTTATGGCCCACCACGACCACTAGACCAGTTGCATAGACTCGATCCACGGTTTGAGGCCGTTTTAATCATCACGATCTATCAAATACCGATCGTGTCCCGTCTTATATGGGATATACGTAACCACGCGCACGCAATGGCTTGCGCGTCTCGGGAAGTGGAGGGATTCACGACACGGTGAGGGGAATCCACATCAACAGACCTCATAAAAAGGAAGGAAAACCCCAAAGGCTTTTTATGCTCTCCATTCGACTTCTCTGCCTCCCATTCCCTTGTGCCTCCAGAGCACAGATCTAGGTCTCTCCGCCCCCACCTTCGAGCTCGGCAATGGCAGGTTCCAATGGCCAGTGGGAAGCTTCCACAGTCACAAATAAGGACATACTCAACCTCAAGAAGGTCGGTTACCTCCCCGCCAACATCCCTCACCGTGCAGCGGAGGAGGGCCAAATGATCCCCACCCCCAGGCCAGGCGAGAGGGTGGTGTTCATCCCCCCCTTCATCAGGGGGTTGAGATTCCCACTTTGCCCCTTCGTCAGGGGGTTACTGTTCTTCTATGGCCTTGACTTCCATGTCCTCTCGCCGAACTCCATCATGCACATATCAGCGTTCATCCTCGTCTGCGAGGCCTTCCTACGCGCCGAGCCGCACTTCGGGCTCTGGCTACAGGTCTTTAATATCAAGCCCAAGTGTGTCGGTGGCAGGCATGCGGACTGTAGCGGGGCAGTCATCGGCAAGCTCGCCCGCGTCGGGTGGTTGTCGGGCACCTTCATCGACACCATCAAAGGATGGCAAAAAGAGTGCTTCTATGTCACCGAACCACGAGAAGAGGGCCAACTCGCCGCCGTCGCAATTAGATCTGGTCCCCCCACCAGAATGGCTTCGTGGCCCGAAAAGGGCCTGGTTTGGGGATCGGACAAAGAGGTGACCGATCCGAAGAAGCGCCTTTGCTCCCTGGTCGAGGGGGGCATCAAGCTAGCCGATGTGGTGCAGGTGATGCTCCGAAGATGCATCCTCCCCTGCCAGTGTCGGGACACTCCCCTGTGGGCTCGAGAACTCAAAGCCGAGCCCATAGTCCAGAATCTCTTCCGCTCTATGCGGGAGAAGTTGTGGAAGGCGCTCTTCAAATCAATGAAGAGCTGGCCTTCCGAGGAGGAGGACAAGGGTCTGCATGCCGCCAAGCCTGATTCCGAGGTACGATATTCCCCAGCTTGGCTTTATTACACAAAGAATTGTTATATCCTCTTATCCGATATGTTTTGGCAGAGATGGTAGAAGAAAGCCATCAACATCAACAGTCCGACTCCTCAGCCCGAAGACGAGAGGACCGGGCTGTTAGCCAAGATGCTCATGGAGAATCCTTAGGAGGCTCCCACGAAGAAAGAGAAGAAGAAGAAACCAGGCCAGGCTGGCCTTCGCATCAGGGGACCAGCCTGATGCTGCATCCGAAGACACCCCCGCCTCCTCAAATTAGGAGGAGGCCAAAGAGGAGGAAGATGAGGAGGAGGAGGTCGAGAGCGAGGGGGAGACAACTCTTCCTACACCAAGAAAAGAGCGGCGTCTTCGGACGCCCTGGGGCAGGTAGCTTCTCCTGCCCCAAAGAGGGTGCGAGAGACGCGGGTGGTCTTGTCCGACGATAGCTCGGACTCGTGCTCCGTGTCCGAAGACCCCGAGGAGGTTCCACGAAGGAGCCTAAGGGTCAAGCCCCCCATCCAGGTTAGGATCTGAAGACCCTCCTACCTATCACAAGTAGATTCAGAGTTTGCTAACACGCAGGTTATTGGTCCTACAACCCCCCATGCGTTATCCCCACTGAGGTGGTATCGGATGGGGAGACCCCGCCCGCCGAACTAGCGGAGAGCGGGGATGCCTCGCACTCCACCACTCCAGGCGCCACGAAGGACGCCATGGATGTGTCTTCCCAGTCTACCCCAATGGAGGCGGACACAGGGGGCGAGGGATATCGCAACATGGACGAAGCTAATGCTTCGACCACCAAAGACTGGGGGACAATGCCCCGACCGGACACTGAGGAGGCCGGACGAGCGGGCGATCAGTCCCCTCCGAGAACATCTCCGGAGCGCACTATGCCTCCAGAGGCACTGGTCCAGTCCCTGGTGGGTGATCAGGAAATCTGATTATCCCCGGAACCGCCGACCAACAGGTGGTCAACCATGGAGGAGGCTCTATCAAGCGCCTCCATCCTCGAGGATCACCGCACCCTTATGGGTGCGGTACTTCAAAGCGTCCAGTCTGTTGATAACGGACTGAAGGAGGCCTTCAAAGGTCTCCTTGCAGGTTTTCAAGTAAGTCACCCAATGTTTATGCAAGGATTTTATTTATTCGTATTGCATACATGGCAGCCCCCGAGCCCTAGGAGAGGTGAACAAGCTCACCTAGGGGCCACATCTAATTCTAATAATGCACTAGAAGCACTTTCAATGTTTAGCATGCTAGGATAAATCGATATATGATCGGATTGTTTATAATTCGGGAAGTGAGTGTTGATGTAATGTATTAACTGTGTGTGTAATGTAGGCTTTGTCATCAGCGGCGGCCAAAAATGGTGCTGAGCTGGACGAGCTACATCGGAAGATCAAGCGCTCCGAGGATGAGGTTCGACGAGGCACAGGCTAAGTCCGAACCAAATCCGAATGCTTTCCCCAAATATTGTCAATGCAGTTTCCTTTTATGTAAAGTTCTATCGTTTTGCAGCTTCGTCGAAAGAGATGGAAAAGCTCAAGGCTGAGCTTCAACGTGCCAAGGACGAAGCGGCCGTCGAGAAGGCGGCGACCAAAGAAGAGGCCATCGCACTCTCCGCCCTATGAGCAACCAGCGATAAGAATCAGGCTCGTGTGGTAGAGATACAGGATGAGTTCAAGGACGCTAGCAAAAAGTGCGAGGCCTTGGAGCAAAAGAATAAGGCAAGCTTGGCCGAACTGTCCACCATGAAATCCGATGTCCAGAAGGAGCGGATGGACATGCGGTTCTACGAGGAGTAAGTGTGCCAAGCCAAGGAAATAGCAGATGGTAAGCCGTACTCCCTAAAGTGCGAATGTTCTGGGCACAGTTCGGAGCCCCTGAACGTCCTCCTCTTCTGGTGGAGTAGCTGAAACACTAATGGAGCCGCACCAGATGGCAGAGCCAGTCAAGAAGGACTTCTACATCTGCTTATGGCCCG
The DNA here is from genome assembly GCA_022496015.1 of Hordeum marinum. Taxonomy (NCBI): domain Eukaryota; kingdom Viridiplantae; phylum Streptophyta; class Magnoliopsida; order Poales; family Poaceae; genus Hordeum; species Hordeum marinum. The sequence goes on along the minus strand of CM039675.1, from coordinate 160,113,468 downwards.
GCGAGCTGCTACCAGGTAGCTACTTTGGCCTGGTGTAGAGACTGATCGCTGCCACGCCCGCCTCGACACCGTCAAGCGCTCCTCCTGCATCGAAGGAGTATAGATGGCCCTTGCCAAGGCCAAAGTGCACTGGCTGGGCTCAATCCAATGAAGGTCACCACCGACCCACCGCCACCCGAGAAGGAGCACCGACGCCTCGAGCTACACTTTGATGGAGTGATGGAGAGTGCTCGGGTGATAGCATCATAGTGTTCGGGTGAAAAATTATTTGAATGAGCTTGTGACGTGTCCAAAGACTCGGGTAAATTTTAATGGTATTAGTATCCGCTCATATATGGTTTTGCATTCCTTTATAACTCCTATGTGGTTGCTTAATACTGAAAGATGCGAGTCGTCGGCTTCAGCCCCCATGTAGATACTGCATGGGGTGTTTATGCCAATGCACTGTGTCCCTTAGCCGTATTATCAGAACCCGAAGGCGGTGTAGTGCGGCAGACTAGGCAATCGGACTATAGTGCTTTATTTCTTTCACTTAACCAAAGGGGCACGAAAAGGACTTCGAGGAGCGTAAGATTAGCCACCAGAGTGTAGTGATGTTCGGACGAGCCATGGCCGAAGCCGACATCATAATGTTTGCACAAAGGGCAAGTTCCTCGTATAACATGGAATAACTACTTATGAGGATTGAAGTATAATACTTCTAGCTTAGGGTTCACAGATCGGATCACGCATACTATGATAGTCCGTTTTCGACTTTCTCCCCTGAGGTGCTTGACCAGACTATCCGGAAGCACAATCGTAGGGGTGCTCCCTTTGCCCTTTTAGCCGAACAAGCAAAACATAAAGGGGCAAGCATAGGAGCCGGACAACCCAACTTAATGACCAAAGACATAGTTTGGAACCGATGCATACAAAGTGAACGCCAAGACGCCGAACACACGATAGTTAAGGCAATTTGTGTTTGAAATCGAACCCCCGGTCTATAAGCTAGTTACCTCAATTCATACCGAACAGGTTCACGAGACGAGGGAGAAAAGAAAAAGTCTGTGCCAAAAATAGGAAAAACGAGGCGTACTTGCGCCACACAATTTTGCATTTCCTCAACAACTCTTATAACTCGGATTGCCGAAGCAACTGTTTACAGGTATGTGAAAGAAAATAAGAAATAAAGTACTACAGGAGTTGTTGGACCAGGCGTCTTCAATTGGTGACCTAACTTCCTCGATATACCCCCTTGCTAGTTGACTCCTTCTCTTGGATGCACCTTGATGGGGTGTTTAGTGTTCGGCAGGCGGATTTTTCTAACAAAATCTTGAAAGGCCGCCGAACTATAGGTGAGCTTTACACCGTAGGCAGGCTATCTTAAGAGCGCGTGCATCTTGTCCGAAGACGTATTGGTGGAAGTAGGTCAGGCCAGCCGAACACCACCCTTATTTCCCCACCGCTTCCCATGGAATTTTAAGTGCAAAGTTGTGCCTCCTCAGCACATACTTTGCTGGTCCAGAAATTGTGCGGTGGGGGGCAAGTCCTTATAGAGGGGAAGAGGAAGGATCCGAGCTTTCGGTCTGAAGCCGAACTCGCTTCCCAGCATTATGTGCCTTTATGGCGGATGTCGGAACTTGCCGATCTTCTTTGTAGCTGAATTCGACCGCTAGGGCCAGTGCATGTTTCTCAGTTCTAAGGGAGTGCTCAGTATTGCCATTGACAATAATAACCCGCTTGGGGCCCGATATCTTGAGCTTGAGGTATGCATAGTGTGGGACCGCATTGAAACGAGCAAACAATATCCATCCAAGCAGCGCGTGATAGCCGCTGCGGAAGGGCACGATGTTGAAGATCAAATCTTCGCTGCGAAAGTTATCGAGTGAGCCAAACATGACCTCTAGAGTTACCGAGCCAATGTATCGGGCCTCAACGCTCAGGATCACTCCTTTGAAGGTAGTGCTGCTGGGTTTGATCCTTGACGGATCAATGCCCATCTTTTTCACCGTATCCGAGTAACTCAGGTTAAGGCTACTTCCTTCGTCCATTAGGACCTTTGTGAGGTGATACCCATATATAATGGGGTCTAGGACGAGGGCCGTTGAACCCCCATGATGGATACTGGTCGGATGACCATGCCGATCGAAGGTGATCGGGTATGCCGACCATGGGTTGTACTTCGGGGCTACGGGTTCCACTGCATGGACTTCCCGGAGGGCGCGCTTCCTATCCTTCTTCGGTATGTGGGTGGCGTATATCATGTTTACTATTTTTACTTTCGGAGGGAACTTCTTCTGTCCGCCACCAATTGGACCCTAAGGCTCATCTTCATCCTCACTGCGCGAGCTTTTTCCCTGGTCTTTGGGTTGTATCTTGCCAGCCTGTTTAAACACCCAGCAATTGTGGTGTGTGTGGTTGGCGGGCTTTTCCGAAGTCCCATGGATTTGGCAAGGCCTTTCCATGATCTTCTCGAGCTGAGTGGGTCCATCACGATTGCATTTAGGGGGAATCTTCCGCTTCCCAGGTCAGGAATTGCAGAATCCGGTATTAACAGCCATGTCATCGGCATCACTATTATTGTGCCAACGCTTATTCTTGTTGCGCTTTTGCTTTGAGTGGCCATCCTGGGCTTCAGGTGACACGGGATCTTCAGAGTTGTGGCTGCGTCTTGCCAGCCAGTTATCTTCGCCCGCGCAAAAGCGGGTCATGAGGGAGGTAAGGGCGGACATAGTTCGAGGCTTGTCCTGGCCTAGCTGGCGGGCCAGCCATTCATCCTGAATATTGTGCTGGAAGAAGGCTATGGCCTCAGCATCCGGACAGTCAACGATTTGGTTTTTCTTAGTCAAGAACTGATTCCAAAACTGCCGAGCAGACTCGCCGGGCTTCTGGACGATGTTGCTGAGATCGTGGAGTCTGGCGGGCGGACATAGGTCCCCTGGAAGTTAGAGCGGAATGCATTTTCCAGGTCTTCCCAGCATCCAATGGAGTTTTCGGGGAGGTTGTTTAACCAGTGGCAAGCTGGCCCCTTAAGCTTAAGAGGGAGGTATTTGATGGCATGGAGATCATCTCCTCACGCCATGTGTATATGGAGAAGGAAGTCCTCGATCCATACAGTTGGGTCAGTGGTCCCGTTGTACTATTTTATATCCACTGGTTTGAACCCTTCGAGGAACTGGTGCCGCATTACCTCATCTATGAAGCACACCCACTGTGCACACGCACTATGAAGCATAGTGGGTGAGTGGCGCCTCTAGCCCGAGCTATGTCCCACCTGTATTTGGCGTCTGTATGGGGCCGGTTGCGTTCCCGGACTCTGTTGTTTTGGTCGAACCATGGTCTGTATTCGCCGCGTAGTCTTTGGATCCATAGATGGATCTAGTGCGGCCTGCTCTGTGATCCAGGTCATCTCGCAGGTCGAACCTGTCATTGGTCTCTAATGGCTCGTTGCTCCGTCTTTGGGGTACTGCTGGTATGTAACCAGCATCGTCGGTCGTCCTGTCTCGACCACGAGGGGGAAGGTCCGGCTTGTCGTATGGAGTACGGTTTGGAGAAGGAGTATCAGTGAGTTCGTCATCGAATTGCGGCAACAACTTTCTCCTAGGGTAGATTTTGGGCTGGTTTGACAGACCAGTGCTGTATACTTCCTTGGCTGAGAGGACTTTCATCCATCGATCATTGAGGTCAGCCTGTTCGGCTTTGAGTGGCCGTTCTTTGGCCTTTAGGCTGCGAGCTGTTTCTATGAGCCATTGCCTGATTTCTTTCTGATCCTCAAGGTTATCAGGGATGTACAAGTCATCGGCTTCCGCTATATCTTCCTCCTTGATGGGGGGAAGGTAATCGTAGCCTTTGGGGTCATTGATGGAATCGGGGTCGTATTGGTCCCACGGCTCTTCTGGACCCTCAAACGGGTGCTCGGGGATATTGGGATTGTCATGATCGGCGGGGGCATTACCGTCCATGTTGCTGACAATAGCTCTTCTTCACTTTTTCTTTTGGACTGCTTATGCGATTTTCGGCGCCTTGATGGCGCATCGCCCGATTTGTCGCCATCATTGTGAGGCGTATTGTCACCGTTGGTGGCAGGAGTATCCACCATGTAGACGTCGTATGTAGAAGTGGCGGCCCAACTCCCAGTGTTAACGGGGGTGGGAGCATGGTCCTCTTCATCCGTGTATTTTGCCTCCTCGGAGGCATAGTCTAGCACGTCGGTTAAGTCTTCGACGGTGTCTATCAAGTGGGTGGTGGGTGGGTCGAAAAATCCGTCCCTGCCCGAACTGTAACCGGGCCGAGCATAGATCGGGGCTGGATCATTGGTGATACTCATCGACGAGAATTGCTCCAAGGCCTCGTCGACCGCTAAGGGCCTGGACGGATCTAGCTGTTCAGAACTCGTGGGGTTAATCCCCTTGAAGCCCACCCCTGGGGAGTGTTCGGAAGGAACGTTTGTCCAGTCGTATGGCTTGATAGCCAGACCGGGATGAGAGATCGGACTGTCGCCATGGATGAGCCCATCGGCCTGTCCGAAAAAGGGGCTCGAGGTTAAAGCCTTAGAGTCCTCAGGGGCTATGGGTGAAGCCGTGAGCCCGATTGGTGAAAATTCGCCTCGAGAGTCGACGGAAAACTCTAAGTTTCTGAATCCGACCTCTTGATCAGGGGTGAAGTTCTCCATGCGGCCTAGCTGGCTGGCGGAATCAGCATGCAGCACAATGCTGCCGAAGGCAAAGATCTGCCCGGGGATGAAAACATCCATGTTGTGGACCTCTTCGTTGATGACAAGGTGAGGCTTCGATTCCATCTCTCTCACAGAGGAACTCTCAATGAAAGCACCAATGTCGGTGTCAAAACCGGCGGATCTCGGGTAGGGGTCCCGAACTATGATACTAGAATCGACAGTAACAGGAGACGAAGGGGACACGAGTTTACCCAGGTTTGGGCCCTCCTATGGAGGTAATACCCTACGTCCTTCTTGGTTGTATTGATGATGTAAGGGGTTACAAAGTTGGTCTACCTCAAGAGCCGTGTTTCTGAAGCTTCCATCTTGGAGATTGGGCCTTCAAATCCTTCGGTGTTCGGTAAGTAGCCCTCATAGTCCGGCCCATAATAGTAGGTTGGTTATCCGAGGACCCCCTAATCCAGGACTCCCTCAGCAGCGTGCGCCCCCGTGACCCAGTGGATCACCAACAACCCGTGCTGACCAGATGCAAGCGCACGACCCTGCACAGGGAGCAAATGGCAGAGGTGTCTAGGCAGGCAAGCAACAACGGTGAAGTCATGCCAGACTGTCGGGGAATCGACTCACGTCAGGAGACACGCGGCCTACCGGGCAACGGCAACAGAGGTAGGCAACTTCACTCTTAGGCTCGACGCAGGAGAGTCTGTGGACTGCGTGCGCAGGGTGCTGCCCCGCCGCCGCTCGGAGGGGCCATTCTAGGCGCCGCGTGGGATGGCTCGGGAAGAGGACCAGGCCCTCATGTGGAGCCCAACGTACCATGCTATGTCGTGCCTAGGGAAGACGACTAGGATCGGGCGCCAGCACCTCCCAAGGGTAGGGGAAGCTCCGAACGTCCTCCCAAAGCCGGGCTTGGGGGCTTCCCCCGAAGGAGCGCCAAGTTTGGATAACGCAAGTGGGAGAAAGACGGAGGATGCCACCGGACCCATGGGGGCGCGACGCGAGCTGTCGCCTTCTCCCCCGCGGGCAAGCATTGATGAGCCAAACCTCGGGGTATTGGGCATAATGCCCTGGGGAAAGGCAGCAAGACACAGGTAACCCGAGCCACCCGCGAAAACTGGAACATCAGCGCAACCTCGGGGGCCAGGCCTCATGAGGCTCTCGAGGTAGCACACAGTCACCGCCCAAATGCCTCACAAGGAGGCTTCAATGACAAAACACCCTTACGGCTACACCAGATACATTGTACTCATGTTTGGGCCGCAGGAGCGCAATCTTGTAGCTACGCGGGGAACAATGCATTCGGGTTTGGGTCGTAAGGGTGCACAATCGAGCAGAAATGCACGCGATGGCTCTTGACGGAGTTGGGAGCTACAGGGCCCGATGGTTGGGGGCTTGCCCAGCTATCTACGGCCGTGACACTCTCACGTAATAATGAGTGGGCTGTATACACCCGGAGCCCTCCAAGGACGCGGAGGGGTTCCTCCCACACAATGTGGTAGCCATAGCTCCGTGCTGGCGGAGAAGTCAACAATGCCCATCAATGTCTATGCCCATGCAACATGGATGCCCTACGCTCAGTGCTGGGGGAAGACGCAGACTATCCTAGGTGATGGACGCGATATTTGCTTGCTTTCTTTTTGTGTTCAAGTTGCCAACTTTTGAAACGAAGTTTAAAGGGCTCAGAGATCTAAATTTAAAAGAAAAAGGGGAAGGGACTTTATCTTGTTACTTTCGCTTTTTATCAATCTTGAGTTCTCTTTCTTCTGGATCGGCGTTTTTTAAGGGGCCCCAAATTGAGGCCCTACCCGGGGCATCCCGGGCCAAGATAGCAAGACCTTGTCGCCTCAGGGACTCGCAACTTTCACGACTGACCCTCGCTTAGGGGTTCCCATCGTGGCATGACGTTGCAACATGGAGTCTCATGGCCCCCAAAGCTTGGGCCTCCTGAGGCAAAGCCCATCAAAACGGAATGGGGGCCGATCGAGCATCAAGGGGGGCTCGTGAGCACCGCGCCTCAGGAGCCTTACCGGTCACAAAGACACTTGGCAGCATCGATGCCGTCCTTGGTGATCCAGTCGACATTGAGGGTGCTATGGCCTCACCTCGTGGTTGCGTCCTCGGTGATCCGGCAGTATACCATGGTGGTAGGGAAATGTGCGGTACTGGGACTCGTCGACGTAGAGATGCTTGAGTGTCGAAGGGGACTCCTGAGCAGTGCGCCTCAGGAGACTCACCGGTCATATAGCCACTCAGCATCCTCGATGCCATCCTTGGTGATCCGGCCGACATCAAGGGTGTTGGGTTCTCACCTTGTGGTTGCGACCTTGGCCAGTCATATACCACGGCGGTAGAGAATTGCGTGGGACTGGGACCTGCAGACACAGAGCGCGGAAAAGGACCCCAGTTCGCCTCGCCCGTAAGCAAGGAGGAAGCGTCCCAGGCAGAGCAGCAGAGTATCTGGACAACCTGACCATGCAGCAAAATCATCCGCGACCCACGAGCTAAGTACACTATTGAATCAAGCATGAACTTCCTAATTTAACAGCGCTTCAAGGGTGAGGCAAGGCTTGTGCCTACTGATGTGAGTACGCAGGTACTACGGGACAACTGCGCGCGATTACTAACACCCCACGGATCTCGAGCGACAGGGGAGGCGACATGAGAACAAAGGCCCGGCGGTGACGGGCTGCCAATCCACAAGCCTGGGCTGGCAACCACGGGACCCCCCTCAGGAGGGGGGACTTCACGAGGATCTGGCTAGCTGCCTCCATTAGGCCGCGTCGATGGAGGCCCCAGACAGGCATGAGGAAATTAAATCGCAGAAATACGGGCGGTCTACGACAAATCAAGGGCGAGAAGTAAAATGTAGGTAATGCGCAAAAGGTTAACGCCCACGAGGGTCAAGTTCGCTTTAAGGTGTTACATGTACCAGGAGGAAGGATCAAGGGAATCTAAGTGGAGGAGTCATTGTCGCTGCCCGAGCCGACGGTCGCCATAGTGCTGGAACCACCTTCTCCGTCGGGAGGGGGCGCCCGGATGAATTGCGTGACCAGGGCATCCATGTGTGGGCGCACCTCGTCCCAGAGAGGCCTCGGGAGCCCCTCAGGCACACGCTCCACCACGCGCTGATGGTCGAGCTGCGGGGCGAGGCGGCGCAAGTTGGAGAAGACGTGCGTCGACGCCAGCTCCAGGAGGTCCCGTGCGTCAGCCTCACTGTCCTCGTGCATGCGGGAGACGCCAGCCTCCAGTGCCTCCACCACCTGGCGGAAGAAGTCAAGGTAGCCCGTGTTGCCCTGCAGGTTGGGGAGGGCGGGGGCATCCCCGACGAATCATTCGACCGCGCGAGCCACGCGGCGGGCAATGTCGAAGTATAGCTTCACCCGCTGGGACTCTAGCATCTTGGCGTAGACCGCCTCGTTGCGTGCGACCTGCACGGCGTCGGCCACTTCTTGGACCTGGGCTTGAAGTTCCGCAAGCTCCGCCTTCGCCTCCGCCTCACCCCTGAGGGCGACCAAGAAGGCGGTGTCGACGGTCGCCAGCTGGGCGCGCAACACGTCTGCCTCCTCCTCGATCTCGACGCGCTTGCGTTTCTTCGCCGACGACGCCCTGGAAGAAGGAGACAGTCAAGCCCGACGCATTGGATGTGTCAAGCGAAGAAAGAGGAAGGCGTCGGAACACTTAGTCCCCAACCATGGTCCAGCGCTGGCGGACCCGTGCTGGCTCCGGTGCCCCGCCACCGCTACATGCAGAGGGAGGCAAGGGGGCTGACGGCCCCGCATGCTCCCCTGCACCGGGGGTGCCTCCACCGGACGCCATGAAGAAAGGGATAAGCTGGGGAGAGGAAGAGGGTTTTCTCAGGAGTTGAGGAAAACAGGTAGATACTTCGAGGCAACTAGGTTATGTCGCGAGGAGGCGGATTTATATGTAATACCAAGACCATGAAGCATCATGGAAGAGCAGGCGACGTACGCCCCTGGGGATCCGAAAGGGCCGACTCAATTGATGCGCGGCTTTGCCGCACGTCGCCTCGCTTGATGCTGTCAGGTCAAATCCATGTGGTCCGAGAGCCAAAAGCTCAAGGAATCGACATCATTCAAGGAATTGAATGATGGCTAGTGTTGGCATGGGCGTCATGTCGGTTTGACTTGGGCGACCCTTGATGCCTTCAAGGAGCGGCGGCGCCGCCACACGGGTCTGACACGTGAGAAGCCTAGCCCGCAGGCATTCAGGGCCCGCGGCGCTCCGAGCCATCCTCAAAGCTTCGCTTTGAAGCCATCTTGAGCGCGCCTTGGGCCCGAGGGCTACTGTCGGCTTTCTAGGAATGGGGGTACCTAGTCCTGCCTGCCTACGGCCCAAGGCATGTCCCACTTCGTCAGCCAGGCAAGGCCTGATGCGGCATTACTCAAGACAAGGCCCACACGGGGACCATGGGCTCGTGAGGAAGAACGACATCAAGACCCGCAAGGATGAGTCTCCTCAGCCCCCCCCGAGGGGCGGAGATCACTATGCAAGGCCCGACCTCAGGAGTCATGGGTGATGCAAGGAAGGACAGGCAGGCGCCAGCACGCCAGGCGGCACAGTTTCCTCTTTGGTGCAAAGGGAGCAAGCACATACGCGGGTTCCTAAAGCGCCGCCCAAAGGTTTCCATTCCGATGCAACAAGACCACGACCGCCAGCCCTGCAGGGTGGATGTCATTGCCGAGCCCACCATTGCATCTCTATCAGCTACTTTGCAGGCGAAGACTGCCTTTGGACAGGGTGTGGATGTACTCCTGTCCCCCTTCAAAATTGGCCGTTGTGGGATTCCTTCCCTCCATTGAGATAGGGGAAGAGGACCCAGTTTGCCGCTATATATAGAATCTAGGTCACACCATAGAGAGGACTGATCCCGATCCTATCGAACACTTAGCCGCTCCACTCACCACCGCAAGGCAGAGAGTCAAGAACACACATTGAGCGCTCTCGGGAGGCTCAAGTCCATTGTATTAGTTAATCCACCAAAACGTCCACGAGAGGCAATCCAAAATAGTAGGAGTAGGGTATTACGCTTCACATCGGCTCGAACCTGGGTAAACTGCCATGTTCATCTTCTTCCTCATCATCGAACGAGTTCACCATTGTGTCCATCGAGTAGCGAGCTAGGTTGGGTGGGGCCGTAGGGAAACCTTCGCACACGCCCCTGTGTTTGAACCTTAAGGATTTTGCGGAGCCTGAAATCCGACAACGGTAACATAGACAAAAGAAAATATGAAGAAGGCCATGGGCTATTCCTTGGTATTCCAAGGATGCCACTAGATAGGAAATGAAAATATATCAAGAATATACCTAAAGATCATGCAAAACTATGGAGTATAGCTCCCACAAGTCACAAAACAATCATACTCACAATCTGTCCATAAACAACAACATGTCATCTTGCAACACACACTACCAGAGTGACAACAAGTTTCAAGTCACCACCAAGGAAAGTACATGAAGTATACAACATGCTTAACTATTCATACAACCACAACAATCTGATAGGAAGCATGGATCAATGACAATTAAGCTCACAAGATGGCATCTTGAATCCATTTTTAGGGACTTGTGGATATTCCAGTTTTACAGAATCAGAGTTAACATGATGGCATATTGACAACAACAATTACATATGCTAGAGAAAATTTCATGCCATCAGAATTAACAGGGTGATAGAGGGCAACATGTACTTCAATTAACTACATTATGGCAACATCAAAATATGCATATATCAATGGCTATCATCTCCACAACATGGCATATTGAGAATATCAGTTCTCCAGAATTGGAGAAATTCAACAAGTGGCAAAAAGGGCAATTTTAACAGAATTACATGTTTGACAACAATTTAAAATAGGATGCAATAGTTCTACCTACAAGCACTTGGCACAAACTAACAAAGGACAACAGGCTCATCAATTCATAACATTCTGCCAACCTCAAAGGAGCAATGGATTCATGGGAATCATCAAGACAATGTCACGGCGCACAAGGAGCAAGAATAGAAGTGCAAAAAGTAGTACGCATACACTGAATCTAAGGCCAGAGCACGGAGGCACGAACTTGGCATGAAGATAGCTACGAGTATGGGGCATTAGAGCTCGAGGGATTTGGTAAGGAGGGAGAGGGGTATACCTAGGTCGTTGGGGACGTTGGGGATGAAGTGGAGCGACGGTAGAGAGTCGAAGAACTTGACATTTTTCCATATATGAGAAGAAGATGAAGAAGAGGTCGAGGACGACAAAGATCTGGGCCTTGGCGCACTCCCAGACGTCGAGGAAGAGGAGGTGCAGCAAGGAGAACGATACACAATGTGGAGGTCACCCTGAGCTCGAGCTCTTGCTCGGCCAGAGCATGGTGGGCGCGGCGACTGAGGGAGTCCTGGATTAAGGGGTCCTCGGGAAGCCGACCTATTCTTATGGGCCGGATTATATGGGCTACTTACCGCCTGGGAGATTTGAAGGCCCAGTTGCCAAGATAGAAGCTTTGAGAAGCATGTCTTGCGCTCCATGTTTGATGTAGCAAATAAGCATGTTTATCTCTTCAGCATGTAACCAACCATGTGTAAACCCTAGGCATCCTTGGCGTCTATATAAGCCGGAGGGTTTTAGGGTATAGGGACAGAACAACTCATCTAGGGTTAGCTATTCGATCACGTGGTAGATCAACTCTATAACCCCCCATATCATCAATACAACCAAGCGTGTCATAGGGTATTACCTCCATAGGAGGGCCCGTACTTGGGTAAATCTGTGTCCCCTTCGTCTCGTGTTACCATTGATTCTAGTCTCATAGTTCGGGACCCCCTACCCGAGATCCACCGGTTTTGATACCGACATTGGTGCTTTCATTGAGAGTTCCTCTGTGAGCAAGATAGAGTCGATGTCTCGCCTTGTCATCAATAAAGAGGTCCGTAACATGGACACTTTCGTCCTCGAACAGATATTCGCCTTTGGCAGCGTTGTGCTACACGCTGATGCCACTGGCCATCTAGGTCGTGTTGAGAGCTTCGCCCCTGATCGAGAGGTAAGATTCGGAAACTTAGAGTTCTCCGTAGACTCTCGGGGTGACTTGTTGTTAATCAGGCTCGCAGCTTCGCCTGTAGCACCCGAGGACTCTTAGGCTTTAACCTCGAGCCCCTTCTTCGGACATGCTAATGGGGTCACCCATGGCGATGGACCGAAATCCTATCCTGGTCCGGCCATTGAGCCAGATGACCGTACACGTGTTCTTGCCGAACACTCCCCATGTCCGAACGCCTTGGAGGTTAACTCCGCAAATCCCAAACAACTCGATCCAATCGTCCCCTCAGCGGTTGACGAGTCCACAGATTGGATCTCATCGATGAAGATCACCGATGATCCAACCTCGATCTATGCTCAGTTTGGTTACGATGCGGGTACGGACGAATTTTTCCTCCCACCCACCACCCACTTGATAGCCACTGTCGAAGATTTAACCGACATGTTGGACTATGCCTCCGAGGAGGCAGAATACATGGTTGAAGAAGACCATGCTCCCACCCCCAGTAACACCGTGAGGTGGGCCGCTACTTCCACATATGATGTCTACATGGTAGATACTCCTACCACTAACGGCGATAATACACCTAATAACGATGGCGACAAGTCGGGCGACCCGCCGCCAAGGCGCCGGAAACCGCATAACCGGTCCAAAGGCAAAAAGGGAAGGAAAGATATTATCGACAATAGGGACGATAACACCCCCACTGACCATGGCAATCCCTATATCCCCGAACACCCTTAGAAGGTCTAGAAGGGCCTGAGGACCAGAACAACCCCGATAACGTCAATGCTTCCGAAGACGATAACTACCTTCCCTCCCGTCGAGGAGGAAGATATACCAGAAGTCGATGACTTGTATATCCCTAATAACCTCGAAGATCAGGAAGAAATTAGGCAACGACTCATAGCAATGGCTCGCAGCTTGAAAGCTAAAGAACGACAACTCAAAGCGGAACATGATGACCTCAATGATCGATGGACAAAAGTCCTCTCAGTGGAGCAAGTATACGGCACCGATCTGTCGAACCAGCCTAAAAGCTACCCATGGAGGAGGCTGCTGCCGCAATTCGATGACGAACTCACTGATACTCCGTCTTCAAACCGTACTCCATACGACAAGCCGGAGTGCCCCCCTCGTGGTCGGGACAGGATGACAGACGACACCGGTTACATACCGGCAATGCCCCGAAGACGGGGTAAGGAGCCATTAGAGCCTAATGACAAGTTTGACCTGCGAGATGACCTGGATCACAGAGCAGGCCATACAAGATCCATCTACGGATCCAGAGAGTACTCACCCAATAGATGGGGCGGGTACAAACGATGGTTCGACCAAAACAACAGGGTTCAGGAGCGCAACCGGATGCATACACACATCGAATGCAGGCATGACATACCATGGGTCAGAGGCGCCGCTCACCCACTGTGCTACACATATGAGTTAATGCGACATCAATTCCTGGAGGGGTTCAAACCTATGAATATAGAACAATATGATGGGACTACTGACCCAACCGTATGGATTGAGGACTTCCTCCTCCATATCCACATGGCGTGATGAGACGATCTCCATGCTTTCAAATATCTACCTCTTATGTTTAAGGGACCAGCTCGACACTGGTTAAACAACCTCCCCGAAAACTCCATTGGATGCTAGGAGGACTTGGAAGATGCGTTCCGCTCTAACTTCCAGGGAACCTATGTCCGCCCGTCGGACTCTTCCGATCTCAACAACGTCATCCAGAAGCCCAACGAGTTTGCTCGGCTATTCTGGAATCGATTCTTGACTAAGAAGAACCAAATTGTCAACTGTCCGGATGCTGAGGCCATAGCCTCCTTCCGTCACAATATTCGGGATGAATGACTGGCCCGCCAGCTAGGCTAGGACAAACCTCAGACCATGTCTGCCCTTACCACCCTCATGACCTGCCTTTGGGCAGGCGAAGACAATTGGCTGGCAAGACACAACCACAATTCCGAAGATCCCGTGGCATCTGAAGCTCGGGATGGCAACGGAAAACCAAAGCGCAATAAGAATAAGCACCGACACAATAATAGCGATGCTGATGACACGACTGTAAATGCCGGATTCCGCAACTCCCGACCTGGGTAGCAGAAGAAGCCTCCTAAAGGCAATCGCGACGGACCCACTCAGCTAGAGAAGATCATGGAAAGGCCTTGCTAGATCCATGGGACTTCGGAGAAGCCCACCAACCATACACACCGCAACTACTGAGTGTTTTAACAGGATGGCAAGATACCACCCTAGGACCAAGGCAAAAGCTCTTGCAGCGAGGACGGGGATGAGCCTCGGGGTCCAATTGGTGGCGGACAGAAGAAATTTCCTCCCAAAGTCAAAACAGTGAATATGATATACACCACCCATATAGCTAAGAAGGAGAGGAAGGCGCCCTTCGGGAGGTCTACGCTATGGAACCCGTAGCCCCGAAGTACAACCCATGGTCGGCATACCCGATCACCTTTGATCGGCGCTATCACCCGGCCAGTATCCATCACAGAGGTTCGGCAGCCCTCGTCCTAGACCCCATTATAGATGGGTATCACCTCACAAAAGTCCTAATGGACGGAGGAAGTAGCCTTAACATGATTTACTCAGATACGGTGAAAAAGATGGGCATAATCCATCAAGGATCAAACACAGTAGCACTACCTTCAAAGGAGTGATCCCAGGCATTGAGGCCCGATGTACGGGTTTCGTAACCCTAGAAGTTGTGTTCGGCTCGCGCGATCACTTCGTAGGGAAGACTTGACCTTCGACATTGTGCCCTTCCGCAGCGGCTATCACGTGCTGCTTGGTTTGACAACGTTCGCTTGTTTCCACGCAGTCCCACACTACACATACCTCAAGCTCAAGATGTCGGGCCCCAAGGGGGTCATTACTGTTAATGGCAATACAAAGCGCTCCCTTAGAACAGAGGAACATGCACTGGTCCTAGCGGCCGAATTTAGCTACAAAGAATATCGGCAAGTTCCGGCATCCGCCATAAAGGCAGACAAGGCTGGGAAACGAGTTTGGCTTCAGACTGAAAACTCAGATCCATCCTCCTCCCTTCAATAGGGACTCGCCCCTACCGCACAACCTTAATACCAGCAAAGTACGTGCTGAGGAGGCACAACTTCGCACTTAAGATTCCATGTGTAGCAATGGGGAAATAAAGATGGGTGTTAGGCTGGCCTGAACCTCTACCATCAACACGTCTTCGGACCAAATGCAGGCGCTCCTAAAAGAGCCTGACTATGGTGTGAAGCTCACCTATAATTCGGCAGCCTCTCAAGACCTTGTTTGCAAGATCCGACTGCCGAACACTAACACCCATAGAGGTGCATCTAATAGCAGGAGTCAACTAGCAACAGGGCATATCGAGGACGTCAGGTTATCAATTGAAGACCCCTGGTACAACAACTCCTGTATATTTTTATTTCTTTCACATACCTATAAACAGTTGCTTCAGCAATCCGTGATATAAGAGTTGTTGAAAAAATGTAAATTGCATGGCACAAGTTTGCCGCATCTGTCCTTTTTTCGGCGCATATTTTTTCCTCTCTCCCTCTTCTCGTGGACCTGTTTGGTATGATGCGAGGTAACCGGCTAATAGACCAGGGGCTTGAGTTTAAAAACAATTTGCCTTATCTATCATGTGTTTGACATCTTGGTGTTTGCTTTATATGCATTGGTTCCGAACTATGTCTTTGGTCAATAAGTTGGGTTGCCCGGCTCTTGTGCTTGCCCCTTTACGTTCGCTCGTTTGGCTAAAAGGGCAAAGGGAGCACCCCTGCGATTGTGCTTCTGGATAGTCTGGTCAAGCACCTCAAGGGAGAAAGCCGAAAACAGACTATCATAGTGTGCGAGATCTGGTCTGTGAACCCCGAGCTGGAAGTATTATACTTCAATACTCATAAGCGGTTATTCCATGTTATGCGAGGAACTTGCCCTTTGTGCAAACATTGTGATACCGGCTTTGGCCACGGTTCGTCCGAACATCACAACACTTCGGTGGCTAATCATACGCTTCCGGTAGTCCTCTTCGTGCCCCTACGGCTAAGTGAAAGAAATAAAGCACTATAGTCTGATTGCCTAGTCTGCCGCACTGTACCGCCTTCGGGTTCCGATAATTCGGCTAAGGGACATAGTGCATTGGCATAGACACCCCATGTAGTATCTACATGGGGGCTGAAGCCGACGACTCGCATCTTTCAGTATTAAACAACCACATAGGAGTTATAAAGGAATGCAAACAATATAAGAACAAATACTAATGTCATCAAAAGTTTGGACAAGTCTTCGAACGCGTTATAGTTCATTCAAATAAATGATCTCCCGGACACTGGGACGCTATCACCTGACCACTCTCCATCACTCCATCAAAGTACATCTCAGGGCGTCTATGCTCTTTCCCGGGAGGCGACAGGGCGGTGGCTATCTTCATCGGATCCAGCCCCGGCCAGTGCACCTTTGCCCTTGCGAGGGCCATCCGGACTCCCTCGATGGAGGAGGAGCGCTTGACGGTGTCGAGGCGGGGCGAAGCAGCAATCAACCTCTGCACCAGGCCAAAGTAGCTGCCTGGCAGTGGCTCGCCGAGCCATAAGCGGATAAAGATATCCTTCATGGCCGGCTCCGCCATCTGGTGCAGCTCCATCAATTGTTTCAGCTGCTCCACTAGAAGAGGAGGACACTCGGGGGCTCCGAGCTGTGCCCAGAACAGCCGAGCTTCATCTCCTTCTCCCCGCGAGGCGAACAGCTGATTGACGTCCGCCACGCTCTTCTAGAGGTTGGAGGATGCACCTGAGGATCGCCACACCCGGGTAAGCAATGCAAATTTTCTATCCCCGAATACGCACTTTAGTGAGTACATCTTACCATCTGCTATGTCCTTGGCTTGGCGCACTTGCTCCTCGTAGAACCATCCGTCCATCCGCTCCTTCTTGAGTTCGGTTTTTAAAGTGGACAGTTCAGCCGAGCCCGCCTTATTCTTCTGCTCCAAGGCCTTGCATCTTTGACTAGCGTCCTTGAGATCTTGATGAACCTCTTCCATGCGAGCCTCATGCTTGCCATTGGTGGCCCGTATGGAAGAAAGGGAGAGAATCGTTTCTTTAGCAGCCTCCCTCTCGGCGGCCGCTTCATCCTTCACGCACTAGAGCTCAGCCTTGAGCCTCTCCATCTCCTTCGCCAAGGCTGCGCGTATATTATACAAGGTGAAAAAAGCTGCATTAACAGTATTCAGATGATACAGAGTTCAAACAAAGGCATTCGAATTTTGTTTTGACATACCTTAAGCCTCGTTGAATCTTCGGTTAAGGGCCTCTACTTCGTCTTCGGAGCGCTTAAGCTTTTGATTTAGCTCGTCCAGCTCAGCACCATTTCTCGCCACCGCCGATGATGAAGCCTGCATTACACACATAGTTGATATATTACATGGGTTCTCAATTCCTGAATCATAATCAATCCGATCATATGTTGAGTTATTCTAACATGCCGGACACTTAAAGTGTATCTAGTTTGTATTAGACACAGGAGTGACCCCTAGGTGAGCTTTTTCACCTCACCTAGGGCTCGGGGGCTGCCATGTATATAATACGAATAAATAAAAACATTGCAAATAAGAACATCGGGCGACTTACTTGAAAACCCGTAAGGAGACCTTTGAAGGCCTCCTTCAATCTGCTGTCAACGGACTGGATGCTCTGCAATACCACACTCATAAGGGTGCGGTGATCCTCAGGGATGGAGGCGCTCAATAGAGCCTCCTCCATGACCGACCACCTATTGGTCGGTGGTGCCGGTGATGATCGGATATCCCGATCACCTACCGGGGATTGAACCGCTGCCTCCGAAGGCATAGTGTGATCCGAAGATGTTTTCGGAGGGGACTGAGCACCCGCTCGTATGACCTCCTCGGTGTCCGGGAGGGGCGTCACCCCCGGTCTTCAGTGATCGAGGCGTCAGCCTCAGCCATGGTACGGTCTCTGTCGGGACCCCGATCCTAAGCCATAAGAATCCAGCCTATAACACATCACATCACTTTGTGGCCTCACGCACGGTTATCTCCACGACTGCCACCTTACCTGGGCTGGGACCATTTGCGTCTTTTGATTCATGTATGTGAATGTGTTGCTAGGATTCAAATGTCAAAGAATCCGGGCCGACATGACTAGTCGTAGAACCCAAGTGGCACATCCATACAGGGACAGGCATACGTAAACCAGCAATGCAGGTGTCGATCTCTAGCGTGTGTAGACGAGTCATACCAAGCTACAAGGACTCCATTATGCCATGGGACATAAATGTTATCACTGCATGTAGACGAGTCGTAGCAGGCTACAGGGACTCCATTACATTGCGAGACATTTCCCGAAAGGACATACACATCAGCAAAGAAGGATACACACCAGCCAATCAATGTGTCCGGAGCAGTAGCAAGCTACCAAGGCTCGGTGGAAGCACAAAGAGGCATTTCCCCATATAGAGTACTAATAAAGACACACAACTAGGTGTCGAACCCCATACATACCGTTGCATGTCACACGTACGCACGACATGCTCGATATGCATAGATACAACTATGGCATCACAACATAACCATACAACATTACAACATTTATTTAGAAGGCTCGGAAGAGCCAACACAATAAGATATTACAAGAAGGGGTCACAAGACCCAACATTCAAAGCATTCAAACAAACTAGCGGAAGTTAAACATGTCTGGGTACAGACATCTACAAAAGTGGCTGGAGGAGCCTGAAAAGCTACAACGACCCTAGCAAAGGGACCAGACCTCTGTCTAGGATTCCAAAGCTAATCCGGTTAACATCGAGCTTCACGTTGTAAGAATCAGTAATGAGACTGATGTCTCCTCTGCAAAAACATAAATTAAGCAAACGTGAGTACAAAGGTACTCAACAAGACTTACATTAGACCTAGCTACATATGCACCATTTTCAACAAAGGGGGTTGTGGAGTTTATTGCAGCAAGCCAACTCTCACTCCTGGCTAACCTATACTACGACTGCAAGCACTTTCATCGAGGTGGGATAGCGTAAACAAGTCCACATATTCACCAATCAATACACCACTATGGATCCACTCCCGTCTCCCTACGAGAAGGCCATCCATAGCACTCACGCTTATCTTGCGCATTTTAGAGGTATCCATTCCACTTATCTATGAAACACATAAGTTATCCAAGTAGTCCATATCCGAGGACACGGCTATTCGAATAGATTCATAACCCTGCAGGGGTGTACTTACTCACACACGCTCTCGCCACTTATCGCCATGTGCACGAAAAAGGCACCTCGACAACCTTCAAGTGGAAGCCCAGTGAGGAAGTCGGCCACGACCGTCAATAACACAAGACCCTAGTCCAGGTTTATTGCCTATTTGAGACTGAACCCACACGGAAGTCCGGCCGAAGTTTCTTCCCTAGCCCAGGTAAAACAGGTGAGGTTTACTTTTATTTTCTTTCTGTTTTTTTATTTTTTATATTCTATCTTGATTTGATTCCAAGTAAATCATCCTTTTTGAAAATTCTGAAAACTTATTTCTGTGGTCAAGTGGATTATTCCACACACAAAGAACATTTTGTTTTCTATTTTATACAAATTTAATTATTTATGAAAACCAAAGGTAGCTAAATAATTCCTACAATATTTTTCATTGGTTTCACATATTTCTTTTGAAACCTATAATTTGTTGGTTTGAACGAGTTATTTTATTTAAGGTAAATCCCATTGGATAGGATTTTATGAAGGGCATTTTGGGTTCACTGAAAATTCACAAGTATTAGAATTGTTTGGTGAGGTGAAGTGCCAGGGTTTCTGTTAATCCCCATTTCATGTTGAAGAAAAATTAAACATGATGCCATGATGCACATGCAATGACATGCAGAGCCTAAGCTAGGGCTGTGACAACTCACCCCCACTAAACAAGAATCTCGTCCTGAGATTCAAGCATAGGGTAAGAGAACAGAGGGAACACTAACTACCACAACCTTCTTGATCCACGTGCCCTCCTCGCAGCTATTGTTTCATTGCATCAAGTTGATCTTGACATCTTTGACTTCGGGAGCTTCATCCAACAAAAAGACAACAGTGATAGAGAGCTCTACAAGAATCGATCTTTACGAAGATCGGGCAACTCATGATCAACTCATGGAATGAGATGTGGTAACATCTCTCGAGCTGAGACACAAAACACACGTCGAGAACAACGAATGAGGCAACTGACGGAGGTCCAATTGGTAGGCAACAATCCCACGCTAAAACATATGTTCAATGGGTTTCTAAGTAGCGAGGAGTTAATTGCCATGATTCCTTGACGAGACATCTCAGGGAAGGTGACTCGTAGGATTATCCCCTAAGTGGCAAAAAGAATTACTTTTGATACATAGATCATTGAAACTCTTCATACCAACCTAAGGCAATTCACAAGTGATCGTTGGAAGGAATTCAAAGAATGTCATACTCAGATCGGAGGGAAACTAGAGTTATAAAACAACTAGGCATTGAAACGCACATTCCAGTTAAAACCGAGAGTATAACCCAGTGTCTGAGCATGCTCTAAAGAACTTGAGCATTTCCATATTCATCAGGGTTTTTACCAACATCCGTGCCAAGGATCCTAGCAACACCTCATACTACCATGATGAATAATGATGGAGGATGCAGATGCAAAGGAAGACAACACTTTCTCAGATTTCACCTTAGCTATGCCATGGGAGCGAAATCTGGATGATCGACCGAGAGACATTTAGCACTCCGCTTCTAATGTTCTCCTTGATGAAATAGCATAACCTAATTATAGCTAACGTTTGTTATCTAGAACATCAAGTAAAAAGGTCAGACTTCGGGATCTCAAAGGGTCCATGAGGAACAACTTCTGAATAAGTCATATGAAATCCTCATGGGGAAGTGGCTAAGTTGCTGATACAAGATATTATAACAATAGGTCTTCCGGCTAGGTGCGTTAGCCACAACATCACTTTACAGGGTTACAAAGAGACCAATATTATAATTCTTGGAAAACATGCCAACCATCATATCTGCCCGAGATTCAGATATGGTTGGTGTCCGAATATTCCGGACTCGGCATGTCTGAAAGTGAAAGGTTGCAACACAAATCGAAGAGATGATGTTGCAAGATTCTTGGGAAATGAAATACGGAAGCCAACTCCAAAACATGAGCTGGATTGCAAGACACATGTGAACACGAAGTCCAGGACAAGCATGACTACATGGTATTACAACAAAACACTATCAAGTTCGGGTTAGACCATCATTGGGGGTAACGAAGCCTTGTGTACGTCCGTCTGAGCTCTTCAGGAATAACACTTAACTTCTTCTCCTTAACAAGACAAACAGTGGGCTGATGTGCTAGGAAATTCATATGGACTGGAGGTAGCGAGCCTATCACGCCATAGAATACTTCTCACATGCAGGATTGACTTGGGATGATTCTAGAGGAGACAAAATAACTTTTCCGAAAGTCATGGAGGCAACTTGCACCAAATGCACGTGAACTTTGAGTAAGTCACTTCTTACACCAAACATATACTTCATGTACATGACACGAAGATATTGCCTACAAAGTTTCCAACAACAGCTTAATGTCCATCATTAATCATGGTACAGATGAAGATGTTGTCGATGGGATCAACAACAACTCATCATAATATCCATATGGACGGAATTCCACAACTATGAAAACAAGGTGATAGCATTGGTCAGGCCAAAAGATATAATGGTGTATGCTCGAGGAATATCCACGAGTAGAAAAACATTAGGAAAAAATCTTTGGTTCTGTTTGATTTGTCGATAGCCCAACTCAAATCAATGGTTGTACAAGATGATAGGTGCATCAATTTGCTACAAGGATCAATCGATGAAGATATCATATTTCTTCTACACACACAAGAACAAAAACACAAGATATCCCTTTGACATGAGCTAAGTTAGATCAAGCTTTTATCTTCCAACTCTCCAGGTTGTTATTTATCTTGACCAACTAACGCAGGGTATCCAACATAGAGTCTTGGAGAAGGGTGATTTATAGAAAAACCATCGTGATCACGAACTCAACATAATGGTCAAGGAACACCTTGGTAATACTTCCGTGAAGATATTCGGAAGATCACAATCCACTGATATGTTATCAAGCTCAAGAACAATCTTGCTTTTCAAGTCATGTTGATATGATCAACAGAGTGAAGGATTGACATAATCCTAACTCGTTGATCGAAAAGTGCACCATGAAAGATGGACTAGGTAGAACAGTCAATCTTAGGATGACAACCCAATGACCATCACACTAAGAATGAGATTAATGTCCATTAACTACCAAGCAACAAAGTTGCTAGGAGTATTGATTACGCACATCACGATTCACTTGTTAATGTTCTAGTTACAGAGAACACAACCGGGGAATGAATGATGATGGAGAGAAGTATCACTACGTCAAGATTTCATAAGAGGGAGTGCAGTTCCCATGATAATCTTGACATGAAGAGGGTAATACGTCAAGGTAGATCAGAACAAAAGCTGGATTGGCATTTTGATCTGCGGAATACAACTGCTTTGACCCAATCCTAGAAATGGATGAGGTACTCGAGTTCGCTTCTCCTAGTCACTTTGAAATAGAATGGTTTGACGGACCACAAGAATAATATGCGTCGATGAAAATGGATGCGCAATTACCCTTGCCTATCCATTGATAGATGGAGGCCAGAATACAATTGAAGAGGGGCAACTCAAGAACACATGATTTTTCTCGAGTTGTAGATGCATGGATTGAATATGTCAAACGGAGTTCAACATGTTTCTTCCAGATAACCCGTGCAAAAAGGAAAGAATTGGTAGGCTCACCACTATGAAATGGAGGACTCATCACGAGCACTCTTGTTGTGATATTAAGATCACAAGGAACTTCTGCCATAATGGATCATGGTATTGGAAGAATGATATACCACGGACCTTGAAGACTATAACAAGGTTACTAATATCCTAAAGGAACGAGCAAATACTATCAACGGGAGTGAGCAGAATGATCCTTGGGTTCATGAACCCAGAAATAGAGTACCTACTGACTAAGTAGCATCACAACATGCTTTCGATAACGATGACCAGAATTATCACACTAGGAACAGAAGACACCACTAAACTGTTGGGTGCTTCACTTGAATAACACGGTTTCCTAAACACCTTCATCAAACACGTCGAGGTAATATAGTATGTCAACTCAACAATTAGTGTGCTTTGTATGGCCTGAAAGACATTGACTCAAGATGAAAGAATTTTGCAATTGCATCAGGTAATTTAGAAACCTTGGATAACTCGGACATCATAACGGCTGTACGGGCATGAAATATGAGGCAACTTGCACAAGAAAAATGAAAACATGATATTGAATTCTTATGGAGACACTAATCCAGGAAGACAACAACTTTCCTATAGGTCTCCAACATAGTAACTCGTCATCCTAATAGATAGATGAGAAGGCCTAGTTCTTAAACCCCGTAGAAAAGAAGAGGGTGACTCAGAATTAGAATGACACAAGGAAGGGGTAAAAAGAGCCTTACGTTCCCTTCCACAATCAATTCCTTTATATAACTAAATCAGTTCTAGACTCAACATCGACCAGTTTGGCTTGGTAATCCTACAGGCAGTCAAGCTCTGATACCAAAGCTGTCGGGACCCTGATCCTAAGCCATAAGAATCCAGCCCGTAACACATCACATCACTTTGCAGCCTCACGCACGGTTATCTCCACGGCTACCACCTTACCTAGGCCGGGACCGTTTGCGTCTTTTGACTCACGTATGTGAATGTGTCGCTAGCATTCAATTGTCAAAGAACCCGGGCCGACATGACTAGTCGTAGAACCCCAGTGGCACATCCGTACAGGGACAGGCATACGTCACCTAGCAATGCAGGTGTCAATCTCTAGCGTGTGTAGACGAGTCATAGCAAGCTACAAGGACACCATTACGCCATGGGACATAAATGTCAACGCTGTACGTAGACGAGTCGTTGTAGGCTACAGGGACTCCATTACACTGCGAGACATTTCCCCAAAAGGATAGACACAACAGCAAAGAAGGATACACGACTGTCAATCAATGTGTCCGGAGCAGTAGCAAGCTACCAAGGCTCGGTGGAAGCACAAAGAGGCATTTCCCCGTATAGAGTACTACTAAAGGCACACAACTAGGTGTCGAATGCCATACATACCGTTGCATGTCACACGTACGCACGACATGCTCGATATGCATAGATACAACTATGGCATCACAACATAACCATACAACATTACACCATTTATTTAGAAGGCTTGAAAGAGCCAACGCAATAAGATATTACAAGCAGGGGTCACAAGACCCAACATTCAGAGCATTCAAACAAAAAAACGGAAGTTAAACATGTCTAGGTATAGACATCTACAAAAGTGGCCGGAGGATCCTAAAAAGCTACAACGACCCTACCAAAGGGACCAAACCTCCATCTGGGATTCCCAAGCTAATCCGGTCAACATCGAACTTCACGTTGTAAGAATCAGTAATGAGATTGGCGTCTCCCTGCAAAAACATAAATTAAGCAAATGTGTGTACAAAGGTACTCAACAATACTTATATCATACCTAACTACATATGCACCATTTTCAACAAAGGGGGTTGTGGAGTTTATTGCAGCAAGCCAGCTCTGACTCTTGGCTAACGTATACTATGACTACAAGTACTTTCATTGAGGTTGGATAGCGTACACGAATGCACATATTCACCAATCAATACACCATTATGGATCCACTCCCGTCTCCCTACGAGAAGGCCATCCCTAGCACTCACGCTTATCTTGCGCATTTTAGAGGTATCCATTCTAGTTATCTATGAACCACATAAGTTCTCCAAGTAGTCCACATCCGAGGATGCGGCTATTTGAATAGATTCATAACCCTACATGGGTGTACTTCTTCACACATGCTCCCGCCACTTATCGCCATGTGCACGAAAAAGGCACCCCGGCAACCTTGAAGCGAAAGCCCAGTGAGGGAGTCGGCCACGACCTTCAATCACACAAGATCCTAGTCCAGGTTTATCTCCTATTTGAGACTGAACTTGCACGGAAGTCTGCCCGAAGTTTCCGCTACGGCCTCAAACGATGTGCGCAAGGTTCCCAAGCCCATCGTTTGGGTGCCACTTGGTACACCGTGCCACTATGCCTATACCGCATCACAGCCCACCCCGCCGTGCAGTGCTATGCATGTCACATCCTAATTGGTTTACTTAGGTCAGCATGTGTGTGCATCATGGTTTCACTCTTTGCATCAACTTGAAATGGGGATAAAAAGAAACCCCAACCCCTCACCTGAATCAAACAAATTCAATGGCCATGAAAAACCAACAAATCCAAAATGCCCATAAAAAATGTTTCATATGTCTGATAAATGTGGACATTAATATATCAGGGGCCATTCTAAATATTTTAATCTTTGAAGCATTTCAAAAATAAATATTAAAGCTATTGAAAATGCAAAATAAAGCATTATGATTATTCTAGTATTCAAAATATTCTGAAACATTTTATGGAAGTTTGAAATATTCAAACTAAGTTCCATAAAATATTTGGGATATTTTATGCCTCGCATTTGTGCCTAAATAAAAATAAATAAAACAAATGTCAGAAAATAAAACAAAAACTGGAATTTAAAAAAAAGCAGGAAGCCCACCTAGACCGGCCCATCTGGCCCAGCACCGTCGTCATCCTCCTGGCGGCCAGGAGGACGAGCGTCTGCTCGCCGTGCGTGTGCGTCGGAGCTGCCACACAGCTCCTTGCGCGCCTGCATCCCCCGTCGCGTTGGCGAGAGGATGAGGACGTGCTGCCATCCCCATCACTCTGTCTCTCGCCCATTTGCCCCTGCCTCTCCCCTCTTCTTTGCTCTGCCATGGCCGCCGCCTTCTTGCCGCCATAGCTGCCGCTCCAGTTGCTCCCTCTCGCCCCTGAGCACCCCTGTAGCTCCGCCTTGACGTGCTTGTCCTCTCCGCGGAAGGAATCGAGCTCGGAGGCCCCCCAACATCGACCTTGATGCCTTCTTCCTCCTCGGTCACCGGAGACCGCCACCGTTCGTTCGTCGCAAGCAAGGCCTCCCCGAGCCTGCTCTCAACGCCGTCACATCCGTTGTGAGCTCCTGCTCCTTCTCCCCCTTTTCCCCCATCGCTAGTTGTCGGGACCCCGATCCTAAGTCATATGAATCTAGACTGTAACATATCACATCACTTTGCGGCCTCACGCACGGTAAGCTCCACGGCTGCAGCCTTACCTTAGCCAGGACCATTTGCGTCTTTTGGCTCACGTATGTGAACATGTCACTGGCAATCAAACGACAGAGAACCCGGGCCGACATGACTAGTCATAGAACCCAAGTGGCACATCCATACAGAAACAAACATACATAACCCAACAATGAAGGTGTCGGCCTCAAGCGTGTGTAGACGAGTCATAGCAAGCTACAAGGACTCCATTACGTCACGAGACATAAATGCCATCATTGCACATAGACGAGTCGTAGCAGGCTACAGGGACTCCATTACACAGCGAGACATTTCCCCGAAGGGACGGACACAACAACAAAGAAGGATACATGCCGGTCAATCAATGTGTCCGGAGCAGTAGCAAGCTACCATGGCTCGGTGGAAGCACAAAGAGGCAGTTTCTCATAAAGAGTACTACTAAAGGAACATGACTAGGTGTCGGATCCCATACATACCGTTGCACGTCACACGTACGCACGGCATGCCCGATATGCATAGATACAACCATGGCATCACAACATAACCATACAACAACTTTTATTTAAGGGGCTCAGACGACCCTTGCATAACATGTTCTTACAGATAGGGGTCACATGACCCGACACTCTAGTCTTACAAACAAATTCATACAAACCAAGTGGAGGCATAAGCTGTCTGAGTACAGATAGATGAAAGGGTAAAAAGGCACATGGCCTGACTATCTATAGCCCGCCACAAGGCATAGGATTGTAGCTGGGACACCAGCTATTCGGCATCGTCGACATCTAGAAAGAACCCACCTGATGGGTCCTGGGTCTCATCTGCAACATTTATTAAGCAAACGTACTCAACAAGTCTTTAAAACAGACCTAGACTATCCATGCTCATGCATCAACAAGGGGAGTGGTGGAGTTTATGCAGCAATGCCAGCTTTGACTCATGACTAACCTACACTACACAATTTTAACTCTTTGTTTAAATTTTAGATATTGCACACGAGTCCATTAACTCCATGACAATACACCACCATGGATTCACTTTCCTCTCCTGGGAGAGTGCCATCCACGGTACTCACACTTGTCTTGATATTTTTATGAGTATCCATTTGATTATCTATGAACAACATAAGTTATCCAAGTAGTCCATATCCGAGGACGTGGATATTCGAATAGTTTCATACCCTGCAGGGGTGTACTTCTTCACACACGCTCTCGCCACTTATCACTGTGTGCTCATAAAACCATGCACCTCGGCAACCTTCAAGCAGAAGCCCAGCGAGGGAGTCGGCCACGACCGTCAATCACATAAGACGTCTAGTCCAGGCTATCGCCTATTTAAGACTGAACCCGCACGGAAGTCCGGCCAAAGTTTCCGCTATGGCCCCAAACGATGTGCGCAGGGTTCCCAAGCCCACCATTCGGGTGACCCATGGTACACCGTGCCAGTGCCTACCACGTCATAGCCCACCCCTAGGGTCAGCGCTACGCACGGCCTCCAGCATACTATAAACACCAGAAACTACTTGCAACTCTTGGACAAAGGACTAAGCGATTGATAAGTTGAGAGGGTCAATTAAGTATCCCAACGTGTGGTAGTAACTAGTCTTGGATAACAAACACGAAACTCAGTTCCTAAGAACGGTCCCAATGAGACAACCCGCTATGTACTCCTACATAGCCTCTCATCGCTACCTTTACCAAATCGGGTTCATCATAAGCTTATCACAACGGAACATCATGGTTTCACTCCAGTTCATCACCCAGATGAAACAGAGCTGACACAACTCTAAGCATAGCAAGCATAGCAGGCATGGTAAGCTAAGCACATCATGGCACAAGCATCTACTAGTTATGCTAGGTTGCAAGGTTTAGCTATTTACTGTGACAATGACAGGTCATGCAAAGGAATAGGTTCATCAACCGTGTATGACAGACAAGTGAACGTTTGTCCTAATGCAATAAACAAGAGCAGGAGCGAGAGAGTGGGATGTTATCGGAATGATCAAGGGGGGTTGCCTGCCTTGCTGGGTAGCGGGAAGGTTCTCTCCTTCGATGGAATACTCGAGGGTATCCTCAGAAGTAGGGCCTACAACAATGCAGATAAATAGCATTCAATACACGCAAGTGCAACAATATTACACATGATCATGACATGGTAGCATGTATGGATGAGCTAATGCAACCAGTGTCCAAGTTAATTTGAAGTGAGTTTGAATATAGTTTCAAAATCGTTCTTCATTTGAAATTCCATATGCTAACCTATTGATAAGGAGCGTACCTAGGATAACATCAGGATCCTCAATGGCTTCCTCAGCAGAAACATTCACTCGTCCACGAGCAGGAGCTGGCTTCACATAGAAGGCTTTTCCTGGCTTCCCACGTCCAGCCAGCTTAGCATTGCTCTGAGGACAATCACGAGAGTAATGTCCTGGTTCCCCACATTTGTAACAAACCACGATGGCACGGGGAGCAACATTGGCAGGCGGACCTCCAAATGGCTTGGCTGGAGGGTTGGGCTGAGCTGGGTGAGGCGCCTGGAAGGATGGCCTCACGGTGTATCTTGGCGGCAGAGCTGCGTTGGGCACCCACACCCGGCATTTGTTGGAGACCGAGCTAGATGCGGGGCTGAAGTCACGGTTGTGCTTTCTCGTGGCCTCATAGTCAGTCTGTCCAGACTCGGCATTGATAGCCTTTTGACGAGAGCCTCGAAGGTTGTGCACTCATGCAGGCGCAGATCTCGATGGAGCTTAGGGTTAAGTCCCTTGCGGAACCTAGCCTGTTTCTTGGCATCGGTTGAAACTTCCTCCAGAGCATAATGAGCAAGATTGCCAAACTCACAGCTATAGGCATCCACTGATAGTCTGCACTGGGTGAAAGGACATAATTCCTCTCTCTTGCGATCCATCAGCCCTTCCGGGATGTGATGGGTATGAAATGCTGCACTGAATTCTGCCCAAGTTGGTGTGAGGCCTACGGGACACATGGCTTCATAATTTTCCCACCACAGATTGGCGGGTACTTCTAGAAAATAGGTAGCAAAGGTCACCTTGTTGGCCTCGGATACATTGGCAGCTCGGATCTTACGGAACATGTTGGTCAGCCAATCATCCGCATTGAGTGGGTCGATCGAATGATGATACTTGGGTGGGCACAGCTTGACGAAGTCACCGAGTGACACGCCATCATTGTGATTATTGCGGGGAGCACATGCTGTGTTCTGCTCTATTCGTTCCAACAGCCTGTTGGTCTCTCTCTTGTTCCTTTCAGCTTCAAGCATCACTTCTGCCAAAGAAGGCGCATGTGGCAGGTCCTCTTGCCTTGGCTGGCTTCCCTCGCCCTGCTAGGGGGCAGGCACGGGGTTATTCCTAGTTTCCACCATCCTGGGAAAACAAACCCACAACTTAAACATAGAGGACAATAACTCTAAGACATGAGATAAGGAATGTACTGGACAACATGGCATGCAGGGTAAACACCCAAACAACATGGTAATAACAACTGCCATATGAACACCATGATTCATACATACCATGACAAAGTTCAGTACAAGCCCAAGCTGAATACAAACTACAAAGAGATGACACAACTCATCGGAGGCATTACAAGCTTCCTATACATTATCTATCTACACCTCCGGAACTCAAATCTCAACCTCAATCATATCCCACAAGACATGCAGGACTATGGCGATAGGACTACGACCCTACTAGAACTAACATCCACGTACTCGAGCATCGCTGTAGAATGCCTCATACAGGTTACCCTCGTGACCTGGGAGCTGAACCTGAGGATCTGGAAACACTCTAGCTTGTGATCCCTGCAAACCGTAAGGACACTGATGTGGCCTTGGTCCCCTTGTTGGCAGCAACAGCGGTCCTCGAAGAGGGGTGATGCCTCCAACATCGGGCCAATGTATGTGTGCTAGAAGATGAGTCCGCAATGGGGTCAGCATCTCCAAATCTCCATAGCCTGTCTGCACGACAGGTGCCAACTGCATCAGGGCTGTCCAAAGACGTGCATGGGTGGCATAAAGCTCCATGCGAAGGGCATGTGCATCACGATCCATGTTCTCCGACATCTGAGCGGTCACCTGCAGCCTGGGATCCTCATGGGAATGATCACAGTAGGCTGCACTAAGATAACCATCCTCTCCTCCCATGGAAGCAGGAACATAACAGAACTCCGTGTTCTGAAGCAGACCATGGTGAAACATCATGATAGTCAGCATGGTGTAGGCGGCCTCCTGAACTGCCATATCTATGGTGACACCTAATCCATAAGTCCAGTGAAGCGGCTCTGCAGCTCCAGGATATGAAGGATATATCTTAACAGTACACAGATACTGACTCTGGTTGAAATCTCGATGTTGTTCCTCCATTGTGTACTCTAGGTACCAATGGTAGCCAGCCTCCATCATAACTCTAACCAACATGGCTGTGTGACCTGGTACATCGATGCACCTGGGCAGACGGACCACCTGACGGGAAGGACGAGGGGGCATCTGAAATAGAGAATGATGCAAAGACATTAGAGATTCTAGCAGAAACTGGACAGCATAACGGTTGTAATTTCTCAAAAAGGATTTTGAGACAACTGCAAAAGATTGGAAAAGCATAACCACTCGAATTTCTAGACTCAAATCTCTTCTCCATCTGTTCGTCACACCAATCAATACTCTAGTACCGACATTCACTTGCAATCAAGTTAGCTAGTGGTCCATGGTTAGTAACTCGTCATCCTAAGCAATAGATGAGAATCCTAGTTCTTATCCCCATAGAAAATATGAGAAAGACTCAACATAGAATAAGTTGGGAAGAGGAGTAAAACGAGCCTTACGTTCCCTTCCACAATCGATTCCCCTACTTTTCTATAGTGTTTCTAGACTCAACTTCGACCGGTTTGGCTTGGTAGTCCTACAGTCAGTCAGGCTCTAATACCAACGCTATTAGGACCCCGATCCTAAGTCATATGAATCCAGACTATAATGTATCACATCACTTTGCGCCCTCACGCACGGTAAGATCCATGGCTGCAGCCTTACCTTAGCCGGGACCATTTGCGTCTTTTGGCTCACGTATGTGAACATGTCGCTAGCAATCAAACGACAGAGAACCCGAGCCGACATGACTAGTCATAGAACCCAAGTGGCACATCCGTACGGAAACAAACATATGTAACCCAGCAATGCAGGTGTCGGCCTCAAGCGTGTGTAGACGAGTCATAGCAAGCTACAAGGACTCCATTACGTCGTGAGACATAAATGCCATCACTGCACGTAGACGAGTCGTAGCAGGCTACAGGGACTCCATTACATAGTGAGACATTTCCCCGAAGGGACAGACACAACAACAAAGAAGGATACATGCCAGTCAATCAATGTGTTCAGAGCAGTAGCAAGCTACCATGGCTCGGTGGAAGCATAAAGAGGCAGTTTCTCGTAAAGAGTACTACTAAAGGCACATGACTAGGTGTCGGATCCCATACATACTGTTGCATGTCACATGTACGCACGACATGCCCGATATGCATAGATACAACCATGGCATCACAACATAACCATACAACAACTTTTATTGAAGGGGCTCAGACGAGCCTTGCATAACATGTTCTTACAGATAGGGGTCACATGACCCGACACTCAAGTCTTACAAACAAGTTCATACAAACCAAGCGGAAGCATAAGCCGTGTGAGTACAGACAGATGAAAGGGTAAAAAGGCACATGGCCTGACTATCTATAGCCCGCCACAAGGCATAGGGTTGTAGCTGGGACACCAACTATTCGGCATCGTCGACATCTAGAAAGAACCCACCTGATGGGTCCTGGGTCTCATCTGCAACATTTATTAAGCAAATGTGAGTACAAACGTACTCAGCAAGTCTTTAAAAATATGAGCTTGGGGTTTCTTTTAGTCCCTGATGTGTGGTAGTAAGTAGCCTTGGATCACAAACATGGAACTCAGTTCCTAAGAACGGTCCCAATGAGACATCCCGCTATGTACTCCTACATAGCCTCTCATCGCTACCTTTACCAAATCGGGTTCATCATAAGCTTATCACATTGGAACATCATGGTTTCACTCTAGTTCTTCAACCAGATGAAATAGAGCTGACACAACTCTAAGCATAGCAAGCATAGCAGGCATGGTAAGTTAAGCACATCATGGCACACACATCTACCAGTTATGCTAGGTTGCAAGGTTTAGCTATTTACTGTGACAATGACAAGTCATGCAAAGGAATAGGTTCATCTACCGTTTATGACAGACAAGTGAACGTTTGTACTAATGTAATAACCAAGAGCAGGAGCGAGAGAGTGGGATGTTATCGGAATGATCAAGGGGGGTTGCTTGCCTTGCTGGGTAGCGGGAAGGTTCTCTCCTTCGATGGAATACTCGGGGGTATCCTCAGAAGTAGGGCCTACCGCAATGCAGATAAATAGCATTCAATACATGCAAGTGCAACAATCTGATGCATGATCATGACATGGTTGCATGTATGGATGAGCTAATGCAACTAGTGTCCAAGTTAATTTGAAGTGAGTTTGAATATAGGTTCAAAATTGTTCTTCATTTCAAATTCCATATGCTAACCTATTAATAAATGTCAAGGTTCAGCTACATAGGTTGCTCTAGCATGCATTATAATAGCACCATTGGATTCATTGGATTTTTCTGATAAATTTTCATATATAAATTATTTTCATCTGATTTACAGATTAATTTATATGAATTTTTAAAGTTTTAAAGAATTTCTCGAATTATTTTAAAACTGGAAAATGAAAATATGACGTCATCGTGACGTCACTATGACGTCAGCTGGTCAGCTGACCAGGCCTGGTCAAACCTGACGTGCTAGGCCCGCATGTCAGTGACATGGGCCTAATTCCCATGCTAACCAGGGTTTGACCCATAGCTGGGGCCCACTGGTCAGTGGCTGGGGCCCTAATTAACAGGGGGATTAGCCCCTAATGGTCAGCCACGTCGGCGCCCACCGGAGCGGGGCCGGCGGCGACCAAAAACACGGCATCGACTCGCCGGAGTTGCGCATCCGGTGACCATTTGGCACGCGGAGGGCACCAGAAGCTGGCCCGCACACGTGCGCAGCTAGCGAAGTAGCAAAGGGGGCTCGGGGTCACCGGAGACGACGGCCATGCCGAGCTTGGCAGCGGCGGCGGCTCAGGCAGGACCGACTACTGTGCTAGAGGGCACGGGGAAGCAAGGGGAGAGGAGGAGGAGCACCAGCGGCTCACCGCAGTTCCAGCAGAGGCGACAACGAGGTCGGGGAAGGTCCGGACGGGGCGAATCGTCGAAGCGGAGCTCCGGTGGCCGGCAGGGAAGAAACGGCGGTGGCGCGTCGTGGACGGCTTCTGGCGTCTTCTAGCATCACGGGGAGGACGAGGGGGTCGCTGCGGGGCTGCTGGTGGGCTCAGAAGGACGCGGGGGCGTCTAGAATTACGGCGACGCGGCGGCGACGAGCTCGGCCATGGCGGAGCAAAGAAGGAAAGAGAGCGAGAGAGAGAGCGCGCGAGGGAGAGGAGAAGGAGGCCACGACAAGGAGGCCTCGCGCTGGCGCTCTCCCAGCCCTCCAGGCCGGTAGCCAAGCAGGGAGGAGGTGGCCGGCGTGTGCCCGCGCGCGGCGAACGCACGCCCCTATCCTCCTGGCGAGAGGACAAGGATGACTGGCCATAGGCCAGATGGGCCGGTTCCCCCCTGGGCCTCTGCTTTCTTTTTTTTCTCTTCTGGTTTTCTTTTTCTGACATTTGTTTTTTTTCTTTTCAGGTAGAATTGCTTTGATAAAATATCCCAATTATTTTATAATATCAAGTTTGAATATTTCAAACTCTAATAAAAAGTTTCAGGTTATTTTGAAATATAAAATAATGATAATGCTTTCTTTGGCATTTTCAGAGGCTTTATCATTTATTTTTAAATTGCTATAGTTGTCCAAATATTTAAAATGGCCCCTATTATAATCATGTCCATATTTATCAGACAAAGGGAAAATTTTGTAAGGGCATTTTGGATTTTTGAGTTTTCACACTTTGAATTAATTTGATTCAAATATGAGCTTGGGGTTTCTTTTAGTCCCCGATTCATGTTGATGCAAAATTGTAACATAATGCACACACATGCTATCCTATGATATCTAGCTAGGGATGTGACACTAGCGCATTCTAGTGCCGGATCCCCTCGGGTCTGAGAGCTCCTCGCTGCCGGCAAGGATGTGGCCATCGCTGCGGTGGCCCAAGCTCACACCTGGGCACGTAGTCATGCTCAGGAGGAACCCAGGTAGCCTTAGGAGCCCTTAGTTGGGTCATTCGAGCTCCGGATCGACGAGCCCGTGCTCGCTAGAGCTCTGGCAGCCGCTGCGCTCATTGCCGACGCCGACTTCGGCCATCCCAGCCCCTGGGAGGTGTCGGGTTCGATGTGCGTGAGCACGCACAGCTGATCGGTGCCCTCCGCCGTCCATTTGACCGCCGGAGGAGGAAACCCGACCC
Source organism: Hordeum marinum (assembly GCA_022496015.1). NCBI lineage: Eukaryota > Viridiplantae > Streptophyta > Magnoliopsida > Poales > Poaceae > Hordeum > Hordeum marinum. The sequence goes on along the minus strand of CM039675.1, from coordinate 160,078,975 downwards.
CTCCACCGTCTCTGGAGCCACCGGCGGCTCAACGCCGGTGAGTCTGGCCGGAGTTGACCATGGGGGTTTGACCCCTGGGTCACTGGCAAGTGGGGCCGGGTCAGGGTTAATTAGGATTAGTTAAAATAATTAATTATCGAATTTAATTAAGCTAATGGCCCACTGACAGTGGGCCCTATCCTAACTAATTACTAATTAGTGTTTTAAATAATTCAGTTAGAGACTGGGTCACTCACCAGTGGACCCCACCGGTCAGGTTTGACCTGTCAACGGTCTGTTGACCAACTAACGTCATGATGATGTCATGCTGATGCAATAAAGAATTTTCTGAATAAAATTAATTCCAGAAACTATTTAAAACTTAGAAAATTCATAGAAATTAATCTATAACTCAGATTGAAATAATTCATATATGAAAATTTATCAGAAAAATACAATGAATCCAATGGTGCTGTTATCATGCATGTTAGAGCAACCTATGTAGGTGAACATTGACATTTGGTAATAGGTAAATATATGGAATATGAAATGGAGAACAATTTTGAACCTATATTCAAAACTACTTCATTTAACTTGGATCATAGTTGCATCAACTCATCCATACATGCTGCCACATCTTAATCATGCATCATATTGTTGCACTTGTTGTGTACTGATTGTTACTTATCTGCATCGCGGTAGGCCCTGCTTTTGAGGATACCTTCGAGTATTCCAACGAAGGAGAAAACCTTCCCTCTTCCCAGCAAGGCAAGCAACACCATTGATCATGCCGATAACATCTTATTCTCTCGCTCTCGCTCCTGCTCTTGTTTATTGCATTAGGACAAACGTTCACTTGTCTGTCGTACACGGTAGATGAACCCATTCCTTTGCATGACCTGTCATTGTCACAATAAATAGCTAAACCTTGCAACCTAGCATACCTGGTAGATGCTTGTGCCATGATGTGCTTTGCTTACTTTGCCTACTATGCTTGCTATGCTTAGAGTTGTGTCAGGTCTGATTCATCTGGGTGATGAACTGGAGTGAAATAATATTGTTCTGATGTGTTAAGCTAATGATGAACCCGTTTTGGTAAAGGTAGCGATGAGAGGCTATGTAGGAGTACATAGCGGGTTGTCTCATTGGGACCGTTCTTAGGAACCGAGTTCCGTGTTTGTGATCCAAGGCTAGTTACTACCACATGCTGGGCCCTGAAATATGACCCTGCTCGACTTATCAATCGCTTAGTCCTTGGTCCAGGAGTTGCAAGTAGTTTTTGGTGTTTATAGTATGCTGGAGGCCGTGCGTAGCACTGACCCTAGGGGTGGTTATGACGCGGTAGGCAGTGGCATGGTGTACCAAGGGTCTCCCGAATGGTGGGCTTGGGAACCCTGCGCACATCGTTTGGAGCCGTAGCGGAAACTTCGGCCGGACTTCCGTACGGGTTTAGTCTCAAATAGGCGATACCTGGACTATAGGTCTTGTGTGATTGATGGTCGTGTCCGACTCCCTCGCCGGGCTTCCGCTTGAAGGTTGCCGAGGTGCATGGTTTTATGAGCACACAATGATAAGTGGCGAGAGCATGTGTGAAGAAGTACACCCCTACAGGGTATGAAACTATTCGAATAGCCGTGTCCTCGGATATGGACTACTTGGAGAACTTATATTGTTCATAGATAATTCAATGGAAACTCATAAAAATATGTAGACAAGTGTGAGTATCATGGATGGCACTCTCGTAGGAGATGGAAGTGAATCCACGGTGGTATATTGATGTGGAGTTAGTGGACTCGTGTGTGATATCTAAAATTTGAACAAAGAGTTAAAATTGCGTAGTATAGGTTAGCCATGAGTCAAAGCTGGCATTGCTGCATAAACTCCACCACTCCCCTTTGTTAATACATGAGCATAAATAGACTAGATCTGCTTTAAAGACTTGCTGAGTATGTTTGTACTCATGTTTGATTAATAAATGTTGTAGATGAGACTCAAGACCCATCAGGTGGGTTCTATCTAGATGTCGATGATGCCGAATAGCTGGTGTCCCAGCTACGACCTTATGCCCTATGGCGGGCTGTAGATACTCAAGCCATGTGCCTTTTTACCCTTTCAACTATCTGTACTCAGAGAGCTTTATTCTTCCGCTTGGTTTGTATGAACTTGCTTGTATGACTTGGGTGTCGGGTCATGTGACCCCTACCTGTAAGAACATATTATGCAAGGCTCTTTTGAGCCTCTTAAATAAAAGTTGTGTTGTTGTATGGTTATGTTGTGATGGCATAGTTGTATCTATGCATATCGCGCAAGTCGTGCGTATGTGTGACCTGCAACGATATGTACACCTAGTAATGTGCCTTTAGTAGTACTATTTACGGGAAACTGCCTCTTTGTGCTTCCATCGAGCCTTGGTAGCTTGCTACTGCTCCGTACACATTGATTGACCGACATGTATCCTTCTTTGCTGCTATGTCTGTCCCTTCAGGGAAATGTCTCGTTATCTAATGGAGTCCCTGTAGCCTTCTACGACTCGTCTATGTGTAGTGATGACATTTATGTCCCATGGCGTAATGGAGTCCTTGTAGCTTGCTATGACTCATCTACACACGCTTGAGGCTCACACCTGCATTGCTGGGTTACGTATGCCTGTTTCCGTATGGATGTGCCACTTGGGTTCTATGACTAGTTATGTTGGCCCGGGTTCTCCATCGTTTGATTGTGAGCGACATGTTCACATACGGGAGCCAAAAGAGGCAAACGGTCCCGGCTAAGGTAAGGCTACAGCCGTGGAGTTTACCGTGCGTGAGGCCACAAAGTGATGTGATGTGTTATAGTCTGGATTCATACGACTCAAGATCGGGGTCCCGACAGTGTTGGTATTAGAGCCTGACTGACTGTAGGACTACCAAGCCAAACCGGTCGAAGTTGAGTCTAGAAACACTATAGAAAAGTAGGGGATTGATTGTGGAAAGGAACATAAGGCTCTTTTTACTCATCTTCCCAAGTTATTGTATTCGGAGTCATTCTCATCTTTTCTATGGGGTTAAGAGCTAGGCTTCTCATCTATTTCTTAGGATGACAAGTTACTAACCATGGACTATTAGCTAGTTTGTTTGCAAGTGAACTTCGATACTCGAGTATTGTTGGTGTGACAAACAGTTGGAGAAGAAATTTGAGTCTAGATAGTCGAGTGGTTATGCTATCCAATCTTTTGCAGTTGTCTCAAAATCCTTTTTGAGCAATTACATCCGTTATGCTGTCCAATTTCTACTAGAATCTCTAATTTCTTTGCATCATTCTCTGTTTCAGATGCCCCCTCGTCCTTCCCGTCAGGTGGTCCGTCTGACTAGGTGCATCGATGTATTGGGTCACACGGCCATGTTGGTTAGAGTTATGATGGAGGCTGGTTACCGTTGGTACCTAGAGTGCACAGTGGAGGAGCAGTATCAAGATTTCAACCAGAGTCAGTATTTGTGTACTGTTGGGATATATCCATCATATCTTGGAGCTGCAGAGCCGTTGCATTGGTCATATGGTTAGGTGTCACCATAGACCTGACAGTTCAAGAGGACGCCTATACCATGTTGACTATTATGAGATCTCACCATGGATTGCTTCAAACACCGAGTTCCACTATGTTCCTGCCACTCTGGGAGGAGAGGAAGGTTATCTTATTGAATCCTACTATGATCATTCTCATGAGGACCCTAGGCTACAGGTGACCGCTCATATGTTGGTGAACATGGATCGTGATGCACGTGCCCTTCGCATGGAGCTATATGCTACCCGTGCATGTCTTTGGACAACCCTGACGCAGTTAGCACCTGTCATGGAGACAGGCTATGGAGATTTGGAGATGCTGAACCCATCACAGACTCATCTTCCAGCACACGTAGACTGGTCCAATGTTGGAGGCATCACCCCTCTTCGAGGACCGTTGTTGCCGCCAACAAGGGGACCGAGGCCACATCTGTGTCCTTACGGTTTCCAGGGATCACAGGCTAGGGTGTTTATAGATCCTTAGGTTCAGCTCCCGGCCATGGGGGTAACCTATATGAGGCATTCTACGACAATGCTTGAGTACGTGGATATTAGTACTAGTATGGTAGTAGTCGTATTGCCACAATCCTGCGTGTCTTGTGGGATATGACTGAGGTGTGAGTTGAGTTCCGGAGGTGTAGATAGATAATGTATAGGAAGCTTGTAATGCCTCCGATGAGTTGTATCATCCTTCCGTAGGTTGTACTTCAGCTTGGGCTTGTACTGAACTATGCCATGGTGTGTATGAATCATGGTGTTCATATGGCAGTTTGTTTTACCATGTTGATTGGGTGTTTACCCTTGCATGCCATGTTGTTCAGCACATTCCCCATCTTATGTCTTAGAGTTGTTGTCTTCCTTGTCTAAGTTGTGGGTTTGTTTTCCTAGGATGGTGTCAACTAGGAATAACCCCGTGCCTGCCTTTTAGTAGGGCGAGGGAAGCCAGCCAAGACAAGAGAACCTACCGCAGGCGCCCTATTTGGCAGAAGTGATGCTCGAAGCTGAACGGAATAAAAGGGAGACGAATAGGCTGTTGGAACGTATTGAGCAGAACACAGCATGTCCTCCCCACAATGATCGTAATGATGGTGTGTCCCTCAATGACTTCGTCAAGTTGTGCCCACCTAAGTTTCATCATTCGGTCGACCCGCTCGACGCTGATGACTGGCTGACTAGCATGACCCGCAAAATCCGAGCTGCCAATGTATCTGAGGCCAACAAGGTGACTTTTGCTACATACTTTCTGGAAGGACCCACCAATCTGTGGTGGGAAAATTATGAAGCCATGTGTCCCGCAGGCCCCACACCAACCTGGGCAGATTCAAGTGAGGCATTCCGTACCCATCACATCCCGGAAGGGCTGATGGATCGCAAGAGAGAGGAGTTTTGTGCTTTCACCCAGGGCAGACTGATAGTGGATGCCTATAGCCGTGAGTTCGGCAATCTTGCTCGTTATGCTCCGAAGGAAGTGTTGACCGATGCCCAGAAACATGCTAGGTTCCGCAAGGGACTTAGTCCTGAGCTCCTCGAGATTTGTGCCAGCATGAGTGCACAACCTTCGAGGCTCTTGTCAACAAGGCTATCAATGCCAAAACAGGATAGAATGATTACGAGGCAACTAAGAAGCACACCCATTACTTCAGCCCCGCATCTGGCTCAGGCCTCAACAAACGCCGGGTGTGGGTGCCCAACGCACCTCTACTGCCAAGATACACCGCGAGGCCATCCTTCCAGGAGCCTCGCCCAGCTCCGCCCAACCCTCCAGTCAGGACATTCGGAGGTCCTTCAGCCAATGCTGCCCCCCGTGCCACCGTTGTGTGCTACAAATGTGGAGAACCAGGACACTGTTCCTATGAGTGTCCTCAGAACAATGCCAAGCCGACTGGACGTGGGAAGCCGGGAAAAGCCTTCTATGTGAAGCCAGCTCCTGCTCGTGGTCGAGTGAATTATGTTTCTGCTGAAGAAGCCCTTGAGGATCGTGATGTTATCCTAGGTACGCTGCTTGTCAATAGTCATCCAACATCTGTTCTATTTGATATTGGGGCATCTCATTCATTCATCTCAGAAAGTTATGCATAGTTGCATAACATGTCTTTTTGTGATATGCCTACTCCTTTAGTAGTTCAAACTCCAGGTTCAAAATGGCAAACCTCTAGGGTAAGCCATGACAATGAGATTCTTGTGGATAGGCTAGTCTTCCTAGCATCTTTGATAGCCCTCAAGTCTTCGGACATCAATATCATCTTAGGCATGGACTGGATGAAAGCCCACTATGCTAAGATTGATACTCATTCTAGGAATGTTCAGCTTACACATCCATCAGGTGAGATAGTTAATGTCTCCACTCGAGCAGCCAAGCGCCAACTCTATTATCTCAATGCTAGCCCTCTTCCAGAATTATAATATATTCTGGTAGTCCAAGACTTTCCGGATGTCTTTCCAGAAGAACTGCCAGGAATTCCACCTGTCAGAGATGTAGAGTTTGTGATAGAGCTCATCCCAGGGACTATCCCAATAGCCAGAAGACCCTATAAAATGGCACCATTAGAACTAGCCGAACTCAAGAAACAACTCAATGAGGCTTTCAAGAAAGGTTTCATCCGTCCTAGTTCTTCTCCTTGGGCTTGCCTCGTCCTCTTCGTTAGGAAGGATGGATCGGATCAGATGGTTGTGGATTATCGGCCAGTGAATCTGGTCACCATAAAGAACAAGTATCTGCTTCCCAGGATCAACGATTTTTATGATCAACTCGCTCGATCCTATGTCTTTTCCAAGATGGATTTGAGGTTGGGATACCATCATATCAGAATTAGAAACGGGGACATTCCAAAAACGGCTTTTGTCACTTGATATGGCCAATACGAGTACACCGTCATGTCCTTCGGATTAACCAATGCCCCAACAACCTTCTCTCGCTTGATGAATTCGATCTTCATGGAGTATCTGGATAAATTCGTCGTGGTTTACCTCGACGATATACTCATCTACTCGAAGAACGAGGAGGAACATGTCGAGCATCTAAGGCTGGTATTGATGAAACTTCGAGAGCATCGTCTGTATGCCAAATTCTCCAAGTGTGAATTTTGATTACCAAAAGTGACCTATCTAGGCCACGTGATCTCTGGTCAAGGTATTGCTGTCAATCCCGAGAGAGTTCAGGTCATCCTTGATTGGACTCAAACTGAATCGGTTAAGCAAGTTTGGAGTTTCCTTGGCATAGCGAGCTATTGTCTCCGCTTTGTCGAGAATTTCTCCAAGGTTGCAAAACCTCTAACTAAACTCCTCAAGAAATATAAAAGGTTCGAGTGGACTCCACAATGCGAGCATAGTTTTCAGGAGTTGACAAGACGTCTGACCTCTGCTCCCGTTCTGGTACCACCAGACTTCTCTAAGGACTTTGTTATCTATTGTGACGCCTCGCGACAAGGATTAGGTTGCATTCTCATGCAAGATCTTCATGTGGTTGCATACACATCTCGACGGTTGCGTTCACATGAGGATAATTATCCAACACATGATCTTGAGCTTGCAGCTGTGGTCCATGCACTGAAAACTTGGCGACATTACCTTCTGGGTAATCATTGCAAAATTTACACTGATCACCAAAGTCTGAAATATATCTTCACCCAGCTGGATTTGAATCTCAGGCAAAGATGGTGGGTTGAGTTGATTACAGATTATGACTTAGGGATAACTTACACCCCGGGGAAAGCCAATGTCATGGCTGATGCACTAAGTTGTAAGTCTTATTGTAACAACCTGATGTTACAACAAGGTCAACCACTTCTCCATGAGGAATTTCGGAAGTTGAACCTCCACATTGTTCCTCAAGGATTCCTTTCCAACCTGGTGTCGAAACCTACTCTTAAGGATCAAATTATAGCTGGCCAAAAGCGTGATAAGGGTATTTCCCGGATGTAAGAGAACCTCGTTAGCAGTATCGCTAAGAATTTCTCTATCGATGATCAAGGTGTGGTGTTCTGTCGGAACCATTTGGTGGTTCCCAAGAACCAACATCTTCGGTAGCTAATCCTTAAGGAGGCTCATGATTCTCCTCTCACAATTCATCCTGGTAGTACCAAGATGTATCAGGACCTATGCCAGAGGTTCTAGTGGACTAGGATGAAGAGAGAATTTGCTCAGTTCGTTGCCCATTGCGACGTCTGCCGTCGCGTTAAGGCAGAACATCAAAGGCCTGCTGGCACCCTTCAACCTTTAGCTATTTTTGAATGGAAATGGGATAAGGTCGGTATGGATTTCATTACCGGATTTCCCAGAACTAAGAGCGGGAATAATGCTATCTTTGTGGTCATAGACCGTCTTTCCAAAGTGGCTCATTTTCTTCCTGTTCGGGAGAGTATAACTGCTAGCCAGCTAGTGGAGTTATATGTTTCTCGAATAGTTTCTCTTCATGGTGTTCCTTCGGAGATTAGCTCAGACCGCGGAAGTATCTTTACGTCCCGATTTTGGGAAGTTTCCAAACCTCTATGGGGAATCATCTATCCTTTGGCACAACTTTCCATCCGCAATCCAGTGGTCAAGTTGAGCGAGTCAATCAAATCCTAGAAGACATGCTCCGAGCTTGTGTTATATCCTTCGGTATGAACTGGGAGAAATGTCTTCCATTTGCCGAATTTTCTTATAACAATAGTTATCAATCAAGCTTGGGCAAGGCCCCTTTTGAAGTTCTCTATGGACGAAGATGTCGAACACCTCTTAACTGGTCAGAAACCAGAGAGAGGCCACTCTTTGGCCCGGATATGATCCAGGATGCAGAGGAGCAGGTTCGCATTATTCATGAAAAGTTGAAAATAGCCCAATCTTGTCAAAATAGCCAATATGATCACCATCATAAGGCTATGACCTATGAAGTTGATGAGAAGGCTTATCTTCGGGTTACACCTCTAAAGGGTACCCATCAATTCGCTACCAAGGGCAAGTTGGCTCCTCGTTATATTGGACCTTTTTGCATTCTTCCTAAACGAGGAGAGGTTGCCTACCAATCGGAACTTCCGCCACATCTTTCCAAGGTTCTTGATGTCTTCCACGTCTCGCAACTACGACATTGCTTTTTGGACCCTGTCCATGAAGTAGACCACGAAGCGCTTGATCTCCAAGATAACCTTACATATCGAGAATACCCTATTCGTATTCTTGATCAAGCTGAGCGTACCACTCGGCGTCAAAACATCAAGTTTCTTAAGGTTCAATGGTTACACCATTCTGAGAAGCAGGCCACATGGGAAAGAGAGGATCGTCTTCGACTAGAGTACCCCGCACTCTTCCCGATGACTTCCACTTCTCGGGACGAGATTCCTTTGAGTGGGGGTGAGTTGTCACATCCCTAGTTGGTTTACTTAGGTCAGCATGTGTGTGCATCATGATTTCACTCTTTGCATCAACTTGAAATGGGGATTAAAAGAAACCCCAACCCCTCACCTGAATCAAACAAATTCAATGGCCATGGAAAACCATCAAATCCAAAATGCCCATAAAAAATGTTCCCTATGTCTGATAAATGTGGACATTAATATATCAAGGGCCATTCTAAATATTTGAATCTTTAAAGCATTTCACAAATAAATATTAAAGCTGTTGAAAATGCCAAATAAAGCATTATGATTATTCTAGTATTCAAAATATTCTGAAACATTTTATGGAAGTTTGAAATATTCAAACTAAGTTCCATAAAATATTTGGGATATTTTATGCCTGGCATTTGTGCCTAAATAAAAATAAATAAAACAAATGTCAGAAAATAAAATAGAATCTAGAATTTAAAAAAGAGAGGAGGAAGCCCACCTAGGTCGGCCCATCTGGCCCAGCACCGTCGTCATCCTCCTAGCGGCCAGGTGGACGAGCATGTGCTCGCCGTGCGTGCGCGTCGGAGCTGCCATGCAGCTCCCTGCGCGCCTGCATCCCCCGTCGCGCTGGCGAGAGGATGAGGACGTGCTGCCGGCCCCATCGCTCTCTCTCTCGCCCATTCGCCCCTGTCTCCCCCCTCTCCTCTGCTCCGCCATGGCCGCCACCTTCTCACCGCTGTAGCTGCCACTCCAGTCGCTCCCTCTCGCCCTTAAGCCCCCCTGTAGCTCCGCCTTGACGTGCTGGTCCTCTCCGCCGAAGGAATCGAGCCCGAAGGCCCCCCAGCATCGACACCTTCTTCCTCCTCGGTCACCGGAGACCGCCGCCATCCGTTCGTCGCAAGCAAGGCTTCCCCGAGCCCGCTCTCGATGACGTCGCATCCGCTGTGAGCTCCTGCTCCTTCTCCCCCTTTCCCCCATCGCTAGCGCATTATAGCGCCGGATCCCCTCGAGTCTGAGAGATCCTCGCCACCGGCGAGGACGTGGCCATCGCTACGGCGGCCCAAGATCGCACCTGGGCATGTAGTCGTGCTCAGGAGGAACCCAGGTAGCCTTAGGAGCCCTTAGTTGGGTCATTCGAGCTCCAGCTCGATGAGCCCGTGGTCGCTCGAGCTCTGGCAGCCGCCGCGCTCATCACTGGCGCCAACTCCGGCCATCCTAGCCCCTGGGAGGTGTCGGGTTCGACGCGCATGAGCATGCAGAGCCAATCGGTGCCCTTCGCCGTCCATTTGGTTGCCGGAGTAGGAAACCCGACCTCTCCGCCGTCTCTAGAGCCATCGGCGGCTCAACGCCGGTGAGTCTGGCCGGAGTTGACCATGGGGGTTTGACCCCTGGGTCACTGGCAAGTGGGGCCGGGTCAGGGTTAATTAGGATTAGTCAAAATAATTAACTAACTAATTTAAGTAAGCCAATGACCCAGTGATAGTGGGCCCTATCCTAACTAATTAGTAATTAGTGTTTTAAATAATTCTGACCAGTGGACCCCACTAGTCAGGTTTGACCTGTCAAAGGTCTATTAACCTGCTGACGTCATGATGATGTCATGCTGATGCAATAAAGAATTTTCTGAATTAAATTAATTCTAGAAACTATTTGAAACTTAGAAAATTCATAGAAATTAATCTATAACTCAGATTGAAATAAATTATGTATGGAAATTTATCAGAAAAATCCAATGAATCCAATGGAGCCGTTACCATGCATGTTAGAGAAACCTATGTAGGTGAAAAATTGACATTTGGTAATAGGTAAATATATGGAATATGAAATGGAGAACGATTTTGAACCTATATTCAAAACTACTTCATTTAACTTGGATAATAGTTGCATCGGCTCATCCGTACATGCTGCCATGTCTTAATCATGCATCATATTGTTGCACTTGTGTATTGATTGTTACTTATCTGCATAGTGGTAGGCCCTGCGTCTGAGGATACCTTCGAGTATTCCAACAAAGGAGAAAACCTTCCCACTTCCTAGCAAGGCAAGCAACCCCATTGATCATTCCGATAACATCCCATTCTCTCGCTCTTTCTCTTGTTTATTGCATTAGGACATATGTTCACTTGTCTGTCATACACAGTAGATGAACCCATTCCTTTGCATGACCTATCATTGTCACAGTAAATAGGTAAACCTTGAAACCTAGCATACCTGGTAGATGCTTGTGCCATGATGTGCTTTTCTTAGTTTGCCTGCTATGCTTGCTATGCTTAGAGTTGTGTCAGGTCTGATTCATTTGGGTGATGAACTAGAGTGAAACAATATTGTTCTGATGTGTTAAGCCAATGATGAACTCATTTTGATAAAGGTAGCGATGAGAGGCTATGTAGGAGTACATAGCGGATTCTTAGGAACCGAGTTCTGTGTTTGTGATCCAAGGCTAGTTACTACCACAAGCTGGGCCCTGAAATATGACCCCGCTCGACTTATCAATCGCTTAGTCCTTGGTCTAGGAGTTGCAAGTAGTTTCTGGTGTTTATAGTATGCTGGAGGCCGTGCATAGCGTTGACCCTAGGGGTGGGTTACGACGCGGTAGGCAGTGGCACGGTGTACCAAGGGTCACCCGAATGGTGGGCTTGGGAACCTTGCGCACATCGTTTGGTGCCATAGCGGAAACTTCGGCCGTACTTCCGTGCGGGTTCAATCTCAAATAGGCGATAGCCTGGACTAGAGGTCTTTTGTGATTGACAGTCGTGGCCGACTCCCTCGTTGGGTTCCGCTTGAAGGTTGCCGAGGTGCGTGGTTTTATGAGCACACAACGATAAGTGGCGAGAGCATGTGTGAAGAAGTACACCCCTGCAGGGTATGAAACTATTTGAATAGCCGTGTCCTCGGATATGGACTACTTGGAGAACTTATGTTGTTCATAGATAATTCAATGGATACTCATAAAAATATCAAGACAAGTGTGAGTTTCGTGGATGGCACTCTCATAGGAGACGGAAGTGAATCCATGGTGGTGTATTGATGTGGAGTTAGTGGACTCGTGTGCGATATCTAAAATTTGAACAAAGAGTTAAAATTGTGTACTATAGGTTAGCCATGAGTCAAAGCTGGCATTGCTGCATAAACTCCACCACTCCCCTTTGTTGATACATGAGCATGAATAGTCTAGGTCTGCTTTAAAGACTTGCGGAGTACGTTTGTACTCATCTTTGCTTAATAAATTGACGTGGGGATGACCCCGGGGTAGCCTCAAGCGCCCCCTTTCCCCAGACTTCTAACACAATCAAAGGGCGGGCTGCCTCCCCCTGCGGTCTGGCTACGCCCTGCCAGAAGCGGCCCGCCGGCTACGCCCCACCGGTTACGACGTGCCGGCCGGCTAGGGGCGTTGCCGCCTCGCCCCCCAGCCGGCCGCACATTGGATACCGTTGTCAGGGCATGCGTGGCAATAGTGGCCCCATCCCATCGGGGGTCAGCGCTGGTATGGCCACAATGAAGGCGTCATGGCCTCTGACCCTGGCGGATGGTGACCGGGCTTCCAACAGTGCTGGCACGCCCTAACCACTCCATTACCTGCCGTGGCATGTCTACAGGGTGGCCGGCCATACCGCTGACCCCGGCCGGCCGCCGCAAGACAACGCCACAAGGGGCGGCCCATGCCGTGACGTGACCGGCGTTGGGACCTGCCGCGCAGGCCCCGCCGTTTCCTGACGGGACCCTTCAGCCGGCGGGACCTACCGGCGACAGGACCCCACAGCCGGCGGCCCCCGCAGCTGGCCAGAGAGGCTGCTGGCTGGGCACCCCTTTGACCTTCTATTTGTATTGTAACCCGGGGGGTTGGCCTATAAACCCCCTCGGACCACCCCCATGCATGGGGTCGGCAGATTTCCCAGCTCTCTTCACACCCACTCCTCACACACGCACGTAGGGAGGCAGAAGAGCGAGCTAACTCCTTCTTCCTCCACGATCCATATAGCTCAAGGAGCGCCATTGTAATCCGAGCATTGTGTCAACCTGACCAAGCAGGACTAGGGGGTTACCTCCCACGGAGGACCTCGAACCTGGGTACATCGTGTGTCCCCACTGCTTGTGCCTAATCCCGCTCCTGGAGCCCGCCGACGTCCTTCGGCCCCTCTCGATAAGCATACCCATGGCATCTGCCGTGACGAAACCACGACAGTTGGCGCCCACCTTGGGGCCGTCCACGGCACCGGCCGGAGTCACGCTCCGGGCGGGACCCTTCACCACCTCCCCCGACCGCCTCGCGTCCGGGCAGAACCGCCTGCTCGTGGGCTTGCTTCGACAGGCCTTGCGGGCAACGCGGCCGGCATCTCTGACGAGTGCCTCGGCCGCGACCTCGCGCTCGACATCGCCGCGCTTGCTGGGCGGTTTAGCAAGCTGAGCCTTGCCAAAGAACTGGAGGCCAACGAGTACCCTAGTTGGGTGTTCGACTGCACCGAGCCTCCCTCGTCCGTGGGCGCGCTCGCCATGGGCGAGACCATCAGCCCCCACACCCGTGTGGGAGTGATGGTCACTGTCTCCTCCACCACTTCGGGCCGTCTGCGGGCGGACGAGGCCGATGCAGCCGCCGCTCGCGCCGGCACCTCCGACCCACTCGCCGCCACCCTCCGGGGTCTGGGCGCTCCTATCCCTACGACGGCGGACCCAACCACTGCTAGAGCCGAGCTGGAGGCGGCCCGTCGCCTGCTGTTCGAAGACGCCAGCGCCCTCAATGCCGAGCGGCGCCAGATGGAGGACGCGCAGCGGGAATACAACTTCACGTACGGTCTCACCCTGGCTGGCCCCGAGCCCAGCCGATGTCGTGCTGTGCGAGAACGGTGCCGCGTGGTCGCAGAAATCCTCAGCGGCCGCTTCCCCATCTACAACACCCCCACGGCCAACCTGTGTGCCGCCAAGGTTGCCTACGAGGATTTGGCAACCTTGGAGGGCAAGGAGCGGGCCACACGCGAGCTGCACATCGAGGACCTCATCGACACTGCCAACGCGCAACAGGTCGTCCTCACCCCCGGTGGGGCCGTCTCCGAGTTTCCCCGTCCCGAGGGCGAGGACACTAGGGCTGCTGACCGCCGGCCGGCTCAGCACTCCAGCACCCTCGTCCCTCTGGCTGGAACGCCCGGGGGAGCAACGCTCAGTGCCCCCCGTCACGCGGAAACGAGCAGCCGGCTGTGAACAGCCGACACAACAACAATCCGGGTGGCAGCCACCGCCGCGAGGAGGCGCTGGCTGGCGGCAGCCGGCGCACCCGTGGGCATACTCTGCCTCCGCGGCAGGAACCGGCGCGGTCCGTCCCGCCGTCTGTCTGCCCCGAGCTTGCAGCCCGGCTCGGACCGCGCATCCCCCACAGCGACAACGACGCCCGACTCCGTCTTGACCGGCTGGCGCAGTCGGCTCTCCTCGAGGAGGAGGGCTCGATTGGCCCGGCCTGCTTCGGTCCGCAGATCCGCAACGAGCCCTTTCCGCCCGGCTTCACGCTCCCCCGCGACACCCCAAAGTATACCGGGGCCGCCAAGCCGGAGGACTGGCTGATTGACTACACCACCGCCGGCGGCATCGCCAGGGGGAACAAGCATGTAGCCGTCCGCTACGCCCCCCTCATGCTAATCGGCTTGGCCCGCACCTGGCTGAACAGCCTGGCTGCTGGCAGCGTCTACACCTGGACGGACTTCGAGGAGGCCTTCGTCCGCAACTTCACCGGCACCTACAAATAGCCTGGCCGGCCCCGCGAGCTGGCCATGTGCGTCCAGGGGCCGGAAGAGGCCCTCCGTGACTACCTCACGCGCTGGACCGAGCTCCGCAACTCCTGCAAAGGAGTACACGAGGTACAGGCCATCCAGTACTTCATCAAAGGCTGCTGCGATGGCACCCCCCTCAAGCACAAGCTCTTGTGCTCTGAGCCAACCTCCCTGGCGGACCTTATGTCCAAAGCGGACAAATATGCCATGGCCGATTCCTCAATGAGGATGAGGGCTAAGGCACCAGCCAAGCCGGCTATGCCCCCTGCCGCGCCGCGGGTGGCGGCCGACAACCGGCAGCAGCAAAACGGCAAGCGCAAGAATGACCAGCCCGACTCCCGCTACGGGAGCTGGCAGGTCGCCTCCATCGAGGAGGAGCAGCCGGCTGGCCAGGCCTCCGGTCAGCGCCAGCGCACCGGCAAGGCCGCCTGGCAGCCCAAGCTGACTTTCGAGCAAATGCTTGACCTCCCCTACAAAAACCACTCCGGTGCCAAGTCGGCCACGCACACGCTTCGACAGTGCAGCTTCTCACAATGATTGGCCCGGGGGGACGGCCTCCTGGCTCCCCCCGCGCAGCCAGCCCGCGCTCCGGCACCAGCCTCGGCTCGAGCTCCGGCTCTCGGTTCGGGTCAGGCGGACCCTGCCCCGGCTCGGAGCGACGGCCGGCTGCACGACCGGTTCCCCAAACATGACGACTGCTACGTCGTCTTCACTAGCGAAGAGACGGACAAGCACGCCCAGTGCCAGCTCCACCGCGAGGTGAATGCCACCATACCCGCGACTCCCCAGTTCATGCATTGGTCCAAGGAATCGGTCACCTGGAGCCGGGCGGACCACCCAACCGTGATGCCAAACCCTGGCAGCTATGCCCTCGTCCTTGATCCTACCATCGCCTCCGAGAAACGCTCGTGCCGCTTCTCGCGGGTGTTGATCGATGGAGGCAGCAGCATCAACATCCTCTACCTTGACACCCTACTCAAGCTAGGGCTCAAAGTGGAGGATCTGAAAACAAGTCGGACCGTCTTCCATGGCATCGTGCCGGGAAGGTCCTGCACCCCTGTCGGCAAGATCAAGCTCGACGTCCTCTTCGGCGACGCCAGTCATTTCCGCCGCGAGCCGGTCTTGTTCGAGGTAGTGGACCTTGACATTCCCTAACACGAGTTACTGGGCCGGCCGGCTCTTGTCAAGTTCATGGCGATCCCCCATTACGCCTACCTCAAGCTCAAGATGCCGGGTCCCAAGGGCATCGTCACCGTCGCCGGCAAATACCAGATGTCAATGGCGTGCGCGCGAGACGGCAGCCGGCTGGCCGAGGTCCTGGAAATAGCCGAGGAGAAGCGGCAGCTCGACCGACTGGTGGCCCTCGCCTCTGCCCAGCCGGCCGTGCCGTCCCCTCCATCCCAATCGGTCGGCGAAGGCTCGTTCCAGCCGTCCAAGGACACCAAGCAGGTGCCACTCGATCCGGCCGACCCCACCCAGTGCGTGACCATCGGCTCTCGCCTCGACAACAAATAGGAAAGCGAGCTCGTCGACTTCCTCCGTGAGAATCGGGACATCTTTGCATGGTCCCCCAAGGACATGCCGGGTGTTCCGAGGAAGTTCGCTGAGCACAAGTTACACATACGGCCGGATGCAAAGCCGATCAAGCAACCCCTGTGCTGTTTCTCCGAGGAGAAGCGGCGTACTATAGGAGAAGAGATCGCCCGGCTGCTTGCAGCCGGCTTCATCATGGAGGTATTCCACCCGGACTAGCTGGCCAACCCAGTCCTAGTGCTGAAGAAAAACAAGACCTGGCGCATGTGTATCGACTACACAAGCCTGAACAAGGCGTGCCCCAAGGACCCGTTCTCCCTGCCGCAGATCGATCAAGTCATCGACTCCACGGCCGGCTGCGATCTGCTGTCTTTCCTGGACGCCTACTCCGGCTACCACCAGATAAAGCTGCACCCGGCCGACCGGCTCAATACCTCCTTCATCACCCCCTTCGGGGCCTACTGCTACATCACCATGTCCTTCGGCCTGAAGAATGCAGGCGCTACCTTCCAACATTGCATGCAGAAGTGCCTCTTGTCTCAGATAGGCAGGAATGTCCACGTCTACGTGGATGACATCGTCGTCAAATCCAAGAAGCATTTCATCCTCCTCGACGACCTCCGGGAGACGTTCGCCAACTTGCACGAATACAAGATCAAGCTCAACCCGGAGAAGTGTGTCTTCGGCGTCCTAGCCGGCCAGCTCCTGGGTTTCTTCGTATCTGCCCGCGGCATCGAAGCTAACCCCGAGAAGATCCGGGCGATTGAGCACATGCCCAAGCCAGTCCGGCTCCGCGATGTCCAGAAGTTCACCGGCAACCTTGCCTCCCTCAGCCGGTTAATCAGCCGGCTGGGCGAGAAGGCCTTACCCCTCTACGGGCTCCTACGCAAGTCAGCCCTGGTCAAGCCGGGCCGGGACCTCTCGAAGAAGCCGGCCCTGTTCGACTGGTCCGATGAGGTGGACGCGGCGTTCCGCGGCCTCAAGCGGGCTCTCACCAGCGCGCCCATCTTGGCCGCGCCGGCTGACAAGGCGCCTTTGCTCGCCTACATTGCGGCGACCACACGCGTCATCAGCGTCGTCCTGGTGTCCGGAGGAAGGCAAGGCACTGCCGACGCAGCATCCCGTCTACTATCTCAGCGAGGTCCTCTCCGCCTCCAAGCAAAACTACCCCCACTACCAGAAGATGTGCTACGGCGTATACTTCTCCGCCCAGAAGATCAAGCAGTACTTCCAGGAGCACGTCATCACCGTCGTGAGCATAGCACCGCTGGGCAAAATCATGTCCGGCCGGGATGCCACCGGCCGGATCGCCTAATGGGCCATCACCCTGGTCGACTACAAAATACGGTACGAGTCACGCACTGCCATCAAGTCCCAGGAAAGGGCCAACTTCCTCATCGACTGGGCTGAAACCCATTTCGTGCCACCTCCGCCAGACTCCACGCACTGGCGCATGCACTTCGACGGCTTGAAGATGTGACCCGGCCTGGGAGCCAGCGTCGTCTTGTCGTCTCCCAGAGGAGACCAGCTCCGCTACGCCCTCCAGATCCACTTCACCGCCTCTAACAACGTGGCCGAATACGAGGCCCTCGTCCACGGCCTCTGGCTCGCCAAGGAGATCAACATCCAGCGCATCATTTGCTTCGGCGACTCCGACCTCGTGGTGCAACAGGTCTCTGGCGAATGGGACGCTAGGGACGCCAACATGGCCAGCTATCGCTTCCTCGTCCAGCAGCTCACCGGCTCCTTCGAGGGCTGCGAGTTCCATCACATCCCCCGTGCAGACAACGAGGCGGCCGACACGCTGGCCAAGATTGGCTCCACCCGGCAGGCCATCCCAGCCGGCGTCTCCCTCGAGCTGCTGATGAAGCCTTCGATCAAGCCTTCTCCCGAGTTGGAGTCCATCTTCGTACCGGCAAACGCGGCCGGCACCTCGGCGAAACCGGCTGCCCAACTGACCCCACCGGCTGTAGCAGCTCTGCCGGCACCATCACCACCCTCCCTGGTGGTGGCTCCGACCGCCACGGCAATGGAGCCGGCCACGTCTACGCATGCTGGCACCGGTCTCGTCGCTGTCATGATGACGGTCAACGCTCCCACCGCCGCCTCGCTCCCGGGGGCTAGCGAGCCGGTCCCGGGGACTGGCGAGCCGGTCCTGGGGGCTGAGCCGGCCCCTGTTTTGGCTCCCTCATGGGCCCAGCCCATCCTGGTGTTCCTCCAGCGCGGCGAGCTCCCCTCCGATGAGGCCACTGCACGGCAAATTCAGCACCGGGCCCCGGCCTACAGCATCGTCAACCACGAGTTGGTTCATCGCAGCACCACCGGTGTCTTCCAACGCTGCGTCGAGCCAGAGAAAGGGCAAGAAATCCTCCTCGACATCCACCAGGGCGAGTGCGGGAATCATGCCGCCTCTTGGTCCCTAGTGGCCAAAGTATTCCGTCACGGTTTCTACTGGCCGACCGCTCTAGAAGCGGCCAAGAAACTGGTTGACAAGTGCGAGGGCTGCCAACGCTTCATCACGCAGAGCCATCTTCCGGCTAGCGCCCTCCAGACCCACCCCCTTTCGTGGCCCATCGCCGTTTGGGGGCTGGATATGGTGGGACCCTTCAAGACCGCACGAGGCGGCATGACACACTTGCTGGTAGCCGTCGACAAATTCACCAAGTGGATCGAGGCCCGGCCAATCAAGAAACTGGACGGCCCCACGGTCGTCCGGTTCATCGAAGACATCACGGTACGCTATGGCGTCCCCACAACATCATCACCGACAATGGCACGAACTTTGCCAAGGGCGCGCTAGCACGTTTCTGCTCGAGGCGGGGCATCCGGCTCGACCTGGTGTCCGTCGCCCACCGGCAGTCAAACAGCCAGGTTGAGAGGGCGAACGGCCTACTCTTGTCCGGCATCAAGCCCCGGCTCATGACACCACTGGTTCGGTCGGCTGAATGTTGGGTCGAGGAGCTACCGGCTGTCGTTTGGAGCCTCGGACCATGCCCAACTGGTCGACCCGCTACACTCCGTTATTTCTCGTTAATTGGTCCGAGGCGATCATCCCCACCGACATCGAGTTCGATTTGCCTCGGGTCACCCTGTACACCGAGAAGGATGCAAGGGAGGCAAGGGAAGATGGCGTCGACCTCCTCGAGGAGGCCTGCGAGCTGGCCTTGAGCCGGACAGCCATCTACCAGCAGAAGCTCCGACATTACCACAGCAAGCGGATCCGACCGCTCTCCTTCCGCGAAGGAGACTTGGTGCTCAGGCGGATCCAGCGAACCGCAGGCCAGCACAAGCTGTCCTCCCCATGGGAGGGCCCGTGCATTGTCAGCCGAGCGCTGCACAACAACGCGTACTATCTAATAGACGCCCAGAAGCCGTAGAAGCGCAAGAGAGACGCCTCTAGCGAGGAGACAGAGCACCCGTGGAATGCGGCGCTCCTCCGTCCATTTTATTGCTGAAAACCATTGTATGTACCCTTCCCCTTTCGTACTTATGAATGCAACGCGGTCCCCAAGCTGGCACTTAGGCCATGTCCCTTTTCGATTCCTCCAAAGATTTCCTGTTACTTAAAGGCACGTCAACCGGGTCCGGCTCCCGGGCCCGGGGGCTCGCCCGACTCCCCGCCGAGGCAGACAAAGAATGTGAGCAAGCCACCCTTCACCTCCCCTCCCTAACCAGCTATAGATCGGCTCCCGGCTGTTCGGCTGAAGGGACCACAGGGTACGAAGGAACTTCTCACACAAAGGTCGGCCAACGCGTGCGACAACCGGACCGGCCCAGCCGAGCTATGTTAATCCTAGCAACTGGCCTCTACCGGCTCAACCTAGCCCTAGCCGGTTGACTCTAAGAGCCCGCTGGTTTTCCCCAAGGGTGAAGCCCCGCCCATGTCCCAGACCGGCTCCCGGCTGGCTGGCAGGCGGGGCGGAAGCCGGCAGGAATCCTGGTGCGCAAACACAAGTCAAAAGGCAAAAGGCGAAAGAAGAGCTGACACGTACTTTCTTTTTTAAGAGCAAATGGCATAAGTCATAACAATAAAAGGCCCACGGCCACGAGTTCATTACATATACACCCCCAGTGGGTGGAATTCTAGTCTAAAAGAAAAATGCAGGAAAGAAAGTCCTAAGTGATGGCAGCTTCGGGCCGGCCCTCCTTCGGTGCCGACGCCTCTGGAGCCGGCGGTGCTCACGCCTAGGGAGCTGGCGGTGCTGGCGCCTCCGAGGCCGGCGCCTCCGGGGCGGCTGAGGTAGAAGCCCCTGCCCCCACATCCGGAGCTGGCTTAGACTCGGCATAGTCGTTGGTGTCGGACTCTCCATCGGCCGTCTCGGTGGCGCTCCCCTCCGGGTCGTCCAGGGCGAGGCCGTACCGGTCCTCCGGGACCACCACGCCGTCCGCCCCGCGCTCCGGGACGTACTTGTCCTACGCGGCAAAGGACGTGAGGTTGCTCGCCCTCACCAGCATCTCGTTGGCCACCGCCTCCAACTCCGTGTCGGTGCCGGCACGCTGGGCCGTGAGCAAACCCAAGTCCAGCTCGGGGTACCACGACCTAGCAATGCGGAGCGCCATGCCCGCACCGGCGTGTGCCGCGGAGGCTCTCTAGGCGTTCACCCTTGCAGTCCCAGACTCCAGCCACCTCGACAGCCGGTTCATGGAGCCCGGGTCTGCCGCGTCGGGCCAAAGTGTGTGAACCAGTGCCATGCCGACCGCTTGGAGCCGCCTCAGGGCGCGGACCACCACCGACAGACGCGCCTCAGCGGCGATCCCCACCTCGTCTAGGGTCCAGGGGCAAGCGGCCCAATGGCCTCTCCTCGCGCCCGCCGGGCCTCACGGTCGGCCTCCACGGCCGCCTCCGCGACCTCCTGCGTGCCCGGGAAAAGCCCTAAGAAGAAGACAAGGGATGAGTGGGGAGGCAAGCCAGAAAACCCAAAAGGAAGGCACGAGAAGAACAAGGCAACGGAAGCTTACTATGCAGCATCTGATCCACCTCATGCCCTTGATCCTGTAGCTGCACCTCCCTAGCTGACCACTCCTGGCGCTGGCGCTCGTGCTCGTCCCGAGCCGCCTGCGCGTCCTCGGCCGCCTTGGCTAGCGCGGCGTCCTTGGCCTCTAGCCTCTTATGAAGAGCCTTATCCCGCTCCTCCGCCTCCCGACGAAGGGCCGCCCCTTGGTCCGCCAACGCTTGGTGGTGGGCCGCCTCGTGGCCCTCCCGCTCCGCCTTCACCTTGTCCGCCTCCCCACGGAGCCGGTCGCGCTCCGTCGTTAGGAGTTCCCGCTCCTCGTAAAGGCGCACCACCTGGTGCCGGAGGCAGACCATCTCGGCGTGGGTAGCTGCATGAGAAGAAGCCACTGTTGTCAGAAAGGATTCAGCCCGCCTCCGGGGCAGATGGCCTGATTCCCGGGGGCTACACCCAGTGGGTGCGCTTGCATGCTCCCACTGAAAGATCGCAAGAGCACATACCTCGCAAGTCCGCGGACATGACGGTGAGCCGGTTTTCAGCTCCTCAGTACAACCCCAGCAGGGTGTTGTACGCGGCCTCCCGGCGGTCATGCGCTGCCTGCAAAACAATAAGAGTGCATAGCTTTAGGCTCGACCCGCCTGCGCCCCAGCCGGCTCGAGCCTCGGGGGCTACACCCAGTGGGTGCGCTAGCGCGTCCCCACAGGAAAAGACGGAAAAAAGCATATCAAGAGAAGAAGGAAAGAAGAAACTCATTGCGACCGCCTGCTCCAAGCTCGTCAGCCGGTCGTTGGCGGCCCGAGCGTCTTGCGTCGCCTGGGCGCGGCAAGCGGCAAACGCTTCATCAACGGCGGCCACCGCCGCCCCGAGGGCGCTCGACGGTCCGCCAGGGGCCGGGCTCCCGGCCGCTGCCCAGGTCTGCTGCGGCCGGCCTCCGTTTGTGGGTCCTCCCTTGTTGGAGACCGTGATGGGATCGACCCCTCCTGTCGCCGTCGTGCCGGGGGCCGCCGTCGACGCGCTTGCGTCGGCCGTT
Source organism: Hordeum marinum (assembly GCA_022496015.1). Classification (NCBI taxonomy): domain Eukaryota; kingdom Viridiplantae; phylum Streptophyta; class Magnoliopsida; order Poales; family Poaceae; genus Hordeum; species Hordeum marinum. The sequence goes on along the minus strand of CM039675.1, from coordinate 160,056,882 downwards.
TCCCCGGCCATCGCGGCCCCCACCGCCGGCACTCCGCCTTCGGCAGCTCCGGGCCGACTTGCCTTCGGTGCCGGCCTCTGGAGCCATCGCCTCTGGCGCCGACGCCTCCGGGACCAGCACCTCCAAAGCTGGCACGTTCGGTGCCGGCACTTCTGGGGCCGGTACCTCCGCCCTCGGCGGCACGTCGCCCGCCACCGGCTGGGCGGCGTCGCGGTCCATGTCCGCCTCGTCCTCCGCGGCCTTCGCGCTCACCTCCGCCCTTCTCCTGGAGCTGTGGTGGCCCTTCGACCTCTTCTCCTGGCCGTGGGGGAAAGGCTCCCACGCTCCGCCAGCGGCCTCCCCACTGGTTCCTTGGAGGAGGGGGAACGGCTCCCATGCTCTGCCAGCGGCCTCCCCGCTGGCTCCCCCTTGCCTCTTTGCCGCTTCCTCCCATGGACGGAGCTGCTCGACACGCCGCTCCCGCTCGGCCGCCTCGAGGTCGAGCCACACCTGGCGCTCCCTCTCCTCGGCAGCCGTCGGCGGTGCCGCCCTCTCCGTCCCGCCACCCGGGGTCCTCCCTAGGGCGCGCGCCTCCCTGGTAGCGACGAAGTAAGGGACTGGGGGGAAGGCAGAACGGACCAAGGTGGAGGAGGAGACAGACTTACCCGGCGACGACGGGGACCGCTCTCCTCATGGGTCCCACCTGGGCGACCTTCTGCTTCTTGCCCCCGCCTCCGCGGTTGCCGCCCGGCTATGCGGTCGCTGCACGCTTGGGCGCTGGCTTGGTGGCAGCCGGCCTTTTCCCCTTGTCATCCGCGTCTGGGCCTCCTCGGTTGGAGCCGCCGTTGGCTCGAGGTTGGCGCCTCCGCGGCGCCGTGACCTCGTCCTCCGAAGTCTCGGGCTTCCCCGGAGCCTATGCAACATGCGACTTCTCCGCCTCAGTGTCATCATCGGTCCAGTCCCGTAGGTGCGTCTGGGGAGGAGACTCACCAATCTATTCAGCCTCTTCGGCCCCCTCCCTCTCCGTCTCCGCGTCGCCGGCTTCGGACGTGCCGGCTCACTTGGAGTCATCCGGCTCCACGTCGTCGGCGTCCTCGACCTCCTCGGGGTCCGACTCCGCCGTGTCAGGTGTCGGCTCCCCGTAGTTCTGCAGCAACGGGAAAAGCTACGGGCGGGCCCGGCGGCACGCTGTCAGACTAAAGGGGGGAGGGGTACTGCCTTTGAAAGAAGATGGAGGGAAGGAGGCGGCTAGACACTTACCCGCGGTGCCGGGCGGCTCCGGCTGTATGCGGTTTTCCCCCATTGCCATTCGCCCTCCACCATCTTCGCCGTCAAAATGGCGTTCACCCTCCTCGCCATGTAGGCCGGTTTAATCTCCTTGGTGGAGAGCGGCAGGGGTCATGGAATCCCCCCATCTGGCAGATGAGGTGCGGCCGGTACTGCAGCGGCTGCACCCGACGCGCCTCCATCGCGACTAGCAGATCTGTGGCCTTCAGCCCCTCTGACCAGGTCATCACGAGCAGGCGCTCACAGAGCCGGTCCGCCGTCTCGGGCACCGGAGGCGCAACCACCCGCCATTTCAGCATCGCGGTCGGCGGGTGGTTGGCGAAGTCGGGGAGGTTGATGTAGTCCTCCTCCGGCTTCGCGTTCTACACGTAGAAGAATCCCCGCTGCCAGCGCTTCACCGACTCGTGCAGTGGGAGTTTCGGGAAGGCGGTCCCCATGTGGATATGGATCATGGTGCCTCCGCAGGCGGTCATCACCATCTGTTTCGTCACCAAATCCTTCGTCGTCTGACGCTTGAGGAAGAAGAGCCGGCACCAGAGGTCAAGCCTCGGCTCAACCCCCAAGTACCCCTCGCAAAGGGTAACGAACGCCGCCAGCTGCAAGATGGCGTTGCGAGGAAGGTGGTGCGGCTGCAGGCCGAACTGCGTCAGGAAGCGGCGAAAGAAGGCGCTCGCCGGCAGCCCGAGCCCGCGGAGGAAGTGATCGGCGAAGACAACCACTGTGCCCTCCCGCGGTGCCGGGGAGTTCTCCGGCCCGGCTGGGTGTGCCTCCAAGTGCTCCTCCGCTGGGAGCTTGCGGCGGTGGCGGAGGTGCTCGATGAAGGTTTCATCCACGTCGCTGCCGTCCCATGCGCCCTTACCCGCCATGGTCTCCGAGGGGGCATGCGGTCACGACGACGGGCGCGGGAGCTCGGCGGTTGCCCGGGCTTTCTTCGGCGGTGAAGGGCGGCACAGCCTGCTTGCATGCCCTGGCTTCTTGCTCTCTACTCTCGCTCTCTCTTGTGGCGGAGGAAGGAAGACGACGAAGGCGATGCGATGGCAGGGGGGAGTGAACGGGCCGTTCTGCCTCCCCCCTCTCGACATTTAAACCCTGCATGGGTAATCGTGGGGGCCGGATTCATTGCGCGCGACCCCCGCGATTCCTGTGGCATGCGGGGCAGATATCATGGTGCTCGGGAACACCAACCGTCCGCCCTGCGCCGTAAAGGATCCCCGCGCACGGGTCGAGGCTGCGGTCACGGAGGGCCCCGCCCCGTCGCCCGGTCTTTTCCGCCGCGTGGCGCGTCTCCTTTACCCGGTGGGGAACCCGAGGCGGCACGCGAAGCGTCAGCCGATTGTGGAGCCGGCCGTCGCTTGCCGGCTTTGCTCGACTCTCAAGGCAGCCCGCGGCGCAAGAGCGATCTTCAAGCTGGCGAGGACCACCACGGCTCGTCGGCGGGTCCTCCCCGGCTTCGAGGACTACTCACGGGGGGATGACCCCGGGGTAGCCCGCCCCCTTTCCCCAGACTTCTAACGCAATCAAAGGGCAGGCCGCCTCCCCCTTCTACGCCCTGCCAGAAGCGGCCCGCCGGCTACACCCCACTGGTTACGACGTGCTAGCCGGCTGGGGGCGTTGCTGCCTGGCCCCCCAGCCGGCCACGCATTGGATACCGTCGTCAAGGCATGCATGGCAATAGTGGCCCCCATCCCATCGGGGGTCAGCGCTGATATGGCCACAGCGAAGGCGTCAGGGCCTCTGACCCTGGCGGATGCTGACCGGGCTTCCAACAGTGCCGGCATGCCCCAACCACTCCATTACCTGCCCCGGCAGGCTACAGGGTGGCCGGCCATACCACTGACCCCGGTCGGCCACCGCAAACGACGCCACAAGGGGCGGCCCGTGCCGTGACGTGACCGGTGTCGGGACCCGCCGCGCGGGCCCCGCTGGTTCTTGACGGGACCCTTCAGCCGGCGGGACCTACCGACGACAGGACCCCACAGCCGGTGGCCTCTACAGCCGGCCAGAGAGGCTGCCGGCTGGGGCCCCCCTTTGACCTTCTATTTGTATTGTAACCCGGGGGGTTGTCCTATAAAACCCCTCGAGCCACCCCCATGCAAGGGGTCGGCAGATCTCCCAGCTCTCTTCACACCCACTCCACACACATGCACATAGGGAGGCACAAGAGTGAGCTAGCACCTTCTTCCTCCATGATCCATATAGCTCAAGGAGCGCCATTGTAATATGACCATTGTCTCAACTAGACCAAGCAGGACTAGGGGTGTTACCTCCCACGGAGGGCCCCGAACCTGGGTACATCGTGTGTCCCCCACCGCTTATGCCTAATCCTGCTCCCGGAGCCTGCCGGCGTCCTTCGGCCCCTCTCGGTAAGCCTACCCATGGCATCTGCCGTGACGAAACCACGACATAAATGTTGCAGATGAGACTCAGGACCCATCAGGTGGGTTCTATCTAGATGTCGACGATGCCGAATAGCTGGTGTCCCAGCTACGACCTTATGCCCTGTGGTGGGCTGTAGATAGTCAGGTCATGTGCCTTTTTACCCTTTAAACTGTCTATACTCAGACAACTTTATGCTTCCGCTTGGTTTGTATGAACTTGCTTGTATGACTTGAGTGTCGGGTCATGTGACCCCTACCTATAAGAACATATTGTGCAAGGTTCTTATGATACTCTTAAATAAAAGTCGTGTTGTTGTATGGTTATGTTCTTATGCCATAGTTGTATCTATGCATATCGGGCATGTCATGCGTACGTGTGACGTGCAGCGGTATGTATGGGATCTGACACCTAGTCATGTGCCTTTAGTAGTACTCTTTACGGGAAACTACCTCTTTGTGCTTCTATCGAGCCTTGGTAGCTTGCTACTGCTCCGGACACATTGATTGAACGACATGTATCCTTCTTTTCTACTGTGTCTATCCCTTCGAGGAAATATCTCATAGTGTAATGGAGTCCCTGTAGCTTGCTACGAATCGTCTACGTGCATTGATGACATTTATGTCCCATGACATAATGGAGTCCTTGTAGCTTGCTATGACTTTTCTACACACGCTTGAGGCCGACACCTGCATTGCTGGGTTACGTATGCCTGTTTCCGTATGGATTTGCCACTTGGGTTCTATGACTAGTTATGTCGGCCCGGGTTCTCTGTCGTTTGATTGCCAGCGACATGTTCACATACGTGAGCCAAGAGACGCAAACGGTCCTGGCTAAGGTAAGGCTACAGCCGTGGAGTTTACTGTGTGTGAGGCCGCAAAGTGATGTGATTTGTTACAGTCTAGATTCATATGACTTTGGATCGGGGTACCGACAATGCACGGTCACCAACACTTTTTCTATAAACACCAGAAACTAGTTGCAACTCCTGGACAAAGATCTAGGCGATTGATAAGCCGAGAGGGTCAATTAAGTATCCCAATGTGTGGTAGTATCTTGTATAGGAGAACATACACATGACTCAGTTCTTAAAGATGGTCCCAATGAGACAACCCACCATGTACTCCTACATGACCTCTCATTGCTACCTTTACCAAATCATGTTCACACACATAGCTCTCACATAGTAGGACATGAACACTGCTATTTTGATTCATCACCCAGATGGATCAAACCCGACACGACATGACTCTAAGCATAGCAGGCACAATTAGCAAACATGGATGAGTAAGCACAACAAGGCTCAAGCAGTTGCTACGCATGCTAAGTGGTTTCAACTATTTAAAGTGGCAAGACAGGTCATGCAAAGGAATGGGTTCAACTACCGAGAACATATAACAGTTGAATCGTTGTTGTCCTAATGCAATAAAAGAGAGCAGAAGCGAGAGAGTGGGTTCATATCAGTATGTTAAAGGGGGTGGTTTGCCTGACAGTCCTGAATATATTACTTCTCTTCATTAGTGCCAACGATCACATCGTCACAACCATCATCTACCGAGAAGGAACACCACCAGTAAAACAAGAAAAGAACACATTCAATGCAATGCAACAACCATGATGCATGATATGACATGAAAGGTACTAAATTAACCTACAAGAATAATAAGCCAAGTTAGTTGAAGTGGTTTGAATTCCAACTCCAAATGAAATTTCCTATATTGCCCTTATCATAAAATGTCCTACTTGGTGATGTTAACTTGTTCAAACATGCATGATCACGGCATAAACTGATTCACTAGATTTTTTTTGATCACTTTTCATATATAAATTATTTTCATCTGAGTTACAGTTGAATTTCTATGATTTTTAGAAGTTTTAAACATTTTCTGAAAATAAATAAATCATTTAGATTTGTTTAAATTTCCAAAAAAAGCTTTACTGCGTCAACCTGATGTCAGGATGACGTCAACTAGTCAATAGGGTCGTCCAAGGTCAAACCTGACCAGTGGGCCCCACTGGTCAGTCTCTTAGGGCTGGCTAGTGCCACTGGCAGGTGGGACCCTCTAGTCAGGGATTCAAGGATTAATCCCGAGTTGACCTGGGGTTTGACTCGGACTAGGGCCCACTGTCAGTGGCTGGAGGGTTAGTTAGTGGCTTGATTAGCCACTAATGGCCCTGTCACGTCACCACACCGGAGATCAGCCGACGGCGACCACAGAATGTGGCAGTGGCTCGCCAGACTTGCACTTCCGGCGGCCATCTGGTGCGCTGAGGGCACTAGGAGGTAGCCCGTGCACGTACGCATCCAGTGGGGGCAACGGGGGGGGGGGGGGGGGGGGCTCGGGGCCACCAGAGTTGAGGCCGGCGACGAGCCTATGCGGCTGCAGGATTTTGTCGTGGTGGAAAACGTGGATACGGGTCAAGCGGGGCGACTGGGTTAGGGGGAGGAGCAAGGGGAGCTCACAGGGAGGTGGGCGAGCTAGATAGCAGGCTCGGGGACGGCCGGGACGGAGCAAATCGATGATGAAGCTCCAATGAACGAGGCGGGGGTGATGAGCTCGATCGCGACGTTGCAGGCCTCTAGCGGTTGCATGCTTCGTCTTAGAGCTCCATGGCGGCGAGGCGGAGCTGCTTGGCTTGCTAGAGGGGCTGGAGGAGGCCGGTGGTCGCGGTGGTTGCGAGCGGCCGTGGCTGTGGTGCTCGGGCAGCGAGAGAGTGAGATCCAGAGGAGGAGGGAGAGAGAAAGGGAAGAGAGAGGGGGGTCAGCTCGATCTAGATGGCTCCCTGGAGCCTATCCATCCGCCCAGGCAGGCACACGAGCATGAGGTGGCCGGCGTGCCGCGACCACGCGCCCGGCGTCCTACTTGCCGGAGGTGGAACAAGACCTATTCGCCCCTGGTGGGCCGGGCCAGCTTCTTCCCAGGCCTAGGTAAAACAGGTGAGGTTTTCCTTTATTTACTTTTCTATTTTTTATTTGTTATATTCTTTCTTGATTTGATTCCAAGTAAATCATTCTTTTTGAAAATTCTGAAAACTTATTTCTGTGGTCAAGTGGATTATTCCACATAGAGAGAACATTTTGTTTTCTATTTTATACAAATTTAGTTATTTATGAAAACCAAAGGTAGCTAAATAATTTCTACAATATTTTTTAGTGGTTTCAAATATTTCTTTTGAAACCTAAAATTTGTTGGTTTTAACCAGTTATTTCATTTAAGGTAAATCCCATTGGATAGGATTTTATGAAGGACATTTTGGGTTCATTGAAAATTCACACGTATTAGAATTGTTTGGTTAGGTGAAGTGCTAGGGTTTCTGTTAATCCCCATTTCATGTTCAAGAAAAATTAAACATGATGCCATAATGCACATGCACTGACAAGCAGAGCCTAGGCTAGGGCTGTGACAGTCTCCCCCACCGCCACCGGTGTCCAGCTCCATGGGAGCATGCCGGGACGACACCTCCATGGCATCCCTAGTGGCGCCCGCTGTGGTGGGATGTGAGGCATCCCCGCTCTTCACCAGTTCGGTAGGCGGGGTCTCCCCGTCCAATATCACCTCGATTGGGATGACGCGCAGGGGGCTGCAAAGCCAATAACCCGCATGCTAGCAAGCTCTATATCTATTCGTAATGAATGGGAGGGTCTTCAGATCCTATCCTTTTTGGAGGAGGCTTGACCCGTAGGCTCCTTCATGGAACCTCCTCGAGGTCTTTGGACGTGGTGTCTGAGTCCGAACTATCGTCAGCCAGAATCACCCACGCACGATGCGCCCTCTTCTAGACAGGAGGAGGGACCTGCTTCGTAGCGTCCGAAGACGCCGCTCTCTTCCTGGAATGGGGGGATTTACCTCCCCCCTCGCCATCCTCGTCTCCTTCTCCTCTTCTTCTTACTCCTCCTCAGTGTCCTCCTGATTCAAGGAGGCAGGGATATCCTCGGATGCGGTGTCAGGCTAATTCCTGATGCGAATACCAGCCTGGCCTGGTTTCTTCTTCTTCTTCTTCTCTTTTTTGTGGGAGCCTCATAAGGCTTTACCACGAGCATTTTTGCTAACAGCCCGGTCCTCTCATCTTCAGGATGAGGAGCCAGACCATTAATGTTGATGGCTTTTTTCAGCCATCTCTGCAAAGGCAGATTGGAAGAGGGGTTATGAAATCTCCTTAGGTAATGAAGTCGACCAAGCTAGGATGTATCATACCTCGGATTCGGGCTTGGAGACGTACAGACCCTTGTCCTCCGTCTCAGATGGCCAGCTCTTCTATGGTTTGAAGAGCGCCTTCCATAACTTCTCCCGCGTAGTGCGGAAGAGATTCCGGACTGTGGGCTCGGTGTCGAGCTCACAAGCCCACAGGGGAGTGTCCCGACACTGGCAGGGGAGGATGCGTCTTCGGAGCATCACCTGGACCACATCGGTAAACTTGGTGCCCTCCTCGACCATGGAGCATATGCGCTTCTGCAGGTCGCTCACCTCCTTGCCCGGTCCCCAGACGAGGCCCTTTTCAAGCCATGAAGCCAGTCTGGTGGGGGACCATATCTGAATGCGGCAGAGGGATGCTGACCTTCTTCTTGTGGTTTGGTGACGTAGAACCACTCCTTCTGCCACCCCTTGATGGTGTCAATAAGGGTGCCGAATGGCCACCCGACGCGGGTGAGCTTACTGATGATAGCCCTGTTGCAATCTGCATGCTTGCTGCTGACGCACTTTGGCTTGATGTTGAACACTTGAAGCCAGAGCCCGAAGTGCGGCTCGATGCGCAAGAAGGCCTCGCAAACGAGGATGAACGCCGAGATGTGCATGGTGGAGTTCGGCGGGAGGTCATGGAAGTCGAGGCCATAGAAGAACATCATCCCCCTGACAGAGGGGTGGAGGGGAAAGATCAACCCCCTGATGAAGTGGGGAATGAACACCACCCTTTCGCCTCTCTTGAGGTCGGGGATCACTTGGCCCTCCTCCGCCACGCGGTGAGGGATGTTGGCAGGGAGGTATCCGGCTTTCTTGAGGTCTTGGATGTCCTCGTCAAGCACCATGGAGGCTTCCCACTAGCCGTTGGAGCCGGAGCCTGCCATTGGTATGCTCGGAAGGGGAGGCGGAAGGTTTAGATCTGGGCGTCAGAGGCTCAAAGGAATGGGAGGTAGCAGAAGCAAAGGGAGAGCATGAATAGCCGTGGGGGTCTTCTTCCCTTTTATGAGGCTTATCGTTTGATCCCCCTCTGTCGCGCCGCAAATCCCTCCACGTCCCGAGATGTGTGCACAGTTGCGCATGCATGATTGAACATATCCCATGTGAAACGGAGCACAATCTGCGTGTTGATAGATCGTGCTGATTGAACGGCCTCAAACCACACATCGGGTCTCTATAACTGGCATAGCGGTCGTGGTGGGCCGTGACCTTTCGTCAGATAGGTCTTCAGGGAACATTATCTTTTCTTCCCCGAAGTTTGGCTTTCAAAGCCAATTAATTCATAGTATTCAGACGTGCCGCTATTCAGAAGCTATTTTTCATCGGAAGCCGAACTCTGTTCGGCAGAAGGAACTTACCTGGCAAGCCGAAGACTTTGTTCATGAAGCAATTGGAGCTGAAGACCCTTGGCATTGGAGGCAAGTTCGGGGGCTACCGAGGAAGTCCTGGATTAAGGGGTCCTCGGGAAGTCGGCCTATTCTTATGGGCCGGACTATATGGGCTACTTATCAAACACTAGGAGTTTTGAGGGCCCAGTCACCAAGATAGAAGCTTTGAGAAGCACGGCTTGCGCACCACGTTTGATGTAGAAAATATGCATGTTTATCTCTTCGGCATGTAACCGACCATGCGTAAACCCTAGGCATCCTCGACGTCTATATAAGCCGGAAGGTTTTAGGATACGGGGACAGAACAACTCATCTAGGGTTAGCTATTCGATCTCGAGGTAGATCAACTGTGTAACCCCCCATATCATCAGTACAACCAAGCAGGACGTAGGGTATTACCTCCATAGGAGGTCCCGAACCTGGGTAAATCTGTGTCCCCTTCGTCTCTTGTTACCATTGATTCTAGTCTCACAATTCGAGACCCCCTACTCGAGATCCGCCAGTTTTGACACCGACAACGACGGCGCCGCGCGTGGAGACTTACCAGAGCGGCGACACGACAAGGTGATGGGAGGAATGGAACGAGGGAAAACCCTTGGGCACCGAGGACATGATTTATAGGAGTGGATGGCGTTGTACGGCCGTCAGAACAACCTGAGTGCTGACATGGACCTTGTGGATGTGCTGCCGTACAGGAGGACGACGAACGTGTGTGGGAAGGTTGGCTGGGCTACGACTGCACTAGCTGGGCCTGTGGGGAGGCAAAGGCCAAAGTGGTCCGTTCTCTCTCTCTCTCTCTGTCTCTCCCGAAAACAAATGATTTTTTCCTTTTTAAATAAAGAACAACAAACAATAAAAATTCGGGGAGGTTTGGAAAAGAATCCGTGGAAAAATAAAATAGTTTTGCACTCACAAAAATAAGCTCTAATTACTAAAAATGGTTTGGGAATTTTTAGGGCAAATAAATGATTCACATATAATTATACATGATTCTGTTTTTGCAAAGATTAAAAGGCAAATATAGGAGAACATGGTTGAGAGCTATTTTAGCAAGACTATCAGATTATTTAGGATAAGAGCAACATTTAATTGGGTTGAAAAGACCAAGCAAAAATATCACCTACTAGCATTGCTAATAAAAGGGTTTAGGCATAGTTGAAAAAGAATTTAAGGAAGGTTTTCACACAACCAATACCCCACTTGCAAGCACACCTCTCCACACATACACTCACATCAAAATATGCACAACAAGGTTATGATGCAACAAATAATTTATGTGATGATGCCATGATGCCATGATGCATGAGGAATGTCATGAGGCAAAATATTATTACTCAAACCACATGATAGCATTCATTGAAGGTTCATACATGAAAAATTACAAAGGTGGCAAGGGAATGCACTTGGGCTATTACAACATGTGTCTTTGGTTTTCCATTGGGGACGCATAAGCGCACCCACTCGGTGTAGCCCCCGGGATTCGGGCCGGCTATGCAGCAGCCGGACCGGATCACTTCATTCATGCCGCCTTTTGTTGTGGCTTCTTGACGGACCGTGAGTTTTTGTTTGCGCAACTTCTGCTGGCAAGTTAGCTGATGGTCGGCGCTGGCTAGCACGAGCCGGTCACCAGTGCGACCTCTTGTCCCTGGAGTGTGGTTGGCTCCACGAGGAGACGAGCCACCTGTAGGCGAAGAAGGATGGGTTGGAGGCGGCCCATCGCGAGGAGCTGGACCGCCAAGCAGTGAACCATTACGAGGCACTGAAAGACAACCATGATCTATTGGATAAGGCCGTTGTCAGGGGGATTACCCATGGTAGGCTCAAACAGGCCACGACCGCTCTAAAAAACATACCCCATGAGCAACGTCCCTGGTGGTCTGGCTGTCTATGTCAAAACCGGCGAAACTCGGGTAGGGGGTCCCGAGCTCTGGGACTAGGATCAGTTATGTTCCCTTCTCATTTCTGCCATGGTTTTTGAGATTTGTACTCAGACTCTGAAAATAGCTCAAGATGTTGGCATGGGACTTGTTATGATCCAAACTGACAAAGGAAGATGTGGATAGTGTTGGAGAAGATATATTCATTTCTCTCGTTAATTTTGATGTTTTCATATTATATAGTAGACTAATAGTTATGGGTGAAGAAAATGTAATGCTTTTGTGCACAAACTAGTGTGTTTTTCTTTGAGGGATTTTAGTACTAAGCTATGTACTCCTGAAGATTTTGTCTTATGGTCAGGAAACTCAATTGGGCTTTTGGGAGCCTGTGGTCATGCACACTAAAAATGTTAGTAATAAGCCACATTACTTATCACATACCAAGCTGGATATTGCTTTTTGCTCTAGGGAGTGCATGTTCTCACGTGTCAAAACCATATTTTGATATTGGGCCTTATTTTTTCTCACAATGAATGTTGAAGACCGTGTTATAGCAGGCCATAATCCTATAGCTAACTTCTCTTATTTGTCTTTTTTTCATCTAAGAGCATGCTTAATAGTAGAGTCAAGTAGCGGTAGCCATGCCATCTACACCTAAACTAAGAGTCAATTATTTGCTGGCTTCTAGAATAAGCTATACCCTATCCCATTTACTCTAGAAGCGTCATTATTTGTTGGCACCTATAATAAGCTATACCTTACCCCATTTATTTTAGAAGCCCAACGTAATTTTTCCATCTAGAAGCCTACTAAGCTTATTACTAAGCCCCCAAAACCCAAGAAATGAACCGACCCTAAAAGCCAAATCATACAATATTTAATTACATATATTTTACTTTGTCATTGCTTGACCCATTTTATTCTCTCACGGGCTATCTTGAGTTATGTACTGCATTTGGCTATTAACCTACAACCGCTTCTGTTCTCTCTTCCAACTCAATAAATAGATTATATATAAGGGTGCGTCTAGGACTCATCTAGCCATCACCTCACTAAATAACAAGCCCACCAGACTTGCTTTCCCTCACACTAGAGAACTATGCATCCATTCCATTCACAGATGTCAGCTACAGTAATGCTACAACGAAAATGCATTAACTTTCGCACAAAAGGTTGGTATAGTACCTTGCTCACATCAGATGCATATCTCAAAGGCAAAAAGGTTGACTAAGAAAAAAATTCACTTCTAATCTACATGTTGTTAGTTATTTCAAAAAATTAGTTATTTAAATAGGTAGGTAAGCGCAACATATAGTTCCAACATTGGATGTAATTGTTTTTAGTAAAATCGTCCAAGATTTCTGTAAACGGGCCAGTTTCTAGAAATTTCAGTGAAGCTAGAAAATTTCTAATACCATTCACAAAAATTAAATTTGGGAAAGGAAAGCACGTCAATTACATTAGTGATACAAATTCGAATTTGAAAAAGATTATGATTCTTAAAAATAATAATTCAAACACACAAGTTTAAGAAAAATCACCATCTTTAAAAAGTTCATAATTTTAATAAAAATGCTCATGATTTTTAATAATAATATGAAAAGAAAAAGAAAAATGTGAATATTTTTAAAATATGGAGATACAACTCGCCGTCAAGCGTCATTCTAACCTTAATTGCAGTTTTGTTGCGGGCATGCGGTTGTATGTTGTGGGTGAACTTAAACTAGAACAAAATATATTGGGCTCCGTTGCATGTCGATGACGTACTTGCAACTGGGTTAAAATGGGACCAACCCAGGTTGCATATTGAGGGTGGAGTTGCAGTAGAGACAAAATTGCTCGGGCCCTTAGTTACGCATCAAGGGTAGACTTGCAACCGTGACAAGAAAAAGACGAGCACCCCAATTACATGTCAGAGGTGGATTTGCAACCAAGACAAAAATGGTCGTCCCACCCGCGAGTTGCATGTATAGTATGGACTTGCTACTAGGACAAAAATTTGTTGGGCCCCAGTTAGCTATCAAGGATGGATTGCAACCGAGAGAAAATTGGTTGGGATCCAATTAGGTATTGGGGGTGGACTTGCAACTGAGAAAAAAGGGACGGACCCTACGTACATATAACGTATAGAGAGTGGGTTTTCAACTGAAAAAACAAGCTCCACCTTCATGTCAGGGGTGGAGTTGCACCCGGGGGACAAAAATGGGTTGCCCCCACCTACTTGCTTGTTGAAGTTGGTCTTGCAATTGGGAAAAACTGGTAGGGCCCCTTGCATATCAAGGGTGAATTTGACAATTGCATGTTGGGGGTGAATTATGGTCTCCAGTTGTGTATGAAGAGTGTACTTGCAAGTAGCATAAAAGAGGTCCAAACCCTTTGATAGCCTACAAGTGCACATGGTTTAGTTGTAGCCTTTTCAAAGTAAGAGTATCTATCCTACATGGAGCACATGAATCAGACTTTTGCCTCTCACAGAGAATTATGTAACTTTGCGCCTGCAGATAATTGTAGACTTAAAGCAGAGTGAGGACGAATTTAAATAAGGATTGAGTAAAATAGTGACTTGTAACTAAATAAAATAAAAGTAAATAGAGGAGGAATTGTAATGACTATGAAATAACAGAATAAAAATGCCTTCTCAGGGAGTCTGTAATACCCATTGGTATGCTTCTAGTAATACTATGCATAAGCATAGCATGGAAGGGATACTTGAGTCACAATTGAAGATTATGCTGGGTGGAGCTGGGTACATAACACGTTATAATCGTGGTAGACTTCGTGCCACGCACACCACCATTATAGTCTCCCCATGTGGGTTACAACTCATGATAATTAAGGGTTTCCCTAAGGACGCAACCTCTTAGTGTTCTCCATAAATCCCCGATCAACTGTAAAGGCTAGGAGTAGCAAGCTTTTACTATCACCTCGAATTACCTCCACAATCTATACCTATGCAAATACAATGATATACTTTGCGGCCAATAAAGGCAAAAATGCTGAGTGGGCTCCCTTCACAACATTCACGAAGTTATTAAACTAAGCATTCAACGGAGGATCTCATATCCGCAATAAACGTTTCATATCCTACACATACCAAAGTTCATCCATATCCCCGAGAACTAGGGGTCTACTAATGCATGAGAGCAACAATCATCATGGAAGTGGTAAATGAATAAATGGATGAATGCTTCAAATGACACATCGAAGAATCCACTAGGGTTCTTGATGTTGCAGATGATAATGATGCGGATGATGATGATGAAGATGGTGACGATGAAGATAATAGTGACGATGTTTCCCTTGTCCTCACGGTGAGAAGAATACCTTTCTTCTTCTAGTTGATGTTGTTGGGTTCTACCGTAGGTGCATCGCATGCAAATCAAAAATTTCCTACGTGTAGAACAACCAAGAACATGCTACGGAGATGGATCACAGATCGTTACCAGTAGACGCGCATTGCCGTGCAACGGAAGTAGAGTTGGGGCAGCGCGTTCGCGTGGTTCGTCTCCTCCTCGTCCGATCTCCCTTGAGCAGCTGATCTGATCTTCCTCGCGCACGGTCACCAGATACCACGTACAAGTTTGCCGGAGCAGCTCAAGTGCACCGCCTCTAACGGTATCTGTGCGTGCAGGAGGAACACCGTGCAGCGGACTGCTAGGTCCGATCACACAGTCAGTGGCGGCGAGTGGAGGTGGTTAGTTGCAACGCAAGCAAAGCCCTAATGATGGCACCGAGGTGATCAACCAGATGGGTGTGCCGCACCTCCACTATATATAGGCATCCGACATGGGTTCAACTCTTGGGCCTCGCACGTATCCTAAAGCCCACGCGTTCCTTCCCTTAAGCGTGTGACCCTTTAGGTTCTCATCCACTCGGTCCCAGGTCAGATCACATCCAAATCAACCAGTCGGTAGCGGCCTCTAGCAAAACGTGCCAAATCAAAGTGTCCGATGAAGCTGGTTAGGCGAACCTGTACTTCACACTTCTATTCCCTTTGCCACATGATATATGTTGTCGTGCACAAGGAGACGTGGTCATCCTTGTTGCAGCACGACCTCTTTCTCGTTCCGGTGAATCCGACGAACACTTCGGATTATCTCATAATCCTCGTCGCATGGCCATGCTTATCTAGGTCGGATCACCCGAGGGGCCCAGAGTATATCTCTCTTGATCGGAGGGGCAAATCCCATCTTGCTCGACCACATCTCGCAGCATGGGTCTAGACAAGCCTGAAACCTACCTTTGTAACTACCCAGTCATGGAGTAGCGTTTGTTTGGTCGAAAGCAAGCATGTCACCATCCCAAGTACATGCGCCAGCTCAGGTCTTAGGACATAGAACATATGTTGTACTAGAGACTCACAGATGACTGATACGTCTCCAGCGTATCTATAATTTATGAAGTATTCATGCTAGGTTTACAATAATTCCTTATGATTTTGGTATGATTTTATTAGAACTAACCCGGACTGACGTTGTTTTCAGTAGACTTACAATGGTGTCATTTTTGTCTGCAGAAATAGAAGTTCTCGGAATGGGCTAAAAATTTAGTATGATTTTTGTGGACCAAAAGAGACCCCTAAAGCATTGGAGCTGGGCCAAAAGAGCCACGAGGAGGCGACAAGCCTGCCAGGCGCGACCAGGGGGTGGCCACGCCTAGCAGTCTTGTAACTCCCTCGTGGCCCCCCTTGACGTTAGATCGACGCCAAAAATTCCTATAAATTAAAAAACCTTCAAAAAGAAACCTAGATCAGGAGTTCCGTCGCTGCACACCTCCAGAGCCATGAAAAACCAATCTTGGCCCTCTCCGGCATCCTGCCGGAGGGGGTCACTATCACCAGAGGCCATCTTCATCATCCCAGAGGGGCCATCAACACCATGGAGGCCAAGGACCATAGGGAGAACTTCTCCCCATAGAGGGGGAGGCCATGGAGGAGGAAGGACAATGGGGAGAACCTCTTCCCCTCGCTCCCGGTGGTGCCAGAGTGCCATCGGGGGAACCATCGGTGATCGTCTTCATCAACATCACCTTATTCATCACCATCCTCATCTCCTTTTAGAGATCCACTCTCCCGCACCCCGCTGTAATCACCTACTTGAACATGGTGCTTTATGCTACAAATTATTATCCAATGATGTGTTGCCATCCTATGATGTTTTGAGTAGATTACTTTTGTCCTTTGGGCTTATTGATGATCTAGATCGGTTTGAGTTGTATGCTTATTTTGGTGCTGTCCTATGGTGCCTTCCGTGCCGCGCACACCTGAAGGATTCCCGCTGTAGGGTGTTGCAATACGTTCATGATTCGCTTATAGTGGGTTGCTTGAGTGACAGAAGCATAAACTCGAGTAAGGGGGTTATTGTGTATGGGATAAAGGGGACTTGATGCTTTAATGCTATGGTTGGATTTTACCTTAATGATCGTTAGTAGTTGTGGATGCTTTCTAGAGTTCCAATCATAAGTGCATATGATCCAAGTAGAGAAAGTATGTTAGCTTATGCCTCACCCTCATATAAAATTGCAATAATGATTTCCGATCTTGTTAACAATTGCCTAGGATAATTTTGCACACCGGCCCATCATTATTCCACACTTGGTATCTATAATATATTGTAATATTATGTTAACAACACCTATTTTTTATATTTTAGTTCTCCGATATCATGCAAATCTATCCTCTTCATACCCACAACATAGTTTTATTTCTCATTTCTAGATGGAAGCAAATGTTTGGTGAACGTAGAGTCGTATTGGTGGCAGATAGGACTTGAGAGAATATTGATCTTACCTTTTGCTCCTTGTGGGTTCGACACTCCATACTTATCGCTTCCACATTTGGAAATTGCTACGATGATTCCTTGCACTTGCGGATTATCAAGCTCTTTTCTGGCGCCGTTGCCGGGGAGCAATAGCATGGGGTTGATATTCTCGTGTATGCTGGTTTGCTTTCTTCACTAAATAGATTTTATTTTCCCTTTTTACTTTCTTTATTTGTGGGTGAAACAAACAAAATAATAATAATGAAAAACACAAAATGAGTTACTTGCCCCTTTTGCCTAAGAAGTTTTTCAAAAAGAGAAGTGATTGGATTTATAGAATGCTTCGTGTGCTTCACTTATATATTTTGAACTTGTATATTGGTTAATATATATTAATTGTATAATGATATATGAACTTCACTTATATCTTTTAAAGTATGAATAAAATGATCATCGGAATTTGGCTTGGAAGAGTATCATTGAAATATCATGCCTAGCTAAAAAGGCATTAAAGAAAAGCGCTTGTTGGGAGACTACCCAACACTTTTACTTTATGTTTTTATGTGTTCACATGATTAATATACTGTAGTAATCATGTTTTGCGCCTTTCATTTCAATAAAGTACCAAGTAAAGCCTTTGGGATAGTGTGGATACTTGCTTGTTTGATTCTGTGTAAAAACAGAAAGTTTTGCCTCCAGTATTTGAATTATCTTATTTTACTGGAGAGTCAAAAAATTCTGAATTTTTTAAACAAAATTTTTATGCAAATTATGTGATATTTACTAATTGTTAATATTTTTTAGAGTTAGGGAAGTTTGGTCATCATTCAGATCTTTACAGACTGTTCTGTTTTTGACAGATTCTGTTTTGCATGCATAGTTTGCTTGTTTCATGTGTTCCTATAGCTTATATTGAGTAATATAAATTGTGGGAATTATGTAATACATCAGGTATAATGTGGAATAATTGTGAATCTTGTCTTGATAGTACCTAAGTGAATGATTTATCTCTACTACACTAACTCTTCTCATAATATGAGTTTTCCTTGGATTGTCATTTTATTTTGTTGATACCTGTTAGGTTTTATTTATAATCTTGTTTTCCAACAAATATTTCCAAGAATTGCATTAGGATGCTTGCATTGCATGTTTTGATGTGTGCTGTGTAAAAACAGAAACTTTTGCTGTAGTTTTTGAATTTTCATATTTTACTAGAACGTGGAAAGATTCTGAAATTTTTACACAGTGTTTTCATGTAAATTCCTTAGAATTTTATAATTTTTTATTATTTTTAGACTTACAGAGGTACACTGGTTTAATAAATTACTACAGATGATTCTGTTTAGACAGATTGCTGTCATAGTTTTGTTATCTACTTATCCTATAGTTTCCATAGCCTATATTGGTAAATATAAATTGTGGAAATGATAGTATACAGTACCTAATGTTTGAAAATTATTGCGCAACTTGTCTTGGCAGTACATGAAGTGTTGATCTGTTCTTATGTGTACTAACCTATCTCACGATTTCTTTTTGAGTTTTGTGTGGGTGAAGTTTTTGAGAATAGGTGAAACCGGGATATGAGAAGATTGAACAAGATACAAAATCTCAAGATTGGGGATGACCAAGGCACCCCAAGAAAATATTTCAAGAACTCCCAAGTATGTAAGCTTGGGGATGTTACGCATCCCACCTCTCTTCATCAACAATTATCGGTTAGCCTATATTGAACCTAATATTTTATTCATTCACATGATGCGTGCTATTCTTGGAATGACATTCTATTTTGTTTGTTGTTTCAATAAAATCATTGGATCTGAAATTTTGAATAAGAGTGAGTCCTCACATGTCTATTTAACTAATTAACTACGCATTGATCTTCACTTATATCTATTTGGAGTAGTTTGTCATTCACTCTCGTGCTTCATATACTTATCCCATGGGGAGTAATGACTTCAAACGTAATAAGTATAGCTAGTGAAATTTATTGAAAGTTACCAAACAACGCATTGGTCACTTGAACAATTCATGAAAGAATATTGAAGGAAGAGAGATTTCACATATAAATATACTGTCTTGGACATATTCTATGATTGTGAATACCCATTAATTATTTTCAAACTTGAGAAAATTAGTTGAAGTTGGATAGGGAAGACAATGTAATGAGTTATGCTTGGGAATATTTGTATAGAAGTTAGTTTTTGGATCCTCCAACATGTGGTGCTTGCTTCCACCTCATACTAGCCAAAAATTCCGCACCAAGTAGAAATACTACTTGTGCATCCAAACACCCTTAAACTAGTTTTGCCATGAGAGTCCACCATACCGACCTATGGATTGAATAAGATCCTTCAAGTAAGTTGTCATCGGTGCAAAAAGCAATAAAAATTGCTCCTAAATATGTAAGATCTTTTATTGTAAGGGAAAATAAGCGTTGTACGAATTTGTGATGACAAAGAAATAAAAGCGATAGATTGCATAATAATGGTTGCTATCACAAAGGGCAATACAACATGAAGTTCCTTTGCATTTAGAGTGTGCACATCCAAAAACAAAAAGCGCATGACAACCTATTCTTCCCTCTGTGAAGGGCCTATCTTTTATTTTCTAGTACTTACCTTTATACAAGAGTCATGGTGATCTTCACCACTTCCTATATTTTACCTTTTTCTCTTGGCAAGCATCATGTGGTGGGGAAAGATCCAAGCATATATGGCCATCCAAATATATTTGATCATGAATTATTATTGTTGACAATTATCTATATGATAAATAAGTTGGGAGGCAAAACTCTAAGCTCCTATCTTCCTTTGTGTTCGATGGATGCCATTTGCTCCAAAAATATGCTTTGATAGTTAGCAATCATGGAGGACTGTATGATAGTTGAGTATGTGTAATTTGCTAAATCAAAGCTCTTACATAGACCCTTCCTGAAAATAGAATGAATTGCAATTGTTTGGTGACTAAAGGCATAGTTGTTAGTTTTCAAGAAACTTTATGGTCTATAATTTCACATGTGAATTGCTTGTTACTTCATCATGAGAGGTTTTATGAGATGAGCTAGTGTTTATGATATATAATGATGCTATAAAAAGTGATCAAATTATCATTGATCAAACTTGTGCACTTGCTAGCATTCACACTTCATAAATTATTTCTTTTACCATTTACCTACTCAAGGACAAGCAAGAATTAAGCTTGGGGATGCTAATACGTCTCCAACGTATCTATAATTTATGAAATATTCATGCCATGTTTACAATAATTCTATATGATTTTTGTATTATTTTATTAGAACTAACCCGGACTAACGCTGTTTTCAGCAGAACTACCATGGTGACATTTTTTTGTGCAAAAATAAAACTTTCTCAAAATGGGATGGAAATTTAGTATAATTTTTGTGGACCAAAAGAGACCCCCGAAGCATTGGAGCTGGGCTAGAAGAGCCACGATGTCATGTCCAATATGCGATCCTATCCTTATTTTTGCATGAGGGCCTCTATGGGGATAGAAGCGCATCTCGTCATTTTGCAAGAATGGATATCATTACAAGTACATGTAAAGAAGAGATGAGGATATGGAATTGGCTTACAATCTCCACAAGCTACAATAAGATCACATCAATACAACAACATATTCAAACATCATAAATAACAGCAGTGTCCGACTACAGATGAAACCAAACAATAAAATGACATCTATCCTTGCTATCCCAGGCTGCCGCTAGGAACCCATCCTAGATTGATGGTGAAGAATAAGAACTCCAAGTCAAACAAACATCGCTCTCACGTCAAATCATCGCATTACCTATACCTACAACTGTTGTTGTAGTAACCTGTG
This sequence comes from Hordeum marinum, assembly GCA_022496015.1. NCBI lineage: Eukaryota > Viridiplantae > Streptophyta > Magnoliopsida > Poales > Poaceae > Hordeum > Hordeum marinum. The sequence goes on along the minus strand of CM039675.1, from coordinate 160,036,198 downwards.
AGCCACAGGGGACTTAGGAATCTCATTTCCAAGGGTATCAAGACTAGCAAAGCTTAATGGGTGAGGTATGGTCAAGTGGAGAGGCTGCAACAAGCAACTAATCATTTATTTGAGTGGCTAACTTACGAATATAGAAAGAAAGGTATGTTGGTCTATGCATAACGGACGTGAACTAGCAATGATCACTAAGTGATCCTGAACACCTACTTACGTCAAACATAACCCCACCATTTTCTCTCTCGGATAAGGACTCACGAGAAGAGACAGTAACGGTTACGCACACGCTTGGTGTATATTATTTGAGTTTACTTTAAGTTTGCTATGACTGGGTGTTAAACAAGTTTTCCAAGTTGCCACATAACCGCGAGCACGACTTTCCAAAAGATTTAACGCTGCAGGGGTGCTCCAACTCGTCCATCACAAATTAACCACACGCAGCGGGAATATCCTCGACCACGAATCTCGTGATCTTCCTAGGCAATTCAACTAGAAAACCTCAACCTCAAGATAGCCCAAAGTATAGGAATTCCACGCACAAGACGTTCGAGAAAGGTAAAACGAATCCAGCAAGGCCGCCCGGCGTGTCGATGATCCCGATAGGAGCCGCGTATCTCGTTCTCATGACACGACGGATGAGCGATGGTTACCATGCCAATCACCGAGTTTCCACGGGTAGCGTTAATAAGCTGCTCTGGTTTTTACCAACACTCACGAGGAGCATTGGCCCAGGTTGTTGATTAAATTATCCACGGGTGCCGGCGGGTCCCTATGCAATTTTATTAGTTATTAGGAAAATGTAGTACCAATTTTGGGCCTTCCCAGACGAGTTTTATCCCAAAACAAAAATCAAGGGGTCCCCATAACAACCCCGAGCATGTTAGGAGGGCTCAGTATGGAACATAACACCGGTACACAAGTAACTAGGGGCGACAAAAGTGGAATAAAACAACGAGCAAAAGGTCAAGCCTTCCACCTTTTACCTAGTATATATGTGCATTAAATTAAATAGCAATAATATCGTGATAACAAAAGAATGTCCATGTTGACACATTTACGCAATTGCACCTGCAGCTAGAAATGCTATAAGAAGGGCTGAGCAAGCGGTAACATAGCCAGACAAAGGTGGTGGGTTAGAGGCTTATTATGGCAATGTTGGGAGGCTTGACAAACAAGTGGTAGGTAGCAAGGCATAACAATAAAAGCGGGACAACTAGCATAGCAATGAAATTAGTGGTATCCATGGAAATGTGTCATCTTGCCTGAGATCCCGCTTGGAAGAAGAACGAGTCCATGCAGAATACGGGCCAACGTAGTCGAACGAATCCCCACACTCCGAAGGCTTTCGGAACTCTACCGAGAAGGAACAATCCGAAAACAACAATCAACGCACGACACAAAACAACATACGCATGACATGATGCACAAACAATTATGATGCATGTCCGATTTAACTATGCAAGGCATGTTAATTCACAACAATCAAATACTACACATTAAGTGAACCTCAATATGCAACGAGTTGCATATTGACAAAACTCCACATTTGAATATTTAGTTCACTCCTGTTTAGGTACACGACAATATTGAATGTTGTTAAACATGGCAAGAGGTGAAGCGTAAGTACACTATCTGTCTAGGCATCTTAAATGAGGCCAGAAACAACTTATAACATTTCCAAAAGGACCTCATATGTTAATTTCGAAATTGGTTCAGATCTGAACTAACCATATTTTAGAGGTGCTGAACAGCAAATAAATGTCACCATGAGATTCTACCCATTTTTCTAGTCAAGTTACATATATAAAACATTTGCATCGGAGCTACGGTTTAAAAGTTATTAAACAATTCATTTTACATGGCATTTATGCAAATTGCATGAAAACAGAAAGTTAAACATTTTAAACACATGTGAGAGTTGGAAATTGTGAATCTACGCAAAATTCTAAGCACTTTGCATATATAAAGTTTTCACATATGATGCACGGGTTGAAAGTTATTAAATGCATGAACTTCGTGTACTTTTCTGTAAACTTGCGTTCCTGTGGATAATTGCAAAATTCGCATGGATAGAAAAAACAACTATTGGGCCAAATTTGAAGAGAGGCCCAACACTGCATATGGGCATAGCAGAGGCCCAACAATGCACATGGGCTGCAAGCAAGGGCGGCGGGGTGCTCACCCATGCGTGTTGGGCCCGTCGGTGTGGCTGGGCGGAGTAGGCCACGTGGGGGCAGCTGGGCCGCGGGGCGCTGGTGGGCCACGGTCAACACACATGGGCAGGACGATGTCCTCATTCTGCTCCCGAGCGGGATGAGTCTATGGCGCACGACCGGTGGCGGGACCTACAAGGCAGGGCTCCGGCGCGACGAGGAAGGCGGGGGAAGCCGGATCCGCGACGAGGGACTCCAGATCCGTCCATTCCCGGTGGTGCTTGGTGGTGGGGAGGCTTGAGGCGACGGGCACAAGCTCCAATGCGACGGTGGCCATGACTCGGGCAGAGAGAAGGACATGGATGTTAGGGAGGAGGAAGAAGGATGGAAGGGAGGTTATGGGGCACGGGGTCAACCTGCTGGTCACCGGCACCGGTGACTCCCTGGGCGGCGGACGCGCATGACGACGGGGTCGGACACAAGGGGCGGGCGAGGCATGGATCGATGGGGGAGGATATTGGGGCTCTCCCTATCCAGATCTGAGGGGCGATGGCGGATGGGCTTCGCGGGCCCCGCATGGGCCTGGTCGGGTCGGCGTCTGAGGAGGGAGACAAGGGCGACGACTAGGTGGTGGGAGGCTAGCGTCGGCGCGGATTTTGAGGAGGGGTTAGGCTTTCCATTAGGGGCAGGCTAGGGGTGGTTAAATAGGAAATGGGGGCTAGGTTAGGGGTTTTTTGCACCGATTTTGATCGTCGGATCTCGATCGGGCGGTTTGGAAGCGAAGCGGCAGAGCTAAGTGGGTTAGTGGGCTATGGTAGAGGGGGTGGGCCAATAAGAGAGGAAGAATTGTGGCCCTTGACACGAGTTTTATAAACCGAAAATGTCCGACGAATAAAACGATGACCGCACTGCTACGACTGTTCGTTCGGGTATCGAACAACCTCTGATAGCGATGAAATTTGGCAGGCGGTCTACCGACAATATAACAAGACCACATGCCAACTTTCCACCCAATCCTAGAAAGTTTTATGTGCACTTTAAAAACACTATTTTTTGATGCCACAGGCGCGTGCATGTGTGGTTTGTCTCGAAACGGCCAATGGCAATAACGGAGAGAACCGGCGACTAAGAACGGATGCAAGTTTGAAAAATCATGTTGACAAAATGCCGATTCTATGCAGATGATGGAAATGACGCGATGACGAATGCACAAACAAAGAAAACACAAGATGAGAATGGAATAAAAGGGGAATCTTCTGGAGCGTCGGTCTCGGGCTGTTAGAACTCTCCCACACTACAAGAGGAACTCGTCCTGAGATCTAGAATGAGAAGGGTAAGAGAAAGAGCAAGAGGTAAAACTTAGTTGCTTCTTTGGTAAATGGGTGAACCCACATGAACGTGAAGGATTGGAAGAGATGAAGAAGGATATGAGGAACATGGAAGAATTCAAAAGAAATTTCGGCAACACTTCAGTAGGAAAGAGAGGAAAAAATAGATATGACAGAAAGGAATTTAAAGAGAGACATCAAACTTCGGTTGGATTAGAATCAAAACTTAATCAGATGGAAGGATCATGAAAAGATTTCACAGCACTCTGGTTAATGGACAAGCAAGGGAAGAACATGGTCTTAATCAAACTAGATGTGAGTTGAAAAGAGCAACACCACAATGCCTCTGGACAAACGAATAGAAGCTAGATCTTTGGAGAGAAGAGAATGGTGAAGAAAATGACAACTTCTACCACCATTTAATTTGAAAAGCATGGTTGAACAGAGTTGATGGAGAATCAACAATGAAAAGAATAGCTTGTTATGGGCTTATGGAAAACATCTCAAAATTATGAGGTAATAACCTGCCACAACAAAAACAATTGATTGCTTGAGGGCAACAAGATATGCAAAACTTCTTTCACCAAGATGTGTATGAGACACTTGAATCATTTATGACACCATGGTAGCAACAGTCCTTAGGAAATGCTTTAGGTGAAATCCTACCCAAGATAACTTCGAGAAGACAAGATGGGTTTGTTGGGAGACGTAGTAGTAAATCAAAATTTTCCTACGTGTCACCAAGATCTATCTATGGAGAAACCAGCAACGAGTGGGGAGAGATTGCATCTTCATACCTTTGAAGATCGCTAAGCGGAAGCATTACAAGAACGCGGTTGATGGAGTCGTACTCGCAGCGATTCAGATCGCGGTGGATTCCGATCTAAGCGTCGAACAACGGCACCTCTGCGTTCAACACACGTGCAGCCCAGTGACGTCTCCTACGCCTTGATCCAGCAAGGAGGAAGGAGAGGTTAGGGAAGGTCTCCAACAGCAGCACGACGGCGTGGTGGTGGTGGAGTAGCAAGGTATTCCGGCAGGGCTTCGCCTAAGCGCTGCGAAGGAGGAAGAAGAGAGGTAGGGCTTTGCCGTGAGAGAGAGAGTTCAGCACTGTTCTCAAAAGGACAAAACCTCAAGTATATAGCGGAGGAGGGAGAGGGAGGGCTGGCTTGGACTCTCCTCCAAGGAGGAGAGCTTCGGCCGAATCAAAGGGAGAGTCCACCTCCCACAAGGGAGGTGGATCTCGTCCTTTTCAAACTCCTTTGCCCTTATCTCTACTCCTCCAGCCGCATGGGCCTTTCTAGAAGGTCTTGGCCAGCCCAATAAGGGCTGGCACACCTCCTCTAAGGGCCCACAAAGTCCTATGGTCGTCACACCCCGCCCGGGGGTCCTCCGGCACCCTCCCGGCACTCCCAGTACAATACCGATGAGCCCAAAAACTTTCAGGTGACCAAAACTGGACTTCCTATATATCAATCTTTACCTCCGGACCATTCCGGAGCTCCTCGTGACGTCCAGGATCTCATCCGGGACTCCAAACAACTTTCGGTAATCACGTATACCATTTCCCTATAACCCTAGCGTCATCGAACCTTAAGTGTGTAGAACCTACGGGTTCGGCAGACACGTGGACATGACCGAGACACTTCTCCGGCCAATAACCAACAGCAGGATCTGGATACCCATGTTGGCTCCCAAATGCTCCAAGATGATCTCATCAGATGAACCACGATGTCGGGGATTCAATCAATCCCGTATACAATTCCCTTTGTCTATCGGTATGATACTTTGTCTATCGGATTCGATCGTCGGTATCTCTATACCTTGTTCAACCTCGTTACCGGCAAGTCTCTTTACTCGTTCCGTAATACATCATCCCGTGACTAACTCCTTGGTCACATTGAGCTCATTATGATGATGTCTTACCGAGTGGGCCGAGAGATACCTCTCCATCACACGGAGTGACAAATCCTAGTCTCGATTCGTGTCAACCCAACAGACACTTTTGGAGATACCCATAGTGCACCTTTATAGCCACCCAGTTACGTTGTGACATTTGGCACACCCAAAGCATTCCTACGGTATCTGGGAGTTGCACAATCTCATGGTTTAAGGAAATGATACTTGACATTGAAAAGCTTTAGCAAACGAACTACACGATCTAGTGCTATGCTTAGGATTGGGTCTTGTCCATCATATCATTCTCCTAATGATGTGATCCCGTTATCAACGACAGCCAATGTCCATGGTCATGAAACCATGACCATCTATTGATCAACGAGCTAGTCAACTAGAGGATCACTAGGGATATGTTGTGGTCTATGTATTTACACATGTATTATGGTTTCCGGTTAACACAATTATAGCATAGACAATTATCTTGAACAAGGAAATACAATAATAACCATTTTATTATTGCCTCTAGGGCATATTTCCAACAGTCTCCCACTTGCACTAGAGTCAATAATCTAGTTACATTGTGATGAATCGTACACCCATAGAATTCTGGTGTTGATCATGTTTTGCTCGTGAGAGAGGTTTAGTCAACGGATCTGCGACATTCAGATCCATATGCACTTTACAAATATCTATATCTCCCTCCTGAATGTAATCACGGATGGAGTTGAAGCGGCTCTTGATGTGTCTTGTCTTCTTGTGAAACCTGGGCTCCTTCGCAAGGGCAATAGCTCCAGTGTTGTCACAGAATGGAGTCATCGGGCCCGACGCACTTGGAATTACTCCTAGGTCGGTGATGAACTCCTTCATCCAGACTCCTTCCTTTTCTGCTTCCGAAGCAGCTATGTACTCCGCTTCACATGTAGATGCCGCCACAACGCTTTGCTTGCTGCTGCACCAGCTGACTGCCCCTCCGTTCAAAATATACACGTATCCGATTTGCGACTTGGAGTCGTCCGGATCTGTGTCGAAGTTAGCATCGACGTAACCCTTTACGACGAGCTCTTCGGCACCTCCATATACAAGAAACATGTCCTTTGTCCTTTTCAGGTACTTTAGGATATTCTTGACCGCTGTCCAGTGTTCCGCTCCGGGATCACTTTGGTACCTCCCTACCCAACTTATGGCAAGGTTCACATCAGGTCTGGTACATAGCATGGCATACATAATAGAGCCTATGGTTGAAGCATAGGGGATGACACTCATATCTTCTCTATCCTTTGCCGTGGTCGGGCATTGAGTCATACTCAATCTCACACCTTGTAACACAGGCAAGGACCCCTTCTTGGACTGATCCATATTGAACTTCTTCAATATTTTTTCAAGCTATGTGCTTTGTGAAAGACCTATGAGGTGTCTCGATCTATCTCTATAGATCTTAATACCTAATATGTAAGCAGCTTCTCCAAGGTCCTTCATTGAAAAACACTTATTCAAGTAGGCCCTTACAGTTTCAAGAGTTCTATATCATTTCCCATTATCAGTATGTCATCAACATATAATACGAGAAATGCTACAGAGCTCCCACTCACTTTCTTGTAAATACAGGGTTCTCCATAAATCTGTACAAACCCAAATGCTTTAATCACTTCATTAAAGCGAATGTTCCAACTCCGAGATGCTTGCACCAACCCATAGATGGAGCGCTGGAGCTTGCATACCTTGTTAGCATCTTTAGGATCGATAAAACCTTCCGGCTGCATCATATACAGTTCTTCCTTGAGGAAGCCATTAAGGTATGCCGTTTTGACGTCCATTTGCCAGATCTCATAATCATAAAATGCGGCAATTGCTAACATGATTCAGACAGACTTCAGCATCGCTACGGGTGAGAAAGTCTCATCGTAGTCAACTCCTTGAACTTGTCGATAACCCTTAGCGACAAGCCGAGCCTTATAGACGGTCACATTACCATCCGCGTCAGTCTTCTTCTTAAAGATCCATTTATTTTCAATGGCTCGCTTATCATCAGGCAAGTCCACCAAAGTCCATACTTTGTTCTCATACATGGATCCTATCTCGGATTTCATGGCTTCAAGCCATTTGTTGGAATCCGGGCCCACCATCGCTTCTTCATAGTTTGAAGGTTCACCGTTGTCTAACAACATGATCTCTAGGACTGGGTTGCCGTACCACTCTGGTGCGGAACGTGTCCTAGTGGACCTTCGACGTTCAATAGTAACTTGATCTGAAGTTTCATGATCATCATCATTAACTTCCTCTCCAGCCAGTGTAGGCTCCACAGAAACAACTTCCTGTGCTACGCTACTCTCCGGTTCGAGTGGAGGTACAATTACCTCATCAAGTTCTATTTTCCTCCCACTTACTTCTTTCGAGAGAAACTCTTTCTCGAGAAAGGATCCATTCTTGGCAACAAAGACTTTGACCTCGGATCGTAGGTAGAAGGTATACCCAATAGTCTCTTTGGGATATCCTATGAAGACACACTTTTCCGCTTTGGGTTTGAGCTTCTCAGGTTGAAGTTTGTTCACATAAGTATCGCATACCCAAACTTTTAGAAACGATAGCTTAGGTTTATTTCCAAACCATAATTCATACGGTGTCGTCTCAACGGATTTTGACGGTGCCCTATTTAAAGTGAATGTGGCAGTCTCTAATGCATATCCCCAAAATGATAGCGGTAAGTCGGTAAGAGACATCATAGATCGTACCATATCTAATAGAGTGCGATTACGACGTTCAGACACACCATTTCGCTGAGGTGTGCCAGGCGGCGTGAGTTGTGAAACAATTCCACATTTCCTTAGGTGCGTGCCAAACTCGTGACTTAAATATTCTCCGCCACGATCAGATCGTAGGCACTTTATTTTCCTGTCACGTTGATTCTCTACCTCACTCTGAAATTCCTTGAACCTTTCAAAAGTTTCAGACTTATGTTTCATTAAGTAGACATACCCATATCTACTCAAGTCATCAGTGAGGGTGAGAACATAATGGTAGCCACCACGAGCCTCGACACTCATTGGACCGCATACATCGGTATGTATTATTTCCAACAAGTCAGTTGCTCGCTCCATTGTTCCGGAGAACGGAGTCTTAGTCATCTTGCCCATAAGGCATGGTTCGCACGTGTCAAATGATTCGAAATCAAGAGACTCCAAAAGTCCATCAGTATGGAGCTTCTTCATACGTTTCACACCAATATGACCAAGGCGGCAGTGCCACATGTAAGTGGGACTATCATTATCAACCTTACACTTTTTGGTACTCACACTATGGACATGTGTAACATCACATTCGAGATTCATCAAAAATAAACCATTGACCAGCGTGGCATGACCATAAAACATTTCTCTCATATAAATAGAACAACCATTGTTCTTAGATTTAAATGAGTAGCCATCTCGCATCAAGCGAGATCCAGATACAATGTTCATGCTCAAAGCTGGTACTAAATAACAATTATTAAGGTTTAACACTAATCCTGAAGGTAGATGTAGAGGTAGCGTGCCGACGGCGATCACATCGACCTTGGAACCATTCCTGATGCGCATCGTCACCTCGTCCTTTGCCAGCCTCCGCTTATTCTGCAGCTCCTTCTTGGAGTTACAAATGTGAGCAACTGCACTCGTACCAAATACACAGGAGCTACTACGAGCGCTGGTTAGGTACACATCAATAACAAGTATATCACATATACCTTTAATGTTGCCGTCCTTCTTATCCGCTAAGTACTTGGGGCAGTTCCGCTTCCAGTGACTGGTACCCTTGCAGTAAAAGCACTCAGTCTCAGGCTTGGGTCCATGCTTGTTCTTCTTCTTCCCGACAACTTGCTTACCGGGCGCGGCAATAGCTTTGCCGTCCTTCTTGAAGTTCTTCTTACCCTTGCCTTTCTTGAAACTAGTGGTCTTATTTACCATCAACACTTGATGCTCCTTTCTGATCTCGACCTCTTCTGATTTCAGCATCGAGTACAACTCAGGAATGGATTTCTCCATCCCTTGCATGTTGTAGTTCATCACAAAGCTCTTGTAGATAGGTGGAAGCGACTGGAGGATTCTGTCGATGGCCGAGTCATCCGGGAGATTAACTCCCAGCTGAGTCAAGCGGTTGTGTAGCCCAGACATCTTGAGGATGTGCTCACTGACAGAACTATTCTCCTCCATCTTACAGCTGAAGAACTTGTCGGAGACGTCATATCTCTTGACCCAGGCATGAGCTTGGAAAACCAGTTTCAGCTCTTGGAATATCTCATATGCTCCGTGTTGCTCAAAATGCTTTTGGAGCCCCGGTTCTAAACTGTAAAGCATGCTGCACTGATCAAGGGAGTAATCATTGCAGCGAGAATGCCAAGCGTTTGCAACGTCTTGCTCTGATGGGAGAAGGGGTGGGTCACCTAGTGGTGCATCAAGGACATACAATTTCTTGGAAGCTATGAGGATGATCCTCAAGCCATGGACCCAGTCCGCATAGTTGCTTCCATCATCTTTCAACTTGGTTTTCTCTAGGAACGCGTTGAAATTGAGGGTGACATTCGCATTGGCCATTGGATGTATAATATAGATTGTAAAGATAATTTTAGACTAAGTTCATGATAATTAAGTTCACATAATCAAATTATTTGATGAACTCCCACTTAGATAGACATATCTCTAGTCATCCAAGTGACACATGATCCATGTCAACTAGCCCGTGTCCGATCATCACGTGAGACGGACTAGTCATCCATGGTGAACATCTCCATGTTGATCATATCTTCTATATGACTCTTGTTTGACCTTTCGATCTTCCATGTTCTGAGGCCATGTTTGTACATGCTAGGCTCGTCAAGTCAACCTAAGTGTTCCGCGTGTGTAAATCTGGCTTACACCCGTTGTATGCGAACGTTAGAGCCTATCACACCCGATCACCACGTGGTGCTTCGGAACAACGATCCTTAGCAACGGTGCACAGTTAGGGTGAACACTTTTCTTGAAATTTTATTGAGAGATCATCTTATTTACTACCGTCGTTCTAAGCAAATAAGATGTAAACATGATAAACATCACATGCAATCAATATAGTGACATGATATGGGCAATATCATCTTGCTCCTTTGATCTCCATCTTCGGGGCACCATGATCATCACTGTCACCGGCACGACACCATGATCTCCATCATCATGATCTCCATCATTGTGTCTTCATGAAGTTGTCTCGCCAACTATTACTTCTACTACTATAGCTAACATTTAGAAATAAAGTAAAGTAATTACATGGCATTTATGATTGACACGCAGGTCATACAATAAAATTAAGACAACTCCTATGGCTCTTGCCGGTTGTCATACTCATCGACATGCAAGTCATGAATCCTATTACAAGAACATGATCAATCTCATACATCACAATGCATCACATCACATCCTTTGGCCATATCACATCACAAGGCATATGCTGCAAAAACAAGTTAGACGTCCTCTAATTTGTAGTTGCAAGTTTTTACGTGGCTGCTATAGGTTACTAGCAAGAACGTTTCTTACCTACTCCAATACCACAACATGATATGCCAATTGCTATTTACCCTTCATAAGGACCCTTTTCATCGAATCCAATCCGACTAAGGTGGGAGAGACAGACACCCGCTAGCCACCTTATGCAACAAGTGCATGTCAGGCAGTGGAACCAGTCTCACGTAAGCGTACGTGTAAAGTCGGTCTGGGCCGCTTCATCCCACAATACCGCTGAATCAAGATAAGACTAGTAGTGGTAAGCCAAATCGACGCCCACAACTGCTCTGTGTTCTACTCGTGCATAGATTCTACGCATAGACCTAGCTCATGATGCCACTGTTGGGAGACGTAGTAGTAAATCAAAATTTTCCTACGTGTCACCAAGATCTATCTATGGAGAAACCAGCAACGAGTGGGGATAGATTGCATCTTCATACCTTTGAAGATCGCTAAGCGGAAGTGTTACAAGAACGCGGTTGATGGAGTCGTACTCGCAGCGATTCAGATCGCGGTGGATTCCGATCTAAGCGCCGAACAACGACACCTCCGCGTTCAACACACGTGCAGCCCGGTGACGTCTCCTATGCCTTGATCCAGCAAGGAGTAAGGAGAGGTTAGGGAAGGGCTCCAACAGCAGCACGACGGCGTGGTGGTGGTGGAGTAGCAAGGTATTCCGGCAGGGCTTCGCCTAAGCGCTGCGGAGGAGGAAGAAGAGAGGTAGGGCTTTGCCGTGAGACAGAGAGAGATTTCAGAACTGTTCTTAAAAGGCCAAAACCTCAAGTATATATAGGAGGAGGGAGAGGGAGGGCTGGCTTGGACTCTCCTCCAAGGAGGAGAGCTTCGGCCGAATCAAAGGGAGAGTCCACCTCCCACAAGGGAGGTGGATCTCGTCCTTTTCAAACTCCTTTGCCCTTATCTCTACTCCTCCAGTCGCATGGGCCTTTCTAGAAGGTCTTGGCCAGCCCAATAAGGTCTGGCACACCTCCTCTAAGGGCCCAAAAAGTCCTATGGTCGTCACACCCCTGCCGGGGGTCCTCCGGCACCCTCCCGGCACTCCCGGTACAATACCGATGAGCCCGAAAACTTTCCGGTGACCAAAACTGGACTTCCTATATATCAATCTTTACCTTCGGACCATTCTGGAGCTCCTCGTGATGTCCGGGATCTCATCCGGGACTCCGAACAACTTTCGGTAATCACGTATACCATTTCCCTATAACCCTAGCATCATCGAACCTTAAGTGTGTAGACCCTACGGGTTCGGGAGACACGTGGACATGACCGAGACACTTCTTCGGCCAATAACCAACAGCGGGATCTAGATACCCATGTTGGATCCCACATGCTCCACGATGATCTCATCGGATGAACCACGATGTCGGGGATTCAATCAATCCCGTATACAATTCCCTTTGTCTATCGGTATGATACTTTCCCGAGATTTGATCGTCGGTATCTCTATACCTTGTTCAACCTCATTACCGGCAAGTCTCTTTACTCGTTCCGTAATACATCATCCTGTGACTAACTCCTTGGTCACATTGAGCTCATTATGATGATGTCTTACCGAGTGGGCCCAGAGATACCTCTCTGTCACACGGAGTGACAAATCCAGTCTCGATTCGTGCCTACCCAACAGACACTTTCGGAGATACCCGTAGTGCACCTTTATAGCCACCCAGTTACGTTGTGACGTTTGGCACACCCAAAGCATTCCTATAGTATCTGGGAGTTGCACAATCTCATGGTCTAAGGAAACGATACTTGACATTGAAAAGCTTTAGCAAACGAACTACATGATCTAGTGCTATGCTTAGGATTGGGTCTTGTCCATCACATCATTCTCCTAATGATGTGATCCAGTTATCAACGACATCCAATGTCCATGGTCATGAAACCATGACCATCTATTGATCAACGAGCTAGTCAACTAGAGGCTCATTAGGGACATGTTGTGGTCTATGTATTCACGCATGTATTATGGTTTCCGGTTAACACAATTATAGCATAGACAATTATCATGAACAAGGAAATACAATAATAACCATTTTATTATTGCCTCTAGGGCATATTTCCAACAGAGTTTACTTATATTATTCTTGAAAATTTCCTTCGAGACTCCTCATAACCAAGAATTTAATAACACCATCTCAAAAGAACATGGAGAAGGAATTGAACTTAGAAATCCAAGATAAAGAACACTTCGAGAAGAATTACATCCCTAACAAACCACCATGAGGAAGCATGATGAACTCCGGAATGAAAGGATGATAGAAAAGAATTGAAGATTTAAAAAGAATAAGGTTGAGGCCTTTGCAATGATTTAGATGATGCTTCGGGACAAGATACTTGAGAAAAACTTGGAACTCTAGAAAAGAAATGAAGAGCACTTAGAATCGAGAATTGATATGGTGAACAACTCCGGAAGAAGGATTGAAATCACCTTGATGAAACAATAATAAGATTATGTTATGCTTATCCTTCATCAAGTTAAATTGATGACAAGCAAGGGATTTGACATACCACTTATTCTTTTGCAAAGAATTGAAGAGAGAGAGCTAGATCACAAACTTGAAGAAGTCTTGAACGAGAACACTAGTAAGAATTTGAAATGAATGAGGATACTGCAAATCAATGGAATAATATGAGAACGAATAGATCATGATCCGCCTGATAGAAGATTTGACTGAAGCATCGGAATAATTGAGATGCGAACAAAGAGACAACAATTGAGAAGAATTGGAGAACAAAAGCTGAAAAAATTGAGAATGAGGAATCTTCTGAAATGATGGCCTTCGAAGGATTGAGAAATGAGAACAACTCTGAATGCATTGGATAGATATGGGAGAAATTTCTCATGAATAGAAACAATTTGAGAGGAAAGCATCAACATGAGATGATAAATCTTCAAGAGAATGGACCAAGATTAAGAGAAACTCTCCTTCGGTCTTCAATACTGAGAATAATGACAAGATGCAACAACATGAATTATTGAGACACTCGAGAATAATGAATAAAGAAGGTTGAGCCAACAATGAAAATGATTTAGAAGCGATGTTCGAGAAGGCATATGACTGATGAAATTCATTCTTACGTCATATTAAAAGAACTTGAGGGCATCTCCAGAAAGAATAGAAGAGCCAGGTAAGATCCTAGGGGAAAACCTGTGGGTTATGGGCCCACTCAAAAGAAACCATCGTTGAAACAATTGCTTAGAAAGAGATATAGCACAAGAAAAATTAAGAACTTGATGTGGCGAGAACCTCAAAATAATTTAAGAGGATATGAATGGAAATGAAAGTCTTCTGAGATATCTTCAGCACTCCGGATAGAATAGAGAGAGACAAAAAACAAGAGGGCTTGGATAAGAATTTCCAACATGGGAAATCATTGAACGAATGAGAAATGGTATGATGAACACCAAGAGCTTGAATTGAATGCACCAGAGAAGAATAACAACAAGAACAAAGAATATGAGGAAAGATCTTGAAACTGAAACTCCTGAGAATCTCCACAAGGAATCACCGGAAACAATACGAAAGAGAAGATAGCGAAGCATCAATGAAGAGAAAGGCACCTGGATGAGAGTTAATTGATGTAGAAAAGGGTGGGGGGTGGGGAAAACAAAGAATATTTGGGGCGGATGAAATGGAATCTGGGAAAGAAACATGAGGATTGATCTTACCAATATTGGATATGATTGAATATCTTGAAGAGGAGCGCACCAGTTGAAAAGAATTTCATGACAACTCTAGTTGAACACAAGGATTAGCATTCTCGTAAAATATGAGAACACTACTTAGAAAAGATATGAAATCACCACTTGACATCAAAGCAACTCGAATTACCATATACAGAAACAAAACAAAGGATGCGGTTTATGAAACGAGCCAGAACAAATAAATGCCCATTATGCACATGTTGGAAAGAAAATCCTAGGTACCTACTTGAATTCCCACCTAAGAAGTACCAAAACTTTCTGGTTATGCAATCTAGTGTTGGGGATACAGGGAGGCAAAATATCTCACACAACTAACAAGCCCTACATTCCAACTCTATCCATCTATCAACACATAACCAGAGGCTTCGGAACTCCATCTATCCCGGACCCTGGAAAACACAACGATACCAAACATGGCAGTCCCGCGGACGCCTCCCTAGTACTTGGTGACTCCAGCCTTATCTCGCGATGAAAAGTATTGAAGTAATTTCGAACATCCGCTGTCCCGAGATACTAAGGAAACTGAATGATAACCATGTGCAAAAAACTCCCTCGGATCTCTACTCCTCAATAAAAGGAGGCAACAAGTATAGAACTCCGTCACATCTGCATCATATAGATTCCAAAATATCCGCGTGATCCTAAAAAGAATTTGAGCGAGAATAGGAGTAGAATAAAATTCTTAAGTCGAATAACTCACCAGAGTATAGAAGCGGAGTAAAAGAAACCAACTCTCCGATATATAACTAGACTCAAAATATATTTTTACTAGACTTGACTCGGCCAAGGTTCGATCAATCAAGGGGGCTCCTAGGTTGGTACAGGCTCTGATACCAACTTGTCACGCCCAAGATGCGATCCTATCCTTATTTTGGCACGAGGGCCTCAACAAGGATAGAAGCGCATGTCGTCATTTTCCAAGAATGGATATCATTACAAGTACATGTACAAAAGAGATGAGTATATGGAATTGGCTTACACTCACCACAAGCTACATGAAGATCACATCAATACAACAACATATTCAAACATCATACATAAGAGTAGGGTCTGATTACGGACGAAACCAAACGATAAAATGACATCCATCCTTGCTATCCCAGGCTGCCTCCTGGAACCCATCCGAGATTAATGATGAAGAAGAAGAACACCAAATCAAAACAAACATCGCGCTCACATCAAATCATCGCATTACATGTACCTACAACTATTGTTGTAGTATTCCGTGGGCCACAGGGGACTCAACAATCTCATTTCCAAGAATATCAAGACTAGCAAAGCTTAATGGGTGAGGTATGGTTATGTGATGAGGCTACAACAAGCAACTAAGAATTTATTTGAGTGGCTAACTTATGAATATAGAAAGTAAAGTATGGTGGTCTACGCATAACGCACGTGAACTAGCAATGATCACTTAGTGATCCTGAACACCAACTTACGTCAAACATAACCCTACCTTGTTCTCTCTCCAATAAGAACTCACGAGAAGAGACAGTCACGCTTATGCACACGGTTGGTGTATTTTATTTTAGTTTACTTCAATTTTGCTATGAGCAGGTGTTAAACAAGCTTTCAAAGTTGCCACATAACCGCGGGCATGGCTTTTCGAAAGATTTAACCCTGCAGGGGTGCTCCAACTTGTCCATCACAAATTAACCACACTCAGCGGGAATATCCTCGACCATGAATCTTGTGATCTCCCTAGGAAATTCCACTGGAAAACCTCAACCTCGAGATGGCCCAAAGTATCGGAATTCCACGCACACGATGTTTGAGAAAGGTAAAACAAATCCAGCAAGGTCGCCCGGCATGTCAACGATCCTGATAGGAGACGCATATCTCGTTCTCAGGACACGACGGATGAGGGATGGTTACCACGCCAATCACTGAGTTGCCTAGGGTAGCGTTAATAAGCTGCTTCGGTTTGGACCAACACTCATGAGGAGTAGTGGCCCGGGTTGTTGATTAAATTATTCGCGGGTGCCGGCGGGTCCCTATGCAATTTTATTAGTTATTAGACAACTATAGTACCAATGTTGAGCCTTGGAAGACGAGTTTTATCCCAAAACGAAAATCAAGGGGCACCCCATAACAACCCCAAGCATGTTAGGAGCGCTCAATATGGAACATAACACCGGTACAGAGGTAACTAGGGGCGGTAAAAGTGGAACAAAACACCGAGCAAAAGGCCAAGCCTTCCACCTTTTACCAAGTATATATGTGCATTAAATTAAATAGCAATAATATTGTGATAAAAAAAAGAATGTGCATGTTGACACATGGAAGCAATTGCACGTGCATCTAGAAATGCTTTAAGAAGGGTTGAGCAAGCGGTAACATAGCCAAAGAAAGGTTTGCTGGGAAGGTGGTGGGTTAGAGGCTTATTATGGCAACATTGGGAGGCTTGACAAACAAGTGGTAGGTAGCGAGACATAATGATAAAAGCGGGACAACTAGCATAGCACTGATAGTAGTGGTATCCAATGAAATGTGTCATCTTGCCTGAGATCCCGCTTGGAAGAAGAACGGGTCCATGAAGAAGACGGTCCAACGTAGTCGAGCGAATCCTCACACTCCAAACGCTTTCGGACCTCTATCGAGAAGGAACAATCCGAAACAACAATCAACACACAACACACCACAACATATGCATGATATGATGCGCAAACAATTATGATGCATGTCCGGTTTAAGTATGCAAGGCATGTCAATTCACAACAATCAAATACTACACATTAAGTGAAGCTCAATATGCAACGAGTTGCATATTGATAAAACTCCACATTTGAATATTTAGTTCACTCTCGTTTACGTACATGACAATACAAAATTTTGTTAAACATGGCAAGAGGTTAAGCATAAGTACACTATCTATCTAGGCATCTTAAATGAGGACGAAAACAACTTATAGCATTTCCGAAAGGACATCATATGTTAATTTGGAAATTGGTTCAGAACTGGACTAACCATATTTTAGATTTTCTAAACAACAAAATAAATGTCACCATTAGATTCTACACATTTTTCTTGTCAAGTTACATATATAAAACATTTGCATCGGAGCTAATGTTTAAAAGTTATTAAACAAATCATTTTACATAGCATTTAAGCAAATTGCATGAAAACAGCAAGTTAAACATTTTAAACATATGTGAGAGTTGGAAATTTTTAATTTACGCAAAATTCTAAGCACTTTGCATCTATAAAGTTTTCACATATGATGCACGGTTTGAAAGTTATTAAATGCATGAACTTCAGGTACTTTTCTGTAAAACTTGCATTCTTGTGGATAATTGCAAAATTCGCATGGACAGAAAAAACAACTATTGGGCTGAAACTGAACAGAGGCCCAACACTGCATATGGGCGCAACATACAAAATAGCGCCCACAGGCGGAAGATAGCAAGGGCGGCGGGGTGCTCACTCATGGGCCTCGGGCCCATCGGTGTGGTTGGGCGGAGCAGGCCACGTGGGGGCACCTGGGCTGCGGGGCACTGGTGGGACGCGGTCAATGCATGCGAGCAGGACAGCATCCTCATTCTGCTCCCGAGCGGGACGAGTCCATGGCACACGACCGACGGCGGGACCTTCAGGGCAAGGCTCCGGCAGGACGAGGAATGCGGGGGAAGCCGGATCCGCGACGGGGGACTCCAGATCCATCCATTCCTGGCGGCGGTTGGCGGCAGGGGAAGCAAGATCCATGACGGGTGACTCCGGATCCGTCCATTCCCGGGGGCAGTTGGCGGCAGGGAGGCTTGAGGCGACGACGACAAGCTCCAACGCGACGGTGGCCATGGCTCGGGTAGAGAGAAGGAGAGGGAGGTTAGGGAGGAGGAAGAAGGAGGTAAGGGAGGAGATGGGGCACGGGGTCAACCTGGTGGTCGCCGGTGCCGGCGACTCCCTAGTCGAAGGACGCGTATGGCGACAGGGTCGGACACGAGGGGCGGGCAAGGCATAGCTCGGCCGGGGAGGAGATTGGGGCTCTCCCGATCCAGATCTGAGGGGCGGCGGCGGACGGGCTTCGCGGGCCCCGTGCAGGCCTAGGCGGGCAGACGGCTAAGGAGGGAAACAAGGGCGAAGGCTAGGTGGTGGGAGGCTGGTAGCGGCGTGGATGTCGAGGATGGGTTAGGGTTTCCATTAGGGGTAGGGTAGGGGTGTTTAAATAGGAAAGGGGGGCTAGGTTAGGGTTTTTTTTGCACCGATTTCGATCGTCGGATCTCGATCAAGCGGTCTAGAAGCAAAGGGGGAGGGTCTAGGTGGGTTAGTGGGCTGTGTTAGAGGGGGTGGGCCAAGAAGAGAGGAATAATTTTGTCGAGTGACACGAGTTTTATAAACCGATGAATAAACCGATGACCGCACTGCTATGACTGTCCGTTCGGGTATCAAACGACCTCTGATTGCGACAAAATTTGGGAGGCGGTCTACCGACAATATAACAATACCGCATGCCCTCTTTCGGCCCATTCAGAGAAAGTTTTAAGTGCGCTTTAAAAACACTATTTTTTGATGTTGCGGGCGCGTGCGTGTGTGGTTGGTCTCGAAACAGGCAACGTCAAGAACGGAGAGAACCGGCGACTATGAACTGATGCAAGTTTGAAAACTCATGTTAACAAAATGCCGATGCTATGCAGATGATGCGAATGATGCGATGATGAATGCACAACCAAACGAAACACAAGACGAGAATGGAATAAAAGGGGAATCTTCTAGAGCATCGGTCTCAGGCTGTTACACATGAGGAGGCGACAAGCCTGCCAGGCACGACCAGGGGGGTGGCCGTGCCTAGCAGGCTTGTGACTCCCTCGTGGCCCCCCTTGACGTGAGATCGGCGCCAAAAATTCCTATAAATCCAGAAACCTCCGAAAAGAAACCTAGATCAGGAGTTCTGCCGCCGCACACCTCCAGAGCCACAAAAAACCAATCTTGGCCCTCTCCGGCATCCTGCCGGAGGGGGTCACCATCATCGGAGGCCATCTTCATCGTCCCAGAGGGGCGATCAACACCATGGAGGCCAAGGACCAGAGGGAGAACCTCTCCCCACAGAGGGGTGAGGCCATGGAGGAGGAAGCACAAGGGGTAGAACCTCTCCCCCTCTCTCCTGGTGGTGCCGGAGTGCCATCGGGGGAACCATCGCCACTGTGATTGTCTTCATCAACATCACCTTCTTCATCACCATCCTCATCTCCTTTTAGAGGTACACTCTCCCGCACCCCGCTGTAATCACCTACTTGAACATGGTGCTTTATGCTACATATTATGATCCAATGATGTGTTGCCATGCTATGAGGTTTTGAGTAGATTACTCTCGTCATTTGGGTTGATTGATGATCTAGATTGGTTTGAGTTGTATGTTTGTTTTGGTGCTGTCCTATGGTGCCTTCCATGCCACGCACACATGAAGGATTTCCGCTGTAGGGTGTTGCAATACATTCATGATTCGCTTATAATGGGTTGCTTGAGTGACACAAGCATAAACCCGAGTAAGGGGGTTGTTGCGTATGGGATAAAGGGGACTTGATGCTTTAAATCTATGATTGGGTTTTACCTTAATGATCTTTAGTAGTTGCGGATTCTTGCTAGAGTTCCAATCATAAGTGCATATGATCCAAGTAGAGAAAGTATGTTAGCTTATGCCTCTCCCTCATATAAAATTGCAATAATGATTTCCGATCTTGTTAACAATTGCGTAGGATAATTCCGCACACCGACCCATCATTATTCCACGCTCGCTATTTCTAATATATTGTAATTATGTTAGCAACACCTATTTTTATATTTTATTTCTCTGATATCATGCAAAGCTATCCTCTTCATACCCACAACGTAGTTTTATTTCTCGTTTCTAGATGGAAGCAAACATTCGAAGAACGTAGAGTCGTATCGGTGGCACATAGGACTTGAGAGAATATTGATCTTACCTTTAGCTCCTTGTGGGTTCGACACTCCATACTTATCGCTTCCACATTTGGAAATTGATACGATGATTCCTTGCACTTGGGGATTAGCAATGACCTATCGCTACGTCTCATAGTTGGGTCTGTCCAACTCAGACCTTATCTCGACTCAGATCCGACTATGTCAAATCCGACCAGACCTATCTGAGTCCATATTATCTGGCTAGCATCCAGTGCTACATGGTCAGTGAGACCGGACCATCCACCGTGTCATATGCTAGTCTAACTAGCTGTGCGTCCACACAACCCTTTCTACTAGGGACCATATAGGACAATCATCATACAATGCATAGTCTCAAAAACAAGTCAGGTACTTGTTAATACACATCACTAATAATGTCCAAGGTCTATCTTTATTCATAAACACATAGGAAATATCATCATACATGATTTTCCTCTAGGGCATATCTCCAACAGTCTCCCACTTTCACTATAGTCAATCAAATAGACATCGAATGCCCATAGCTCTAACGTGCCCCTCTTGCTTGGGTTGTGGAAGTGGCTTAGTCAACGGATCTGCAACATTTGCATCCATATGAATTTTGCATAAATTGGAATCACCTTTCTCTATGAGCTTTTGTATCAGGTGATATTTTCGTCTATGTGCCTGGTCTTGTGGTGTTGTCTCGGCTCCTTGGCTTGTGCGACGGCACCTGAATTATGGCAATAAAGGTCCAACGGTTTTGACCAGCCCGGTAACACACCAACATCTTCCAGGAACTTCCGAATCCAAACACCTTCCTTTGCGGCTTCACAAGCCGCAATGTATTCAGCCTCTGTTGTGGAGTCGACCACTGTATCTTGCTTGGAACTCGTCCAGCTCACTGCTCCTCCATTCATGGCATACACGAATCCTGTTTGCGATCGACAATCATCTCTGTCGGTTTGGAAACTAGCATCAGCGTAACCCTTTACACAGAGCTCCTCCTCACCTCCATAGACTAGTAACATCTCTTTAGTCCTTTTCAGGTACTTCAAGATAGTTTTCACCACTGCCCAGTGACTCTCAACTGGGTCGGCCTGGTATCTGCTTGTTAAGCTTATTGCATAGGCAACATCAAGACGTGTACATAGCATGGCATACATGATGGATCCAATTGCCGAGGCATATGGAATCCTACTCATACAGTTTCGCTCATCAGAAGTCGCATGACTCTGAGTCTTGCTTAGCCTTATACCATGTGAGACAGGCAAGAACCCTTTCTTGGCCTCACTCATGTTGAACCTCTTCAACACTTTGTCTATGTACGTACTCTGGCTTAAGACGAGCAACCTCTTCCATCTATCTCTATAGATCTTGATGCCTAAAATGTTCACTGCCTCTCCAAGGTCTTTCATCAAAAACATGCCATTCAAGATTCCTTGACTGAGTTCAGCATTGAAACATCATTTGTGATCAGCAGTATGTCATCCACATACAAGATCAAAAATACTACCGAGCTCCCACTAGACTTGTTGTGTAAATAATAGTCCTGTTCATTCTTGATGAAACCAAGGTAAATGATGACTTCATCAAAACGAATGTTCCAACTCCGAGATGGTTGCTTCAATCCATAAATGGATCTCTTGAGCTTGCATATTTTACCAACGTTAGTTGGATCAACAAAACCTTCGGGTTGTATCATGTATACACCATCTTTTAAATTTCCATGAAGGAAAGCCGTTTTGACATCCATCTGCCATATCTCATAATCGAAATATGCAGCTATAGCTAGTATGATCCTCACCTACTTTAGCTTAGCTACCGGCGAGTAGGTCTCGTCGTAGTCAATTTCTTGAACTTGTCCATAGCCTTTAGCGACAAGCCGAGCTTTGTGGATCTAAACATTTCCATCCACATCAGTTTTCTTATTAAAGACCCATTTGCAACAAATCTAAACCACGCCAGGTGGTGGATCAACCAAGTCCCAGACTTGATTGTCATCCATGGACTTCAAATCAGATCTCATGGGCTCTAGCCATGCCTTAGAATCTGGGCTCCCCGTCGCTTCCGCATACGGGGCCGGCTCGTCGCTTTCTAGCAACAAAACGTCATGCACTCTACGCAATCTTTTCGACCTCCGTGGCTCCGGTGCCGACTCCACTACAGGTTCTCTGACCAACTTCGGTGTGATCTCATCACCAACCGAGTTGTCCCCGAGTAGCTCTCGAATTTCTTTGAGTCGCACCGTTCTTCCACTGGCCTCCCGACTGAGGAACTCTTTCTCTAGGAAAACCCCGTTCCGAGCAACAAACACTTTGTTTGCTTCTTGGTTGTAGAAGTTATATCCCAAGGTTTCCCTCATATATACGATGAATATGCATTTATCTGACTTGGGTGTAAGCTTGTCCGACACGAGTCGCTTGACAAATGCTTCACAACCCTAAATCTTTAGAAAAGACAAACTAGGACTTTTCCCAGTCCACATCTCATGTAGTGTCTTGTCTATGGATTTTTATGGTACCCTATTAAGTGTGAAAGCTGCAATTTCTAGAGCGTATCCCCAAAATTACAAGGGTAAATCCGATTTGCTCATCATCGACCGGACCATGTCCAACAAGGTTCGATTTCTCTGTTCTGACACACCGTTTCTCTGCTGGCATACCGGGAGGTGTGAGTTGAAGTACTATACCTTGGATTTTCAAATGATTATCAAACTCCTGGCTCGTGTACTCACCTCCATGATGTGATCGTAGAAGTTTTATCGTCTTGTCGAGCTGATTTTCATCCTCGTTCTGAAACTCTTTGAACTTATCAAAAGTTTCCGACTTGTGCCTCATCAAATAGATAAATTCATATCCACTCAAGTCGTTGGTAAAAGTCACATAGTATTGATAGCCACCTTTGACCTTTTTGCTCATTGGACCACACACATCACTGTGTATAAGCTCCAACAGCTCGGACGCCTTCTCGCAACTCTTTGCAAATGGTGACTTAGTCATCTTGCCTAGCAAGCATGATTCACATGTCTCAAATGACCCAAAGTCGGACGAAGTTAGGAGTCCATCATCATGGAGCTTCTTCATGTATTTCAGACTAATGTGTCCAAGCCGGCAATGCCAGAAGTATGTCAGATTTATCTCATTAAGCTTATGCCTCTTGACATTCACATTATAGGCTGGTTCTGTTTCTAGATTTAAAATATATAGCCCATCTACTATGGGTGCATAGCCATGGAACATTCCATTCAAATAAAACGAACAACCATTGTCCTTTATATTGAATGCATAACCTTGACTCATCAAGCATGAGGCAGAAATAATGTTCCGACTAAGTGCGGGAATTTAATAACAATTATTCAATTCCAACATAAATCCAGAAGGAACCTTGAGGTCATCGTGCCGACCTCCAACGCAGCAACTCTTGCTTTGTTTCCGACCCTGATGTCAATCTCGCCTTGTGCCACACGCCTAGTTCTTACCAGCCCTTGCATCGAGTTGCAAATATGAACAACTGAATCGGTATCAAATACCAAGAGCTACTAGGTATGTCAGCAAGGTAAATGTCTATAACATATGTAACAAGTGTACATTTGCCTGAAGAAGCATCTCTGGCCTTCTTGCCGTGCTAAGCAAGCCACTTGCTATAGTTCCTCTTCTAGTGACCAGCTTCCTTGCAGTGAAAGCAAATGGTCTTTGAGTTCGGTCCGGACATCGGCTTAGCTGCGGAGACAACCTTCTTCGTGCCTTTTGCCTTAACCTTTTTCTTGGACAACTCTTCTTGAACTTAGCCGAGTTCTGCACCATCAACACTTGATGCGTGCCTTTCTTAAAATCTTGCTCTGCTACCTTGAGCATCCCATGAAATTCAGTGAGCTTCTTATCCATGCTGTGCATATGATAGTTTGATACAAACTTCCCACAGCTAGGTGGAAGAGAACCCAAGATTGTATTCGTGGACAGCTCATCCCCAAGAGGGAAGCCTAACTGATCCAAAGCTTGCATGTACCTGATCATCTTGATCACATGCGGGCTTAGTGGATCACCCTCTTTCAGCTTACAATCCGTCAAGGATTGCCAGACGTTGAACTTCTTGGTCCTAGCCTGCACCTTAAACATGCTCTTCAAACTCTCGATCATATGAAAAACCTGAATGTTTTCGAAATGTTGTTGCAAATCGGGATCCATACAAGCCAGCATGAGGCAGCTAATCTCGTTTGATTCATCAACAAGTTTCTGGAGGACATTCTTGGTTTTGGCATTAGCATTCTCGACAGGTTCCTCTAGAAGTGTATCCTCTAGAACATGTTCCCTTTTATCGTGCTTGAGAACAATTCTCAAATTTCTATACTAGGTGGTAAAGTTTGTTCCATTCAGTTTATCCTTTTCCAGAATTGATTTCAATGCAAAGTTGGGTTGAGCAGGTGGTGCCATTGATCTACAACAGAAAATATGCAATCACTAAGCAATGTGTTTATGTAGAGTAATTCAAGCCTTAAACAGAACTACTCCCACTAAAGTCAGCATCCCTTCAGACTCTCAGTGATTTAGGACCTGACTAGCATGAGCGACTAGTGAGCTTTAGCATCACTGCTAGCCAACTTGTCTATCCGGTAAGAAACACCTTTCTAATCGTATCTCCATACGACTCCTGTCGGTTGGGTAGGTATCTTATACCCCAGCTCCCAACCTTCTCTGCCACAAGGCCCAAAACTGTTTTGATAGCCTTGTCACGTTAACTTGATGCAGTGCATGTCCATGTTCGATGCAAACCCTCCAGTTCAGGGACACCTAGTAGCACCTCAATTTTATGAGTCCACCACTAGACGTACTTGACATGCGAAGGTGCAACATCTGGAATGGAAATGTGCTTGATATTTAGGAGGGATCTTTCTACCATTATAACATGCATAGAAACAAGAAGCATTATCCATCACATATAAACATAAATATGTGAAATAGTATGGCTCCTTCATGAACGTCCTTCCAGGCTAGCTCCAACTCCGACGACTAGGGCGGAACTCCATCTTGTCTGTCATGTCAGGACGCCAAAGCCACAAACTTGATCTCTGTCCTCCAACTACTACGACTAGTAATGAATTAACAGAGAATCATAAGTCCACACGCACGTCATTATACAATATAATTACAGCACTTTGGCTCCTACCGGCTGACAATCATGAGACGCAGGTCATGTTAAATTACACACATGCATCACATACATATGAGCCATACTATTCACATTAAACCTGCAAAACAAACTTATGCATAGAATCGCATTCTACTGGTTTGTGTGATCATGTACGAAATACAAGGCGCTACGCACACGGCAGCGCTCGACGTTTTGAGAAATTACAGATTGCATCTGCACTCCGATCATGCGGAATTTTCTGATCTGATCGATTTCATCGATTATAGTGAATCTGATTCAGATTTATGTTTCTCGGTTAACCCCGATGGCGGATACCAACTGGTAGGGGTAGGTTGTGTCACAACCTTATCGATTTCAATTGACAGAAAACATAGCCTCAATCTATCCTGATGTGCAGTTGATCTCATCAACCGTGCACATAGCCGATCTTATGAACGACGAGGATCTTATCCGCCGCCTCCACATATCAAATACCCATCCGATATGAATCTAAATGCTATAATAGAGGATCTGATACCACTGTTTGGTTCTACCGTAGGTGCATCGCATGCAAATCAAAAATTTCCTATGCGCAGAACAACCAAGAACATGCTACGGAGATGGATCACAGATCATTACCAAGACACGCAGTGTCGTGCAGCGGAAGTAGAGTTGGGGCAGCGTGTTTGTGTGGTCTGTCTCCTCCTCGTCCGATTTGCCTCGAACAGCCGATCCTATCTCCCTCATGCAACCGGTCACCGAATCCCACATACAGGTTCACCAGAGAGGCGCAAGTGCACCGTCTCTAACGGTATCCGCGTGTGCAGGAGGAATACCATGCGGAGGACTGCTAGGTCCGATCACACAGTCGGTGGCGACGAGTGGAGTTGGCTAGTTGCAACCCATGCAAAGCCCTAATGACGGCGCCGAAGCGATCAACCAGATGGGTGTGCTGCACCTCCACTATATATAGGCATCCGGAGTGGGCTCAACTGTTGAGCCTCGCACGGTTCCTAAATCCCATGTGTTACTTCCCTTCAGCGCGCGACCCTTTAGGTTCTCGTCCACTTGGTCGCGAGTTTGATCACATCCGACTCGACCAGTCGGTAGAGGCCTCTAGAAAAACGTGTCGACTCCAAGTGTCCGATGAAGGTGGTTAGGCTAACCTGTACTTCACACTTCTATTCCCTTTGCCACACAATATATGTTGTCATGCACAAGGCAACATGGTCATCCTTGTTGCAGCATGACCTCTTTCTCGTTCCGGTGAATCTGACCAACACTTCGGATTATCTCATAATCCTCATCGCATGGCCATGCTTATCCAGGTCAGATCACCCGAGGGGACCAGAGTATATCTCTCCTAATCGGAGGGGCAAATCCCATCTTGCTCAACCACGTCTCGCAACATGGGTCTGGACAAGCCCAAAACTACCTTTGTAACTACCCAGTCATAGAGAAGCATTTGGTCGGCCCAAAGCAAGTTTGTCACCATCCCGAGTACATGCGCTAGCTCAAGTCTTAGGACATAGAACATATGTTGTACTAGAGACTCACAGATGACCTATCGCTGCGTCTCATAGTTGAGTTTGTCCAACTCAGACCTTATCTCGACTAGGATCCGACTATGTCAAATCCGACCAGACATTTCTGAGTCCATATTATCCGGCTAGCATCCAATGCTACATGGTCAATGAGATCAGACCATCCACCATGTCATATGCTAGTCTAACTAGTTGCGCGTCCACACAGCCCTTTCGACTAGGGACCATTTAGGACAGTTATTATACAATGCATAGTCTCACAAACAAGTCACATACTTGTTAATACACATCACTGATAATGTCCAAGGAATATCTTTATTCATAAACACATAGGAAATATCATCATACATGATTGCCTCGAGGGCATATCTCCAACAGATCCTCCATCTTGATGGGCTCCAGAGGCTAGTATTCTGCCTTCTAGAAATGTTTCTCGTGTCTCTATGCGTCTGATCCTGGTTTGCTTCAACGGGATCAAAATAGTTGATCTGCCAGAGGTGGCAGCGCCCCATACGACCGCTCATATGAGCGCTCGCGGTTGTATGTAACACCATCATTTGCTCCAGAATCTCAACGACACCCGTTCCTTTGGCCTTTTTGCTTGATCTTTTTATGGAAAGTGATTATCAAATTTAATATGTGATCCCACTGCCATACTTGTGGATTTTCTCCATTAAATGAATAGTGCTCCAAAAGATGTTACTGATGACCCACAAGTATAGGGGATCAATCGTAATCCTTTCGATAAGTAAGAGTGTCGAACCCAATGAGGAGCAGAAGGAAATGCCAAGTGGTTTTGGTAAAAAAGTTTCCACAAGCACTAAAAGTAGCGGTAGTTGATAGTTTTTGTAACAAGGTAATTCGTAGCAAGTAACTAGTAAAAATTGTAGCAATGGTGCAGCAAGGTGGCCTGATCCTTTTTATAGCAAAGGACAAGCCAAATCATACTCTTATATGAAGCAAAGCGCTCTTGAGGACACATGGGAATTTTGTCTAGTCATGTTTCATCATGTTTAGCTGATTCACGTTCGTTACTTCTATAATTTGATAGGTGGGTGGACTGGTGCTAGGGTGATGTTCTTACTTGAACAAACAACCCACTTATGATTACCCCCTCTCGCAAGAATCCTCAACTACGAAATAAGAATTAAGAAATGTCATTGTTTGGTCATGACAGATGCCATGGGATAGCCTATCAAACGTGGTTGGGGCCGAATGGATGCCGGTGGGCTTCGAAAATGGTATTGGGGACAAGCGACGAGAGATGCGATGTAACCATGTTCAGGGCGCTCCGTGGGGGGTAACACCCCTAGTCCTACTCGTATGGTTGATGATTCAAGCGGACTACAACGTTGCTCCTTGATCTGTATCGATGGAGGCTGAAGAAGGAGCTAGACTGCCCACTCTACCTCTCCTGTATGCGCGCGCGTGTGTTTGTGTGTGTGTGTGTGTGTGTGTGTGTTCCGTTCTCCTCGTTGCATCGGGGGTGCCGGGTTTTTTTATAAGCTAGCCCCCACACTTACAATATGCTTGAGAGAAAGGCAGGTCGGACCCGGCTAGTGGTCTCCCTAGCCGGCCAGGGAGCCCACCAGGTGGGAAGTCTCACCACCAACGGGGCCCACCGGCTGTAGGGTCCCATCGGAAGTGAGGGCCCGTCGACCAGCCATCGCCATTGGTGTGTGCTTTTCAAGCCGTGGCATGGGCCACGCTGTGCCGTGTCGCCCGGTCGTAGTCGGTCATGGTCAATTGTATGGACGGCTACACTATA
Source organism: Hordeum marinum (assembly GCA_022496015.1). Taxonomy (NCBI): domain Eukaryota; kingdom Viridiplantae; phylum Streptophyta; class Magnoliopsida; order Poales; family Poaceae; genus Hordeum; species Hordeum marinum. The sequence continues at coordinate 160,007,274 of CM039675.1, read as the reverse complement.
GGCATGCGGGGACATGGTATGGAGTGGTTGGAGGCGTGCCGCCACTGTGCCGCCTCGCCTGGTCGTAGTCAGTCGATGTCATTTGTACGGCTAGCTCCACTATAGCCACGCATGCCCTGGTCGGCGGTACGGGGAGTACTATCGCCATGCCCTGCCGATGCATCGCCATCCCGCCATACACGCTGACGAAGATTGTACTGACCCGCTGACTGGTAGGCTGCCTCGAAGCCGGACGATAAGGGTGCTTGCCCCGAGCCGGCCCGTGATAGGGAGCCGGCCCACAAGGGACGTTGCTCGTGGGTTAATATTTTTTAAAGTGGTCATGGCCTGCTTGAGCCTACCCCGGGTAATCCCCCCGACAGTAGTTCCCGAAGCTAGGAAGGCTTGCCGGCCAGAACGACAGACCTTGTCGGCTTTGTCGCCCGCGTCCGTTGGCCGCGAGGATTGTGTGTCAGCGTTTGCCGAGCGCCTCGGATTCTTTGACACGCCGGTCGGGAGCACCATGCGTCACCCGCCACGGGATGGGGCCCGCCAGGCCGCGCGGGCCTCGGCCCGCACGCGAGGATCTTATGCGGCACAGGCCGTCGATTGCGCTTCCCGTGCGCAGTAGAGCCACTCCGCACGGGGCGGGGGAGAGTGGGGATCATGCACGGTGAATCCGCCCCTTCCCCTACCCCACACGAGGGTTTAATTGGTGGGGAAGGAGCAGTGCAAAGTTCATTCGCTCCCCTCGCCCCCACCAGTTGCCCCCTTCGTTGTCCCTCCTGTAGAGATTGAGAGAGGGAGAGAGAGCTCGACAGCCGCGAGCATGCCACATCGATGGTCCTGACATCCTTGCTCGCGCCATTCTCTCTCGCGCCATTCGAGCCGCCTCCAAACCCAAGCCCGCGTTGAGCCTGACGATGGGAAGCAAAGGTGCCTGGGTGGAAGCCACGTCGACGAGGGATACATCGAGCACCTCCATTACTGTCGGAAGTTGTCGCGAGTGGGGGTCATGGAGGAGCGTGTGGCCGGGGCGGAATGCGTCCTGACCCACCGATACGACAATGTGGTGATATTTGCTGAGCATTTCGCCCACAGATTCAGGCTGCAGGTGAGCGATTTCTTCCGGCGGTTCCTGACCCATTTCAGGCTGCAACCGCACCACCTAGGCACCAATGCCATCTTGCAGTTGGCCACCTACATGGACCTGTGTGAGGGGTACCTCGGGATCTCGCCGTGCCTGGACTTGTGGTGCCGACTGTTCTTCCTCAAGCAATAGAAGATTAAGGATGTGAACACCGGAGAGAGGGACATGACCGGCTGTGGGGCGGCCCTCGTGTACCACTCGAAGGGAGCCAGCTTCCCCTAACTCCCGCTGCAGAATTCAGTGAAGAATTGCCAGAAGGGGTTCTTCTATGTGAAGAACACAACAGAGCTGGACTGCAGCAACTTGTCGCCCTTTATCAACCAGCCGCCTCGCGAGCAGGTGAACTGGGGGATGAACCCATGGCGGTCGATCCAGAATGTGAACCAGATTTGCAGCTGGCTCACGGTGCTGACCATCTCATCATCACAATGGTGGAGCATCGGGTGGCGCCGCTAGAGCGCCACCCACATCTCATCTGCTAGATGGGCGGCCGCCACGACCCATGCCGACTCTCCATGGAGAGGCTTATGCTGATTGCCATCGCGAGGCGGGTGAACTTGGTCATCAAGGACGAGCATCCGGAGGTGGGATGGCAATGGGGAAATACCCCTTACAGCAGGGCGGAGCCGGCTTCGAGGGTAGGTGCCACTCTGCCTTATGCTTCTTCGTAGCCTTCACTCTTGGATGAACGTCGGCCCATCCCAGCTGTAGGTATTTCCCCTGCTGCAGGTGTACGTGGAGCCCACGATTGATGTGGCGGAGTCCAACGCCGAGGAGGTGGAGGACGTTGACAACGTGGAGCCAGGGGCGGCGGCTAGATCTGGCGAGCCAGGAGCAGGTGGGTCGGAAGTCGTGGGGTCCAAGTCCGTGGGTGAGTTCCTCTCTACGCATACTTTGCACGACTGAACGGACGACGATGATGCTGATCCAAGAGAGGCACACGATGTAGTGGACCTTGAGGAGCCGGAGGATCCGGGAGATGAGGCCACCACACCGAGGAAATGACTTCCGCGAATTGGATGGGACCTGAAGCAGCGTGAGGCGGACATCGATGAACGCATGCAAGGCAAGAATACAGTGGGCCCATGACAACCATGAATCACGCGGCTGATGGGCAGCCAGGCGATAGTCGCGGAGGCAGCGGGAAGAAGTCGCGGCTCGCCCCTTTGGGCCCTGCCAGGCGGGCGGTTCCCATGAGTGTTGCGGAAGTGGCCTCTGGCCCTTTTTTGTTTTGACTTGTTTTGGATGTCTCGCTCTTCCTGACCGCATCTTAATATCTCCACATGACGCAGGGCTACACGTGCACTGGGCAAGGCCACCACGGCGGGCGAGCCCCGCGTGTGGCCGCACGGTAGCATTGAAGGAGAGGGAGCGCGCCAGGTGGTGCGACCTGGCGATGGCCAAGAAGGCGCGACTTGGTGACGACCAAGAAGGCATGGGAGACAGAGGAGCACCGTCCGTGGGAATACGCCGCCAAGGGGGAGGCGGCCGCGAGGACTCATGTTGCCACTGAAGCATCTGGTTGATCAACGTGGGGGACGGGCGGACGTCCCCATCACCACGTCTCAAGAGGAGATCCCAAGCTGTGCACGACCCCGCTTGTCGAGCATAGGGAGATGTAGATGCCGAAGAGGAGGTGCGCGCGGCCGCAAGTGCGGAGGCGGAGGCCACAGACAACATGACTCCGGAGGCTAACAACGTGCCGCCCGAGCTGGAGGTCCCCGCGGTAGAAGGAGGTGATGCAAGGGGAGCGGTCAACGAAGGGGTCACCGCGGGTGGAGCGGAGGATGGTGGCATGCCAGAGGTTGCAGACGAAGCCTCGAAGGGACCCCCCTGCAACCGGCCTGACAGCAAAGCCGTCCGGGTCCGATGCCGCCGGATCCGAGAGCGCGTGACGGATTAGAGTCGGTCCCATTGTGGTGACCATGCCAGGAACGGCTGCGACTAGCACAGTGGTGCCAGTTCTGGCTACAGGCCCTAGCCACAAGAGACTTGGCGGTGGCCAGCGATGCCACCAGTGGTCGCACTCCTAGTCTGCTCGAGGCCATGGTGAACGCGGTTTACGCCGAGTTCGTCTATTGCCAGGAAAATACGCAGGCGGCAGCCCAGGAGTCCCAGGGTCGGCTGATTCACCTTGAACCGTGTGTGGTGGTAAGTGTTTCTCCTTTCGTTGCTCTCTTTTCTTTCTTTTTATCTTGGGATTTTCCGGTTGGGGCGCGCCAGGGCACCCACTGGGTGTAGCCCCCGATAGTCGGGCCAGCTGTAAGGCAGCCCAGTCAATTCTAAATGCTGGCTTATTTTTCTTCATTTATCCGCATGCTCTGCATGAACGTCGCGTGGTCGCGTATAATGTCCTGCTAGGCCGGTACCATGAGGCCAAGGGCCGGCTGGCCGCCATAGAGGCGTACCTACGGCGAGCGCGAGGTACGTGTGTAACGACCAAGATGCGATACTATGCCAATTAAGGCACGGGGTCCTCAATAGGGATAGAAGCGAATCTAGGAATTTTGCAAGTACAGAAATCATTGCATACATGTAATGAGGAGAAGAGCATAAGAGTTGGCTTACACTCGCAACATGCTAAATTACAATTCCACATAATCATTCATACGTTCATCTATGACAGGGTTCGGCTACAGACGAAATCAAACAATAAAAGAAAGCAATGAAACTTTCTTGCTAGCCTCATACGGATACATAACATATATACGACAACGTTCTTCATCATACTCCCATTGGAGCTGGGGCGCCTCGACAGGATAGGTCTCATCGGAACCTGTACCTATAGTGTTGTAGTAATCTGTGAGCCATAGGGACTCAACAATCTCAAAACCCGGGTACCAAAACTATGTAAGCCAATGGATGATGAATGGTTAAGTGGTGACGTTGCAACAAGCACTAAGCATATATTTGGGTGGCTAACTATAGGGAACCCGACTCATAAATCGCGATCACCGAATGTACGTGCACAGTGATCCGGGAGATCAATGCTCACAGAACACACAAAAACTGAATAACAAGAGTCTTACATCCACTACATACCGTTTGTGCTCAAATATGGCCTTTATGGCCAAGTCTTCATATACTTGCAGCGAAAATCTTCAACGATAGCGTGATCACATGCCATCTGCCTTAACCGTACAGGAATTCTGACTGGGAAGCATCCTAGCTCACACATACATCACCAAGGTAATCCTCGTCACAACCTGGTCTTCTATGCCTGGCCAATTAAATAACAAGTGGCAAGCCAATGAGTACTTTGAATTTACTCACAAGCAACCCATGTTTGGAACAAGGCAATAACAATGCATGAAATAGCTCTAAGTAGGTATTTTGCGGAAAGCTAATTTTGAATGCAATGACATGATCAGGTAACTATGTGTAAGCATGCATCAACAGTTGGCAGATATCCATAAGAACAAGTTACATATATCATCATAAGCAAGGGTTGAACATCTCATGTTCATTCATCACATCAAGTCTTCAGACTTGTCTCAAGTATCATCCTTCTTTCGTACGCACACACACACCCCAAGTTTGTGTAAACATCTGGACGTGGCTTAAGCAGCACCACCCAACTATCCTTGATCATGGACACAGCTATTCGTATAGTTTGACACTCTGCAGAGGTTGCACACTTTACCCACAAGACTCGGGGAACTTTCGTGTTATCCACGACTCGTGGTATATAACATACCCGAGGTAAGCACCCAAACAATGCCTTTCCCCTGGCGATACTAAACAAAGAGTCCACTCGATTGGTACCCAACCCACATAATGTACATCACTCATAGCATCCATGCAGGGACCAACAGTGTGCCCGGTGCCTGTGAAGACAGCGCATGATCGTCCATACCGGCATGACCCCGTATCAAGAGTGACCACGCCACTCCCACCACTAGTAATGCGGGATCCTTGCCAATACCCACCAAAGTAATCAACAGAGCCCCGTCCCATAAGGGGTATCATGGTTGCGCATGTAAGGTTGGCATGGTCGACAAATCTTAAACCCTCCATTTTTGAAAACACACACACACTCACTTCCTCTGGTACACCACTTCTTTCTCAAGTGGTCACCCAACTCATCATCATCTCCCTCGGGCATTAGTCGCACCCGACGGGGCTTTCGAAAAGTCTTTGAAATCATTGCCTTATTTCCATCACCATGCATAATGCCGATCCCACTTGCGTAGCATCTACTAGCATCCTATCTACTCCCACCCGCACAACCCTCATAAGGATGGTAGGGTCATGCACGATGCAAGTATCAACGGTAAGAGTAATGGGGCATCCCACCGAAGTGGTCACCACATCAACATGATCAACATCATGGAATAAGTGCTATATGCCATGCAAATAAAAGGGTTCTTAGTCATGGTCAAAGGGCTGCTTGCCTGGCTTCGCAAATTCTTCGAGGTCTTCACACGCTTCTCGTCCAACTCCGAGCACTTCATTTATCTCGTCAACTACCATCGGTAAACAACCACAATAAGAAACACAACAAGCAGGAAACAAAAGTGCTCTATAAATAGGAGTTTTATTTTTCTTGGACCCCTCTAGTCACAAGAAAAATAGCCAAGGAGGTTTCATTGGATGTGGATCAAAGGGGAGTTTTGAATGGTGGTAATGAAGGAGACGATGATCCTATAAGATGTCCATAGAAAATATTTTTATAAAAATCAGTGGAGGCACTCACCAAATAGGGCATGTTTTTAGAAGAGTTTAGAAAGTGGTTTCACTCGATTTGGAGATGGGATGAATACCCTAGAGATTTGCAAAGTGGATATATATGAAGAAATGGCCCCATATTTGTCATAGCAGAATAAGTGTGAGCAAAAATGTTCACCACTTAGTGTATGAATCTAGATACCCCCAGGAACTTGAACCACTCCATTTGGAGTTGATATGAATGCTCTAGGGATTTGCAAAGTGAGGTTCTACATGATTCAAATTCAAATTTGAATTTGAACATAATCGAAAAGATTTTGGAAAAATGTGCAATGTACATATTGGTTAGGCCATGATTATAGAGACATATAGGATTTTGAATCATCAAATTTGGGCTTTACAAGTTTCTGAAAAATAGAAAAGGGAAAAGGGCTTTACCTAATGGGCTAAAACGTGCACATGGCACAGGATAACTAACCTGGCCAGCCAGTGGATCGGCCTGGCGGTAGAGCGGCCACATCGATCGCGTACTCAAGGGAGTACATCTCCTCAGCAGGAAAACACCTACCGTGGGAGGCGCGACCACTTAAACGTGGGGGGCTCGTGACCTCAGCCGCTGACCAATGGGCCCCGGTGGCAGGATCTTCCCCCAACTCCCGCCAACATAAGGGAGGGGCAGAGGAGCCCGACCGAGCGCCGGTCGGCGCCCGTCCCGGCAGCTCCGGCCACCCCCGGCGGCGCTCCGACCACTGGGGGTTCGGGGTGACCTAGTGCACCCTCCTGGGCGATTGTGGACCCTGGGGGAGGTCGAGATCGAGTGCGACATAGCCGCAGCGGAGGGCGCTGTCGGTGGTGATGGGCGTGGTGCCTCAGCTGCGGGGAGGAGACTAGGACGTGCGGGAGCGGACCGCAGGGGGGTGCAACGTATTCTCCGGTGAGGTCGACAGGGGGAAGGGAGAGGTCTCCGCGGCCGATTTGAAAAGAAGCCGCCGGCGAGCTTTGACGATGGAAGAAAATGGAGGGCAGGGGAGGAGGAATGGACGGACCAGGGTGATCTACAAGAGAGAGGGGAAGCAAGAGAGCTCGAGAGGGGTACAGGGGAGACCTTATATGGCCGAGCCGAGGTCCACCATGGAGCGAGCTCTCGGACGGGGCTCAGGCGAGCTATGTCGGGCCCATAGGAGGGCGAGGGAGGAGTGGCCGACCGTCCAGCATGCTGAGGACGTCGAGGATACCTCGAGGGACACGACCCCGACACCCAAGGCTGTCGGGTGCCTCTGATTAGGAAAGCTACATTGCGTGGATGCACTGTAGTGTGCTCCAAAGCGCAAGCTCTGCATGCCATGGCATTGTCCGAGGCCCCTTTGGCGTATCCTCTAGCGTCTAGGGTATCTAGGGGGAATAAACAATGTCTAGGTGGCCTTGGATGCTCTGGGGGTTCAATAGATTAGAGCGGAAATGGTGAGAGAGCTGGAACCTTGCTAACTAGGGGTGGCAAATGGTGGTTTTCCCATGCTAATAATTGGGCTGTGGCCATGCCAAGCTTAATGGAGGTAAAATACATCCCAAGGGATCTGTGGTAAAATTTTAGGCCCAAGGAGGGCAAGTGAAGGGGTGTAAACATCAGCTTTGGTTTTCTACTAGAAGGTGTTTGATGGAGTTTTGGTCTATCTAAGTTGTTGTGATTGACATGAGAGTTAACAGGATTGAGGAATAGGTATAAATGAGCTTGATCACAAGTTTTGACCAAATTTAGAGAAGGTGGCCAATGCAAAAGTTTCAAACCCTAGAAATGGGCAGAAACAGAATTGCTTAGATTTAGCTAAGAAAAACTATCCTCCCTGATGCACCACTTGATGTGGTTGCTTTTTTAGGGGCTATAACATGCACAAAAAGTTTGGAAACTTGGCAATGTAATATTACCAAATTCTTGGAATCAACAGAAATGGGTTTGTGGGGATTTTGACAAGTGTATGTGCTCCGCTTGTAGTGCAAATCTCAGATCAGGGTTTTTTGAAAAGCTAATTTAAATAACAGATTTTTGACCAAAATAAAATTTTGTAAAAATATTTTGAAGGCCTATTCACATGGCATGATCATTGGACAAGAGTTGGGATCAAGGAAAAGAGTTCTTGAGGGTAGGAGGATGTTTTATGAATTATAGAGCACTAGCAAGCAATCAAACATGCAAGCAAATAAGACACAAGTCAAGCATTCAAATGCACTCAAAAAGTTTTAATTGACCCTAATTTTTGAGTCATGATATCTTAGTCATGAGGCAAAACACAAGGTGTGACAGACCTATCCCCTTACAAGAATCTCGTCCCCGAGATTCCTAGGCTAGGTGCTGATGCGGACATTCAGAGGTGAGGTAGTCTTCATGTTCCACGTTGTTTCTGCTCCGGCGTGGTTGTCCTTCTGGATCTTGAAGTGCCTGATGATATGTCTTCGAGTGTACTGTTGACTTCATCTAAGGGCGAATAGGGTTCTGGTAAAATGCTAGGCTCGCCTAAGGGTCAAGGGTTTGGTGAACGAGGTTCTGGCAGGGCCTGGCTTGCGTGTGTATCCCAAAGTCGGAATACCGGTGAAGTAGTGTGTCTGTGTGTTGGTCCTGGGATTGCTCATGTTTGTTAGTGACATCTAGATGTCTCGCGTTAGAATAGAAGGGTTGAGTCTTTGTGTAGCTTCTCGTTGACGGGGAAGTCCTTATCTTCCTTAAAGCAAGGGGTATTCAGTCGTAGGTGGTCTTCATCCTTGAGAGTGTTGAAGCGTGTCATCATAGTCTTCTTGTCGAGATCTTATGCTTGAGTAAGTTGCCCAGGTAGATTCTTCATTCTTCTTTGGTCGTTTGTCTTCATCATCATGGACACAGATTTCTAGAGCGTCTTTGAGTGTTTGGACTTCTTGTCACTCCGTGGCAAGGTCTGCACTGAGTCTCGTCCCTAAGACTGGGCTTAGAGGCTTGGTGTAAAAACGGGTTCTACCATCTGGGAAGGTTTCTGAGGGGTTCTAAATAAGCTGACTATTCAGAGTATGGATCAGCCATCTAATCCCCAAGGTCCGACGCTTGGCAAGTGGGGTGAACTACCTTTGACACGTGTCTTACCATGGTCGAGTCACGGTTTACGCCCTAGATTGTCTATAAAGGGCTAATAACGAAGTCATGACAGTTGTCCACTCCATTCCAGGCATCTGAAGGGAATAGGAACGTCATATTCATCGTACACCTTCAAGGTGATGGGGTGAGGGGTGTTATCAGCTCCTCGGTTGCTTCCTAGTCAGGAACTAATCCTCTTGATGTCCAAGGCTTCATCGGGCTTGAACGTTGGTGCTTCGGGATGTAGTCTAGTTGATGGAGCCGACAGAGGAGTGGTGGTTGACTCCTTTTGGCTTCTTCTTTGTCATTCTCTTGGCTTCGCAATCTTAGTGGTTCTTCATCTTGCTTGGGCAAGAAGGTCTTCTTCTGTAGGGAGGGTGCTTCGCGATGTCCAACTCCTTCCAGGTGAAACCTTATACTCGAGAGTCATGGTAATTGGTGTTCCTGGGGCTGGTCCAAACAGGACTAAGGTGTTCCTCCTCTCATTGGGTAAATAAGTATCTTATCCTAGAGGACAACAACCTATTTCCCGAAGTATCACATAAACACATTGGTCATGGGATATGTGAGAGGAGCGGGCATTCGTCCCGGATGGTCACTAGTATCAAGGGTTGTGGTCCAACCTAATAAAGGTCTTCGTGGCCACCTTCCTTTTGAACAGGATTGGTGGTGGTCGAGGTGGAGTACCGACCATAGTCTAGGGACTTATAGTCCAAGGCCTATGGTCATAATCTGACCGCGTCATGGTCCGATAAAGCTTCGGGCTTTCAAGGAGCTAAGGATGTGAGTTAACGTCTAACATCTTGTCCTGAGCACAACTATTAGATGCCAATGGTATTGCCTATATCATCGAAGGTATCTCATATAAGGCAACTCAAATATTACACATGTTATTCATATCTCCAAGGGTTTTGGGAGAAGGACTATACCGAAAAATCTCATATGTATACTATAGCTAACTCACATACATCCCTATATAAACATCATCGGGATAATTTACAAGCTGCTAAGCATGATCATCACACTACCAATCCAATTGTCCTTCTGACCTATCCAAGGTCTAAGGTACTGCATTACTATGCTAAGGAAACACGTAATAAACCACCCCAAGATCTTGTTTCCTTACTACGATTCCAATTAACCAATCCACGAATACCATCCACTATTAGATGACCTATTATTGGTACAAATCCAATGCCAGTGTCATCCCATATATCTCCAGATTTCCTAAATCCCCAAACTCCAAGAAGAACTATCTCATCACAGTATAACCATCAACCCCCATCATGATGATGCAGTAAACTCTGATGTTAGGTTCATATGGATCCTTCAATCGATTCTAACAACAATCCAATATTCCTGGTTTGACTTCAGCCGAGAAACATGGTATCAAGATCAAGATCACCGGACTAAATCCAAATTACTGTGAACCATGTGGTTTTATTGATCTTGAGCACCTATTAGAATCACCTATTTTAAATCCATGGTTTACATCTAGCAAGAACACCCTACTGGTTACTCCAGTTAGTATTGTAACGTCATCAATCCACTATCAATATTATTGCCAAATTCACGGCATTTTTCCACCAATAATTTCAGCCCGTGATCACAATCGTCCTACTAGATCCAATTGACTCAAGGGAGAAGTAAATTATGCAACTCTATTAATTTGATCCACCAAGTCCATCTATCAACATAAGGTATTGCAATCCATCCAAGGGTCTCAACTACTTCCTCAAGATATCTATTATGGCTAAATAAAATCATTGTGCACGAATAGTATATCCTCAGAATGATCCTTCCTATGGCATCAAGGTTTTAGTGCTAGCGTAGGAATGAAGGATGTTTGTTTACTATGATCACTAGCTCCATAATGAACCCAGTGCTAAGAAGGAGTTATTGAAGCTCAATAAGTGCTCTAGCAAATCCTGTATTGGGGGAGCTTGTGAGGTCTAGGTTGGGCTAGGCAGGGGTTTCCAATCCCGAGGAAAAAGCATAACTCTATGGGGTTGCGTTTCGTTGAGTATGTTGTAGTCATAGTCTTCAACGCTAGCTGTCTGTTGAGGTGGATCCTTCATGCATGTTGTCTTGCCAGTCTTCAATTGACGAGATTGGGGAGAGAGAAAGTAGCATAGAGGAGCATGCCTAAGGGGGTGGTATAGTGCAAGTGCAATCAAGCAAGTGCGAAAAGGCTGAACACAAACATCAAGGTAAGGTAGGTGATATAGTCATGCACTTGTTTCCTAGGGCAAAAGTGTGACTTACACCAAAGAACAAATAGGATAAACAAGCAACACACATCATGGTTCCATTCGAACCATCATACGGACTCGACTTCGCATGGGGGACACACGACCTATCCTACCCTAGGGGTTCTCGAACTCAGTAGTCGTGCTTGCTTCTTGTCTTAGAGAGGAGTCCACTTAGTCTTCTGGGTCTTCTTCTTGTGTTGCTATGTCTCCGGTCATTGTTCATCGAAACGATCCTGGTTGCGCCTGAAGAGTCCTTGACGACTTCGGGTCTGGTGTGTTGACGACGAAGGTGATTCTTCACGGCTATTGTTGACAGGGTCTTCTAGTGTCCTCATGATCATGACAATGCCTTCTTTTCTTCTGAGATGTCGAGCATGCCAGGTATGCAATCTTTTATGTAATGTCATTAACAAGGCATTGTAGAGTTGTATCCTGCCGGTCACGTCGATGATATCGTCGGCACCAAGAGCGGGGGATGATGAGAATTGTTTTCCTACTCACTATAGTGATGCGGACCAAATGGCGAGGTTGTCATCCACCGGTGGTTACTGGTACAACAACGATAATGATAGGTTTGCTCTATTAGCGATGCATATAATGACCTTGCATTTCTTACGCCCTGATCATCGCAAGCCAAGGTTGCATCAACCCGGGGCAGTGTCGAGGGTGTCACCATCTTCCTAGTGTTGATATCCTCATCATTCGAGAACGTATCCTCTGTTGGTAGCTCCTTTATCACACCCTGTGCTTGTATAACCTTGTTATGCTTGGATTTATAAAATTTGGAGCATATTAAAACTTTTTCAGTGCTTGTTGCTTGTTTCAATTGGTGCTTGTTTGCTTGTTTGGTTGTTGTGTATGGCACTCTTAGATTATATCCCTCTCCATACTCATCTTCCTTGACCCAAATTTCTTTCCCAATGATCATGCCATGTGCATAGTGCCCAAAAATATTTTTATCAAATTTTATTTTGACCAGAAAGGATTTATTCAAATTAGGTTTTCAAAACCCCCTGAGTTGAGGTTTGCACTTCAAGTCCTCAAATTGGGTGGATCCTTTTTCCCCAAAGGCTTTACTTCAAACCTACTATATTTATGACTTCCCAAAACCACCAAATATTATTTTTAAAGATTATTTTAATATTTTATTTAAAGGCTTTTTCTTAGGACCAAAAATGGTTTTTCATAGGGAAAATATTATTTAAATGTTTTCGAAATATTTGAGAAAATTTTGGGAAACTAAGTGGACATATATTTTCCATATATATGAGTTTCAACTCATGGTCATATTCAAAATAATGGGCAAAACCCCTCAAAACCCTTTCTGTCCAAATCAAGCTTTTGGAATATTTCTATAGGAAATATTCTCAATAAATTCCAGGAAAATTCCAACAAGTCAACACTGTAATAGGTGATCATCTTTCAAAGTTTCATCTCAATCCAAGTTGATTTGGTTCATTAAACTATTCCAAACCCCTCCCTGTCCAGATTCAAATTTGAATAACTTTACATTGAGAAGTTTCTTTCCTTGACCCCAAACTTTGTAGACATGTTCTAATCACCAAATAATGATGCTACAATAATTGGTGAATCAAGGGGATTAGCTTAACATAACTGGATCTACAGAGACCTGATTCTGTTAGTTTCTAGGGTTCACAAGGTTTCTATTGTCCACTATGCTCATTTGGGCTCAAATATGGTGATCCATCTCAGTTTTGCCCACCATTTGATCCTGTTAAATATCATAGTAAGTGGGTAAATTTATCTTGCCAAAACATCCATCAAACACCTTCTGGTGAAATGGTAAAGTTACTATTTTCACCACCTCTACTATTCCCCTTGCCCCCAAATTGTTACCACACCCTTTTCCAGTGCTCAATCACCTCCAGTAAAAACCTCAGGTCCATAAGCACCTGGGAGATAGGGTAAAACCACGATTTATCACCCCGGACAGCATTGGCAGCTACTTTTCTACCTGTCCCCTACTCCAGTTCTTCTCCCCTGCCTATTCCCTAGCTCCTCCTAGCTCATGAGCATCTCCAGAACCCCCAAGACACTAGAGGACATGCTGGTGGGCATTTTTTATGCCATTGTATGCCAAATGGGTGCTTTGGAGCGTGCTAGAGTGCACCAGAGCACTCTAGCCGCCCCTGCCCCGTGCCTTCCGACCACCTCGGGCCTCCCCAGCATGCCTGCCAAGGGGCCTCAGCGTCCATAACACGATGCCCCTTGCCCCCCTCCTCTCTCTCCCCCTGTTGCCCCCCGTACGTGCCGCGGCCGCCGAGCCGGCCAACCACGGGGCTCGCACGCGTGCGTGTCCCCCTCTCCCTCTCTCCTTCCCCGGCTAGTGGACCTGCCCCAGGAAGGAGGCGGGCATACCCGGGCCTCTCCCCATGGCCCCCATTGCCCACGCCAACGAACCCTGGCGACCACGACCAAGGTGCACTGGCGCCCGGCTACAAAAAGCCCTTCCCCGGGCTTCCCCTGCTTCCCCCTCGCTCCCTCCTCCCCTAAGTCACTCTCCCATGCCCAACCCCCTCGTTCTATGGTCGGGAGATCAAACCCGAGGCGAAACCCTCAACGCCGTCGGGTTTCCCCCTCGCCGGGGATTCTCTCAACTCCGCTGACCGCCTCGACCACGCACCGACGCATGGGTCGATTCTGAGCACACCAGTGCCCTCCGCTTGACCCGCCGTGGCCTGAGCCCCTGCCGGTGAGCTCCTCTCCATCCTTGTCGCGAGGTGAGGGATGATAGGTGGGCCCCACCTGTCATACCCTCACCCCTCTCTCTTGCTGCCAGGTTGGGCCCGTGGGCAGGTTTAAAAAATAAACCTGTTGCATGCAACATCTCGCCCTGGGCCAGTTCCCTTTGGTCCGGCTCGGCTACGATGCTTTCGGCCCAAAAAGGCACAATGGGATTTTCTTTTTCTTTTTCCCCATGCGTTCCACAGGTTCCACAGACCAGAAAATAAATCCTATGACAATAATTTTCCACCTAAATTCTTAGAATATTCCATAGAATTTAATAGTACCTTTTGTATAAATTTTTGAAAATATTTTATATACTGTTTTATTTTAAAACCCAATTTATGCACCTTTTTCCTCTGTTAAATAGTTTTCAAAAACATTTTTCATAACAAAATTATAAAAATATATTTTTAGTATTGTTTTTAGTATTCACGAGAATAGGGTAGCATTTTAATAGTAGGTTTGTGTGCACTGTTTTTGGGTCATGCATATTTTTACCGCTAGTTATCGTGACGATAGATTGCGCTGTTGACGAGGAAGTTGGAGCCGAAGACTTTGAAGACCCCGAAGACCTTGTTGATCCAGGCAAGCAACCCTTTGACCATGTTAAGAAACTATTTTTATTGCATGTCATATAGCACTCTACTTTTGTTATATTTGATCACGTGGAGTAGTGACCACTTCGGTGGGTTGCTTCCGATACTTCTGCCGTTGACACTTGCATCGTGCATGACCCTAACACCTTATGAGGGTTATGCGGGTGGGTGTAGATAGGATGCTAGTAGTTCTACGCCAGTGGAATTGGAATATGCATGGTGATGGAAATATAAAAATGATTTCAAAGACCTTTCGAAAACCCATCGGGTTCCACTAATGCCCGAGGGAGAAGATGATAAGTTGGGTAACCACTTGAGGAAGAAGTGGTGTACCGGAGCAAATGAGTGTGTGTGTTATTCGAAAACAGATTAGATTTAAGGTCCGCCGACCATCCCAACCTTACATGTGCGACCACGATACCCCTTATGGGATGGGGATTTGTTGATTACTATGGTTGGTGCTATCAGGGAGCCCGCATTACTAGTGGCGAGAGTGAAGTGGTCACTCTCAAGATGGGGTCATCCCGGAAGTGGAAGGCCATGTGCTGTCTTTACAGGCACCGGGAACACCGTTGCGTGGCCTCATGGATGATACGTGTGATGTATATCATGGGGGATGGCACCAATGAGTGGACTCTTTGTTTAATACCACCATGGGAAAGGCATTGCTCGGGTGCTTACTTCGGGTATGTAATATACCGCGAGTCATGGATGACATGGAAGTTCCCTGAGTCTTGTGGGTAAAGTGCGCAACCTCTACAGAGTGTAAAACTATTCGAATGGCCGTGTCCGCGGTCATGGACAGTTGGAGGTCCTTCTTAAACTACATCCGATGTTTTCCAAACTTGACGTGTGTGTGTGGTTGACACACAGAGGTGACACTTTAGATAAGTCAGATGACCTGACGTGATGATTGAGCATGAGATGTTCAACCCCCTGATCGTGATGATATCTATAACTTGTTCATGTGGATATCTGCAATATGTTAATGCATGCTTATCTAGTTACTTGACCATGTCATTGCATTCAAAATTAGCTTTCTGCAAAATACCTATTAGTGTTGTATCATGCATTGTTATTACCTTGTTTCAATCATGGGTTACTTGTGAGTACATTCAAAGTACTCATTGGCTTGCCACTGGTTGTATAATTGGCCACACATGGAAGAAAAGGAGTATAGTGAAGAGTTTGTTGGTGACGAACATGCGGACTTGGATGCTTCCCAGTCAGAATGCCTATAGGTTTAAGGAAGATGGCAATGGGTTCACGCTTTTGATCAACATTTCCGCTACTTATTTTGTTTAAGTGTTTGGCCCTCGTGGCCCTATATTTGTAAGACTAGACCTTCGTGGTCTTTAGTTGGAAGACACTAGATGTGGATGTAAGACTCTTGTATTCAGCTTCTGTGTGTTCAATGAGCATTGATCTCTGGGATCACTTTACAAGTGCATTTTGTGATCATGACTTATGAGTCAGGGTCCCCACAGAGCTAGTATCAAAGCCATCCTGACTGTAGGAAGCCCTTAGTTAGCATGGGCATGTCACACCCAAGATGCGGTCCTATCCTTATTTTTGGCACGAGGGCCTCGACAGGGATAGAAGCGCATCTCGATGCGTTCGCAAGAATGGATATCATTACAAGTACATGTATAGAACAGATGAGTATATGGAATTGGTTACACTCGCCACAAGCTACATCAGAGTCACATCAATACAATACATACTCAAACATCATACAGAAGAGCAGGGTCCGACTATGGACGAAATCAAACGATAAAATGACATCCACCCTTGCTATCCCAGGCTGCTGCCTGGAACCCATCCAAGATTGATGAAGAAGAAGAAGAAGAACTCCAAATCAAATCAAGCAACGCGCTCACGTCAAATCATCGCATTACCTGTACCTGAAACTGTTGTTGTAGTAATCTGTGAGCCACAGGGACTCAACAATCTCATTTCCAAGGGTATCAAGACTATTAAAGCTTAATGGGTGAGGTATGGTTAAGTGGTGAGGCTGCAGTAGCGACTAAGCATTTATTTGAGTGGCTGACTTACGAGTATAGAAAGTAAAGTATGGTGGACTATGCATAACGGACGTGAACTAGTAATGATCGCTAACTGATCCTGAACACCTACTTACATCAATCATAACCCCACCATGTTCTCTTTCGGATAAGGACTCACGAGAAGAGACAGTCACGGTTACGCACACAGTTGGTGTATTTTATTAGAGTTTACTTCAAGTTTGCTATGACCAGGTGTTAAGCAAAGTATCCAAGTTTGCCACATAACCGCGGGCACGGCTTCTCGAAAAGATTTAACCCTGCAGGGGTGCTCCAACTCATCCATCATAAATTAACCACACGCATCGGGAATAACCTCAACCACGGATCTCATGATCTTCCTAGGCAATTCCAAAGGAAATCCAACACCTCAAGATAGCCCGAAGAAAATCAGAGTTCCTCACTCAAGACATTCGAGAAAGGTAAAACAAATCCAGCAAGGCCGCCCGACGTGCCGACAATTCCGATAGGAGCCGCGTATTTCGTTCTCAAGGTACGGCAGATGAGCTACGCGTATAGTGGCCTGATTGAAATCTCCCGAGTTGCCCCGGGTTGGCCCCGCACAGTGCTCTAGTTTGGACCAACACTCATGAGGAGCACTGGCCCGGGGGTTGATTAATTATCCACGGGTGCCGGCGGGTCCCTATGCAATTTTAATAATTATTAGGAAAATGTAGTACCAATGTTGGGCCTTGCCAGACAAGCTTTATTCTCACCCAAAAATCAAGGGGGTCCTCATAACAACCCCGAGCATGTTCGGAGCGCTCATGTATGGAACATAACACCGGTGCACAAGTAATTAGGGCGGCAAGAGTGGAACAAAACACCGAGCATAAGGCCAAGCCTTCCACCTTTGCCAAGTATATACGTGCATTAAATTAAATAGCAGCAATATTGTGATATAACAAAAGAATGTCCATGTTGACAAACGGAAGCAATTGCACCTGTAGCTAGGAACGCTATAAGAAGGGCTGAGCAAGCGGTAACATAGCCAAACAACTGTTTGCTGGGACGATGGAGGGTTAGAGGCTTTTCATGGCAATTTTGGGAGGCTTATCAAACAAGTGGTAGGTAGCGCGACATAGCGATATAAAGACGAGACAACTAGCATGGCAATGATAGTAATGGTATCCAGGGAAATGTGTCATCTTTCCTGAGATCCCGCTCAGAAGAAGACTGAGTCCATGAACAAGACGAGCCAACATAGTCGAACGAATCCTCACACTCCGAACGCTTTCGGAACACTAGCAAGAAGAAGCAATCCGAAACGAACAATCAACACAAGATACACCACAACATATGCATGACATGATGCGCAAACAAATATGATGCATGTCCGGTTAAATATGCAAGGCATGACAATCACAACAATCAACTTCTACACATTAAAGTGAAGCGCAACGAGTTGCATATTGACGAAACTTCACATATGAATTATTTAGTTCCTCCCGTTAGGTACACGACAATATTAAATGTTGTTAAACATGTCAATAGGTGAAGCATAAGTAAACTAGCTATCTAGGCATCTTAAATGAGGCCGGAAACAACTTATAGCATTTCCCAAACGACCCCATATGTTAATTTCGAAATTGGTCCAGATCTGAACTAAAAATATTTTATATTTGTTAAACATCAGAATAAAGCATACCATGTTATTCTACACGTCATTCTAGTCAATTTACATATATAGAACACCTCAAACGGAGCTACTGTCTAAAAGATATGAGCAACACAAGATGCACATGTCATGAATGCAAATGCATGGAAAAAACCACCACAAACATTTCCAATCATGAATGCAACAAGTTATTATGAAACTACATGCGATTCTAAGCAAGTTTCATATATGGAATGTCCAAAACGGAGCTACAGTTCAACCACAATCAACAAAACAAGTTTTAGATGAAATCTGCCAAAAACAGCAACATAGCATTTTCCACACATGAAAGCAACAAGCTACAGGATTCCAAAATGCACAAACTAAGCATGGGGAAGTAGCACATAACACACACTTCATTTCATATTCACAAATCATATTCAAAACATGCATGGATTACTTGGTAGGAAGCTCACAAGATGGCTACTTGAAAACAGTTTCAGACTTAGTGAAAATAGCAGGTTTTGATAGTGCACTTTTTATCACGAAGGCATATTGACAGCAGTAAAACTATATTCTATAAATCATATTATGGCATGAAACTCAACAGAAAACTAAAGGGCAATATCAACAACAAATAACTCCACTACACCTACCACAAAAGAGTTCTAGAACACTAGCAAATCACATGGCAAGACAGCAACAAAATATAACAGATTCCAGACTTAGAAATATTTTGGACCCTCAAATAGCAGAATTTTTATAACAAGTTGGCAACAACAAACCAACACCTAAACATGCATTTCTACGACAAGCAAAATGTCCATGGGCTAGGACACATATCAAAGAGCAACTTTCATGTTGAAAATTAATTCATATCATGCACGGATTAAATCACACGAAAATGACAAAAGGGCGTCACAGCATAAATGACATGCATACGAAATGCTCAAATGAAAAAACTAAATGCACAGTTAAATACTAGGGATTTTTCTACCCCGAAAACATATATAATTTGCATATGTTCATGTGGAAAATTAATCACAATTAAATATGCGGGTATTAGGCCTAATCACATTAAAGCAATTCGATAATGCAAAATTAAATGCAACCAACATTCTAACATTTTTATCACGCATGAAAATGCGATGCGAATGGGATGAACATTTTTAATACATGATTTTATTAATTTCGATGCACGGTCATATAATTATGAATTAAGCCATATTAGATGGTCATCACGCAGTTCGATGCAAACAACAGGTTTAAATATTTTAAACATGCATGAAAATTGGTTATTGTGAAACTAGATGAAATTCTACACATTTTACATGTTAAAATTATTTAAATCTGACGCACGATTAATTTTATAATCGCAATTGAATATGCCATGCCTGAAAAAATAAAAAAAATAAAAACAACAACAACACGGGGACTGGTTGGGCTCACCCTGGCCCATGGGCCGGCCCAGCTAGGGCAGATCTAGGGTGCAGCTGGCCTGGCGCTGGCCGAGGAGGCCGGCTAGGAGCTGGGCCGCACGAGGAAGCCAGCCCACGCGGGCCAACGTGGGGCAGCAAAAGAGCCTCATCGTGCTCCTCCCAATCCCGCTCGGGAACGAGGAGGCCGCGATGCAGGGAAGCCGGCGGCGGGGCAGTGACGGCTTGGGGGCAGCCGGAGGAGGCTGGGGTGGCCCGGATCGGGCCGACGGCGCCCGGATCTGGTGCGGAGGGAAGCCGGCGGCGGAGATCTACGGCGGCGACGGGAGGCCATGGCACCTGCGGGTAGGAGAGGGAGTGGTGAGCGGGAGGAGAGAGGAGAAGGGAGGAAGGAGAGGGAGAAGAGGGGAGCGGCGGGGATGCTCCGGCGACCGGCAGCTACGGCTAGGGGCTGCTCCGGCGAGCACGCACGGAGAGAGGAAGGAGAAGCTAGGGTTCGGGCATGGCTCCATGGGAGCTCGGGCAGGAGCTCCGGGAGAGCTTCGGTTGGGCCCGGATGGGCTTTCCTGGGCCTCCAGATGGGCTCGGGCGGGCTTGGTGGCTGGAGGAAGGGGAGGCTAGGGTTTGCACGGGGAACGAGGGAACTAGGGGCTATATATAGGTTCGGCTGGGGTTAGCTGACGTTGTCCATTTTCGGACTGTCGGATGACGATTCGACGTCCGGAAGGGGAGGCTTGGGGGTTACAGTGACTGTGCAGATGGTCTAGTGGGGAAGAGAGAGAGAATGGCGACCCGTGGCATGAAGTTGAAAACACCGAGAATCGTCCGACGATTACCGATAACCGCACTGCTACGACTGACCGACGGGGCATCAAACGAACTCAGAACGCAACGAAAATCGACGGGCGGTCTACCTAAGATATAACTAGACTGCACGTCAAGTTTCAACTCGATGCGAGAATATTTTTGCGCACGCTTAAAAACGGTTTTATTTTCACGGTGTCGCGGGCGCATGCGTGTGTGGTTGGTCTCGAGACGGGTAATGGCAGAATGGGGAGAACCGACAACTACGAACGGATGCAAGTTCTCGAAAACGGGAGATGGTGCAATGCAGATGATGCGAATGATGTGATGATGAATGCGACAACCAGATGAACACATGACGAGAACGGAAATAAAAGGGGAATCTTCTGGAACGTCGGTCCCGGGCTGTCACAGGGTGTTAGTTAGGATAAAACCGTTTTTCAAAACTACACCTAGCACCTATACTTAGGAACTTTGTACTATTTACCTCTTCTTTTCTTCACACAACACTCTGCTGACTCTCCTCCCTTCAAACCTTGTAGATGGCCGTCGTACCTGAAGCCTTCCTGACATCCGGCTTTCCCTTACTCCTTGGGGATAGCCTGGAGAAGTGCCAGTTTCGAGAACCACCCATTTTCCTCTACCATGAGCACTGGGTCGATGCCGTCACGAAGGAGTACCACGTGGATGTGATCGTGAAGGCAAACGACTCCCTAACTAGTTGGTTCTTTGAAGGACCACAGATGGAGACCATGATACTCGCAGTCAAGTCAGCTGCATGCAAGGCATTTCTGCACCTACGAGACATCCTTCCAGAGATGGCTAATGAGCCGGCTACTCGCTACCTTCCCTTCAAAAAGGATGATCTTGGTGAGAGTTGGACACTGGTTCCGACCCAGGAGGATGGCACACCACTTAGGTTCTAGACCTAATTCAGCCTCTCCGCCGATAGTATTGTTCACCACTTGATTAAGGAGTCCGTGAAGCTCCGTGAGGAACTTCACCACACCCGAGAGCTACTTCAGCAAGCCAAGATGATTCCAGATAAGATCAACAAGGATGGAGCCCCCAAGGGATGACCAGTTGTCGCTTATCGAGGAGGAGTACCCCCAGCTAGGGATGCACCTACACGTCGTCCCGAAGACCTACTATTATAATATCTTGTTTCAGCAACTTGGCCACCTCCCCATGAGGACCTTGTATGACTTGCCCTAGAAGTTGTTTCTCATGGACCCTATGAGATCTCGAAGTCCGACCTTTTTACTTGATGTTCTAGATACCAAACGTTACCTATAATTGGGTTACGCTATTCCATCAAGGAGAACATTAGAAGCAGAGTGCTAAATGTCTCTCGAACGATCATCCAGATTTCGCTCGCTTGGAATAGCTAAGATTAATTCTGAGAAAGTGTTGTCTTCCTTTGCATCTTCATCCTCCATCATTATTCATCATGGTAGTATGAGGTGTTTCTAGGATCCTTGGAACAGATGTTGGTAAAAACCCTGATGAATATGGAAATGCTCAAGTTCTTGAGAGCACGCTCAGACACTGGGTTATACAGTCGGTTTTAACTTGAATGTGCCTTTCGTTGCCGAGTTGTTTTATAACTCTAGTTTTCCCTTCGATCTGAGTATGCCATTCATTGAATTCCTTCCAACAATCCTTTGTGAATTGCCTTAGGTTTTCATTAAGAGTTTCAGTGATATTTCGATCAAAAGTAATTCTTTTTGCCACTTAAGGGATAATCCTACGAGTCACCTTCTCTGTTGTCTTTCTGTTGGATGAAGATCCCGAAGGCAAAGATGTCAAGATCAGCATAATGCAATCAATCAATAGCTGCAAGGAGGGCACGTGGACCAAGAAGGTTGTGGTAGTAAGTCTGCCCCTCGGTTCTCTTACCCTACTCTTGAATCTCTGGACGAGATTCTTGTTTAGTGGGGGTGAGTTGTCATAGCCCTAGAAATTGCTTGTATTAGTTGCACCATTGATCATTCATTGCATCATGTTTAACTTCAAATGAATCTGAAATGGGGATTAACAGAAACCCTAGCACCTCACCTAACCAAACAATTCAAATAGTTATGAATTTTTCAATGAATATAAAATGCCTTAAAAAATGTTCACTATTATTAGAAAATGTTGGCAACAACATTTCAGGTGACATTTGAATTTTCACAATAGTGCTAGCATTTTAAAGACGAGTCCTAATGCTACTGAAATTGTCAAATAAAGCATTTCTAATTATTTTAGTCAACCAAAAATGCTGAAACATTTTTAGGAGGTTTGAAATATTCAAACTACAGTCCATAAAATGTGTTTGTATTTTTGTGCTAGGTAATTGTGGCCCAAACAAAAATGAAAAGAATGTCAAAAATAAATAAGAGAGGAAAATTCGAAAAGAGAGAGAGAGAGAGAGAGTACCTGCGGCCCACATGGCAAGCCCAGCCCACCAGGGGCATCCCTGTCTTCTACCTCTTGCCTGAAGGTAGAGGAGAAGCAGGGGACGGTGCCCGCAGCCTCGTGCCATGCTAGCAGCCTGCCTGGCCCTTCACAAGCCAGCGCGACGAGGGGATTGACCTCCCCGCTTTCGTCCGGATCTGGAGGACCCCTCCATTTTCCCCCTCTGCTCTGCTTCACCTTCTCTCCGCCATGGCCAAGGCGTCCGCGAATGCGGTGTCTCCGCATCCGTATCCACCGCACCCCTCTTGCCCCCTCTTGCTATCCACGAGCCTTGAATAGACCCCCTGGACCTCCTAGACGATCCCAGCAAGCCAGAATGCTCTAGAGCAATGCCATCGACGTTGTCTTCTCCACCTCCGGCCGGCGGATGCCGTCGCTGATTCACCGCCACAGGAGCCTCCCCGAGACTGCCCTCGACGCCATCGAGCACCCTGTGAGCCGCTGCGTCCATTCCCCCCTTCCCTAGCTCTTCCTGCACCCCCTAGGCCCTAGCGCCGCTATGGCCGAACTCCGGTCGTCGCAAAGGTCGCCGTGGCCATCGTCCCCGACCACCCCGAAGCATCCCTCGTGCTCCCCTGGATCTGCGCGGGGATGGGCTCCCCTCTGGTGCCCTCAGCGCCGCTAGCCGCCCCCTGTAGCGCCGCCCCGAGAAACGCCGGTGAGCCACCGCCGCAGGATTTGGTCGCCAGTGGCTAACCCTGGCCGGTCTGACGTAGCGTGATTAGCTTAAGAGCTAATCACCCATTAACCCCCCCCCCCCCCCCGTTAATTTATTTAACCCATAGTTAATGGCAAGTCAGTGACATGCGGGTCCCACCGGTCAGGTTTGACTAGGACTGGTTCCGTTGACCGATGATGTCACGGTGACCTCATGCTGACGCATTAATCCAACCCTGAAATTTAAATAAATCTTAAATGATTTATTTATTTCAAAAAATGTTTAAAACTTCTAAAAATCATAAAAAAAACCAATGAATCTGTTTATGCCATGATCATGCATGTTTGAACAAGTTAACACCACCAAGTAGGATGTTTTTGATCAGGGCAATATATGATTTATTATTTGGAGTTGGAATTCAAACTTGTTTGAATTCCACTTCAACTAACTTGGCTAATTATTCCTGTAGGTCAATTCAGTACCTTAATTTGTCATGTCATACATCATGTTTGTTGCATTGCATTGATGTGTTCCTTTCTTGTTTTACGGGTGGTGTTCCCTCTCGGTAGACGATGGTACTTACTATGTGAACGTTGACACTAATGAAGAGAAGTAATATCTTGAGGACTGTCAGGCAAGCAAACCCCCTTGAGCATACTGATATGAACCCACTCTCTCGCTCCCGCTTTCTTTTATTACATTAGGACAAGAATGATTCAACTGTTACATGTTCCCGGTAGTTGAACCCATTCCTTTGCATGACCTGTGTTTGCCACAGTAAATAGTTAAAACCACTTAGTATGAGTAGCAACTGCTTGAGCCCTGTTGTGCTTACTCAACCATGCTTGATTACTATGCCTGCTATGCTTAGAGTTGTATCGGGTCTGATCCATCTGGGCGATGAATTGGAATGGTGGTGAACATGTCCTACTGTGTTAGAGCTAAGTGTGTGAACACGTTTTGGTAAAGGTAGCGATGAGAGGCCACATAGGAGTACATGGCGGGTTGTCTCATTGGGACCCTCTTTAGGAACTGAGTTATATGTATGTTATCCAAGATAAGATACTACCGAGCATTGGGATCCTTAATTGACCCTGTCGGCCTATTGATCGCCTTGATCTCTATCCAGAGTTGCAATTAGTTCTGGTGTTTGTAGGATGTGCTGGCGGCCGTGCATAGCGCTGACCGGACGGGTAGGCTATGGAGCGGTAGATGCACCATGGCATGGTGTACCAAGCATAGTACCATCCATCAAGGTGGGCTTGGGAACCCTGTGCACATCGTTTGCGGCCATAGCGGAAACTTCGGTCGGACTTCCGTGCGGGTTCAGTCTCAAATAGGCGATAAACCTGGCCTAGGGTCTTGTGTGGTTGACAGTCATGGACGACGCCCATGCAAGTGCTTCCGCTTGAAGGTTGCCGAGTTGCATGACGTGCATATGGTGATAAGTGGCGAGAGAGTGTGTGAAGAAGTATACCCCTGCAGGGTGAAATAATCTATTTGAATAGACGCATCCTCAGATATGGACTACTTGGAGAACTTATGTGGTTCATAGACAAGTAAAGTGGATACTCTAAAAATACGCAAGATAAGTGTGAGTTCTATGGATGGCCTTCTCGTAGGGAGACAGAAGTAGATCCATAGTGGTGTATTGATTGGAGAATATGTGGACTCGTGTGCACTATCCCTCCTCAAAGATACTACTTGTAGTCGTAGTATAGGTTAGACAAGAGTCATAGTTGGCTTGCATATGTAGTTAGTTCTGATGTAAATCTTGCTGAGCACCCTTGTACTCATGTTTTCTTAAATATGTTTTTGCAGAGGAGATGTCAGTCTCATTAGTGGCACTTATGACGTGAAGTTCGATGTTGACCGGATTAGTTTGGGAATCCCAGACAAAGGTCTGGTTCCTTTGGTAGGGTCGTTGTAGCTTTTCAGGCTCCTTTAGCCACTTTTGTAGATATTTGTACCCAGACATGTTTAACTTCCGCTTGTTTGTTTGAATGCACTGAATGTTGGGTCTTGTGACCTCTACTTGTAACATCTTATTGTGTTGGCTCTTCCGAGCCTTCTAAATAAATGTTGTAATGTTGTATGGTTATGTTGTGATGCCATAGTTGTATCTATGCATATCGGGCATGTCATGTGTACGTGTGACGTGCAATGGTATGTATGGGATTCGGCACCTAGTTGTGTGCCTTTAGTAGTACTCTTTACGGGGAAATGCCTCTTTGTGCTTCCACCGAGCCTTGGTAGCTTGCTACTGCTCCGGACACATTGATTGACCGACATGTATCCTTATTTGCTGCCGTGTCTGTCCCTTCGGGGAAATGTCTCATAGTGTATTTGAGTTCTTGTAGCCTGCTATGACTCGCCTACGTGCAGTGATGACATTTATGTCCCATGGCGTAATGGAGTCCTTGTAGCTTGCTATGACTCGTCTACACACACTAGAGAACGACACCTGCATTGTTGGGTTACGTATGCATGTCCCTATAGGGATGTGCCACTTGGGTTCTATTACTAGTCATGTCGGCCCGGGTTCTTTGACATTTGAATGCTAGAGACACATTCACATACATGAGTCAAAAGACGCAAATGGTCCCGGCCCAGGTAAGGTGGCAACCTTGGAGATAACCGTGCGTGAGACCGCAAAGTGATGTGAGGTGTTACAGGCTGGATTCTTATGGCTTAGGATCGGGGCCCCGATAGCTTTGGTATCAAAGCTTGACTGCCTATAGGGTTACCAAGCGAAACTGGTCGATGTTGAGTCTAGAACTGCTTTAGTTATACAAGGGAATTGATTGTGGAAGGGAACGTAAGGCTCTTTTACTCCTTTCCTTGTGTCATTCTAATTCCGAGTCACCC
Organism: Hordeum marinum; assembly: GCA_022496015.1. Lineage (NCBI taxonomy): Eukaryota > Viridiplantae > Streptophyta > Magnoliopsida > Poales > Poaceae > Hordeum > Hordeum marinum. Next base: position 159,980,898 of record CM039675.1, on the reverse strand, counting down.
TCTTCTTTATTCTACGAGGATTAAGAACTAGGCTCCTTATCTATCTATCAGGATGATGAGTTACTATGCTGGAGACCTATAGGAAAGAAGTTGTCTTTCTGGATCGATGTCTCTATAAGAATTCATATCTTGTTGTCAGTTTTCTTGTGCGGGTTGCCTCATATTTCATGCCCGTACAGCCGTTATGTTGTCCGAGTTATCCACGGTTTCTAAATTATCTAATGTTATCGCAAAACTCTTTCGTCTTGAGTCAATGTCTTTCAGGCCAGACAAAGCACAATAATTGTTGAGTTGAGGTATTATATAAGCTCGATGTGTTTGATGAAGGTAATTAGGAAACCATGTTATACAAGTGAACTACCCAATAGTCTAGTTGTGTCTTCTATTCCTAGTGTGATAACTCTGGCCATCCTTATGGAAAGCATGTTGTGATGCTACTTAGTCAGTAGGTACTCTATTTCTGGGTTCACGAACCCAAGGATCATTTTGTTCACTTCCGTTGATAGTATTTGCTCATTCCTTTAGGATATTAGTAACCTTGTTATAGTCTTCAAGGTTCGTGGTATATCATTCTTCCAATACCATGATCCATTATGGCAGAAGTTTCTTGTGATCTTAATATCACAACAAGAGTGCTCGTGATGAGTCCTCCATTTCATAGTTGTGAACCTGCCAATTCTTTCATTTCTGCATGGATTATCCGGAAGAAATGTGTTGAACTCCGTTTGACATATTCAATCCATGCATCTACGACTCAGGAAAAATTAGGTGCTCTTGAGTTGTCCTTCTTCAATTGTATTCTCACCTTTATCTATCAATGGATAGTCAAGGGTATGTCATGCATTGTCTTATCGATGTCGACTATTCTTGTGGTTTGTCAAGCCGTTCTATTTCAGAATGACTAGGAGAAGCAAACTCCCGTACCTTGTCCATTTCTAGGATTGGGTCAAAGCAGTTGTATTCCACATCTCAAAATGCCAATCCAACTTTTGTTCTATTCTACCCTGAGGTATTACCCTTTTCATGTCAAGATCATCATGAGAACTGCACTCCCTCTTATGAAACCTTGATGTAGTGATACTTCTCACCATCATCATTCATTCCCCGGTCTCTGTGTTGTCTGCAACTAGTATACCGACAAGAGAATCATGATATGTGAGATCAATACTCCTAGCAACTTTGTTGCTTGGTAGTTAATGGAAAATAATCTCACTCTTGGTGTGATGGTCATTGAAGCGTCATACTAGGAATGATCGTGCTACCTAGTCCATTTTCCATGGTACACTTTTCGATCAATGAGTTAGGATTGTGTCAATCCTTCGCTCTGTTGATCGTATCATCTTGGTTTGAAAAGCAAGATTGTTCTTGAGCTTGACAACATATCGGTGGATCATGATTTTCCGAATATCATCTCGGAAGTATTACCAAGGTGTTCCCACCATTATGTTGAGTTCGTGATCAAGATGGTTTTTCTATAAACCATCCCCTCTCCAAGTAACTGTGTTGGAGACCCCTGAACTTGTTGGTTAAGCTAAACAACAACTTGGAGAGTTGGAGGATAGAAGCTTGATCTATAGCTCATGTTAAAGGGATATCTTGTGTTTTTGTGCTTGTGTGTGTAGAAGAAATATGATATCTTCATCAATTGATCCTTGTGATCAATTGTTGCACCTATTGTCTTGCTCAACCTTTGATTTGAGTATGGGCTATCATCAAATCAAAGTTAGAACCAAAGATCTTCCTAATGTTGTTTTACCGTGGATGTATCCTCGAGCATACACCATTATTTCTTTTGGTCTGACCAATGCTATTGCCTTGTTTCCATAGTTGTGGAATTCCATCTATATGGATATCTTGATGAATTGTTGTTCAGCCCATCGACAACATTTTCATCTCTTCCATGACTCATGATGAACATGAAGCTAGTGTTGGAAACTTTGTAGGCATATCTTCATGTTCCATTCGTGAAGTATATGTTAGGTGTAATAAGTGACTCCCTCTTAGTTCACATGCATTAGATGCAAGTTGCCACCGTGAATTCAAGGAAAGTTATCTTGTTTCCTCCGGAATTGTCTCAAGTCAATCATGCATGTGCGAAGTATGCTATGGTTTGATAGATTTGCAACCTACAATCCATATGCATTTGCTAGCACCTAAGCCACTGATTGTCTTGTTCAAGGAAAAGAAGTTAAGTGCTACTCCCGAAGGTACCAGACGGACTTGCACCGGACTTCGGTACCTCCAATGATGGTTCCATCCAGAACTCGGTAGTGTTTTGTTGTAAGATTTCTATGTGGTCACAATTGTCTTGGACAGTGTGATAACATGTGTCTTGCAATCCAGCTCATGTTTTGGAGTTGGCTTCCGTAGTTCATTTCCTTAGAATATTGCAACATCATCTCTTCGATTTGCATTGCAACCTTTCCACTTCAGACATGCTGAGTCTAGAATATTTCTGCACCAACCAGATCTGAATCTCAGGCAGATATAATGGTTGGGACGTTTCCCCAAGAATTATAATATTAGTCTCTCTGTAACCCAGCAAAGGGATGTTGTGGCTAACATAACTCTCCGGAAGACCTACTATTATAATATCTTGCTTCAGCAACTTGGCCACCTCCCCATGAGGACCTTGTATGACTTGCCCTAGAAGTTGTTTCTCATGGACCCTTTGAGATCCCAAAGTCTGACCTTTTTACTTGATGTTCTAGATACCAAAAGTTACCTATAATTGGGTTATGCTATTCCATCAAGAAGAACATTAGAAGCGGAGTGCTAAATGTCTCTTGGTCGATCATCCAGATTTCACTCCCTTGGCATAGCTAAGATGAAATCTGAGAAAGTGTTGTCTTCCTTTGCATCTGCATCCTCCATCATTATTCATCATGGTAGTATGAGGTGTTGCCAGGATCCTTGGCATGGATGTTGGTAAAAACGTTGATGAATATGGAAATGCTCAAGTTCTTGAGAGCACGCTCAGACACTGGGTTATACTCTTGGTTTTAACAGGAATGTGCCTTCTGTTGCCGAGTTGTTTTATAACTCTAGTCTTCCCTTAGATCTGAGTATGCCATTCATTGAATTCCTTCCAACAATCGTTTGTGAATTGCCTTAGGTTTTCATAAAGAGTTTCAGTGATCTTTGGATCAAAATTAATTCTTTTTGCCACTTAAGGGATAATCCTACAAGTCACCTTCTCTAAGGTGCCCGCTATAGTATGAAGGGCAATTAACTCCTCGCTACTTTCAAACCCCTTCACCATCTGCTTTAGTGTGGAATTATTGCCTACCAATTGAACCTTCATCATCTGCCTCATTCATTGTTCTCGACGTGTGTTTTGTGTCCTAGCTCGAGAGATGTTATTATGTCTCATTCCATGAGTTGGTCATGAGTCGCTCGATCTTTGTAAAGATCGATTCTTGTAGAGCTTTCTATCCCTGTTGTCTTTCTGTTGAATGAAGATCGCGAAGGGAAAGATGTCAAGACCAGCATAATGCAATGAATCAACAGCTGCGAGGAGAGCACGTGGACCAAGAAGGTTGTGGTAGTTAGTGTCCCTCTCTGTTCTCTTACCCTATGCTTGAATCTCGGGACGAGATTCTTGTTTAGTGGGGGTGAGTTGTAACAACCCTAGAAATTGCTTGTATTAGTTGCATCATTGATCATTCATTACATCATGTTTAACTTCAAATGAATCTGAAATGCGGATTAACAGAAACCCTAGCACGTCACCTAACCAAGCAATTCAAATAGTTGTGAATTTTTCAATGAATATAAAATGCCTTCAAAAATGTTCACTATTATTAGAAAATGTTGGCAACAACATTACAGGTGACATTTGAATTTTCACAATAGTGTTAGCATTTTAAAGACGAGTTATAATGCTACTGAAATTGTCAAATAAAGCATTTCAATTATTTTAGTCAACCAAAAATGCTGAAACATTTTAGGAGGTTTGAAATATTCAAACTACACTCCATAAAATGTCTTGGTATTTTTGTGCTAGGTAATTGTGGACCAAACAAAAATGAAAAAAATGTCACAAATAAATAAGAGAGGCAAATTAGAAAAGAGAGAGAGAGAGTACCCGCGGCCCACCCGGCAAGCCCAGCCCACCAGGGGCATCCCTGTCTTCTACCTCTTGCCACAAGGCAGAGGAGAAGCAGGGGACGGCACCCGCGGCCTCGCGCCACGCCAGCAGTCTGCCTGGACCTTCTCAGGCCAGCGCGACGAGGGGATTGACCTCCCCACTCCGTCCGGATCTGGAGGACCCCTCCATTTTCCCCCTCCGCCTTGCTTTGCCTTCTCTCCACCATGGCCGACACGTCCGCGAGCTCGGCGTCGCCACATCCATAGACACCACATGCCTCTCACCCCCCTTTTGCTATCCACGAGCCCCGACTAGACCCCGTGGACCTCCTAGACCAGCCCTACAAGCCGGAACGCTCTGGAGAAATGCCATCGCCGCCGTCTTCTCCACCTCCGGTAGGCGGATGCTGTCGCCGATTCGCCGCCGCAGGAGCCTCCCCAAACCCGCCCTCGACGCCATCGAGCCCCCGTGAGCCGCCGCGTCCATTCCCCCTCTTCCCCAGCTCTTCCCGCGTCCCCTAGGCCCTAGCACCGCCATGTCCGAACTCTAGCCATCGCAAAGGTCGTCGTGGCCATCATCCCCGGCCTCCCCGAAGCCTCCCGCATGCTCCCCTAGATGTGCGCGGGGATGGGCTCCCCTCTGGTGCCCTCACTTCCACTAGCCGCCCCCTATAGCACCGCCTCGAGAAACGTCGGCGAGCCACCGCCGCGGGATTTGGTCATCGGTGGCTAACCCCGGCCGTTTTGACGTGTCGTGATTAGCTTAAGAGATAATCACCCATTAACCCCCCTATTTGTTTAATTAACCCATAGTTAATGGAAAGTCATTGACATGCGGGTCCCACCGATCAGGTTTGATCGGGACTAGTGCCGTTGACTGATGACATCATGGTGACCTCATGCTGACACATTAATCCAACTCTGAAATTTAAATAACTCTTAAATGATTTATTTATTTCAGAAAATGTTTAAAACTTCTAAAAATCATAGAAAATAATCTATAAGTCAGATGAAAATAATTTATATATGAAAAATGATCAAAAAAAATCCAATGAATCTGTTTATGCCATGATCATGCATGTTTGAACAAGTTAACACCACCAAGTAGGACATTTTGTGATAAGAGCAATATATGATTTATCATTTGGAGTTGGAATTCAAACTTGTTTGAATTCCACTTCAACTAACCTGGCGAATTATTCCTCTAGGTCAATTCAGTACCTTAATTTGTCATGTCATGCATCATGTTTCTTGTATTGCATTGAATGTGTTCCTTTCTTGTTTTACCGGTGGTGTTCCCTCTCGGTAGACGATGGTACCGACGATGTGAACGTTGACACTAATGAAGAGAAGTAATATCTTCAGGACTGTCAGGCAAGCAAACCCCTTTGAGCATACTGATATGAACCCACTCTCTCGCGCCTTCCCTCTTTTATTGCATTAGGACAACAACGATATAACTGTTGCATGCTCCCTATAGTTGAACCCATTCATTTCCATGACCTGTCTTTGCCGCAATAAATAGTTAAAACCACTTAGCATGAGTAGCAACTGCTTGATCCCTGTTGTGCTTACTCATCCATGCTTGATTACTATGCCTGCTATGCTTAGAGTTGTGTCGGGTCTGATCCATCAGGGCGATGAATTGGAATGGTGGTGAACATGTCCTACTGTGTGAGAGCTAAGTGTGTGAACACGTTTTGGTAAAGGTAGCGATGAGAGGCCATGTAGGAGTACATGGCGGGTTGTCTCATTGGGACCGTCTTTAGGAACTGAGTTCTATGTATGTTATCCAAGACAAGATACTACCGCGCATTGGGATCCTTAATTGACCCTCTCAGCTTATTGATCGCCTTGATCTCTGTTTAGGAGTTTCAATTAGTTCCTGATGTTTGTAGGATGTGCTGGCGGCCATGTATAGCGCTGACGGGAGGGGTAGGCTATGGCGCCATAGATGCACCGTGGCACGATGTACCAAGCGTAGTACCATCCATCGAGGTGGGCTTGGGAACCCTGCGCACATCGTTTGAGGCCATAGCGGAAACTTCGGCCGGACTTCCATGCGGGTTCAGTCTCAAATAGGCGATAAACCTGGACTAGGGTCTTGTGTGGTTGACAGTCGTGGCCGACGCCCACGCCAGTGTTTCCCCTTGAAGGTTGTCGAGTTGCATGACATGCATATGGTGATAAGTGGCGAGAGCGTGTGTGAAGAAGTATACCCCTGCAGGGTGAAATAATCTGTTCGAATAGCCGCATCCTCGGATATGAACTACTTGGAGAACTTATGTGGTTCATAGACAAGTAAAGTGGATACTCTAAAAATATGCAAGATAAGTGTGAGTGCTATGGATGGCCTTCTCATCGGGAGACGGAAGTGGATCCATAGTGGTGTATTGATTGGAGAATATGTGGACTCGTGTGAGCTATCCCACCTCAAAAATACTACTTGTAGTCGTAGTATAGGTTAGCCAAGAGTCAAAGCTGGCTTGCTGCAATAAACTCCACAACCCCCTTCATTGTTACTGATGCATATGTAGTTAGTTCTGATGTAAGTCTTGCTGAGTACCCTTGTACTCACGTTTGCTTAAATACGTTTTTGTAGAGGAGACGTCCATCTGATTAGTAGCACTTACGGCGTGAAGTTCGATGTTAACCAGATTAGCTTGGGAATCCCAGACAGAGGTCTGGTTGTTTTGATAGGGTCATTGTAGCTTTTTAGGCTCCTTTAGCCACTTTTGTAGATGTCTGGAACTAGACATGTTTAACTTCCTCTTGTTTGTTTGAATGCTCTGAATGTTGGGTCTTGTGACCTCTGCTTCTAACAACTTATTGTGTTGGCTCTTTCGAGCCTTCTAAATAAATGTTGTAATGTTGTATGGTTATGTTGTGATGCCATAGTTGTATCTATGCATATCGGGCATGTCATGTGTACGTGTGACGTGCAATGGTATGTATGGGATTCGGCACCTAGTTGTGTGCCTTTAGTAGTACTCTTTACGGGGAAATGACTCTTTGTGCTTCCACCGAGCCTTGGTAGCTTGCTACTGCTCCCGACACATTCATTGACCGACATGTATCCTTCTTTGCTGCTGTGTCTGTCCCTTCGTGGAAATGTCTCGTAGTGTAATGTAGTCCCTATAGCCTGCTACAACTCATCTACATGCAGTGATGACATTTATGTCCCACGGCATAATGGATCCCTTATAGCTTGCTATGACTCGTCTACACACGCTAGAGATCGACACCTGCATTGTTGGGTTACGTTGCCTGTCCCTGTATGGATGTGCCACTTGGGATCTATGACTAGTCATGTCGGCCTGGGTTCTTTGTCATTTGAATGCTAGCAACACATTCACATACGTGAGTCAAAAGACGCAAACGGTCCCGGCCCAGGTAAGGTGGAAGCCGTGGAGATAACTGTGTGTGAGACTGCAAAGTGAAGTGATGTGTTACATGCTGGATTCTTATGGCTTAGGATCGGGGTCCCGACAAATGAGGACCGTGAGAAGGCGCTTTATGCCTCTCACTGGCTCGGAGGTACCGCCTCGGGGGTACCAACAAATGAGGATGCATCATGAGCGAGCGATCACTTGGAATGACTTCAAGAAAAGATTCCGCACTGCCCATATTCCTTCTGGGATCATGGCTATCAAGAAGAGAGAATTCTGAGCGCTGAAGCAAGGAAGTGGCTCTGTCAAGGATTACCTACAGAAGTTCAAACTGTCAAGGTATGCACCTGAAGATGTCAACACGAAGGCTACCAAGAAGGAACGCTTCATGGAAGGACTTCAACAGACCCTGCAGTATCAGCTCATCGTCTACGACTGTCGTACCTTCTTCGACCTTGTGAACAAGGCCCTCATACTGGAAGACAAGTGTCGTGCCATAGATGACACTCGCAAGCGCAAGATGATCATCAAGGGTAGCTCTAGCAACCACAAGCCTTGCCCCTGGCAGCCAACCCTAGCCAAGCCAACCTATCGGCAACAGCAGGCTAGACCTCATGCGCCTCGTCCAAGCTACCAGCCTCAGGAGTATGCCAATCCCAGGCTAGCCTACAACAACCACAATAACAACAACGGTGGCCGGAACTACAACAACAACCCTGGGCAAGTCACTTGCTTTGGATGTGGTCAGTCTGGACACAGCTCTAAGCTATGCCCCAACAAGAAGCCAGATGCCCCGTGCCCCAATGCGCCAAACCAATGTCAAGGCCATGGAGCACCACCAAGGAACCCCGCTCCCTGCAACCAGCTTAAAAATGGCAAGGGTTTTGTGAGTCACGTCATCGTAGAGGAAGCCCAGGAAGACCCGGACGTCATACTGGGTACGTTCCTCATCAACTCAACCCCGGCACCAGTACTATTTGATTGTGGAGCTTCGCATTCTTTTGTCACCCAAACGTTTGCACTAGATAGTGGCATGAAACCTACACCCCTGGGTAGTCGAATGTTGATACAAACCCCGGGATTAGTTATGAAGTCTGGGATAGGTTGTAAAGGAGTGGAGATTACGATCAACGGGGTAGACTTCCTAGCAGAGCTTATAGTCCTGGATTCGCTAGGCTTGGACGTCATCCTTGGCATGAATTGGTTGACCAAGCACCAAGGCTTGTTAGACTGTGCCAAGAGGATTGTCACCATGATCAATGGACAAGGAGTGGAAGTCAAGTATGTTCCCAACCCTGTCTCCACTCAAGCCCCTCAGGCTAACTGTCTATCGGAGATTGAGTTGGATCAAGTGCCAGTGGTATGTGAGTACCCAGATGTATTTCCTGATGAGCTACCCGGAATGCCTCCTGACCGCGACATTGAGTTCATATTGAGCTAATGCCCAGATCAAGGCCCATCTATAAGAATCCCTATAGGATGGGATCCGCAGAGTTGGCTGAATTAAAGAAGCAACTGACAAAGCAGCTCAGAAAAGGATCCATTCGCCCTAGTGCCTCTCCTCGGGGATGCCCTATTCTATTTGTGTCAAAGAGGGAAGGAACTATCAGATTCTGTGTCGATTACCGTGCTCTCAATGAAGTCACAATAAATAACAAGTACCCACTCCCCAAGATTGAAGACCTGTTTGATCAGTTGAATGGAGCCAAGGTGTTTTCCAAGATCGACCTCAGGTCTGGGTACTATCAGCTGAAGATCAGACCCCAAGACATTCCGAAGACGACATTTGTAACCCGGTATGGCCTCTATGAATACACGGTCATGTCATTTGGGTTAACCAATGCCACTGCCTACTTCATGTACCTCATGAATAAAGTCTTCATGGAATACTTGGACAAGTTCGTTGTCGTCTTGATTGATGACATACTCGTCTTCTCCAAGTCTAAATAAGAGCATGAGGAACACTTGAGATTGGTCCTAGAAAAGCTTCGAGAGCACCAGCTTTATGCCAAGTTCAGCAATTGTGAATTCTGGTTGCATAAAGTTGGATTCCTAGGTCATGTGCTGACTGTAGAAGGATTATCAGTGGATCCTACCAAGATTGAAGTCATGACTAAATGGCAATCCTCAACCACCGTGAAGGAAGTCAGGAGCTTCCTCGGACTCGCGGGGTATTACCACAAGTTCATGGAAGGGTTCCCGACCATTGCCCGACCCATGACCCAGCTTTTGAAGAAGGACAAGAAGTTTGAATGGACAACTAAGTGCGACGAAAGCTTCTAGGAGCTCAAGAAGAGATTGACCACAACCCTAGTTTTGGCCACCCCCGATATTCACAAGGAATTTGTGATACATTGTGACGCATCGAGAACCGGGCTTGGAGGTGTTCTGATGCAAGAAGGCAGAGTCGTAGCATATCTATCGACACAGCTATGTCCTCACGAAGAGAACTACGCTACTCATGATATTGAGTTGGCAGCCATGATTTATGCCTTGAAAATATGGCGACATTACCTTTTGGGGAAAGATGTGAGATATACACAGACCACAAGAGTTTGAAGTATATTTTCACTCAAAGGGAATTGAACATGAGGCATTGAAGATTGTTGGAGTTGATCAAGGATTATGACCTTAGTGTTCAAGACCACCTCGGAAAGGCTAACGTGGTAGTAGACACCTTAAGAAGAAAGGCTTGTTCCTTGAATGACATGATTAAGGAATGGCTACCCGCCCTATATGAAGAGCTTGAAAGTTTCGGCTTGGAACTAGTTGCACCTGGATTCCTCGTCAACCTCCAAGCAAGGCCTACCTTGATGTATGATATCAAAGAAGCTCACAAGGGACACGAGAGCATTGAAGGCATCAAGAGGAAGATCAAGGCAGGCAAGGCCCCAGGATTCTCACTGATGAACAAGGAGTTGTATGGTTTGAGAGTCGCATCTGTGTACCCAACAAAGAGGAGCTCAAGAACTTGATCTTGCAAGAAGCTCATGACACTCCATACTCCATCCATCTTGGAGGAACCAAGATGTATAAAGACCTCAAGGCAAGATTCTAGTGGCATGGCATGAAGCGGGAAATATGCACATTTGTCACTAAATGTGACATATGCCAGAGAGTCAAAGCTGAGCATCAGCGACCCGCTGGACTATTGCAACCTCTCAAAGTGCCCGAATGGAAGTAGGACAAAGTCAGCATGGATTTCATCACCGGGTTACCAAGGTCAAGCAAGGGACATGATTCTATTTGGATCATTGTTGACCACCTGACTAAGGTAGCCCATTTCATTCCGATCAGGACCACCTATGACGGTAACAAGCTAGCCAGCCTCTACATCGAGCTTTTCATACTTCACGGAGTTCCCAAGGAAATTGTATCGGACCGAGGCACCCAGTTCACCTAGAGGTTTTGGAAGATGTGTCAAAGAGCTGGTCACCATGCTCTCCTTCAGCATTGCTTTTCACCCCCAGACCGGCGGACAGACAGAACGAGTAAATCAGATACTCGAAGATATGCTCCACGCTTGTATTTTTGCGTATGGAGCCAATTGGGAAGATTGCCTACCATTTGCCGAGTTCTCCTACAACAACAGATACTAGACGAGTCTTCAGATGGCACCATTTGAGGTGTTGTATGGACGCAAGTGCCGTACTCCCCTCAACTAGACAGAGACCAGACAAGGGTTAGTCTTTGGACCATATATCCTCCACGAGGCAGAAGAGCAAGTTCGACTCGTTTGGGAGCGCCATGAGACCGCCAAGACGAGACAGAAGAGCTATGTCGACTCTCACTGCCAAGAACTGGACCTCAACATCGAAGATCATGTTTACCTTCGAGTCACACCTCTTAAAGGAACCAAGCATTTCCACATCAAAGGAAAGCTTGCACCCAGATATATCAGCCCCTTCAAAGTCACTACAAGACAAGGAGAAGTTTCCTATCAGCTAGAGCTACCTTCCGGGCTATCAGATGTGCAAAAAATCTTTCACGTATCTCAACTCCGGAAGTGTCTCCAAGTTCCCATCCGCCCCGACCTCTACAAGGACATCGACCATCAAGCCATCGATCTTCAGCCAGACCTCACATATCGTGAGAGGCCAGTCCACATTCTGGATGAGGCAGAACGCTACACCCGAAGCCGCACCATCAAGTACTTCAAGGTCCAATGGAGCAACCACACTGAAGCTGAAGCCACCTGGGAGCGTGAAGACTATCTTAGATCTGAGTTCCCTTATATTTTTAGTGCTTAGCCTAGGAATATGGGGGATGAGATTCTTGTAAGGGGGTAGGTCTGTCACACCCTGTGTTTGTATCACCTTGTTATGCTTGGATTTGTAAAATTTGGAGCCAATTAAAACTTTTTTAGTGCTTGTTTCTTATTTGAATTGTTGCTTGTTTGGATGTTGTGTATGGCACTCTTAGATTCTTCCCCTCTCCATATTCATCTTCCTTGACCCAAATTTCTTGCCCAATAATCATGCCATGTGAATAGTGCCCAAAACTATTTTTATCAAATTTTATTTGGACCAGAAAGGATTTATTCAAATTAGGTTTTCAAAAACCCCTGAGTGTAGGTTTGCACTACAACTCCTAAAATTGGGTGGATACTTTTTCCCCAAAGGCTTTATTTCAAACCTACTATATTTATGACCGCCCAAAACAACCAAATATTATTTTTAAAGATTATTTTAATATTTTATTTAAAGGCTTTTTCTTAGGACTAGAAATGGTTTTTCAAAGGGAAACTATTACTTAAATGTTTTCAAAATATTTGGGAAAATTTAGGGAACCTTAGTGGACATATATTTTACATATATATGTGTTTCAACTCATGGGCATGTTCAAAATAATGGGCAAAACCCCTCAAAACCCTTTTTGTCCAAATCAAGCTTTTGGAATATTTCTATAAGAAATATTGTCAATAAATTCTAGGAAAATTCTAGCAAGTCAACACTATCATAGGTGATGATCTTGCAAAGTTTCATCTCAATCCAAGTTGATTTGGTTCATCAAACTATTCCAAACCCCTCCCTGTCTAGATTCAAAATTGAACAACTTTACATTGTGAAGTTTCTTCCCTTGACCCCAAACTTTATGGACATGTTATAATCACCAAATAATGATGCTACAATAAGTGGTGAATCAAGGGGATTAGCTTAATATAACTAGATCTATAGAAACCTGATTCTGTTAGTTTCTAGGGTTCATAAAGTTTCTATTGTCAACTTTGCTAATTTGAGCTCAAATCTGGTGATCCATCTCATTTTTGCCCACCGTTTGATCCTGTTAAATATCACAGTAAGTGGGTAAATTTATCTTGCCAAAACATCCATCAAACACCTTTTGGTGAAATGGTAAAGTTACTATTTTCACCACCTCTACTATTCCCCTTGCCTCCAAATTGTCACCACACCCTTTTATAGTGCCTAATCACCTCCAGTAAAAACCTCAGGTCCATAAGCACCTGGGAGATAGGGTAAAACCCCCATTTATCACCCTGGACAGCATTGGCAGCTACTTTTCTACCTCTCCCCTACTCCATTTCTTCTCCCCTGCCTATTCCCTAGCTCCTCCTAGCTCATGAGCATCTCCAGAACCCCCAAGACACTAGAGGACATGCTGGTGGGCATTGCTTATGTCATGGTATGCCAAATGGGCGCTTTGGAGCATGCTAGAGTGCACTAGAGCACTATAGCCGCCCCTGCCCCGTGCCTCCTTACCACCTCGGGCCTCCCAAGCATGCCTGCCAAGGGGCCTCGGCGTCCACAACACGCCGCCCCTTGCCCCCCTCCTCTCTCTCTCCCTCCGCTGCCCCCCTCGCACGCGCCGCGACCGCCCGAGCCGGCCAACCATGGGGCTCGCATACGTGCGCGTCCCCCTCTCCCTCTCTCCTTCCCCGGCTCGTGGACCTGCCCCAGGAAGTCGGCAGACACACCTAAGCCTCCCCCCGTGGCCTCCCTTCACCACGCCAGCAAACCCCAGCGACCGCGACCATGGTGCACCAACGCCTGGCTATAAAAAGCCCTCCCCCTAGCTTCCCCTATTTCCCCCTTGCTACCTCCTCCCCTCAGTCACTCTCTCATGCCCAGCCCCCTCGTTCCGTGGCCGGGAGTTCGAACTCGAGCCAAAACCATCACCGCCGTGCGGGTTTCCCCTCACTGGCTATTCCCTCAACTCCGGTTACCGCCTTGACCACGCACCGATGCGTGGGTCGACCCTGAGCACGCCGATGCCCTCTGCTTGAGCCAACGTGGCCTGAGCCCCCGCCGGTGAGCTCCTCTCTGTCCCTGTCGCGAGGTGAGGGATGACAAGTGGGGCCCACCTGTCATACCCTCACCCACCCTCTCTTTTGCTTCCAGGTTGGGCCCGCGGGCAGGTTTAAAAAATAAACCTGCCACGCACACAATCTCGCCCTGGGCCGGTTCCCCTTTGGGCCCGCTCGGCTACAATGCTTTCGGCCCAAAAAGGCACAGTGTCATTTTCTTTTTGTTTTCCCCCTTGCTTTCCAAAAATTCCACACACCAGAAAATAAATCCTATGACAATAATTTTTCCACCTAAATTCTTAGAATATTCCATAGAATATAATAGTACCTTTTGTATAAATCTTTGAATATCTTTTATATATATTTTTTTATTTTAAAACCCAAATTAGGCACCTTTTTCCTCTGTTAAATAGTTTTCAAAAAGATTTTTCATAACAAAATCAGAAACAAATATTTTTAGTATAGTTTTTAGTATTTACCGTAATAGGGTAGCATTTTAATAGTAGCTTTGTGTGCACTGTTTTTTGGGTGATGCTTATTTTTTCGCTATTTATCACGATGATAGATTGCGCTCTTGACGAGGAAGTTGGACCCGAGGACTTCAAAGACCCGAAGACCTTGTTGAGCCAGGCAAGCAGCCCTTTGAGCATGTTAATAAACCATTTTTATTTCATGTGATATAACACTCTACTTTCGTTATATTTGATCATGTGGAGTAGTGACCACTTTGGAGGGTTGCTTCCGATACTTTTGCCATTGACACTTGCATCGTGCATGACCCTACCACCTTATGAGGGTTATGCGGGTTGGTGTAGATAGGACGCTAGTAGTTGCTATGCTAGTGGAATGGGAATATGCATGGTGATGGAAATATAGAAATGATTTCAATGACCTTTCGAAAACCCGTTAGGTGCCACTAATGCCCGAGGGAGATGAAGATAAGTTGGGTAACCACTTGAGGAAGAAGTGGTGTACCAGAGCAAGTGAGTGTGTTTTTTTTTCGAAAACGGATTAGATTTGAGGACTGCTGCTCGGCCCAACCTCACATGTGCGACCACAATACCCCTTATGGGACATAGGTTTGTTGATTACTATGGTTGGTGCTAGTAGGGAGCCCGCATTACTAGTGGCGAGAGTGAAGTGGTCACTCTCGAGATGGGGTCATCCCGGAAGTGGAAGGCCATGTGTTGTCTTTACAGGTACCAGGCACACCGTTGCGTGGCCTCATGGATGATACGTGTGATGTATATCATGGGGGATGGCTCCAACAAGTGGACTCTTTGTTTATTACCACCATGGGAAAGGCATTGTTCGGGTTCTTAGCTCGAGTATGTAATATACCGCGAGTCGTGGATGACACGGAAGTTCCCTGAGTCTTGTGGGTAAAGCGCGCAACCTCTGCAGAGTGTAAACTATTCGAATAGCCGTGTCCGCGGTCATGGACAGTTGGAGGTCCTTCTTAAACTATGTCCGATGTCTTCACAAACTTGGCATGTGTGTGTGGTTGACATAGAGGTGATGCTTGAGATAAGTCAGATGACCTGACGTGATGATTGAGCATGAGATGTTCAAACCCCTGATCATTATGATATCTATAACTTGTTCATGTGGATATTTGCAATTTGTTAATGCATACTTATCTAGTTACTTGACCATGTCAATGCATTCAAAATTAGATTTCTACAAAATACCTATTAGTGCTGTATCATGCATTGTTATTACCTTGTTCCAATCATGGGTTGCTTGCGAGTACATTCAAAGTAATTGTTGGCTTGCCACAGGTTATTCAATTGGCCAGGCATGGAGGGACATGGGTATGGTGAAGAGTTCGTTGGTGACAAACATGCGAACTAGGACACTTCCCAGTCGGAATGCCTATAGGTTTAAGGAAGATGGCAATGGGTTCACGCTTTCGATCAAGATTTCCGCTGCTTGTTCTGTTTAAGTGTTTGTCCCTCGTGGCCCTATCTTTGTAATACTAGACCTTCATGGTCATTATTTGTGTAAGATGCTAAATGTGGATGTAAGACTCTTGTTTCCAGCTTCTGTGTGTTCAGTGAGCATTGATCTCTGGGATCACTTTACACGTGCATTCGGTGATCACAACTTATGAGTCGGTGTCCCCACATCCTTGTCATGTGGTCGTCAAACTTGTGTGATTGTCTGGCAAGGTGGCTTCCTTCCAGGTTACCCACGAGGATTACAAGGAATCCTATGGTTAGGGGCACAAGGGTAGAAGCGACCATTGCATGGTTTTGAAAAAGCATACGAGGAGAGTCAAGAGAATAGGGGTGGAAGTGCTAAGGCAAAAACCTTTGCTTCCTTTTAAAATTTAGGAGAGGTGAGAAATATAGTGGCTTTGTAAGTAATTTTGAAGGGTCTGAAAAAATAATTTTTTCCTATCTAACATCCATGCTAACTAAGGGCTTCCTACAGTCAGGATAGCTCCAATACCAGCTCTGTGGATACCCCGACTCATAAGTCGTAATCACCAAATGTATGTGCATAGTGACCCCAGAGATCAATGCTCACTGAACAGACAGAAATTGAATAATAAGAGTCTTACATCCACTACATACCATTTGTGCTCAAATATGTCCTTTATGGCCAAGTCTTCATATACTTGCAGTGGAAATCTTAAATGATAGCGTGATCACATGCCATCTTCCTTAACCCTACCAGCATTCTGACTGGGAAGCGTCCTAGCTCGCACGTACGTCAACAAGGTAATCCTTGTCATAACCTGGTCTTGTATGCCTAGCCAATTAAATAACCAGTGGCAAGCCAATGAGTACTTTGAATGTACTCGCAAGCAACCCATGTTTGGAACAAGGCAATAATAATGCATGAAATAGCACTAAGAAGGTATTTTGCGGAACGCTAATTTTGAATGCAATGACATGATCAAGTAAGTATGTGTAAGCTTGCATCAATCGTTGGCAGACATCCATATGAACAAGTTATAGATATCATCATAAGTAGGGGTGGAGCATCTCATGTTCATTCATCACATCAAGTCTTCAGACTTGTCTCAAGTATCATCCTTCTGTCATGCGCACACATACACACACACCAAGTTTGTGAAAACATCTGGATGTGGCTTAAGCAGCACCACCCAACTGTCCTTGACCATGGACACAGCTATTCAAATAGTTTGACACTCTAGAGAGGTTGCACACTTTACCCACAAGACTCGGGGAACTTCTGTGTCATCCACGACTCGCGGTATATAACATACCCGAGGTAAGCACCCGAACAATGCCTTTCCCCAGGTGATACTAAACAAAGAGTCCACTCGATTGGTACCCAGCCCACATGATGTACATCACTTGAAGCATCCATGCAGGGACCAATGGTGTGCCTGGTGCCTGTGAAGACAACGCATGATCGTCCATTACGGCACAACCCCGTATCGAGAGTGACCATGCCACTCCTGCCACTAGTAATGCGGGATCCTTGCTAGTACCCACCATAGTAATCAACAGAGGCCTGTCCCATAATGGTATCGTGGTTGCACGTGTAAGGTTGGGACAGTCGACAAATCTTAAACCCTCCGTTTTCGAAAACGCACACACTCACTTCCTCTGGTACACCACTTTTTTCTCAAGTGGTCACCCAACTCATCATCATCTCCCTCGGGCATTAGTGGCACCTGATGGGGTTTTCGAGAAGTCTTTGAAATCATTGCCTTATTTCCATCACCATGCATAATCCTGATCCCACTTGCGTAGCATCTACTAACATCCTATCTACTCCCACCCGCACAACCCTCATAAGGATGGTAGGGTCATGCACGATGGAAGTATCAATGGTAAGAGTAACAAGACATCCCACTGAAGTGGACACCACATCAACATGATCAACATCACGGAATAAGTGCTATATGCCATGCAAATAAAAGGGTTCTTAGTCACGGTCAAAGGGTTACTTGCATGGCTTTGCAAAGTCTTCGAGGTCTTCACACGATTCTCGTCCAACTCCGAGCACTTCGTTTATCTCGTCAACTACCATCGGTAAACAACCACAATAAGCAACACAACAAGCAGGAAATAAAAGCGTTCTATAAATAGGAGTTTTATTTTTCTTGGACACCTCTGTTCACAAGAAAAATAGCCAAGGAGGTTTCATTGGATGTGCATCAAAGGGGAGTTTTGAATGGTGGTAATGAAGGAGACGATGATCTTATAAGATGTCCACAAATTAAAAATGAGTGGAGGCACTCACCAAATAGGGTAAGTTTTTAGAAGAAATTAGAAAGTGATTTCACTGGATTTGGAGATGGGATGAATATCCTAGAGATTTCGAAAGTGGATATATATGAATAAATGGTTCCATATTTGTCATAGCAGAATAAGCGTGAGCAAAAATGTTCACCACTTAGTGTATGAATTTAGATACCCCCAGGAACTTGAACCACTCCATTTGGAGTTGATATGAATGCTCTATGAATTTGCAAAGTGAGGTTCTACATGATTCAAATTCAAATTTGAATTTGAACGTAACAGAAAAGATTTTGGAGAAGTGTGCAATGCACATATTTGGTTAGGCCATGATTATAGAGACATATAGGATTTTGAATCATCAAATTTTTGGGCTTTACAAGTTTCTGAAAAATAGAAAAGGGAAAAGGGCTTTACCTAATAGGCTAAAACGCGCACAGGGCGCAAGATAACTAACCTGGCTGGCCTAGTGGCTCGGCCTGGCAGTAGAGAGGCCACATCGGTCGCGTACTCAAGGGAGTACGTCTTCTCAGTGGGAAGACGCTTACCGCGGGAGGTGTGACCAGTTAAACATGGGGGCCCCAGGACCTCAGCCGCTGATCGGCAGGCCCCGCTTGCAGCGTCTTCTCCCATCTCCCACCAACACAGGGTAGGGGCAGAGGAGCCCGACCGAGCGCTGGTCGGCTCCCGTCCCGGCAACTCCGGCCACCCCCGGTGGCGCTCCGACCATCGGGGAGTTCGGGGTGACCTGGCGCACCCTCCTGGGCGATTGTGGACCCTGGGGGAGGTCGAGGCCGGGCGCGACGCAGGCCGCGGTGGAGGGCGCAATCGGTGGGGATGGGCGTGGTGCCTCAGCTACGGAAAGGAGACTAGGAGGCGTGAGAGCCGACCGCGCGGGGGGGGGGGGGGGCAGGTGCAGCAGGCTCTCTGGTGAGGTTGACAAGGGGAAGGGAGAGGTCTCTGCGGCCGATTTGAGAAGAAGCTGCCGGCGAGCTTCAGCTATGGAAGCAAATGGAGGGTAGGGGAGGAGGAATGGACAGACCAGGGTGGTATACAGGAGAGAGGGGAAGCGAGAGAGCTCAAGACGGGCACGGGGGAGGCCTTATATGGCCGATCCGAGGTCCACCATGGACTGAGCTCTCGGACAGGGCTTAGGCGAGCTCTGTCGGGCCCATAGGAGGGCAAGGGAGGAGGGGCCCGGCTGTCTGGCGTGCTGAGGACTTCTAGGATACCTCGGGGGACACGATCCCGGCGCCCAAGGCTGTCGGGTGCCTCTGATTGGGCAAGCTACAATGCATGGATGCACTGTAACATGCTCTAGAGCGTGAGCTCTGCATGCCATGGCATTGTCCACAGCCCCTTTGGCATGTCCTCTAGCGTCTAGGTTATCTAGGGGGAATAAACAAGGTCTAGGTGTCCTTGGATGCTCTGGGGGTTCAATAGATTACAGAGGAAATGGTCAGAGAGGTGGAACCTTGCTGTCCAGGGGTGGTAAATACGGGGTTTTACCATGCGAATAATTGGGCTGTGGCCATGCCAAGCTTATTGGAGGTAAAATACATCACCTGGGAGCTGTGGTAAAATTTTGGGCCCAAGGAGGGAAAGGGAAGGGGTGTAGACATCAGCTTTAGTTTTTTACCAGAAGGTGTTTGATGGAGTTTTGGGCCAGCTAAGTTGTTGTGATTGACATGAGAGTTAACAGGATTGAGAAATAGGTATAAATGAGCTTGATCAAAAGTTTTGACCACATTTAGAGAAGGTGGCCAATGCAAAAGTTTCAAACCCTAGAAATGGGCAAAAATGGAATTGCTTAGATCTAGCTAAGAAAAACTATCCTCCTTGATGCACCACTTGATGTGGTGGCATATTTTAGGGGCTATAACATGCAAAAAAAGTTTGAGGACCAATGGGGAAACTTGACAATGTAATGTTTCCAAATTCTTGGAATCAACAAAAATGGGTTTGAGGGGATTTGGAAAAGTGTATCTTCTCCCCTTGATGCACCACATGGTGTAACATCATTATTTGGGGATTAGAACATGTCCACTAGTTTTGAGATCGAAAGGAGAAACTTCACAATGTAAAGTTGCTCAAATTTGGTTCTGGACAGAAGGGGTTTTGGAATGTTTTGGTGAACCAAATCATTTGGTATTGAGATGAAACATGGCAAGAAGATCACATATATCATATGTGACATACTAGAATTTTACTGGATTTATTTGAGAATATTTCTTATAGAAATATTTCAAATGCTTGAGATAGGCAGAAATGGTTTTGAAGGGTTGCGTCCTATATTTTGAAATGTGACCATGTGTTTAAACTCATATATATGGAAAATATATGTCCATTGAGTTTCCCTAAATTTTCTCAAATATTTTTAAATCATTTAAATAATTTTTACCTATAAAAGACCATATCTGGCCTTAAGAAAAAGCTTTTAAATAAATAGTAAAATAATCTTTAAAAATAATATTTGGTGGTTTTGGGAAGTTATATATATATAATAGGTTCCAAATAAGGCATTTGGGGAAAAAGGATCCACCCAATTTGGAGACTTGTAGTGCAAATCTCAAATCTGGGGGTTTGAAAAGCCAATTTAAATAAATGCTTTTTGACCAAAATAAAATTTTGTAAAAATATTTTTAAGTCCTATTCACATGGCATGATCATTGGAAAAGAGTTGGGATCAAGGAAAAGAGTTCTTGAGGGTAGGAGGATGTTTTATGAATTATAGAGCACTAGCAAGCAATCCAACATGCAAGCAAATAACACACAAGTCAAGTATTCAAATGCACTCAAAAAGTTTTAATTGGCCCTAATTTTTGAGTCATGATATCTTAGTCATGAGGCAAAACATAGGGTGTGACACTAACTTACGAGAACAAGAAGTAAATATGGTGCCCTACGCATAATGGTCGTGAACTGGAGTGTTCACTAAGTGATCCTGAACACCTACTTACATCAATCATAACCCCACCATGTTCTCTCTCGGTTCATGTTCACGAGGAGAGGCAATCCCGGTTACACACACGGTTGGTGTATTTTATTTGAGGTTACTTCTAGTTTGCTATAACCGGGTGTTAAACAAATTTCCAAGTTGCCACATAACTGTGGGCACGGCTTCTCGAAAAGATTTAACCCTGCCGGGGTGTTCCAACTCATCCATCACAAACTAACCACACACTGCATGGAATAACCTTGACCGAGGAAAACCCGTGATCTCGTCGGAAATTCCGTTGGAACACCCCCACTTCGGGATAGCCCAAAGTATCCTCGGAATCCCTCGCACAAGACATTCGAGAAAGGTAAAACAAGTCCAACAAGATCGCCTGACGTGTCGACGAACCCGATAGGAGCCGCATACCTCATTCTCAGGACACGACCAATTCGCGATGGCTACCATGCCAATCACCAAGTTGCACCGAGCAGTGTTAGTAAGCTGCTCTTGGTTGGACCAACACTGATGAGGAGCACTCGCCCGGGTTGTAGATTAATCCACGGGGTAGCTAAGCCTTGTGCATTTTAATTAGGTTGTTAAGAAAATAGTACCACAGTTGGGTCTTGATAAACAAGCTTTATCCTAAAACGAATAGTCAAGGGGGTCCCCATAAAAACCCTGAGCATGTTAGGAGCGCAAAATATGGAACATAACACCGGTAACAAGTAACTAGGGCAGAAAAGTGGAACAAAACACCGGGAAAAATGCCAAGCCTTCGACATTTTATGAAGTATATATGTGCATTGAATTAAATAGCAATAAATATTGTGATATCTCCAAATATCCATGTTATCACATGGGAGTAACCTGCACCTGCAATTAAGAATGCAATAAGAGGGGCAGAGCAACGGTAACTTGGCCAAACAAGGTTTTGCTAGGTAGTGGAGGGGTTAGAGGCTTTCATGGAAATTTAGGAGTATTTACATTGAAGTGGTAGGTAAAGAAACATACTGGTAGAAGCGCTACATCTAGCATAGCAAAATAGTGTCAGAATCCGGGTACGATCATCTTGCTTGTTGGGTCTTCAGGGGGATACAGAGCTGAGTCCTCATAGACGTTCTCGCCGGGACCCTCATACTCAGGCTTAGCACTTGGGTCTACCCAAAGAGAAACAACACCAAATAAACATACAAACAAAGTGCAATGCGCAACCAAAGATGATGCATGATCAAGTTGATGCAGGTAACATGGCAACCCTATGCTAGTCTTATTTCTCATGCAAATGTTAAGTTCTTTAATATTTTGCAAAAAACCTCATTTTTAGTTATTTGAACATGCATGAACATGGAAAATATGAATGCTCCTCGTAAAAACGATGCAAATGCATATGTATAACGTTGCAAACGGAGTAACGGAGCTCACGATACACTCATGTCAATGTATAGATGGTAACACAGACAAAAAGAAAAGATGAAGAAGTCCATGGGGTATTCCTTGGTATTCCAAGGATGCCACTGGATAGGAAATGAAAATCTATCAAGAATAGACCTAAATATCATGCAAAAACATGGAGTATAGCTCCCACAAGTCACAAAACAATCAAACTCACAATCTGTCCACAAACAGCAACATGTCTTCTTGCAACACACACAACCAGAATTACAACAAGTTTCAAATCACAACCAATGCATGTACATGAAGTATACAACATGCTTAACAATTCATACAACTCCAACAACTTTAAAGGAAGCATGGATCAATGACTGTTGAGCTCCCAAGATGGCATGTTGAATCCAGTTTTAGGGAAACAGTGGATATTCCAGTTTTACAAAATCAGAGTTAACATGATGGCATCTTGATAGCAACAATTACATATGCTAGAGGAAATTTCGTGGCATGAAAATTAACAAGGTGATAGAGGCCAACATGTACTTAATTTAACTACATCATGGAAACATCAAAATATGCATATATCAATGGCTATCATCTCCACAACATTGCATAATGAGAATAGAAGTTCTCCATACTTGGAGAAATTCAACAGGTGGCAAACGGGGCAATTTTAACAGTGACATGTTTGACAGCAATTTAAAATAGGATGCAATAGTTCTAGCTACGAGCACTTGGCACAAACTAGCAAAGGAGAATAGGATCATCAATTCATAACATTCTGCCAACCACAAAGGAGCAATGGATTCATGTGAATCATCAAGACAACATGGCAACAAAATAACATATTTTAAACTTTTGGTGACATGTTTACAACAACATTGTGATCATGGAAAACAACATTTTGGTGACATGTTTACAACAAGAATGCCACCCATAACATGATTTATCATAGCATGCAAAAATACCAGGGGCAAGCACACACATCAATGAACAAACTTCATGTTGACAAGTTTAACATATAGTGCAAGAATTAAATCATGTGAAAATGAAAAATGACATATTATCACAAAACAAACTTTTCACAAACTTGGTCAAATGACCAAACCAACACCACAGATGGATTCATTGGATTTTTCTACCCCAAATCCATATATCATAAGCCTATGTTACTGTATGAAATCATGCCGCAAAGCACACACAAAATAAAATTCACTAGTTATAACCTAGTATATTCCTAAAACAGTAAAAAAACACAATACCAGATGAGCTATGAACACCTATGTGCTACCTAGCCACTACCACTAGCAGGTGGGCCTGGTGCCACGCGTACACGCCAAAGGATGACAAGTGGGACCCGGATGTAAAAGACACACATAGAGAAACTGACTAAAAAGGCAAAGGTTGTAATGTGCCCGAGGGGGATTCGAACCCAAAACCTTCGGGAGGTGGGAAAGGGCGCTCACCAGTTGAGCTAGGACTGCTCTCTTGGCACGAAGGGGGGCACCAGGCTACTAGTTATATAACCAGCCGGTGGCTGGCTTATGCTTCCTAGCTTCAGAGAAAAGGAAGTCGTCCTGGCGATCACCGGAGGCGACCACCGTAGGAGCGGAGCCCTAGTGGGGGTGTGGAATGGATGGGGCATTTGGTCAGCGGTTGTGAAGCGACTGCATGGGCGCGGAGAAAGGTTAGCGGGGGGGAGGGTGGTGGTGCTCGAGTAGAAGCTGGGTCAGGCCATGGAGATGTGGGGCGACATGGGATGCTGCGCTTGCGAGCGAGCGAGGCGCTGCGGGGGTGCACACGAATGCTATACGCGAGAGGGACAATGTCACGATGCACGAGGAGCAAGAGTAGAAGTGCAAAAAATAGTACGCATACACTAAATCTAAGGCCAGAGCACGAAGGCATGAACTTGACATGAATATAACTACGAGTACAAGGCACTAGAACGCGAGGGATTTGGTAGGGAGGTAGAGGGGTATACCTAGTATACCTAGAACATGAAGGTGACGTTGGGGACGAAGTGGAATGATGGCAAAGAGTCGAGGAACTTGATGCTTTTCCAGATCCGAGAAGAAGATGATGAAGAGGTCGAGGACAACGAAGATCTGGGGCTTGGCGCACTCCTCGACGTCGAGGAATAAGAGGTGCAATGGGGACTCCCTTCCTGCGGTACCAGAGCTCCGGACACACAACATGGAGGTCACACCGAGCTCGATCTCTTGCTCGGCCGGAGCATGGCGGGCTCAATGGCGGCGTGGCACGTGGAGAATTTTCAGAGCGGCGGCGCGACAAGGTGAGGGGAGGAATGGAACGAGGGAAAACCCTAGGGCACCAAGGACATGATTTATAGGAGTGGAGGTAGTCGGATGATCGTAAAATCAACCGGAGCACATACATGGACCTCCTGTATGTGTTACTGTAAAAGAGGGCAATGAATGCGTGAGGGGAGGCTGGCTGGGCTACGGTGCTGGGCTGCTGCTATGCTAGCTGGGCTTACAGGGAGGCAAAGGCCAAAGTGGTCCGTTCTCTCTCTCTTTCTCTCTCTCTCATAAATAAATGATTTTTCCTTTCTAAATAAACAATAACAAACAATAAAATATCAGGGAGGTTTGGATAAGAATCTGTGGAAAAAGAAAATAGCTTTGCACTCACAAAAATAAGCTCTAATTAGTAAAAATGGTTTGGGCATTTTTAGGGCAAATAAATAATTCACATATAATTATATAGGAATTTGTTTTTCAAAGATTAAAAGGCAAATATAGGTGAACATGGTTGAGAGCTATTTTAGCATGCCTATGAGATTATTTAGGAGAAGAGAAACATTTAATTGGGTTGAAAAGAGCAAGCAAAAACATGACCTACTAGCATTGCTAATAAAAGGGTTTAGTGTGATAGCCTGGCTTATTAGGGATGATAGACTACTCCTCGTCGGTTCCTCTGAGTGGTGGTGTATGTGATAGCCTGGCTTATTAGGGATGATAGACTACTCATATCAATAAGGAATTCCTTCTTTTTCAGGAGCCCATTCAAACAGAACTCCTAGGTTAAGCGTGCTTGGCTTGGAGTACTTCTAGGATGGGTGACCGACCAAGAAGTTAGTCCCGGGTGCGCATGAGTGAGGACAAGGTATGTACAAAAGACTAGTATTGATCTGTGAGGCCAGTCTAGATCTCGTCAGGAGTAACGATTACCAGCGTGTGTGTCTGGGGCGTTACATTTAGGCATAGTTGAAAAAGAATTTAAGGAAGGTTTTCATACAACCAATACCCCACTTGCAAGCATACCTCTCCACACGTACACTTACATCACAACAAGCACAACAAGCTTATGATGCAACTAATAATTTATGTGATGACGCCATGATGCCATGATGCATGCGGAATGTCATGAAGCAAAATATTATTACTCAAACCACATGATGGCATTCATTGAAGGTTCACACACAAAAAAATACAAATGTGGCAAGGGGATGCACTTGGGCTGTTACAACTCTCCTCCACTAACAAGGATCTTGTCCCGAGATCTATGAACAGAAGAAATCGGGAAATTTAGAACGGAGAAGTCCTCATGTTCCCAAGTGTCGTCTTTGTCGAAGTGATGTGACCACTTCACCTTAAGAAACTTGATTGACTTGTTGCGAGTCTTACGCTTAGTCTCTTCAAGGATAGCAAATGGATGCTCATGATAGGATAGGTCTTCTTGGAGATCAACTGTGCATTCAGGAGTCTTGAAACACTTCCGGAGGCGAGAGACGTGAAACGCATCACGCACATTTGAGAAATTGGTTGGAAGCTCGAGTTGGTAGGCAAGGTATCCCCTCTTTCCCACAATCTTGATAGGACCCACAAAATGAGGAGCAAGCTTTCCTTTGATGCAAAGCGTTGAGTGCCCTTCATGGGAGACACTGTGAGATAGACAAAATCATCGATCTGAAAGGTCATGTCACAAGGCTTTCTACCATGATAGCTCTTCTGATGGGATCGAGCTGTTTTGAGATTTTCAGGAGTGACACGACACATTTCTTCTGCTTCAGTGATCATGTCCCCAAGGATTTGACGCTCATCGGTTTCATACCAATTGAGTGGGGCGCAGCATTTCCTGCCATAGAGAATCTCGAATGGGGCCTTGCCCGAACTTGCTTGGAAACTGGTGTTGTATGAAAACTCAGCAAACGGGAGGCAGTCTTCCCACTTCATGCCAAAAGAAATCACACAAGCTCTGAGCATATCTTCGAAGATTTGATTGACTCTATCAACTTGACCACTAGTCTGAGGATGGAAATCTGTACTGAAATGGATCTTGGTACCCATTGCAGTTTGGAAGGAATCCTAGAACTTGGAAGTGAAGATGCTTCCACGATCCGAAGATATGAGTTGAGGAATACCGTGCAAAGAAACTATCCTTGAAGTGTACAGCTCTGCAAGTTGGGACACCGAGATAGATTCTTTGACCGGAAGGAAGTGGGGAACCTTAGTGAGCTTGTCGATAACCACAAATATGGCATCGTTACCTATCTTGGACTTAGGAAACCAAGTATCGAAATCCATCTCAACATGATCGAATTTCCACTCTGGAATAGGCAAAGGCTGACGGAGACCTACTGGATATTGATGTTCCGCCTTCACTCTACGACAAACATCATAGTCGTTCACGAACTGAGCAATCTCACATTTCATGCGAGTCCACCAGAAGGTTTGCTTGAGATCCTGGTACATTTTGGAACTGCCTGGATGAATGGAGAGGAGAGAATTATGCGCTTCATCCATGATAACTTTCTTGAGTTCTCCCTTGGGAACCACTAGATGATCCTCGAAAAACAAGGTTTCCTTGTCATCAACACGGAAGCACTTATACTTTGGAATGCTCTTGGCCACACCTTTCTTCACATTCCTCACCATAGCATCAATAAGCTGAGCTTGATGAATCTGATCTTCCAAAGTCGGAGAGACTTGAAGATTGGCAAGAAACCCTTGAGCAACAAGTTGAAGATTGAGCTTGCGGAAAGCTTCACAAAGCTCAGGTTGAAGAGGCTTGAGGATAACACTGTTGCACTATGCCTTTCTGCTCAGCGCGTCTGCAATGACATTTGCTTTTCCAGGAGTATATTCAATGCTCGGATTGTACTCCTCGATCATTTACACCCAATGCATTTGCTGAAGATTGAGATTCAATTGAGTAAAAATGTACTTCAAGCTCTTGTGGCCGATGAACACCTCAACTAGTCTTCCCAACAATAGATGTCTGCATGTCATCAAACCATGAAGAACTGCCGCCAGGTCAAGATCATGAGTGGGGTAGTCCTTCTCGCTAGGCTTCAGCCGATGCGTGGTATAAGCAATAACCTTCTTATCTTGCAGGGGAACGCTGATACGTCTCCAACGAATCTATAATTTTTGCTTGTTCCATGCTGTTATATTATCAATCTTGGATGTTTTACAATCGTTTTATAGAGACTTTATATCAATTTTTGGGACTAACCTATTGACATAGTGTCAAAGTGCCAGTAGCTATTTTTCTTGTTTTTTACTTCGCAGAAAATCAGTACCAAACTGAGCCCAAATGTTGTGGGGATTTTTGTGTATTTTTTCTGGACAAAATGGAAGCATATGGGCCAAATAACCCCAGAAGAGGGGTCCCAGGGTGGCCACGCCGCAAAAGGGCACGCCAGAGGCCCCTGGCACGGCCTAGTGGAGGGTGGGCACCTTGGGGACCCCCTCAACCAACTATCGAGCCTATAAATTCCCTGAAAATGCAAAATCCCTAGGGGAGTCGACGAAACATAATTCCAGCCGCTGCTAGTTCTAGAACCTCGAGATCCAATCTAACACCATCTGGTAGGGGTTCATCTTCTTCATAGGTGCCTCTCCTATGATGCGTGAGTAGTCCACTATAGACCTATGGGTCCGTAAGCAGTACCTAGATGGCTTACTCTATCTCTATGTTTCTCAATACAATGGTCTCTTGGATATCTAATTGATGTAATGACTTTTGCGGTGTGTTTGTTGGGATCCAATGAATTTTTAGTTAATGATCATTTGCTATCCATGAATCTTATTTGAGTCTTCTTTGATCTCTTATTTGCATGATTACTTATAGCCTCATATTTCTTCTTCAAATCTTTGGTTTAGTTAGGCCAACCAGATCATTTTTTCTTGCCATGAGAAGAGGTGTTTTGTGATGGGTTCGATCTTGCGGTATTCTTTCCCAATGACAGAAAGGGCAGCAAGACACACATGTATCGTTGCCGTTAAGAATAACAAGATGGGGTCTATTCCTACATGAATAGATCTTGTCAACATCATGTCACCGTTCTTATTGCATTACTCCGTTTCTCAATGAATTTAATACACTAGATGCATGATGGATAGCGGTCAATGTGTGGAGTAATAGAAGTAGATGCAGAATCATTTTGGTCTACTTATCTTGGATATGATGCCTATATAATGATCATTTCCTAGATATCTTCATGATTATTTGATCTTCTATCAATTGCCGAACAACAATTTGTTCACCCACCATGCATTATACTCATGAGATAAGCTACTAGTGAAACTTACGACCCTGTGGTCTACATTTTCAATATATTGCTTTCCGATCTACTATTTGCAAC
This sequence comes from Hordeum marinum, assembly GCA_022496015.1. NCBI lineage: Eukaryota > Viridiplantae > Streptophyta > Magnoliopsida > Poales > Poaceae > Hordeum > Hordeum marinum. The sequence goes on along the minus strand of CM039675.1, from coordinate 159,951,995 downwards.
ATTAGTTTTCAGATCTATTAATCCAAAAAAACCAAAAATACCTTGCTGCACTTTTTGTTTATTTATTTTACTTTGTGTTCTTGTGAGATCTATTTGCCAAAACTATCATTGCCTAATCTATCTTATTACCATAGAGAGCGTGACAACCTCTCTTTCGCGTCGGGTTGCAAGTATTTGTTATTTGTGTGCAGGTGTTGTTTAAGTGGGTGCATGATCTTCCTCTATGGATTGATACCTTGGTTTCATAAACTATGGGAAATACTTATCGTCGCTTTGCTGCATCATCCCTTCCTCTTTGGGGAAATACTGACGTAGTCTCAAGCCATGTCAAATGCAACCAAGACCTTGGAGGGAAGCATCACATAATACTTGTAAAGGCTGGGATTCATCAGGAGGAACTGGAACTGGAGCTGAAGTCAGCTTCTCCTTGAGTGTATTGAACGCCACATCACACTTAGGAGTCCAGACATACTTGACACTCTTATGAAGGAGGTTTGACAAAGGCTTAGCAATTTGTGAGAAGTTCTCTAAGAATCTTCTGTAGTAGCTTGCAAGCACGAGGAAGCTACGAAGATGCTTGACATTCTGAGGAGGCTCCCACTTCAAGATGGCCTCAACTTTCTCAGTATGTACCTTGATGCCCTCGGCAGAGATGATGTGCCCAAGCTAAACCACTTCATTGAGCCAAAACTCACACTTTGAGAACGTAGCATAGAGCCGATGCTTTCTTAACTTGCCAAGCACAAGCCAGAGATGCTCTGCATGCTCTTCTTTTGTCTTTGAGAATACAAGAATGTCATCCAATTACACCAAGACAAACTCATTTCTATAAGGAGACAAGACAAAGTTCATCAATCAGGAGAAGGTTGGAGGTGCATCTGTGATACCAAAGGACATGACGATGTACTCATAAGAGCCAAAACTCGTCCTAAAAGCAGTCTTTGGAATATCTTCTTCACACATACGGATCTGATGATAACCCATGCAAAGATCTAACTTCGAGAAAATCTTGACCCCTTTCCGTTGCTCAAAAGACTCATTGATGTTGGGAAGTGGGTACTTGTTCCTGATTGTGTTCTTATTCAATGGGCAGTAATCGACGCAGAGTCGGTCCGTGCCATCCTTATTCTTGAAAAATAGAAAACCACAACCCTGCAGTGAAGAACTTGGTCTAATCAAACCTAGACGTTCTTGTTCATCTAGCTGCTTCTTCAATTCTTCCAGCTCTTCAGGGCCAAGCTAATAAGGACGCTCGCATACCGGTTCAGTTCCAGGCTCGAGTTCAATCACAAACTCTACTAGCCGATGAGGAGGCATTCTTGGCAATTCTTCTGGAAAAACATCCTCAAAATCACTAACAACGGGAATTTCGGTATGGCTAAAATATCACCCTTCTAATTGAGAGAAAAAAGATGAATCGTGTCATCGCGAGCTACGAAAATGATCACGTCTTCAGAAGGATGAGTCAATTTGACTTCTTTGGCTTCACAATCAACAAAAGCCTTGTTCATTGCAAGAAAATCCATGCCAAGAATGAGATCAATATCGGAATTGCCGAGAATAATTGGGGAGGCAAGGAAGGAATAGCTACCTATTTTCATAGAGGCATCCAGAATAACCATATGAGAACTCATTTGCATACTACGAGAGACCACACGAAAAGGATTTTCCAAATGTCCATGGGAATTCATGCTTTGCAAAAAAGGCCTTGATATGAATGAATGAGATGCACCAATGTCAAACAAAACTTTTGCAGGAATAGAATTGACCAAGAGATTACCCATTATCACTTGAGAAGAATCCTCTACTTTAGCTGCATTGACCATGTTCACTCTGACTGACTTGGGGTTGTGCTTCACGATAGCATTTCCTGGAGGTCTGACTGGAGGAGGAGGCGAAAGACGCTGCTGGATAGTGCACTTGTTTGAGTAGTGGCCCTTATGACCACACTTGTGACATGTAACCACTGAGAGCGTACGGAAGTTTCCTAGAGGAGGAGCATTTGCTGACTTGGGAGCCTAAGGCCTCTACTTAAAACCTAGGTTGGGTGGGTGGGAAGGACCATGGCCACCATGTTGCTTCTGTTGCCGAGGAGGACAAAATAGATGTGGAGGAGGAACCCACTACTCCTGCTGCTTAGGAACAACCTGAGAGCTAGACGAAGAAGAGTTGGAGTCCATGAACCGCTTCCTTGAGTTCTCCACCCTGAGCTGGACTGCTTCAAACTTTAGAGCCAAGTTATAGAATTGATCAAACTCACGAGGCTCATGCAGGAGTAGAGGAATCTGAAGGTCATCCCTTAGGCCACCTCTGAACTGATAAATCTTCGCCTTGTCATCAGGAAAGTCTTGCTTAGCATAGCGGGCTAGATTTTGAAACTCCATGTTATACTGATAGACAGTCATACTTCCTTGCTTCAAGTTCGAGACTGCACGATCACCTCTCAAATCCTTGTACTGCTGCAACCAATATGCTGCCTGACCCTTGAGCTGGAAGGTTGCGAACCTAACATAGTCGTCTGGCATGACATTGCTGCACTAAAAATTCTTGTTCATGTCATGGAGCCAGTTGTCCGCATCAAGAGGCTGATCAAAACAAGTAACTGACTTGGGTTGATTTGCGAGGAACTGGTTGGGAGTTGCGAACTACGACCGATTATGGAAATTCCGTTGATGACCTTGCTATCCCTGATTCCTCTTTTGCAAGAAACTGAGCAACACCTGAGTATTCGCATTGGTTCAGGCCATCACAGCTTGCAAAGCTTCCAGAGGAGGAGGTGGTGGGGGTGGTGGAGGGTTAGACTGTTCCCCATCATGTCCCTGATTCCCACGAGTTGCTAGAGCCATCCTGAAGTTGGACAAGAATATCAGCACACCACTAACAAAGATGATTGAAATAAGCTGAATCAAATGGCTTGAAAGAAACTTGCAAGGAATATCATCAATTGCATTCGAGCTGAAAATTAGGAAGAACGCATTCTTCGGGTTCATGACAACATCATAAGATCTCGAAGTCACTTGAATAAAACAATAAGGTATTGAGATAAGAGGCACGCGGAACAAATGTATAGAACCTCATACATCTGATAGAAGATGATCCTAGGTAACTATTAGAATTCCCACCTAAGAACTTCCGAAATATTTGGTTACACAATCAGGTCCACGGATACATGGAATTCAATCCATCACTCAACTCCTAGCAATAATACTACTCTCCAATGTATCACATCCATCACCCACAACCAGAGGCCTCGGAAATTCATCTATCTCGGACCCTCGTAATCACAACGATACCAAACATGGCAGTACATTTGGATGTTCTCCCCAGTACTGGGTGACGCCAAACTCCTCTCGCCGCAAATAGTATTGAAGCAATGTCGAACATCCTCCATCCTGACATACTAAGGAAACTGAATGATAACAATGTGGCCAGATTTCCCTGGAGCTCTACTCCCTGAAACAAAGTCAATTGAGACAGGAGGCACCAAGAAGAAAACTCAGTCACGTCGGCATCATATAGTTTCCAAAATACCCGTGTGATCCTAATTTTTCCTGAGTGAGAAGAGGGTAGAATTAAAATTCCCAAGTCAAAATTCCTCACCAGAGTATTGAAGAGGGCTAAAAGAAACGTACTCTAGGATATAACTAGACTCCAAATAGTTTTTCACTAGACTCAACTCGGCCAAGTTTGAACAAGCAAGGGGCTCCTATGTTCGGTATGGCTCTAATTACCAACTTGTAACTACCAAGATGCAATACTATCCCAATTAAGGCTCTAGGTCCTCGATGGGGAGAGAAGCAAATCTCGGTGTTTAGCAAGTACAGAAATCATTGCATACATGTAATGCGGAGAAGAGTATAAGAGTTGGCTTACACTCAACACATGCTAAATTACAGTTCCACATAATCATTCATATATTCATCCATAAGACAAGGTCTGGATACAGACAAAATCAAACTATAAAAGAAAGCAATGAAACTGCCTTGCTAGCCCAGGAGCACAACTACGAAGCCTCCCGACTCATTCGGATACATAACATACATACGACAACGTTCTTCATCATACTCCCACTGGAGCTAGGGCCCTCAACGGGATAGGTCTCGTTGGAACCTGTACCTGTAGTGTTTTAGTAATCTATGAGCCACAGGAACTCAGTAATCTCATAACCCGTGTACCAAAACTATTCCGGGTTCCGGAAAATGCTTAGGATTTTTTATATTGTACTAAGAAGGTTCTAGAAGGTTCCGGAGTGAGGCACACCTGCATGGGGACCCACATGGACGTGGGTAGTGGGGAAAGTCCCCACACCCCTGGTCTAGGCGCATCAAGATCACCCCTTGGAATAGGATCATATTCCGAAAGGATAAGATTGAGATCCCTAAAAAAGGGGATAGTGATCGGCGGGGAAGGAAATGAGGGATTTCCTTCCTCCCCCCTTGACCAACGACCCTAGGGGCTTGGAGGGAAAGACACCAGCAAGACACAGCCCCTCCCACGTGTATATAAAGGTGGGGAGGCACAAGGGGGCTACACACCCTCCCACGGTCGTGACCCTCCACCCCTCTCTCCCGTTTCTTTGTCGTACATTGTTTCAGAGGCGCTTGGCAAAGCCCTGCTGTCATTGTGAGACCACCATCTCCACCACACCATCATGCTGGTTGAGATCCCATCTACTTCACCTACCTCTCTTTCTGAATCAAGCAGGAGGAGACTTCATTGAGCCACACGTGTGATGAACACGGAGGTGCCGTCCATTCGGCACTAGATCGGGATGGATCGTGAAGACATACGACTACATCAACCGCATTATATACGCTTCCGCTTACTGATCTACAAGGGTATGTAGATACGCTTCCCCTCTCGTAGCTATGCATCTCCATGGATAGATATTTCGTGTGCGTAGGAATTTTTTTGTTTCCCATGCAATGTTTCCCAATTGTGGCATCATGAGCTAGGTCTATGCGTAGATAATATGCATGACTATAACACAAAAGAGTTTGTGGGTGTTGATGTTAAGATTTCTTACCCCCTTAGTCTTATTTTGATTTGGCGGTATTGTGGGATGAAGTAGTCTGGACCAACCTTACTCGTCCTCGTACGAGAGACCGGTTCCATCGACTGACATGCAACTTGCTGCATAAAGATGGTTGGCACATGTCTATCTCTCCCACTTTAGTTGAATCTGATTCGACAGAGGCAGTTCTTGTGGAAGGTTAAATACCAACTTGAATATCACCATTGTGGCTTCACGTAGGTAAGAATGGTTCTTACTAGTTTCCCATAACAGCCATGTAAAACTTGCAACAACAAAGTAGAGGACGTCTAACTTGTTTTTGCAAGGCATTTTGTGATGTGATATGGCCAAAGACATGATGTGATGTATGTGATGTATGAGATGATCATGTTTTGTATACATTATCATGACTTGCATGTCAATGAGTATGGAAACTGGCAAGAGCCATAGGGTTGTCTTTAATTATTTTCGCCATATTTGCTTTACTTTATCGCTATAAGTTAGCAATAGTTGTAGAAGCAATAGTTGGCATGACAACCACGTGATGACATAATGATGGAGATCATGATGATGGATATCATGGTGTCATGCAGATGACGATGGAGATCATGCCATTGCTTTGGAGGTGGAGATCAAAAGCACAAGATGATGATAGCCATATGATGTAACTTATATGATTTGCATGTGTTGTTAATCCTTTTTATGCATCTTATTTTTCTTAGGATCACGATAGCATTATAAGATGATCTGTCACTAACATTTCAACATAAAATTGTGTTCTCCCCAAGTGTGCACCGTTGTGAAGGATCATCGTTTCGAAGCACCACGTCATGATCAGGTGTGATGGACTCTACCTTCACATACAATGGATGTAAGCCAGATTTGCACATGTAGAACACTTGGGTTAAACTTTACGAGCCTAGCATGTACATACATGTCCTCAAAACACAAGAGACCAAAAGATCGAACATCAGTCATATAGTAGATATGATCAACATGGAGATTTTCACCATTGAAACCCGCTCATCTCACTTGATGATCGGACTTGATTTGGTGGATTTGGATCATGTCAAACTTAGACGACCTGAGGGATGTTGATTTGAGTGGAAGTTCTTAAGTAATATGATTAATTGAACTCATTATCATGAACATAGTCTAAGTTGTCTTTGCAAATTATGTTGTAGATCAATTGCTCGCATTGTATCTCCCCTATATTTTGATACGTTCGTAGAGAAAAACTAAGTTGAAAGATGGTAGTAGCGATTATGCGGACTAGGTCCGTGAATTGAGATTGTCTTCATTGCTGCATGAAAGGCTTATGTCCTTGATGCAACGCTTGGTGCACAAACCCCTCAAGCATCGTCTATGGGTGTTGAGAACATCAAACATGCACGTTTCTAATGACTGCTTGATAGTTCAGTGCGTCATGCTTTATGACTTAGAATTGAGGCTTCGAAGACTTTTTGAAAGTCACTGAGCATATGAGATGTTCCAAGAGATGAAATTAGGATTTGAGCTTCGTGCCCGTGTTGAGAGGTATGAGACTGGTATGAGACTATCGGTGTTCTGGGAATGGGGTTACCTAGTCTTGCCTGCTTGCGGCCCTGGGCATGGCCCTGGGCATGGCCTACTTCGTCAGCCAGGCGAGGCCCGGCAAGACATCACTCAAGACAAGGCCCGTGCGAGGACCTTGGGCTCGCGAGGAAGAGCGGCATCAAGACCTGCGAGGATGAGCCTCCTCGGTGCCCCTCCTGAGGGGCAGAGATCTCTATGCAAGGCCCGTCCTCAAGAGTCAAGGGTGACGCAAGGAAGGACAGGCGGGCGCCAGCGCCCCAGACAGCACAGTTTCCTCTTTCATGCAAACGGAGCAAGGACATACACGGCTTCCCAAAGAGCTTCCCAAAGGTTTCCCTTTTGGTATAACAAGACCATGACCGCCAGCCCCGCAGGGCGAATGTCATTGCCGAGCCCACCACTTTATCACCATCAGCTACTTTGTAGGCGAAGACCGCCTTTGGACAGGGTGCGGATGTACTCCTGTCCCCCTTCAAAATTGGACGCTGTGGGATTCCTTCCTGCCATTGTGATAAGGGAAGAGGACCTGGGTCGCCGCCATATAAAGAAGCTAGGTCACACCATAGCGAGCATCGATCCCCGATCCAATCGAACACTTAGCTACTCCACTCACCAACACAAGGCCGAGAGCCAAGAACACACCTTGAGCGCCCTCGCGAGGCTCAAGCCCATTGTACTAATTCATCCACCAAAACCTCCATGAGAGGTAATCCACCAAGGAAGGAGTAGGGTATTATGCTTCACAGCGGCCCGAACCTGGGTAAACTGCCGTGTTCAACTTCTTCCTTGTCATCGAACGAGTTCGCCGTTGTGTTCATCGAGTAGCGACCTAAGTTTGGTGAGGCCGGTGGGAAACCTTAGCACATGCCCCTGTGTTCAAACCTTAAGGGTTTTGCAGAGCCCAAAATATGACATTTGGCACGCCACGTAGGGGGCGTGTCGAAGCACCCTCTCTAGCCAGCCCTCAACCCCTGATTTGGCGACTCCGTGGAGGGCGAGATCCTCGACATCGGCTGGTCTGTCGTGTGCGGTGTCGCCAGGGCGCGCGGGGCCCGCTACATGGTTGTCGGCATCCTCGGCGGATCACATGCTCCCTCCTCGAATCGTCAAGTCAAGCAGTTCCTCCATCACGTGGGGGCGGTCCGACCGCAGCCCGAGGCCACGCCACCCGGGGTGTGGCCGGAGATCGACATCACCTTTGGCCCCGACGATCATCCGAATGTGACAATGGACACCGGGGAGATCCCCATGCTGTGCATGCCCACCATAAGCGGCATGGCCGTCTCCAGGACTCTCATGAACGGCGACGTCGGCCTCAATGTCATCTCCGTGGAGGCATTCGACGTGCTGCAGCTACCCCACAGCTGGCTCATGCGTTCGGGGCCCTTCACCGGGGTGGTCGATGGATCTGTCCTCCTCGTGGGGTGTGTGCGTCTCCCCATCACCTTCGGCACCCACTCCAACTTCCGCACCGCGCAGGTCGACTTCGACGTCGCCCACATCCACCTCACATACAACGTCATCCTCGGCTGCCCCCCGCTTGCCCAGTTCATGGAGGAGATGCACCCGGGCTACAACGTCGTCAAGATGCCTGGGAGCTCCAGCATCCTCACCATCTAGGGGAGCGTCAAGGACGTGTTGCACATGCTCGGGCTCGCCTACAAGGCGGCGGTCGTGGCGCGCCCCAGCACTGGGGGCGTCACGCCGACCGCCGAGGACTCTGGGGGCGTCACTGGCGTCATGCCAGTAAAAAAGAAGAAGTTGTTCTCCCGGAGCCGGGCGGAGACGAACCGGGTGCTGGTGGATGAAGAAAATCCCGGTCCTACTTTCACCATTGGCGCTAACCTGCCCTGGGGACAAAGGGGCGTTCGTGGCGTTCCTTCATGCTAACAAGGATGCGTTCACATGGAGCGCCTCTGATCTGGTGGTGGTCCCGAGGGACGTGATCGAGCACCACCTCATGGTGTGTCCGAACACTTGCCCGGTTAAGCAAAAGGCGAGAAGAAAATCACTGGAGAAGTAAACGTTCATTGCCTAGGAGGTCGGCAAGCTGAAGGAGGCTAGGGTCATCCGGGAGGTGCACTACCCGAAGTGGCATGCCAACCCAGTGGTTGTCCCAAAGAAGTGTGGGAAGGACCGTATGTGCGTCAACTTCATGAGCCTCAACAAAGCTTGCCCTCTAGACCCATTCCCGCTGCGATGCATCGACCAGACCGTCGACTCCACCATGGAGTGCAACCTCCTCTACTTCCTGGATGCCTTCTCGGGCTACCACCAGATAAAATGGAAGTAGAGGATGTCGAGAAGACCGCCTTCCTCACCTCATGCGGGGTATTCTGTTACAGGTGCATGCCCTTTGGGCTTCGGAATGCCTAGGAAACCTTCCAGAGACTGATGCACATCACCTTGGGGCCACAACTCGGGAGAAATGTAGAAGCTTACGCGATGACATCGTGGTCAAGTCTAAGGAAACCAAGACCCTAATCGAAGATTTGGAGAAGACGTTCGCTAGCCTCAGGGAGGTAAACCTGAAACTCAACCCTGAAAAGTGCGTCTTTAGGGTCCCCTTGGGCAAGCTGCTTGGGTTCCTGGTGTTGCACCGGAGAATCGAAGTGAATCCGGAAAAGATCAAAGCCATAAGCAGGATGAGCGCGTCCCGGACCCTCAAGGAAATGTAAAAGTTGGCCGGATGTGTGACCTGCTTGGGGCATTTCATCTCCAAGCTGAGTGAGCGGGCCCTGTCGTTCTTCAAATTCATGAAGAGAAAGGGGCCCTTTGAATTGACCCAGAGGCAGAGGCTACCTTCGAGGAGCTCAAGCAATACCTCACGAGCCCGCCGGTGATGGTAGCACCCCCCCCCCTCGTGAGCCATTGCTACTATACCTGGCTGCCACCCCCACTCCGCCAGCACTACATTGGTGGTGGTCAGGGAAGAGCAGGTCGGCACCCGCGTCGCATCACCAAGCATAGGAGGGGCCCCAAGTGAGGGGCAAGGGGGCTCGCAGGATCCCGTGAAGCCCGCTTCTCCCCACATCGGAACTCCTGAAGCCATCGCCGCTCTAGAGGCCCCTAAGGTGCACGATCCTCATGAGGCCTAACCTTCTCCAACGGCCCCTAAGGAACCTATTCCTCATGAGGTCTCAACCACTTCGACAGCCCTCGGGGCACCCAAGCTTCATGAGACCACCACGGGACAGGGCGCCATAGAAAACCTCACCTTCATCGAACACCCGGCCTACTACGTCAGCACGGTGCTGTGGGACGCGCGCTTGCGCTAGCCCATGGAACATAAGCTCTTATTAGCGCTCCTTGTCGCTTCAAGAAAGCCACGCCACTACTTCCAGGGGCACTCCATGAAGGTCGTGTCTGCATACCCCCTGGAGAAGGTCTTACGGAACCCCAATGCGGCGGGAAGGGTCGCCGAGTGGAACATCGAGCTACATTCCTTGAACATAGAATTCAGCACAACCAGGGTCATCAAAGGGGCGACCCTGGCAGACTTCGTAGCGCAGTGGACAAACGCCCCTGACCGGGGGCTGGACGGGAGGCAATCCCTCACCCCCAGCGATGAGACGCCCGAGGGGTGGACCATGCATTTTGACGGGGCCTTCACGCGCCTGGGGGCTGGGGCAGGAGTTGTTCTCACCTCCCCAGCAGGATACAAGCTCCGGTACGACATGCAGCTCTGTTTTCAACATGGGGAGAAGGTCTCCAACAACAATCATGGAGTACGAGGGCCTCCTCGCGGGCCTCAAGGCAGCGGCGGCCTTGGGGGTCCGGTGCCTTTCTGTCATGGGCGACTCTCAGCTCCTCGTAAACTTCTCCAAAAAAGAGTATACACCCAAGGACGAGCACATGGAGGCATACTTGGAAGAGGTACGTAAGCTAGCAAAACCTTTTCAGGGCTTGGAATTGCAACATGTCCCGTGCGGCGCAAATAGGGAAGCCGATGACATCGCCAAGAGGGCTTCGTGGAGAGAGCCCAAGGAGCCTGGCGTCTTCGAAGAACGGCGCATCAAGCCCTCCGTGGTGCTGCCCTCCGAGGACCCGGACTGTGGCTCAACCTTAGGAGCCCAACTGCTCCTAGCACCGGAGCCCCAGGGCGATGACTGGATGCAGGAGCTCAAGGCGTAGATGCTTCACGACATGCTGCCAGAAAAGGAGGAAGATGCGGAGCGTGTAACGCAGGAGGCTAGGGCCTACTATGTGCGAGGCAGCGAGTTGTACCGTAGATGCTAGAAGCAACATCTCGCTGTGGTGCATCTCCAAGGAGAAGGGGTGCGAGCTGCTGGTAGACATCCACGGAGGGGACTACGGGCACCAGTTCTCGTCGCGCACCCTTGCGGGGGAGGTGTTTCGATCGGTCTTCTATTCACCCTTTGCACTCAACGACTCTATCAAGCTGGTCCAGTCTGGCGAGGCCTACCAATTCCATGGCAAGAAAACTCACCAGCCTGCCCAAGGCATCCTGACCATCCCTCTCTCCTGGCCTTTTGCTATATGGGGGCTAGACATATTGGGGCCCTTCCGCGGGTAGCGGGCGGGTACCGCTATCTCTATGTCGCCATCAACAAGTTAACCAAGTGGGCCGAGGTGGATCTGTTGCACACCATCCTGGCTGGGTCGACCGTCAAGTTCATCAAGGGCATCGTGACCCGCTTCGGCGTCCCCAACGCATCATCACCGACAATGGTTCACAGTTTACAAGCAGCCTCTTCATGTCTTATTCTGCTAACCTTGGAACACAGATTTGCTACACCTCATTAGCCCACCCCAGGAGCAACGACCAAGTGGAGCGCGCCAATGCGGAGGTTCTGCGAGGCCTCAAGACCAGGAGCTTCAAGAAGAAATTAGAGGCCTATAGCAGGGCTGGGTCGATGAGCTCCAATCTGTGTTATGGTCCGTCCGCACCACCGTGACCAAGCCCACCAGAGAAAGCACCTTCTTTCTCGTCTACGGAGCCGAAGCCGTCCTCCCTCATGAGGTCAAGCACCGCTCTCCCTGGGCAATGGAATTCGACAAGGAGCATCAGGATGCCACGTGGGAGATAGACCTCTTAATGGGGGAGGAATCTCATCGCCAAGCCTCACTATGAGCCGCAAGGTATCAACAAGCACCGTGACCCTAACACTACCGCAATATCTGCTCCGGGATTCTTGAAGTCAGTGACCTCGTCCTGAGGCGGATTCTCTCTAGGGAGGTCTTGCACAAGCTGTCGCCCATGTGGGAGGGCCCGTTCAAGGTCGTTCATTTCTCCAGGCCAGGTGTAGTGCGCTTGGACACTCAGGACGGGGTCCCCATCGAGAACGCCTGGAACATCTAGCACCTCAGAAGATTCTACCCGTGATGCCATCCCTCCACCAACCCGTGGCACTCTCACGTAGTAATGAGCGGGCTGTATACGCTCGGAGCCCCCCGAGGACGTGTAGGGGTTCCTCCCATGGAATGTGGCAGCCATAGCTCCACACTGGCGTAGAAGTCAACATTGCCCATCAATGGCTATGACCATGCAACGTGGATGCCCTATGCTCAGTGCTAGGGGAAGACGAAGGCTAGTCTAGGAGCCAGACTCAGCTGTTAGTTTCTCTTCTCACATTTGAATTTGCCAACTTTTTTCTTGGAACAAAACTCGGGTTTTTTCAAAATCACGTTTTCAAGAAACGGGCTAGAGGTTCGTGTTCATCTCCATTCCCCATCTTGGGTTCTTTTTCTCCAGGTATGGCAGTCACCTGCTCCCTTCCTCCTCGCACCTCGCAAGCGGGGGCTGGGGGGCACGGTGCTCACACCTGACCAAGGCCTTGGCGCCCGGATCCTTGTGTGGTAGTCACGAACGGGTTAGCAGGCGCGTGCCGCCTCACACTCACTCGGGGGCTCCACTCACAGCCCGACGTGCCAACTCGGGGCCTCTGGAGGCTTGCCCCTCTTAGGTTTCGAACAAAATTTTCCTTGGGAGCCGCTCAGGCGTTAAAGGGGGCTCGTGAGCAACATGCCTCGGGAGCCTTACCGGTCATATAGCCACTCAGAAGCCTCGATGCAGTCCTTGGTGATCCTGCCGGCATCGCGGTGTTGGGGCCTTGCCTCGTGGTTTGTGTCCTTGGTGATCCGGTCGTATACCACGGTGGTAGGGAAATGCGTGGGATTGTGACTTGACGACGTAGAGCCGCTCGAGCGTCAAAGGGGCTCCTGAGAAGTTTGCCTTAGGAGCCTTACCGGTCATAAGGCCACTTGGCAGCCTCGATGCCGTCCTTGGTGATCTGGCCGGCATCGGGGGCTTTGAGGCCTCGCGCCCGTGGTTGCATCCTTGGCCAGACGCAACTGCGGCGGTTGGGAAATTTGTGGGATTGGTACCTGCAGACATAGAGTTCTGAAAGGGCTCCCAACTTACAAAACTTGCACGAAGGAGAGGACCGCGGGACACATGGGTCTGCCGAACGCCATCGCCACACCTCCCCCGGAGCTCACGACGAACACGCCCAACTAAGTATCCTAGTCATGATTGGAAGGCTTCCTCATGTAACAAAAACACAAACCTAAGACACATAGTAGGAGCACGAATAAAAGGGTGCTCGAGCCCAAGTTCATTATGTGCCCACAGGGCCTTCCTTGATATTCGGTTACAAGGGCAGAGACAGAAGGAGAACGCCCCCGCAGGGGCTGCCGCTTCAGGGGCTCTGAAACCTATGCGTTGGCGCTCAATCGGTGTCCTCCTCATCCTTCATGGGCCCGTGAAGGCACGCTAGTGCAGAGGTTCCCAAAGCAGGGGAGCGACACCGTGCCAGCTGGCGACCCCCCGAGGTCCGAGCACGACGGCGTGGAGGCGCATCGTAGCTGCTATCATCGCTGTTACTGCTGTCGCTCGGGCTCCCCTTCGAGGGGGTGTCGCTGTTGCTGAAGGAGCGTCGCTCGTCCGCAAGGGCAAGCTGACCTCCAGGATTGCCGCGACCGATGTCTTCCGGGCAGCACCCCAGGCGTTCACCCTCACCGCAGAAGATCTTGACGAAGAGCGTCGCCTCACCGTCAAACTTGAAGTGGAGGGTGCGCCTCCCCATTAGATCATAGGTGCGGGCAAACGTCTACCACTCGTGGACCAGGTACACATAACCCCTCGGGGTGACTTCAACCCCTACCCACGACACCACACTACAGTAGCTGTTGCCCTGTAGCGATAGGTTGTTGTGCTCCTAGGACGGCAGCACCCCCGCAAAGGAGCCCAGGAGTTGAAGCCAGGGGGCCTCCGGCTTCTCCGCCCACACCACAAACTCTCGGGACGAGTCGGCCGTATGGAGCCGCGGACGTGGTGGCAGTGTGACAGCCCAAGTGTTGTCCTTACCTTCTGGGCATATGCCTTGTATGAACCTTGTTGTCATGAGATTAATGATAGGAGTTGAGCCTTTTCATGCCATGTCTTGTTCTTGCATTCATGCATCATGCATCATATCATCCATCATGCCATGCCTTGTTTGTGATTTGACCTTTGTTGTGGTTGGGTGTGTTCTTGTGTTGTGTGATGTGGCCGGAGTGTATGTGGTGCAACACTCCTCCCCTTTCCCCTCTCTTTTCTTTTCAACAAAACCCAACCCAATGCCCCTTTATTTCCCTTTTCATTTTGATCAACACATTCTACTTGCTAATTAATTGTTTTAAAATGTTCAAGAGGTAGCCTATAATGTTTCAAAATTATGTGTGTGGTTCTTTTGTTGTTTGAGCTTAATATGTATTTGAGATTTAAATAACAAGGGGGCTGTTGATTTTAAACTAGTTAAATTTCTTGCTTCAAAAATTCACTTGTCAATTTTATTAAATAGTTCTCATTTTCTTTTAGTCAAAAGTATTTTTGCCTTATCAAAAATCCTTTTTTGTTTTTCTCTAGTGGTTTCCTTTTCTTGTTGTTTTTATTTAATAGGAAAACCTGCTGTTTTTGTTTCTCTGAGTGAGAGTGGAAGACTGGGCCGGTTCCTCCCCAGCACGGGCCAGCCCAGGTACTAGTGCCTACCTGCTCCACCGTCGTCCTCTGTCAGGTTCTTTAGAAAGCAAAGAGAGTGAGCGCTCGCCCATGCTCATGGAAGCAGAGGAACACCGTCTGTCCCCTCATATTTAGTCTCTCGGCGTGCGTGCCGTCCCCTCTAGGGTTCCTCTTCCTCCTAGCGCCGCTGCCCCTCCCCTCTTCCCCTTCTCCCTTTTCTCCTTCCTCCCCATCAGGTAAGGTTCAGAGAGAGGTTTAGAGAGCAGCCATGTCGCTGGTGTTTCTTCGGGTCGTCGCCGTCGCCTTCGATGACCTGCTCGTCGCCATCGGAGAAGGTGAGGTGGTTCCTGGTGTCGCAGGCGCTTCGTTCCCTCTGTGGTGCCGCCTCATCGTCGCCTCCCATCGGCAAGCGTGCAAGGCGCCGCGCTTCTTCAGGCCACGCTGAGCCGTCGTCCTCCATCCCTGCGTCTCTGACTATCCCCTTGGTGAGCAGGCCGACGCCGCAGCCCCTTCTTCCCCGCGTAGCGTGCTAGTCGCCATAGAGCTTGCCGCCGTAGTGTTCGTCGCCGCCGGCAGCAAGGTGCGGCCTTGATGGCAACGCCTCCATCCTCCTCATCGTGAGACGAGCAGGGGACTGGATCTCGTAGGTTCCCGCTTGCCACACTTGTAGTTTGTGCCGCCATGGAAGCCCTGTAGCCGCTGGAGCCGCCGCTGCATTTTCTATCGCCGAGGTGTGTTATCTTCAGTTTCCAGAGTTAGTGGCGTAGTGGTGTGTACTAGTGGGCTCGTCCCCCTCCTCTGTTAAGACCCGTAGCCTTAGCGCAGTGGTAGCGCTCGGGAGGGAGAGACCGTGAGGTTTGGGGTTCGACCCCGCACTCCTCCCTTTCTGTTCTTTTTCTTCCTTTGTTTTTCTGTTGTTTTCTTTCTTTTGTGTATGTGTGTACGTGCTGTGTGTATGTATATGTATACATACATGATGGATGTTTTTCTCCTTTTTCTGTGTAGTATATGTGTGTGTAGTATATGTGTGTGTAGGCTGATTGGACACATGTGTGTGTGTGTGTTTATGTGTGAGGTGGTGACCCATGTGCATGTATATGTGCACATATGCACTTGTGCATGTATGTGTGCATATATGTGTGTGTGGTGAGGAACCACACACATAGGTGAGTGTATGCGCATGTGCACTTATGCATATGTGTGTATGTGTGTTGTGCATGCCATGTGTGTGTGTGGTTTAGATGTGTAGATTTGGGGTATGTGTGTGTGTGTGACAAGTGGGCATGCCCCACTTGTCATACACTATTTATTATTGTCTCTTGTGTCATGTTTAGTAGTGTTCAATAGTTCTTTTCCAATTTTAGCTATGTTACCAAATCTATCCATGTTCAAATATGCTAATGTGCATTTTAAGTAAGTTTTCACTTATAAGAGAGGTGGTTGTGTTGCTAGTATAGTTTGTGCCATGATGCTTCAAGTGACTATATGAGTATGACACATGATTTTGGGGTAGAAAGATCCAAGGAATCCATTGGTGCTATTGGGTTTAATTTTTGAGCAAGTTTATAAAACTGTCATTTTCTGTTGTGATGCTACTTTGTCATTTATGCATCAATTAATCCATGCTTGCTTTGGGGCCTGTGCCAAAATGGAAGTGTTAGTGTTTCATGTCTATTATGCCATGGTATTTTTGTTTGACATGAGAATCACCCATCTAAGTGGGAAACTTGCTGCAAAGTAGCTAACTCGATGTTGCTGTTTTCACCATGCTGAATATTTCCAAGTCTGAGATTCTGCTGTTATTTTTATGCCATGAAGAGTGGTTGATATCAGTGCTAGTGTTTTGAAGTATATGTTGTCTTCTAGCATCCTATTAATTTTCATGCCATGAGGTGGTCTATATAACCATTAGTTTTTGCTGTCAACATGCTATCAGATTAACTCAGATTCCAGGGAACTGTTATTTTCACTAAGTCCCAGATTTCTGTTTCATCATGCCAACTTGTGAGCTTCATGCTTATTGATGTGTGCCTCCTTTCCAATTTGCGTAGTTAGATAAGTTGATAAGCATGTTATGCAGTTTCTGTCAATACCTTGGTTGTGGTTGTAGGATTCCTGTTGCTCAAGTTATTGGCTGTGAAAGTTGCTATGTTGCTGTTTGGTGGCAGATTGTTGATTTTGTTGTTTTGTGACTTGTGGGAGCTATACTCCATGGAATTGCTTGATCTTCGGCTTTATTGTGGTTGTTTTTTCATTGCCTATCCAGTGGCTACCTTGGAATGCCAAGGAATAGCACTGGTCCTTCTTGTCTTGTGTTTTCCCTTCGTAACTTGTCGTGAGCGTATCGTGAGAACCGTAACTCCGTTTCTTACATTCTTCACATGAATTTTTATCGTTTTTGCACGATGCATTCATATTTTCCATGTTCATGGATATCTAAATAACTTAAAATAAGGTCATGTCCAGATTCATTAATAACCAATCCTTTGCATGTGAAACATGACTAGTTAGGATTGCCATGTTAAAAACTCTTCAAATAAGCATGCATCATCCTTGCTTGTGCATTGCAACGTGGTTGTTTGTTTATTCTTTCTGTTTCTTTTGGGTAGAAGCGAACGTTGAACCTGAGTACGAAGAGCCAGGCGAGTACAACTACGAGGATCCCACTACTTGTTCCACTTAAGAACCAACAGGCAAGATGATCATACCCGGATCCCGATACTATTTTCGCTTGCTAGTGTCTCGCTCTTATCGTTACAATTGCTCTACTACCACTTGAATGTCAGCCTCCTGATTGCCATGATAACCTCTAACCCTCCACATCCTAGCAAACCTTTGATTGGCTAAGTTACCGCTGCTCAGCCCCTCTTTTAGCGTTCTTAGTTGCAGGTGCAGGTTGTTCCATGTGATAACATGGATTTCGCATATCAAAATATTATCTGTTATTTAATTTAATGCACATATATATCTTGGTATTGGTGGAAGGCCTGAACTTTTGCTAGGTGTTTTGTTCCGCTGTTACCGCCATAGTTTCTTGTTACTGGTGTTATGTTTTCCATACTTTGCGCTCCTAACATGCTCGGGGTTGTTATGGGGACCCCCTTGTTTATTCGGTTGAGATTAAAACTTGTCTGGCAAGACCCAACTTTGGTACCTACATTTGCTTAATAACTTAATAAAAAATTGCATAGGGCTTTGCAACCCCGTGGATAATTAATGAACCCCCGGGCTAGTGCTCCTGATGAGTGTTGGTCCAAACTAGAGCACTGTGCGGGGCCAACCCAGGGAAACTTGGGAGATTTCTATCAGGCTTCAGTATGCGTCGCTTATCCGTCGTTTCCTGAGAACGAGATATGCGGCTCTTATCATGTTCGTCGACACGTCGGGTGGTCTTGCTGGATTTGTTTTACCTTATTGAGTGTCTTGCGTGAGGAACTCTGACTTTCTTCGGGCTATCTCGAGGTGTTGGAATTTCTTTGGAGTTGCCTAGGATGATCACGAGATCCATGGTCGAGGCTATTCCCATGGAGTGTGGTTAATTTGTGATGGACTAGTTGGAGCACCCCTGCAGGGTCAAATCTTTCGGAAAGCCGTGCCCACGGTTATGTGGCATCTTGGATATTTGTTTAACACCCAGTTATAGTAAACTTGAAGTAAACTCTAATAAAATACACCAACTGTGTGAGTAACCATGATCGTCTCTGCTCGCGAACATGATCCGAGAGAGAACACGGTGGAGTTATGATTGACGTAAGTAAGTGTTCAGGATCTCATAGAGGTCATTCTAGATTCGATCGTTCATCGTAGGCCACTCGTATTTATCTTCATGTTACGTAAGTTTAGACACCATAAATGCTTAGTGCTACTACAAACAAAACACATACCCCATCCCAACCTTTAAGCTTAAATAGTCTTGGTACCCGGACGCATGATTGCTGAGTCCTTGTGGCTCACAGATTACTACAACAATCCAGGTACAGGTACAGATGAGTTCGTGCAGGATAATCTGACGCAGCTCAAGTGGGAGTATGACGAGGAAAGGGGCAGGATGTATCTGACTTATCTTGATGAGTAGAGGACCCTGGTCGTGATCTTTTGGATAGCAAGATAGTATCATTTGCATCTGTTTTATCGTTTGATTTCGTCCGTAGGCAGACCCTGTCTTCATTGATGTTTGAACTCTGTGTGGTAATTAAGTACGTGGCGAGTGTAAGCCAAGTTGTATACTCATCTCTTCTGTAATGTATGATGTAATGATGCTATACTTGCGAACGACGAGATGCGCCTCTATCCCTTGCGAGGCCCCCATGCCTTATTATGGATAGGCGCGCATCTTGGGCATGACAGGTAGGGCCGCCGCGGCCGCCCTCCCATCGTGGGCGCTGCTACTTCGGCTGCCACGGGCACCCGTGCCGGTCGGTGCCGCGCTCCGACCGCCGATGAAGAACCCAAACCGTGCTGGGGTACGACCACGCCCTCGGGAAGCCGCCGCCGGCGTCATGGCATACTTCCGGGGGCGGCCATGACCCCTCTTGGGCGGCGGTGGCGCAGGGATCTCCTCGTGGACCTTCCCCTTCTCAGCGGTGGAGTGCTTCCTCACCGAAGCCATGATTGGCTCGGGGGGGGGGGTCATGACTAAGAGATTGGAAGACGAGGAATATGAAGATAACTGAGGGTTTTCTCCCCCAGTGGTGGCTTAATTACAGCCGAGGGCCAACCGGCACCCCCTCGCCTCCTGGGAGGCGTGCAACCACTTTCGGGTCACATCCGCGTGTCCCAAGGGAGGGAAGCCCAAGGAATGAACAACATTGAAGGATAGGTAATGATGGCCGACGCTGGCACGAGCGTCGCATCGGTTTGACTCCAGTGGTTCCTAACGCCTTTGAGGAGCGAAGGCATCGCTGCACGGGTGGCTGACGCGTGTAGAGCCTGGACCGCAGGCGTCTGGGGTCCGCAGCACTTCAGGCCGTCCTCAAAGCTTAGCTTCGATGACAGCTTGAGCGCGCCTTGGGCCCGGGGGCTATTGTCAGCATTCTTGAAACGGGGGTACCTTGTCCTGCATGTCTACGGCCCAGGGAATGGCCCACTTCGTCAACCAGGCGAGGCCCGATGCGACATCACTCAAGACAAGGCCCTCGTGAGAACTCTGGGCTCGTGAGGAAGAATGACATCAAGACCCGCAAGGTTGAGCCTCCTCAGGACCCCGTCCTGAGGGGCGGAGATCTCTATGCAAGGCCCAGCTTCAGGAGTCAAGGGTGATGCAAGGAAGGACAGGCAGGCGCCACTGCGCCAGGCAACACGATTTCCTCTTTCGTGCAAAGGGAGCAAGGACATCCGCAGGTTCCCAAAGGGCCGCGCAAAGGTTTCCCTTATGGTGCAACAAGACCATGACCGCCAGCCCTGTAGGGTGGATGTCATCGCCGAGCCCACTACTGCATCACCATCAGCTACTTTGCTGGCGAAGACCGCCTTTGGGCAGGGCGTAGATGTACTCCTGTCCCCCTTCAAAATTGGTTGTTTTGGGATTCCTTCCCGCCATTGTGATTAGGGAAGAGGACCCGGGCACCGACTTATATAGAAGCTAGGTCACACCATTGAGAGGATCGATCCCCGATCCGATCAAACACTTAGCCTCTACACTCACCAACACAAGGCAGAGAGCCAAGAACACAGCTTTAGCACCCTCGTGAGGCTCAAGCCAATTGTACTAATTCATCCACCAAAATCTCCACGAGAGCCAATCCATCAAGGCAGGAGTAAAGTATTATGCTTCATAGCAGCCCGAACCTGGTTAAACTGCCATGTTCAACTTCTTCCTCGTCATCGAACGAGTTCACCGTTGTGTCCATCGAGTAGCGATCTAGGTTGGGTGAGGCTGCTGGGAAACCTTCGCACACGCCCCTGTGTTCAAACCTTAAGGGTTTTGCGGAGCCCGAAATCCGATAGAGAGCTCCATGTAGGATCGAAAGTAGGTCTAGAGGGGGTGATTAGAATACTTGACCAAATAAAACTATGCTTTTTCCCAATTTGAATTCTTGGCAAGTTTTAGCATTCATAGAATGTCAAGTACACCCTACACATGCATGTCTAAGAGTATAGCAGCGGAAAGTAAAGACATTGCACATGTAAGTAACGAGAGGGTAAGGAAAGGAAACACAATTGATCACACAAAGATTTTTCCCGTGGTTCCGATAGGTGGTGCTATCATACGTCCATGTTCATGGAGTCTCCAACCCACGAAGGGTAACGGTCGCGAGAGTCCGTGGAGGGATCTACCAATGGAGGGTTCCACGAAGAAGGAACCTTGAAAATACAATGACGGCTTCCGTCCATGAAGGACTAGCCTCACTATGGGTAGATCTTTACGAAGTAGGCAATCTGCTTGCCCTTACAAACTTCCTGGTTCACTCCACAACACGAAGTAGGAGGCTCCCAAGCGACACCTAACCAATCTCGGAGGCACCACCCTCCAAAAGGTAATAGGCTCGGTAATGACGATTAACTCCTTGTTCTTGTGCTTCAAGATGATAGACTCCTCAACACACAATCACTCTCTCATAGATTTGGCTTGGTAGAAGAGATGGGATTGGTGGAAAGAAACTTGGGGAGTCTAGAAATCAAGATCCATATGGTTGGAGTGGAAGATCTTGATCTGAACACAAGGGTAGGTGGTTTCCCTCAGAAAACATGATAGGATAGGTATGGAATAGTTTTAAGTGCTTCTCTATCGAGTGGGTGGTCGTGGAGGGGTATATATAGGCATCCCCAAAAATCCAACTGTTACACGCAATAAGTCAGACTTGGTGATACCGATGTGTTAATCTCGGTGGTACCGAAGTGACCAAAAGGTGGCAACTTTTGAATCTTGGTGAGTCCGGTATAGGAATCTTGGTTGCACCCACAAGGTGACCGACGGTCAGAATTGCCAAACTCGATGACGCCGATTCAACATTCTTGGACAGACCAAAAATGTGAACTTGCATAATAGAAACTTGGCAGCCCAACTCGATGGCACCGAAAGCAGTGTCGGTTGCACCAAAGGGTTAGGGTTTGGCTGAGTTTGTCTAGGGTTTGGAATCGGTGGCACCGGGATGGGAATGTTGGTTGCATCCATTTTGAATGTTTGTCTATAGACAGACTTTGGTGGGAGAGTTTGTGGATGTTTTGGTGATTATCACTTGTGCACGTATGAGCATTTTGTTCACTAACAAAACCTTACCCCCCTTTTAATAGTATTGGCTTTGCTATGGACTCAAAGCGATTTCTCACAAATGTAAAATGTAGAGTCCTCTTGCTTGAAGCTTGACCAACCTATTTCCTTGCATCTTGGGGTAATTCCACAATCCTTTTTCCATCCCTATTATTGAACTTTTCTTGAAATATATTGGTGGAAACATTAGTTCAATGACTTATATGTTGTTATTAATTACCAAAACCACCAAGGGAGCAAATGTGCTTTCAATCTCCCCCTTTTTGGTAATTGATGACAACATATAGATCAAAGCTTCGACAAAGATATAATCAATGAATATAATCATCAATTTGAGAAGTATGTGATAAGCAAGAGCTCCCCCTAAATTTGTGCATTATTTTAAATTTGGGTTTGAATGCAAATGCACAATTGATTAGGTACATGAGTCACTTCTTACATGTAACATACCACTTGGTGGTGTGCGAGAATAATTAGAATGAACATCATAGCACAACACAATCATGCAAAAATGAATGATCATCACATAAGC
The DNA here is from genome assembly GCA_022496015.1 of Hordeum marinum. Classification (NCBI taxonomy): domain Eukaryota; kingdom Viridiplantae; phylum Streptophyta; class Magnoliopsida; order Poales; family Poaceae; genus Hordeum; species Hordeum marinum. Next base: position 159,929,701 of record CM039675.1, on the reverse strand, counting down.
ATTAGATGGTAGGAAATAGTAGCATCACAAATTAAAGCGTATGATCAAACACCATGAAACGTGTATCACAAGCAACCAAAATATAATTGTTTTGAAAATCAACAAACACCAAAATGCTCTCTCACTCGAAGTCTAAAGATCTATATACACTTCTCCCCCTTTGGCAACAAGTTACCAAAAAGTTCAAAGGCATATATCTAAGCGTTCTTGGGCTGATCTGCTCCGGTTTTTGATGACGGAGTCGAGATAACAGCGTCGGCAAATATCTCTGCAAATGTCGTGGATGGAGCTGGATACTGGAGGAACAGGAGCTGATGGAGCAGGAGCTGAGGTGACAATAGCAGGAGCTGATGAAGAGGGCCTCAAGTCTGGAGCATGCACTATGGCTGATCTAGCCTGAGTAGTGAACTGTGTGCTCGGCCTGAGAGGTGATCTATCCTCATCCTCATCATCATCATCATCATCATCATCATCATCATCTCAAGTAGAAGAGACCCGAGGGATGTGCACTGAGTCAACTTCCTTCTGAAGCTCTATGACTGTCTTAGTCACCTTGTCCACCTTACCATTGAGAGTCTTGATCCTTGTTTCAAAGATCCTCACAAGACTATTATGGTTGTCTAGAATCCCCTTAATGTCCTTCTGCATGCTATGAGCTGGTGAGATCAAAAGAACCATTTTCTGATTTCTGGATCTAGGAACTTGAGGTCTAGCGGCTCGAGCTGCCTATGCCTCTGCCTGAGCTGTAGCAGATGTGGGATGATCTGAGTCCATCACCACGATATTATCCTCAAGCTCCGGTTGTAGGGGCAAATGTGGACGATCTAGAGCAAATATGTGCTTCTCTATCTGAAAGTTGATAAGCATCTGGATGTAGAGTGCATAGCAGCAAGAGCGCTTCTGATCAGCGGCAACCCTCTTAACTATCTCAATAAACAAAACCATGACTCTGATCCTGGTGTGACTGTCAAGGTGGATCAGCATGTTAATGGAATATCCTCGGATCATCTTGTCATCTCTTGACTTGGGCATCAAGGTATGCCTTAGAATAGTGTTCATGGTGCAGAGTCCAGCTTGAAGATGGTAGATGGATCCTAGCTTGTGAGATTGCACTTTGTCTGCAGGGATGGGAGTATGCATATCCGTCATGGTATTGTGGCTTGCCTTGGATTCTGATTATACATCGAATTCACCATCCCGAACCTCTAGGACTCCTAGAAGTCTAGCCCATTCATCAACAGTGGATTCATACCTTTCCCCTTCAGTCATCCATACAATCCTACCATCTCCATAGAAACGTGCAGTGGAGTGGAATTGCATGATCATCTCATCATTCCATGTAGTAAGCTCTCTTCCAACAAATTCATCCAGACCAATGCAGTGGAAGTTATCTTGGACACTTGGAAAGTAGTCCTTATTCTCTTTAATAAAGTTCTAGTCTACATATCTCATATCACTGATAGTTGGGCTCTTGTCTAGCAGCATTGTCTCATAAAAGTCTTGCTGCTCCTTGGTGTAGAATGTGTAATCAATAGCAGTCTTCTTCCTCTGGGCATATGGATCTATTACTCTTCAAGCCCTCAAAACTGAGTCTTTCCTCTTCTTCATATCTTCAGCAACTAGGTGGCTGACATCATGTACTAGAAGATGTGGTCCGAGCTTCATCAAGGTTGTCAAGTCATCATCATCTTCAACTCTGGAAGCAGTTCCCTTGTTCTTTTCAAAAGCTGGAATCTGCCTAGATGTCCTCTTAGGCTTTTCAGCAGCAGCCTTCTTGGATTTGGTGCTCTTGGATGTGCTTGACTTAGGCATAGCATCAGTTAGAAGTTTCTTGGCCTTCTTCTTGGGAGGAGCCTTCTCAACATGTTCTTTCTCCTCTTCCTTAGAAGCATCACCAGCAGCCTCCTCTGGATCTTCATACGTGGATGTAGGCCTACCAATATCATGAATAATCCTCTTTCTGGCTTTCCTCTCCCCTGCCTTCTTAGGCATAGACTTCCTTGGGGGATCAATAGTCACTGTAGCCCTAGCACTCTCATGTGATTTGATAGTTTCAGAGCAAGCATAGATCTTGATTACAACTCTCCTGGAAGAAGTGGCTTCAATAGCATACTTCTTAGCACCTTTTTCTTGCTTCTTGGCAAGAATATCCTTAGGGACAAAGTCTGAATCATCCTCATCTGAATTCAGCTTCTTTCTAGTCCTTGTAGCAGCTTTGGGTAACCCAAGGGAGCTGGGGGTGCCTGGATCTGAAAACGAATTAGACTTTGGGCTTGTCCTTGAACTCATGTCAACACCATCCTCTAGCAAATTCTGACTGTCCTCAGCACCTGACATACTGACCCTGTGAATGGAGTGTAGAAGAGCAGAAGAAGATGGGTCATCACAAAATGAGTCTCATTTTTTGAAAGTTTGAACAATAGATTTTGAAAGTTTTGCATTCTATCAAATGAATATCGATATAGTCGAAGCAAAATTATCGGAGCTACCGAGGCAGACTTCCTCCTTAGCCCAAACTTGGCACCCCTTTAGGTGAGACCGAAAGGTGTACTCGGTTTTATCGAGAAATTTCTTAGTACCCCAGATGTCCAAATCGGTGACACCGATTTACCTGCTTCGGTTCCACCTAGGTTCATTGGGCGAACGACAAATTCCTAAAATTCCACGGTTCTCTAAACTACGGGATTCCTTTTGTGGATAGAAGGCTTTTGAACAGTGGCATGATATCAGAGAAAGCCTAATGCGCAAGAATCAGAAGGGGAGCACAAAGGAGGTCAAATTTGTATCCTAACTCGACGATGGGTCTGCTACGGCGGCAACGATGGAGACGATTTCGTCGACGACGACTGATGTGGGAACGAGCCTGACAGTAGATGGTAGGGCTACGAAGGGAGAGGGCAGAGTCCTAGCTACGGCGAGGGTGTACACATAGATGTATGAGTTCAGGCCCCTCTCGTGGAGGTAACAGCCCTACGTCTCAGTGCTCGGGAACTTTATGTCGTGTGGAATGTTGAGATTACAATGGTTTCAAACCCTTGTGCAAGAGGGGAGGGGCAGCTTATATAGGGTTCGCTGCCCCTCATAATTATCCCTCATCTAAGGGCCTTGTCGTGGGGTTTAAAGTCCGCCGTTACAGGTAACGTATGTAATAAAAGCTATTAATGACCATTTAACCAGCGTCTTCCCGTTGGGATCTTGATGATGGCTCCTGGTCTTCTGGCGTCGAGTGAAAGCGAGGTCTTACGAGTGACATGTGACTGCCGAGTGAGAGCAAGAGTCTCCGAGTGGATTACTGTCGAGTAACTTTGAACGTCTCCAGGGATCCACTCGGAAGTTCATGCTTGATTTTCAAGTCTTCCCATGTGGTGTCCTTAGGTAGGGTATGTGGGCCATGCCTAGGACCCTACCCTAGGCACATATCTTCATCATTAGCCCCCAAATGGATCAGGGTTTGAGTGGTGGCAGGAGGTATCTATGTAGACCTTGAGTTAGTGCATCAGATCCTCCAAATGATATTTGGCATTTCCATGAAACTTGTGTCGATTGAACTCCGAGCATTAGCATTCATTCGGGGTCAACATGCAAAATCTCCCGAATGATATTTGGGGCTTCAACGAAACTTGTGTCGATTGAATTCCTCTCCGCTCGCCCGGACCCATTCAGCCTTAAAGGTGTCCGAGTGGATGCTCAGCATTTGTTTTGGTCCGAGTGAGCTGACAGTATCTTGGGAGGCGACGGGTCGGTCTGACAGACCCGGATTTTCCGGGATACGAAAATTTGGGAAGCGTGTGCGCTCGCGCGACGATTACGCCACGATCGGGGCAAGTGGAGGCATGACGCCTCGATCTTCACGCCATTCGTATCACCACATACCGAGCGCCGTCAGCGGTTGGCGTGCGCGGTAACCTCGCGGGTCCACTGATCAGTGAGACACTCGGCAGCGTATAAAGCTTTCTACGTTGTGGTTTGCATAGTACCTCCGCCAGTTCTTTCTCTCTTTTCCTCCGCCTCCTCTGCTCCCAGCGCCCCACTCCTATCTCCCTCGACGAGAGCCGCTACCACGAAGATGAAGAACACGACGGAGAAGCTGGAGCGAGCAAAGAAGGGGGCGGCGAAGCTCAAGGGCAAGAAGCCCTCGACCGCCCGATTCACCGCTTCGACGGGTTGGATGCAGGGGTATTTTCTCCCCTTTGTCGTCACCTACGAGGACATGGAGGGCCTCATCTCCGACGGGCTCTTGGCGGACGGCGCCTGGAGGCTGCCGGGGGAGGAACATGAGCCGGAGCCACGCGACGGGGAGCGGGTCCTCCTTCTCTCCCACGTCTAGCGAGGTTCCTCTACCGTGCCACCCGTTCTTTAGGGGATTTCTGAATTTTTTCGGTGCCCAACTGCACCACCTCACGCCAATTACCATCGCCTATCTGTCTACATTCGTCACTTTGTGCGAATATTTCCTAGGCTGCTCTCCCCATTCGGGATTGTTCAAACACCTCTTCACAGTCAGATCCTAGACCGTGTAGAAAGCCCTCCCCGCGGATGGGAAGACTCACGTGCTCCAGCTGTGTGGAGCTTTAGGAGTTCGGAAAAGAGCTCGTAGCTCCTTCCCTACCATGACCTTTCCTGAGTCTATCAGAGGTTGGCAGTCGACCTGGTTCTACTGCAAGGATGCAACATCGCCCAATATGTCAACTGTCCTTCCCCCATATACACCCGACCGTCCAGCTGTCCCCAGGTCTCTCAAGGTAACTGAAGAGGAGCACGTCCAAGTAGGCATCTTGGTTGCAGCGGTGGTGCAGCTGATCCGGGGTGGAGTGACTGGCATGGACCTGTTAGAGACGTTTCTCGGTTGATGTATTCAGCCACTCCAAGTCAGAGACCACACCATGTGGCACTACGCGGGCCTTGAGGACTCGACAAGGACGCATCCCGAGGAAGTTCCTCAGAAATCTGTCGAGTAGTGGCTCCATTGCATCACCGAAGCCTACGACAATCCTTTGGGAGCCAAGAGGATCCGGCCATACTCGGCAAAAAACCCACTGAAGAACCTGGTGAGTTGTGTGATGTCGACTCAGATATTGTACTGTCGAGTGATATATTGAACTGACTTATTTGCTTGAATCACGTAGGAATGGACGCACATGCACTCGCCCGTTCCCAACAGGAACCATGTTGAAGATGGCGTGGTGAGCGACGGCGGCAGTGTGGACAGCGACGGTTCTTCTAACATTGAGGAAGAATATGAGGACTCCAGCAAGGAGGAAGAAGTAGAGTCACCCCCCCGACGTGAAAGCCGCACCAAGTCCCGCCAAGATCCGTGAGCTGTTGAGGACAGGGTTCCGGGCCCTAGTGAGAAGAACCCGAAATAGAGCCGCCCTTCGACCGCTGAGTCGAGCGAAAAACTGGCCAAGCAGCCCAAGCAAGCCATCACCAAGCCTCGCAAGGCTCTGCCTTGCATGAGGGTGGTCATGCCTGTCGTCTCCACATAAGTGTTTATTTTCTTACTTGTTCTGTCGACTAAAGTTTGGAGTTGTATTTTACCGAATGCCACTCAATCCGTCAGAGCTGCTACATCTGTGACCTCGCCTCATCGAGATGGAGAAAAAGCAATGGATGTTGACACTGCTGATGCAGCCACTTCTCATAGAGGTAAGAAAGTTGTTGGTTCGTCTGGATGGGACTGGACACATGTAGATGTTAACACTGTCGGTTGTCATCGCAGAGGTCATTCAGGTGGAGGACGATGAGGAGCACCTGGGCACTTCACGCGCTCGTACCCGGAGGGCATCATCGGTGCAGGCGCCTCAGTGCTCGACTGTAGAGTCTTCCCGTGGGAGAGGTGGCTCGACAAAACCTAGGGATGAACCTACAGCACCTCTGTCGCATGCTCCACCAGCCATCTCGACTGTTGTGACATCGACTCCAACTGGACCCTCTCAGACTGCTTCAGCTGGCCCAGCGATCACGCTGACCGCACCTGTGACGGCCTTCTCTCTGCATCACACCCTAGAAGATCAGATCAGAGCTACGAAGGAAGCCATGATTCAGGCGGAGCAGCTCATGCTGAGAACCAAAGAGGCGTTCAAGGCTAGTAAACTGGCTTTTGATGTCAGCGCAGCTCTCCGTACCAATGTCCGAGTAAGTTCGATTGTATGTCCATTGTTGATTGAATTCTTATCTTGTTTCCTCTCTTGGCTGCGTTACACCCACTAGGTGGTTGCTGTAGAATGCTTGAACTTTCCGCACTCGAATAGAACAAATCGTAGTCGAGTAGGGCTGGGATTGATAGTACGCGTGGTACTAGGGTCACTCGACATGTCGAGTGTATTTTCTGACGAGTTGCTCGACGGATCGAGAGTTAACCGTCTCAGTGGGGGCGCTCTTAGCGCACCCACTGGGTGTAGTCCCCGAGACCGCTGTCGAGTGCTTGCATTGGCAGGGGTTTTAGAGTCTGTTGTATACAGGATACACTTCGCCTTGAATTACACCACTCCGTAGCTACCTTGCAGGTTTCATGGATATTATTGGCAAACCATGATATGACACTGCATAAGGATAGGCTGCACTTCATAGTGTAGGGAGGCGCGTCACTTGACGGGTTGAGTGTCGTGAGAGGGCTGACCTTGTTGAATGTTTGAATAACCAGTGGGGTCACGCTAAGTGCACCCACTGGGTGTAGTCCCCGAGGCTACTGTTCATCCCAGACGATAAAAGAGTAGGCTTGAAAACTTGTCATACGTGTGGTACTAGGGTCACTCGACATGTCGAGTGTATTTTCTGACAAGTTACTTGACGGATCGAGAGTTAACCGTCTCAGTGGGGGCGCTCTTAGCGCACCCACTGGGTGTAGTCCCCGAGACCACTGTCGAGTGCTTGCATCGGTAGGGGTCTTAATAGAGACAACTTCTGAATTTGTTTAAGGTGTGCGGAGCACCGAAGCCACTTGACATGTCGAGTGGACTTTCTGCTTGAATTCTTCTAAGATAGTCACTTGTCAGTGTTTGATACCCGGTCAACTGTCCCCAGCATCGCTCGCCGATTGAATTTCTATTTTATGTTGATTCCAGAGGGCTTGCGAACTTGGGGTGGAGTACAAGGACGTGCAGGTTGAGAGGAACCGGTTGCAGGTGGATCTGGCGGTCGCCAGCAACGCCCTGGAGCAAGCACGTGTTGAGATGAAGACCTTGGGAGGTAATTACTGTTGACTTTCTGCATTCTCCCCTTCACTCTTCATGTTTTGAACCGAGTGCTCTCACTTGAACAGACATGCGCAATGAAAACTGTCGACTCCGAGTGCGACTCAACAATGTTGTTTCTTTAGATTCCATGAAGAAAACGCTGGAGGAGAAGGACAAGGCGTGTGCTGATGCTCAACGAGCGGCCACAGAGAAGACTGAAGGTACGGATCGGTAGCTGGCGGCTGCCAAGAAACTTGAGGACGAGAAAACCAAACTGAAGCAGGAGCATGCAGATCTTGTCAAGAAGGCCGAACAACTAACCAAGAGGGGTAATGATCTAGAGAAGCATCTGGGAAAATTCTCGAGGAAGATGTATCTTCTGCTCGACAGTGAGTATTTTTGTCGACTGACATTTGTAAAATCTTTGAGGGTAGCGGTTCACCAATTCTCCCCATATTTCCCCTTCTTCAACAGAATTCCGCGAGGACTTCGAAAAGGAAACACAGGAGGTTGAGCCCAATCTTGACCCCACCAAGTCGCCAGTTGCTGATGCGATGGCGAAGAACATGCTGCAGCTCAACTTCCGGCTCCAAGGCGTCCAGGCCTATATCGCTCGATTGAAAACTGCCATGGAAATAATCGACAAGGAGCTATGGCCCGAGGACACTCTTCAACTCGACCTCAACTCCATGATGGCTCGCCTGAACGAACTTCCCAGTCACGTGGAAGCTTGGAAAAAATCTGCTGCTCCTTGCGGGGCCGACGTGGCGTTGTCACTCATCAGGGTCCATTGCAGGGACGTGATGGAGGAGAGGCTGAAGGAGCTCCAGGTGGTCAACACGAAGAAACTCTAGTTCGAGGACTTCATGGAAACCTTCATCGAAGTGGCCACTAGAACCGCCGACGGCATCGACCTTGACACTTTCGTCGAGCCCGCAAGTCCGTCTCCCGTTTAAGAAACTTGTCTTTGGAAAAAAAGTTAAATTTGCCTCGGTATAACGAGTGGATTTGTATCTTTTAAAACTTCGTTCAGGCCTTAGGCCTGAGCACATTTTCTTTTGTACGAAATATTTACCCGTGGTTTACCCTTTGGATTTTATTCGTATTTCACTTTCAATCGTCTGTTTGACTAAGTTTGTTTTTTACTTAGGCGAAGCGTGTTCGGAGCTAAGCCTCCAAGTGTGAGGATTGCACATCACTCGAAGTATTTTCGAACTTAGGTGAATGTCGATTCGTAGCTAAGTTGTCGAGTGGATGGATTACCATCCACTCGATGAGGTTTTTAACTTAGGCAAAACGTGTTTCGCAGGTAAGCCCCTAAGTGTGAGGATTGCTCATCACTCGGAATATTTTTGAACTTAGGTGAATGTCTATTTGTAGCAAAGTTGTCGAGTGAATGGATTACTATCCACTCGATGATGTTTTTAACTTAGGCAAAAACGTGTTATGCGGCCAAGCCCCCGAATGTGAGGATCGCTCATCACTCGGAGTATTTTTGAACTTAGGCGAATCTCGATTCGCAACTAAGTTGTCGAGTGAACGGATTACTATCCACTCGACGAGGTTTTTAACTTAGGCGAGACGTGTTTCGCAGCTAAGCCCATGAGTGTGAGGATTGCTCATCACTCGGAATATTTTTTCAAGTTAGGCGAATGTCGATTCGTAGCTAAGTTGTCAAGTGACTGGATTACTATCCACTCGACGAGGTTTTTAACTTAGGCTAAACGTGTTTCGCAGCTAAGCCCCCGAGTGTGAGGATTGCTTGTCACTCGGAGTATATATATATTTTTTTAACCTAAGCGAAGACGGATTCACAGATAGGTTGTCGAGTGAATGGACTGCTATCCACCCGACAAGGTTTTTAACTTAGGCGAAACATGTTTCGCAGCTAAGCTCCAAAATGTGAGGATTGCTCATCACTCGGAGTATCTTCGATCTTAGGCGAATGTCGATTCGCAGCTAAGTTGTCGAGTGATTGGATTACTATCCACTTGACGAGGTTTTTAACTTAGGCGAAACGTGCTTCGCAGCTAAGCCCCCGAGTGTGAGGATTGCTCATCACTCAGAGTATCCCCAAGAATGTAACTGCACGGTTGGAATCGACGAAGTATTAATCGCAGAAACGTGAATTGCATTGATGAAGTACTCCTATTACATCAGAAAACTCTTGTCTCAAGTGTAAAAATGCTGGAGCAGGTCTGCATTCCAGGCTCGTGGCTCATCTATCTATTTCATGAGATTATACAAGTGATAGGCTCCATTGTTTAGCACCTTAGTGACGACAAAAGGGCCTACCATGCAGGAGCAAGCTTGTGAGGTTGGTGTTGATTCACTTGGAGCACCAAATCTCCTTCACAGAACGCTCAGCCTTTTACATTCCTTGCATGGAAGCACCATAGGTCTTGCTGAGAGGCAGTGGTCCGGATTAGAGCCATCTCACGCTCCTCCTCCAGAAGATCTACCCCATCCTGTCTGGCCTATTCAGCTTTAGCCTCAGAATATAGCTCCACTCGAGGAGAATTGTGGGCTAAGTCACTTGGCAACATGGCTTCAGCGCCATAGACAAGGAAGAAAGGAGTTCGTCCTGTCGATCGGTTAGGTGTTGTCCTCAATCCCCACAAAATAGACGGCAGCTCAGTTACCCACGCACCGGCGGCATGATCCAAATCGCGCATGAGACGAGGCTTCAGACCTTGCAGAATGAGACCATTAGCCCGCTCAACTTGCCCATTGGTTTGAGGATGTGCAACGGAAGCGTAATCCACTCGGGTGCCTTGGGAGTTACAGAATCTCCTGAATTTTTCCGAGTCAAAATTAGTGCCATTGTCCGTGATGATGTTGTGCTGAATGCCGTATCGGATAATGATCTCCCTCATGAACGTGACCGCCGTGCGGGAATTCAGCTTCTTGATGGGCTTGGCTTCAATCCACTTGGTGAATTTATCGACTGCTACCAACAGGTGGGTGAATCCTCCTTTTCCTGGTCGGAATGGACCAACCATGTCGAGTCCCCAAACCACAAACGGCTAGGCGAGAGGAATTTTCTTGAGAGCAGACGTCGGCTTGTGTGACATATTCGCATAGAACTAGCAGCCTTCGTAGTCATCAATAATGTCCTTAGCCATCTCATTAGCTCGTGGCCAGTAAAATCCAGCTCGGTATGCTTTAGCGGCAATCTCCCTTGAAGACGCATGGTGGCCGCAAGTTCCCGAGTGGATTTTGTATAGAATCATCCAACGTTCCTCGGGGGAAATGCAGCGCTGGGTGACATCAGTCACACTCACTCTGAATAGCTGATCTACCATCACAGTGAAAGTCTTGGACTTGCGCACAATCTGTCGAGCCTCTGCTTCATCTTCAGGGAGCTCTTGTCTGAGGATATAGTCAATTTATGGCACAGTCCAGTCGGGAATGATAACTAGCATCTCCATGACCAGGTCAATCACAGCAAGAACATCGACTTCAGTCGAGTTAGAGGAGCTCACAGCTTGTGGGGGATCTTCAGTGAAGGGATCCTCTTGAATCGAAGGAGTGTGGAAATGCTCCAGGAACACCCCGCTGGGGACAGGCCATCGAGTGGAGCCAATCTTGGATAGCTCATCGGCCGCTTGATTTTTCAGTCGGGGAACATGGTGAAGTTCTAGGCCTTCAAATTTCTTCTCCAACTTCCGGACAGTGTTGCAGTATTCGGTCATAGCGGGGTTTCTAACATCCCAGTCTTTCATCACTTGATTCACCACCAAATCTGAGTCACCATAAACCATCAGGCATTTGACACCGAGAGAGATAGCCATGTGCACCCCATACAAAAGTGCTTCATACTCTGCCTCATTGTTGGAGGAATCAAAATGAATTTGCAAGACATAGTTGAGCTTGTCGCCTCTGGGAGATATCAAGACAACACCAGCACTAGACCCATTCAACATTTTGGAGACATCGAAGAACATTGTCCAATGCGCCGAGTGAACTTGGATGGGCTGTTGCTGTTCAGTCCACTCGGCCATGAAATCTAACAATGCTTGGGACTTGATTGCCTTCTTGGCCTCGAATCTGATGTCAAAGTGTCCAAGCTCAATTGCCCATTTAGCCACTCGACCTGATGCGTCGCGATTATTGTAAATCTCGGATAAAGGAGCATCACTAACGATTGAGATCGAATGGCCTTGGAAATAATGTGCCACCTTCTTCGCTGACAGGTAAATACCATACACCAACTTTTGATAGTGTGGATATCTTTGCATTGAGGGGGACAATTCTTCCGAGACATAATAAACTAGCCGCTGGACCTTATAGGCTTTACCCTCTTCTTCTCGCTCGACAGTCAACGCTGTACTGACGATCTGATTTGTGGCCACGATGTACAGGAGCAAGGGCTCTTTGCTAGTAGGAGTGGCAAGCACCGGCTGGGTGGAGAGCAGGGCTTTGAGCTCAACAAATGCTGCTTCGGCTTCAGGAGTCTAGTCGAATGTGTCGGACTTCTTCACCAACTGATATAAGGGCAGAGCCTTCTCACCAAGACGAGAAATGAATCCACTCAATGCTGCCAAGCAACCTGTGAGCTTCTGAACATCGTGCACTCGCACGGGAGTCTTCATACGGGTAATGGCGCTGATCTTCTCGGGATTGACATCAATTCCTCGCTCATAAACGAGAAACTGAGCAACTTGCCGCTAGGGACACCGAAGGTACATTTGGCCGGGTTAAGCTTTATGTCGAATCGCCTCAGATTGGCGAATGTCTTGGCCAAGTCAGCCAACATGTCGGAACCTTTGCGTGACTTGACTACTATATCGTCCATGTACACTTCGACATTCCGAGGGATCTGGTCGAGTAAACATTTCTGAATCATGCGCATAAAAGTAGCAACGACATTCTTAAGACCAAAAGGCATGGTGATGTAGCGAAAGACCATGGCGATTCCCAGCTGCGGAGGAGTGCAGGGAGACAAGGGCGATGACTAGGGGTCTTGAAACGGAAGCTTAGGGTTCTGAGGTGCGACAGTTTGAGGATGAATTTCAAAGCGTCGGGGTTGACTGTATATATACTCACCACTGTCGGTGACGCCGGTTCTATATTTTTGGTATCACCGAGTTCCTCAACTCTTAGTTGACAGGGAAACTCGGTGTAACCGAGAATATGGAATCGATAGTACCAAGATAGAAAACCAGATAAACCCTAGGCATTCGATGAGACCGAGATTTTGGAGTTGGTTCCATCGAGATGCACTTGGGAGGTTTTAATGGCCAGTCCTTGTCGATACGGAACTCCGAGTGCTCCACACACACAGGGATCGAAAAGCACTTGTTCAAATTTTGTGATGCAGCATGAATAAAGTATGAGGTGAGAAAGCATAGATAGCTAAAGAGTGGTCCTAGACATTCTTGTCCATCCAATTGGCAGAAGATAAATTAAAGACCAAATAGCAACAATTGGATGCCCTCGAATGAGAAAATAAATGCATACCAACATGCTCACACAATAAGATGTCAAATGATATTATGACAAACATGCACAAACACTCTAGCATCTAACAGGCACTTGGGAGATGACGAAGTCATAATATATATGAGTATATGACTTAGGAGCCATGTAAGAATACTTGATCATAGGTCATACTCATCGTTTAAGCACGAGTGGGGTAACCAATTTTACATAAAGCATTTAATGTTGTCTCATACTAAGAGATGCTTTGACTCAAGTCTTAGTGTCAAACTCCCCCTTGATGTGACATCCCCCCATAAGAGGGATAAACTAACCTTGGGTTTTGTCAATGAAGACTTCATGTTGGTGAGGTAGTGATGGATGCTCAAAGTTGATGAAGATCACCAAGAGTTGGGAGCATCGTTGTTGTTTCCTTACTATTCTCACCTACATGGGTTAGTCCCAACACACAAGATACAAATACAAGGATATATATGGACATGGAGTGAAAAGTATGTGTCATGATGTCCATTGATTTGTTGAGTACCTTGTCGCATGCTTACCTTTGAGGGAATGCGTGACTCCTTGAAGTATTGCATAGGGTTGATGTTGATTGCAAATAGATCTTGCCAATAATGGATGTGAGTGAATTTCATTGGTGGAGTCACCCCTCAAGAACTTTCTAGTTCTTCTTCTTGTGGACCCACATCAAGTTGATGGGGATCCTTAGTGTTGAAGTAGCACTTGTAGAATTTGAGCTTGTAGTATCCTTGGGAACCCACTTCACCAAAGCTTGGGATTCATCTTCATAAGAGTCAAAGTCCTCTTGGAGCTTGTTCTTTTCTTTGAGCTTGGTTTCTTGTGGTGGAAGGTCATCTTGAGCTTTTGTTCCCTTAGGATGAGTATTTTCATACTTCTCCTTTTGAGGAACAAACTTGGGATTGGGGTATTGACCTTCTTCCCACTCAACTCAATTAGCGTTGAAGTAGCCAAGACCACAATTCTTCCGGTATCCTCCATGCTTGCGTACAATCTCCTCATGTTTTTTGCACCCGGCAAGACTCTTGTAGATACCTTTCTCTATAATTCTTTTCAATAAAGCATTTTCTTGCTCAAGTGTATCTTGTCTATGAGAATCATCATTAGTGGAATCAAAAAGAAATACTAGGAGCAACATCATTGGGTTTAGCATTTCTATTGTTGCTACTAGATGAAGAACCTTTCTTGCCTTTGTTACTAGTTTGCATTGATTTAACTTGTGGCATGAATGTACACAAGAGTAGTCGTTTGGCAAGATAAGATGAAGTCTTCTTTCGGAGATCATCATTGATAGCTTTAAAATTCATGTTCTTGCTCCAAATTCAGCTTCTCGAAGTGTATCTTCTCATGAGTTCTTACAAGCTCTCTATGATCTTCGAGAGTAGATTCATGGGCTAACTTAAGAGTGTTAAGTTCTTTAGTTAGTTCTTCTATTTTCATCTTATCATCGTCAATTGACCTATCTTGACTAGCATGAGAAATATCAAGTTCATTTTGATCAACATCACTAGTTTTATCACATAGCAAGTCATCAGCATAAAGCAAATCATCTTCATCACTATTTAAATAAAGATATTCGGGGTGTGGTACCTTGGGACCTTTAGCCATGAAGCAACTTCCACTCCCTTCATTTGGTGAATCAAATAGATCATAGGAGTTGCTTGTGACTAGTGCAATCCTGGCAACACCGTCATCTTGACTATAGTCGGAGTTGGAGTGATAGATTCGCTCGGAGTGATTGTCGAAGTCTGAGCCGAAAACCCATTCACCAACATGAGCTTGATGTTTCCTTCTTGAGTAGCTCTTGGTGTACTTGTCCTTCTTCTCTGGGTCCCTACTTCTCCTTGAGAGTCGTCGTTCATAACGATCATCTCTACTCCTTCTCTCTCTTTGAGGTGATTCGTCTCTCGAGATTCTTCTTCTTGGTGACTATTCTCTTCGTTTGTAGGGAGACGTACACTCATTGCATTAGTGTCCGGTCTTCCCACAATTGTAACAGTTTCGGTCATGACTTGACGAACGCTTCTCTTCATGTTTTGAGTTGGAGCTATGATCTTTGCTTCTATTCTTGTAGAACTTGTTGAATTTCTTGACCATGAGGATTATCTCTTCATTTGTGACAAGGTTGTCACTTGAGGTAGCGGGAGCATCGCTTGTGGCTTTGTAAGCACCGCTAGACTTGCGGTGAAGCTCTTCCTTGTCTTTGAGTGTCATCTCATGAGCAAAAATTCTTCCAATGACTTCCGTAGGCTTGAGATCTTTGTAGTTGGGCATCATTTGGATCAATGTGCAAACAGTGTCATATCGATCATCCAAAGCTCGAAGTATCTTCTTGATGATGAATTTGTCTGTCATTTCTTTGCTTCCTAAGTCGGCAATCTCATTGGTGATGAGAGCTAGCATAGAGTACATCTGAACGACTCCTTCACGATCCTTCATCTTGAACTTGTCAAGTTGACCTTGAAGAACATCTAACTTGGATTCTCTCACGGACCCAGTTCCTTCGTGCAGCTCAACCAAAGTATCCCAAATATCTTTTGCGTGTTGAAGACGGCTGATTTTGTTGAATTCTTTGGAGCATAGGTAGTTCAAGAGAATGTCACATGCTTGAGCATTGAGTTGCAACATCTCCATTCATCCGTAGTCACTTCACGATAGGGTTCCTTTCCTTCCGCAAAGAATTCACCTTGCAAGCCAACACGAACAACAGCCCAAACGGCAGGATTATGACCAAGAAAATGCATTTTCATTTTATGCTTCCAACTAGCAAAAATTGTGCGATCAAAGTACGGACCTCTACGGTGATAATTTCCCTCACTAGATGCCATATTTCTCCTAGGTTGTGAAACCAATGCAATGGAGACCAATGCTCTGATACAACTTGTAGGATCGAAAGTAGGTCTAGAGGGGGGTGATTAGACTACTTGACCAAATAAAACTATGCTTTTTCCCAATTTTAATTCTTGGAAAGTTTTAGAATTCATAGCATGTCAAGTACACCCTACACATGCTTGTCTAAGAGTATAGTAGCGGAAAGTAAAGACATTGCACATGTAAGTAAAGAGAGGTAAGGAAAGCAAACACAAGTGATGACACGAAGATTTTTCCCGTGGTTCCGATAGGTGGTGCTA
This sequence comes from Hordeum marinum, assembly GCA_022496015.1. Lineage (NCBI taxonomy): Eukaryota > Viridiplantae > Streptophyta > Magnoliopsida > Poales > Poaceae > Hordeum > Hordeum marinum. Next base: position 159,913,935 of record CM039675.1, on the reverse strand, counting down.
TCGTATGTCCATGTTCATGGAGTCTTCAACCCACGGAGGGTAACAGTCGTGAGAGTCCACGGAGGGCTCTACCCACGGAGGGTTCCACGAAGAAGCAACCTTGACTCTACCATGACGGCATCCGTCCATGAAGGACTAGCCTCACTATGGGTAGATCTTCATGAAGTAGGCGATCTCCTTGCCCTTACAAACTTCTTGGTTCACTCAACAACACAAAGTAGGAGGCTCCCAAGCAACACCTAACCAATCTAGGAGGCACCACCCTCCAAAAGGTAATAGTCTCGGTAATGATGATGAACTCCTTGCTCTTGTGCTTCAAGATGATAGACTCCTCAACACACAGTCACTCTCTCATAGATTTGGCTTGGTAGAAGAGATGGGATTGGTGGAAACAACTTGGGGAGGCTAGAAATCAAGATCAATATGGTTGCAAGATCTTGATCTCAACACAAGGGTTGGTAGTCTCTCTCAGAAAATCTGATAGGATAGGTATGGAATAGTTCTGAGTGCTTTCTCTATCGAGTGGGTCATGGTGGATGGGTATATATAGGCATCCCCAAAAATCCAACCATTACACACAATAAGTCAGACTCGGTGACACCGATGTGTTAATCTCGGTGGTACTAAAGTGACCAAAAGGTGGCAACTTTTGAGTCTCGGTGAGACTGATATAGGAATCTCGGCGAGACCGGTATAGGAATCTCGGTTGCACAGGCAAGGTGACCAACGGTCAGAATTGCCAAACTCAGTGACGCCGATTCAACATTCTTGGATGGACCAAAAATGTGAACTTGCGTAGAAGAAACTTGGGAGCCCAACTCGATGGCACGGAAAGCAGTGTAGGTTGCTCTGAAGGGTTAGGGTTTGGCTGACCCTGTCTAGGGTTTGGAATCGGTGGCACCGGGATGGGATTGTTGGTTGCACCGATTTTGAATGTTTGGCTATAGACAGACTTTGGTGGGAGAATTTATGGATGTTTTGGTCATTATCACTTGTGCACGTATGAGCATTTTTTCACCATCAAAACCTTACCCCCTTTTAATAGTATTGGCTTTCCTATGGACTCAAAATGATTTTTCACAAATGTAAAATGTAGAGTCCTCTTGCCTGAAGCTTGGCCAACCTATTTCCTTGCATCTTGGGGGTAATTCCACAATCCTTTTGCCATCCCTATTATTGAACTTTTCCTGAAATATACTTGGTGGAAACATTAGTTCAATGACTTATATGTTGTTATTAATTACCAAAACCACCAGGGGAGAAAATGTGCTTTCACTCCAACAAGATTCTTTGCGTACAAGATGAAGGTGAATAGCTCAATCGATGAGCGTGTGCTCAGATTGTCTGGGTTCTAAAATCGTTTGAATCTAGTGGGAGTTGATCTTCCATATAAGATAGTGATTGATATATCTACAAGTCACTGCCACAAAGCTACTAGAGCTTCATTATGAACTATAAACATGCCAGGGATGGAAAAGATGATCCTTGAGCTACTAGTGCTTTCACTCCAACAAGATCCTTGAATAATAAACACACCATAGTTTAAGATTGTCGTGACAAGAAGATAAAATGTCTACGATATGATCGTGGAGGTGAATATCTGAGTTATGAGTTTGGTATGCAACTTAAGACAATGTGAAAATTGTTTCACAACTCATGCCCCCTAGAACACCATAGTGTAATGTTTGATGCTGCGAAGGTAGAAATAAAGAAGGATCATGAAATGTTGATGGTTAGTAAAACCACTAGTTTCAAGAAGGGCAAGAAGGGAAACTTCATGAATGGCAAGCCAGATGCTACTCAAGTGAAGAAACCCAAGGTTGAACCCAAACATGAGACTAAGTGCTTATTTATGAGGAGAACGGTCACTGAAGCGGAACAACCCTAGATACTTGGTAGATAAAAAGGCTGGCAACATCAAAAAAATTATATTTGATATACGTGTTATTGATATGTACCTTACTAGTACTCCTAGTATCACATAGGTATTAGATACTGGTTTAGTTGGTAATGTTAGTAACTCGAAATAAAACCTACGGAATAAACGGAAACTAGCTAAGGGCGAGGTAACGATATGTGTTGGAAATGTTTCCAAGGTTGCTGTGATCACCATCACACGCTCCCTCTACCTTCGGGATTAGTGTTAAACCTGAATAAATGTTATTTGGTGTTTGCTTAGAGCATGAACATGATTAGATCATGTTTATTGCAATACGGTTATTCATTTAAGTCAGAGAATAATGGTTATTCTATTTACATGAATAATACCTTCAATGGTCATGCACCCAATGTGAATGGTTTATTGAATCTTGATTGTAGTGATACACATGTTCATAATATTGATGCCAAAAGATGCAAAGTTAATAATGATAGTACCACATACTTGTGGCACTGCCGCTAAGGTCATATTGGTGTGAAGCACATGAAGAAACTCCATGCTGATGGACCTTTGGACTCAATCGATATAGAATATATTGAGACATGCAGACCATGCCTTATGGGGAAGATGACTGGGACCCTGTTTCTCAGTACGATGGGGCGGGCAAGTGACTTATTGGAAATGATACATGTTGATGTATGCGGTCCAATGAGTGTGAAGCGTGTGATGGATATAGTTATTGTCTTACCTTCACTGATGATTTGAGTAGGTATGGGTATATTTACTTAATGAAACACAAGTCTAAAACGTTTGAAAAGTTCAAGAAAATTCAGAGTGAAGTTTAAGATCGTCGTGACAAGAAGATAAAATATCTACGATTTTGATCGTGGAGGTGAATATCCGAGTTACGAGTTTGGTATGCAACTTAAGACAATGTGAAAAATGTTTCACAACTCATGCCCCCTAGAAAACCATAGTGTAATTAATGGTGTGTGTGAACGTTGTAGTTATGCTCTATTGTATATGGTGCATACTATGATGTCTCTTATTGTTTTGCCACTATCATTTTGGAGTTATGCATTAGAGACAACCACATTCACTTTAAATAGGGCACCATCCAATTCCGTTGAGATGACACCATACTAATTATGGTTTGGCAGAAACCTAAGCTCTCATTTCTTAGAGTTTGGGAATGCGACACTTATGTCTGATAAGCTTGAACCCAAAGCGTCAAATTATATCTTCATAGAATACCCTAAAGAAACAGTTGGGTATGCCTCCTATCTCCGATCCGAGGGAAAATTGTTTGTTCCTAAAAATGGGTCCTTTCTCGAGAAAGAGTTTCTCTCAAAATAATTGAGTGGGAGGAAAGTAGAACTTGATGAGGTTGTTGAACCGCCACTTCGGTTGGAGAGTAGCATGACGCAAAAAATGTTTCTATGGCGCCTACACCAAGTGTAGAGAGGCAAATGATGATGATAATAAAGCTTCAAATCAAGTTACTACCAAGCCTCGTAAGTGGACAAGGACTCATGATGCCCCTAAGTGGCATGAAAATCCTCTCTTGGAGGTCATGTTGTTGGGTAACAACGAGCCTATGAGCTATGAAGAAGCAATGGTGGGCTCAGATTCCAACAAATTGCTAGGAGCCTTGAAATCCGATATAAGGATCCATGTATGAAAACCAAGTGTGGAATTTGGTAGACTTACGTGATGAACGGAAGGCCGTTAAGTAGAAATGGACCTTTAAGAAGAAGATATGTGTTGATGGTAAATGTCACCATTTATAAAGCTCGACTTGTCACAAAGAAGTTTCCAACAAGTTCAAGGAGTTGACTACGATGAGACTTTCTCACCCGTAGTGATGCAAAAATCTGTTGGAATTATGTTAGCAGTTGCTGCATTTTTCGATTATGAAATCTACCAGATGGATGTCAAAACGTCGATTCCTCAATGGTTTCCTTGAGGAAATGTTGTATGTGATATAACCGGAAGGTTTTGTCGATCCTAAGGATGCTAAAATGTGTGCAAGCTCCAGCGATCCATCTATAGACTGGGCAAGCATCTCGTAGTTGGAATATACGCTTTGATGAGGTGATCAAAGTTTTTGCGTTTATACAAAGTTTGTAAGAAACTTGCATTTACAAGAAAGTGAGTGGGAGCGCTATAGCATTTATGATAAGTATATGTGGATGAAATATTGTTAATCGAAAACGATGTTGAATTTCTAGAAAGCATAAAGGGTTGTTTGAAAAGAGTTTTTCAAAGGACTACCTGGAATGAAGCTATTTAAATATTGGGCATCAATATAGAGATAGATCAATACGCTTGATAAAACTTTTCAATGAATACATACCTTGATAAAATTTTGAAGGAGGTCAGAATAGACCAGCCAAAGAACGAGTTCTTGGTTGTGTTGTAAGGTATGAATTTGAGTAAGACTCAAAGCTCAACCACGGTAGAAGAAAGAGAAAGGACGAAGGTCGTCCCCTATGCCTTAGCCATAGGCTCTATATAGTATGCCATGTTGTGTATTGCACCTGGTGTGTGCCTTGCCATGAGTCTATTAAGGGGTACAAGAGTAATCCAGGGGTGGATCACTGGACAACGGTCAAAATTATCCTTAGTAACTAGAGGACTAGGGAAACATTTCTTGATTATGGAGGTAATAAAGAGTTCGTCGTAAAGGGTTACATTGATGCAAGATTTGACACCAATATGGATGATTTTGAGTAGCAATCTGGATACATATAGTGGAGCAGTCGTTTGGAATAGCTCTAAGTGGAGCGTGGTAGAAGCATCTACATTGTGACATAGAGATTTGCAAAGTACACAAGGATATGAATGTTGCAGACCCATTGACTACAACCTCTCTCACAAGCAAAACATGATCAAACCCTAGAACTCATTGGGTGTAAATCACATGGTGATATGAACTAGATTATTGACTCTAGTGCAAGTGGGAGACTGTTGGAAATATGCCCTGGAGGCAATAATAAATTAGTTATTATCATATTTCCTTGTTCATGCTAACCATTTATTGTCCATGCTAGAATTGTTTTGATCGGAAACTCAGATACATGTATGGATACATAGACAACACCATGTCCCTAATAAGCCTCTACTAGACTAGCTCGTTGATCAGAGATGGTCAATGTTTCCTGACCACACACATGAGTGGTCATTTGTAATAGGATCACATCATTAGGAGAATGATGTGATGGAAAATACCCAACCGTAAGCATAGCATATGATCGTGCTAGTTTATTGCTACTGCTTTATCCATGTCAAGTATCTATTCCTACGACCATGAGATCACACAACTCCCTGACACCATAGGAATGCCTTGTGTGTATCAAACATTACAACATAACTGAGTGACTATAAAGGTGCTCTACAAGTATCTCTGAGGGTGTCTGTTAGGTTTGCGTGGATCGAGACTGGGATTTGTCACTCCATATGACGAAGAGGTATATTTGGGCCCACTCGGTAACACATCATCAAAAGAATCTTGCAAGAAATGTGAGTAAGGAGTTAGTCATGGGATCTTGTGTTACAAAACGATTAAAGAGACTTGCCAGTAACAAGATTGAACTAGGTATGGAGATACCGACGATCGAATCTCGGGCAAGTAACATACTGATGGACAAAGGGAACTGCATAAGGGATTGATTAAATCCTTGGCATTGTGGTTCGACTCATAAAGATCTTCGTGGAATATGTACGAACCAATATGGGCATCCAGGTCCCGCTATTGGTTATTAACCGGAAAGGTGTATCGATCATTTCTACACGATTCTCGAACCCAGAGGGTCCACACGCTTAACTTTCAGTGATGCTAGAGTAGTATTGGGATATGTACAATGGTGATCGAATTTTGTTTCGAGTCCCGTATGAGATCGTGGACATGATGAGGAGCTCCGGAATGGTTCGGATGTTGGTGTTCTGGAAACGGGGGTACCCAGCCCTGCGTGCATGGGGCCCAGGATATGGGCCACCTTGTCAGCCAGGCATGGCCTGGTGTGGCTCTACTCAATACAAGGCCCTCGCGAGGACTCTGGGCTTGCAGGGAAGAACGACACCAACACCAGCGAGGATGGGCCTCCTCATGCCCCCTCTAGAGCGGCGGAGATCTCTATGCACAACCCATCTTCAGGAGTCAAATATGATGTGGGGAAGGATCGGCAGGCGCCGGCACGCCAGGCGGTGCAGTTTCCCCTTTGGTGCAAAGGGAGCGAGGACGTACGAGGGTTCCCAAAGCGCCGCCCAAAGGTTTGCATTCCAGTGCAACAAGACCACGACCACGAGCCCGGCAGGGCAGATGTCATCTCCGAGCCCACCACTTCATCATCGACAACCACTTGTAGGAGAAGACCACCTTTGCACAGGGCATGGATGTACTCCTATCCCCCTTCAAATTTGGCTGTTGTGGGATCCCTTCCCTCCATTGTGAAAAGGGAAGAGGACCTGGGCCACCGCTATATATAGAGGCCAGGCCACACTGTAGAGGGGCATCTGATCCACAACTTAACCACGCAACAAATCACAAGACAAGGCAAGGCCAAGAACACCACTTGAGCGCCCTCGCGAGGCTCAAGTCCACTGTACTAGTTCATCCACCACACCTCCCTGAGAGGTAATCCACCAAAGCAGGAGTAGGTTATTACGCTTCACAGCAGCCCAAACCTGGGTAAGCTGTCGTGTTCATCTTCTTCCTCATCATCGTGCGAGTTTGCTTTAGTAACCATTGGGTAGCGAGTTAGGTAGGGCAAGGCTGCAGGGGATCTTCGCATACGCCCCTGTGTTCTAACCTTGAGGGTTTTGCAGAGCCCTAAATCCGACATTTGACTCGCCAGGTAGGGGGTGTGTCAAAGTCTTCCTCAAGTCTCTCCCCACCTCTGCTCGCCAGACTCACGTCCAAAGGACGTCAAGCCCGTACTGCGTGGCGAGCTGCCCGTGTGGCGCGGGCGGTACCGGCGGGCCTCGGCACACCGCGTGGTCCAGCCTCTCCATGAGCGGGCGCCATCATCGGCCGGGTCATCGACGGGCGCCGAGGGCTGCCGCCTTCACCGGCCACACGGTGAGTCCTCGCTGTCCTGGCTCTCCCCCATGTCCAGGGCACACCGCCACCCTTCCGGGACTTCCACGACCAGACGCACAGACACGTCGCACTCCTCGTGGCACACAAGATGCAGCGCCACTGCGCGGGGCTTGTTCGCCGCAACGCTTGGGCCAGGTGTGCCCCTAGGCGCGTTACCGCCGCAAGCGAGGCCCTGGTGTACCTCGGAGAGGCTCGCGCCCGTGAACTTGCTCAACCGACAGGACCAACACTTGGGCCACACGAGCGCGTTCGAGATATCTGCGACGGCCCACGCTTGCTCTTGGCTTGGCATAGGGCACCGGGGCGTAGGGGCTAGCCATAGGTGCCGGCAGAGGGTTGTGGGGGGTGCTACTCACACGAGAAGGGTGTCCCGTCACGCACCTCAGCACGCCTGTTCGAACTAGGGACGAGGACCGGGGGCTCAACTGCATCGGCTCCTGGGGGCTTATGCAACTCTACAACGACTGTGTTGACGAGTGGCCAGGCCGTGAGGGAAGCAACGCCAGCAAACAGGGTTACAGGAGGTACGTACACAACTTCACGAGCGGCTCTCGCGGGGGGTGGCACGCGTAGCCTTGCGAGGAAGGCTCGAGGGATTGGCCTCGCGAGGATGACCAGCGCAGGCAACTTCACGAGGTGCACCCGCTGGTAGGGAGCTGCCTTGAGCAGACATTAAGGTCTAGGGACCGGGGCTCACTACTCCGGGAACGGGGGTTGGAACACGCACCAGTATTCCTGGGTCTGGTAGCCCTAGCATGGAGATGGAGGGTGGAACACACGCCCATGTATTTGGGCCAGATGATCCCAACCTAGGGACGGGGGGCAGAACACGCGCCCTTGTCTCTAGGGCGCACGAAGCCCGCTTGGATACGAAGGGTGCAACATATGCCCATGTCTTTGAGTCAGGTTTTGCTCGGTCACTTGCGGGCGATCCTGTACTCGCCCAGGTCCCCAAGCCCGGGTCGGCCGGCCTGGAGGTGGGGCCTCAAGTACCTGCATGACGACCCAGGGCACCCCAGTGAGGCGCGCTGGGGTACTGACCCACGCCACAAGGGGGTACGCCTCCACCACGACAACGTCACCCGATCATGGGCTCTAGGGAGTGGGGAGCTACCCCTACAACTGAGGGCCCGTCCTGAACCGGCCATACTTCACCAACCCGTGACACTCTCACGTAATAATGAGTGGGATGTATACACCTGGAGCCCCCTGAGGATGCGGAGCGTTTCCCTCCCATGTAATGTGGCAGCCACAGCTCCGCGCTGGCAGAGAAGTCAACACTGCCCATCAATAGCTATGCCCATGCAATGTGGATGCCCTATGCTCAGCGCCGGGGGAAGACAAAAACTAGCCTAGGTGCCGGACACGGTGTTTGCTTGCCTCTTTTTGTGTTAGAATTGCTGCTTTTTGGAATGAAGTTTGAGGATTTCGGAGTTATATATTTAAAAGAAAGTGGGGATGTGAATTTTCTCTCGTTGCACTCTCCTTCTTACCTATCTTGAGTTCTCTTTTTTCTGGATCGTTGTTTCGCAAAAAGCCATGCGTTGCGGCCCTCCCAAGGGCACCTCAGACGTAGGGAGCAAGGCCGTGTCGCCTCAAGGACTTGCATGTTTTGTCATCCGACCCCCGCTCGTGGGCTCCGACCGCAACATGACACAATAGCATGTAGCCTCAGGAGGCCCAAGTTCCTCCTAAGGAAGAACCCGGCAAGACAGATTGGAGATCGCTCGAGCGTGAAAGGGGGCTCCTAAGCAATGTGCCTCAGGAGCCTTATTGGTCACATAGCCACTCACCCCTCGATGTCGTCCTTGGTGATCCGGTCGGCATCGAGGGTATCGAGGCCTCACCTCGTGGTTGTGTCCTGGTGATCCAGTCGTATACTATGGTGGTAGTGAAATGTGCGGGACTGGGACCTGCCGATGCAGAGCTGCTTGAGTGTCAAAGGGGGGTCCTAAGCAACGCACCTCTGGAGCCTTACTGGTCATATAGCCACTCGCCCCTTGATGTCATCCTTGGTGATCCTGTCGGCATCGAGGGAGTCGAGGCCTCGCCTCGTAGTTGCATCCTGGTGACACAGTCGTATACTATGGTGGCAGGGAAATGTGCGGGACTGGGACCTGTAGACGCAGAGTGCCGAAAGGGCTCCTGATCCGCTGCACCCGAAAGGAAAGGAAGCCCGGCGCAACACACCCCATCATTCAGGAGCATATTCAAGGATAATTCTCGAAAATACATAAAAAGTTGCCATTGATCCACATGCATAACCTCGATAAGGAAACAAGGAGGCTGCTCAGGGGGACACGTAGTCGCCTCTACTCTCGCCATCGCCACCGCTGGCGGCCTGGTGCCTCCTGGCTCCAGCCTGGCTCTGGGCCTCGTCATAAGAAAAGTCTGCAATCATGTCTTCCACATGGTCTTTGATCCACTCAGCAAGGGCGGCGTTAGTCATTTTGTGCATGGGACCAAGAACCACGCCGAAGTCGAAGTGCGGGTCGAGACAAAGGAGGTGGCTGAAGACGCGCGAGGCCATCTCCGTAAGGAGGTCCTTGGTTTTCTCCTCCACAAGCATGCAGATCTTCTCCGCACCCCCCTAAAGGCACTCCACGACCCTGGAAAAGAAGCCCAGATACCCAACATCATCCGGAACCAAGAGGCTCGAGACGCTCGTGCCACACATGTCGTCCAAAGCCTGCTTGGCCCTCCCCTCGATAGACTAGAACATCTGGGAACACATGTGCTGGAGGCCGTGTGCACGGTCCACCTCGTCTGAAGTCTTCTTCTCTAGGGAAGCAATGCCCTTTACTTGTTTATAAAGAAAAGCTAGCTCGGCCTTAGCAGCGGCCTGGGCGTCTATCATGGCTCACTGGCATCCTTACTCTTGGTCTAACCTTTTCCTGAGGTCATCAACCGCGCCTTTCAAGTGGTTATGTCGCTCGCAGAAGCGGAACTCCTAGAGCTTGAGCTTCGCGCAATAGTCCCGGACGAGGGAGTGCCAAGTCTCAGCCACCTTGTTGTCGACCTCCTCCTTTAACCTCACCTCGCAAGAGGCCAGGTACTCCTCGGCAAGTGACGCCTGGCGCTCCCTCGTCTCCAGCCTCTCCTGCTCCAAGCTCTGCTCCAGAGCCTCCATTGCCAACGTGTCCAGGGGCACGCCAGGGTTCACAGTGGTGGGGAGGAACTCGGGAGCCAGACCGTCACGTGTGACCTTCCATGCTTTGATGTGCCTCTCAAGGGCGGCATTGGAGGCCTGAATCTCTTCGAGGCATTCCTCCATGGTCCTGCGTCGGCAGTCGGCTTCCTCACCTTCAGCAAGGGCACGCTCGCGGGCCTCGACCGCTGCGGCAAGGGACACCTCAGCCTTTGCACTGGCACGCTCTCTTTGTAGGCGCCCGAAATTCACTACGACTTCAAGGCGATGCCATTCCCGCGCAAGGCGTTGACGCTCCATATCCAAGTGGGCGTCATTATTGGTGAGCTCCGCCCCCAGACATTCCAGTGCTTCCGCCGCAGTTCGGAGCAAGCCCCACCACACGGCACTCCGGTCACTCGTGAGCCCAAGGGCCCAGCCAGGCCCTTCACCATCTTCAGGATGGACGGGGGAGGTATGCAAACTACCGCCCATCCCGGGCGCATCACCCGGGGCTGGGGGTTCCATCGTAACCGCCCCGAAAGGATGACACACCTCCTGGGGCCCCATGTCATCAAGTGGAGGAGGCCCAAGGTCCCGGCATAGCATACCTCCAAGGAAGGACACCAGCGGGTGCTGCTGCCCATCCTGGGGAGCTAAAGACCGCGAGCGAAGAAGATCGCAGGGGGCTCGCGCTCGAGCCCCCCTAACGGATGAACAAGCACGGCCGTGGGCGACATGGCGACCAGGGCCCCACAGCCGACAGAGGGCGAGGCCGCAAGAAGCTCAGCGGCCGTGGAAGTAGACGACATGGACTCGACTCCTCCTTCGCCATGGGGGAGCCTACAAAACCCAAGCTCAGAAGGAGGAAACTAAGGGGAAGGATGAGGTGATGCAGGCACTTACTCATCCACGACGACCCACTTCTTCACTAATGCCCAAGGCGCCGGAGAACGGCCGCCTATGGGCGCTTTCCTCTTCTGGCCGCAGCGGAGGCCACCAGACGATGAGTCAATGACCAGCACCTTGTGCCCAGGAGCGGAGGCAGTGACCCTTATCATCGGTGGGGATCCACCTTCGACCCTGGGTCGGCCTGAGGCGGGAACCTGAGAAGCAGGCGGCAAAGGGTGCCCCATCTCGGCCCCGGGAAGAGCAGCGTCCTCTAGAGGAAGGAACCCCCACTTGTCAAAATGTGTCATCTTAAGGACAAGGGCCTCCCGGTCCTTGTAGTTATACAATGGGACACCGCCCTGAGGAAGCTCGCCGGGCTCACCACTGGTCAGGCGGCGGAGCAACTCGCGCTGCACGTTGGAAGAGAGGGATGAGGCCTGTATCCTCATGGGGTCGCGAGGACCCGAGAAGGTCCACATTGGGCGAGAATGGCATTGAAGGGGGCAATTCACAGGCGTACGAACTCCTGCACCACCATCGTCATCGTCACGCCCACCATGTTCAGCCTCGCCAGCCTGGCTAGAACTCGTGCATACCATGGGTCGGTAAGCTCCTCGAGCGCCTACCCATGGCACGGTACCACGGGCGACAACGGGGGTTGAAACAGGGGGCAGCCTCTATGGGGACCCCGACTCATAAGTCGTGATCACCGAATGCACATATACAGTGATCCCAGAGATCAATGCTCACCGAACACACAGAAGCTGAATGACAAGAGTCTTACATCGACATTTATTGTCTTACACAAATAAAGAGCATGAAGGTCTAGTCTTAAATAGATAGGGCCACAAGGTCCAAACACTTAAATAGAACAAGCAGCGGAAATCTTGATCGAAAGCGTGAACCCATGGCATTTGCCTTAATCCTACAGGCATTCTGACTGAGAAGCGTCCTAGTTCGCATGTTCGTCACCAACGAAATCTTCAACGTACTCCTGTTCTTCCATGCCTGGCCAATTAAATAACCAAGGGCAAACCAATGAGTACTTTGAATGTACTCGCAAGCATCCCAAGTTGTGGAACAAGTAATAATGATGCATGATATAGCACTAAGAAGGTAACTTGCAGAAAGCCAATTTTGAATGGAAGGACATGATCAAGAAACTAGGTGAGCATGCATCAACAGTTCGCAGATATCCATATGAACAAGTTACAGATATCATCACAAGCAAGGGTTGAACATCTCATGTCCATTCATTATGCTAAGTCATTGGACTTAGTCAATTGTCAGGTTAAGTCATCAGACTTAGCTCAGGTACCATCCTTGTCACCAACACACGCACACACATCAGTTGTGAAAACATTTGGACGTAGATCAAGAGCAGCCATCCAACTGTCCTTGATCGTGGACACGGCTATTCGAATAGTTTTACACTCTGCAGAGGTTGCACACTTTACCCACAAGACACGGGGAACTTCCATGTCATCCATGACCCGTGGTACATCACATACCCGAGGTAACCACCCGAACAATGCCTTTCCCATGGTGATACTAAATAAAGAGTCCACTGGTTGGTGACATCCCTCATGATATACATCACACATATCATCCATGAGGGCACACAACGGTGTGCCCTTTCTTGTAAAGACAGCGCATGCCCTTCCACTTCGAGCACAACCCTGTCTCAAGAGTGACCTATTCACTTTTTCCATTAGTAATGCGTGCTCCTTGCTAGCACCATCCATAGTAATCAACAAAGCGTCGTCCCATAAGGGGTATCGTGGTCGTACATGTAAGGTTGGAATAATGGTCGCAACTTACACCAATCCGTTTTCGAAAACCACACATACTCACTTGCTCCGGTACAACACTTCTTTCTCAAGTGGTCACCCAAATCATCATCATCTCCCTCGGGCATTAGTGGAACCCGACGGGCTTTTCGACAAAAATAATTGAAATCATTTCTTCCTTTCCATCACTATGCATAAATCCCAACCCACTTGCGTAGCATCTATTAGCATCCTATCTAAAACCACCTCCATAACCCTCATAAGGTGGTAGGGTCATGCATGATGCAAGTGTCAACGGTAAAAGTATCGGAGGCAACCCACCAAAGGGGGAGCACCACATCATGATCAATGATCGAAACAATAAGTGCTATATGTCATGCATGAATTTTTTTCTTAACTTTGTCCAAGGGATGCTTGCCTCGCTTAGCAACGTCTTCGAGGTCTTCACCCGCTTCTCGTCCACTCCGAGAACTCCGTCTACCTCGTCAACTATCACCGAAAACAACCGTAATAAGCAACACAACAAGTAGACAATAAAAGTTCTCTATAAATAGGAGTGTTATTTTTCTTGGAAACCTCTGGACATAAGAAAAATAATGAAGGAGGTTTCATAGGATGTGGATCAAGGGGGATTGGATTGTTGAATGGTGGAAATGAGGAATTGATGGTCCTATAAGGTGTCCACAGAAAATATTTTTATAAAAATGAGTTGAGGCACTCACCAAATAGGGCTTGATTTTAGAAACATGTGGGAAGTGGTTTCACTAGATTTGGAGTTGGCATAATTATACTAGGGATTTGGAAAGTGGATCATATATGGAGAAATAATCCACTATTTGACATAGCAGAATAAGTGTGAGGTAAAATGCTCACATCTTAAGTAAAGATTTTAGATGCACCTAGGATTTTGAATCACTGCATTTGGAATTGATATCACCCCTCTAGGAATATTGCAATGGGGGGTGGGGGTTCCTTATAGTTCAAATGCAAGTTTGAATTTGTACACAATAGAAAAGTTATCTAGAAAAATGAGAAGGATATGTTTTCGGATAGAGCAATTTTAGGAACACCCAGGAATTTGAATCAACTGATTTGGAGTCCAAACGATTTTTCTATGATTTATTTAGTGCCATTGGAAAAAGGAAGAGGGCAAAGAAATAACCCAACTGGCCCAAGCTACGCACTGAGCGCAACTTAGCACCACAACGCACTAGGTCGGCCCAGCTGCTCGGCCAGGCGCGTGACTGGCCACGCCGGAGGCGTATTACTCGGGAAGGCGCCTTCCCAATGGGGAGGCGGCCACGGGTAACCCGCCTCCACTTAAACTGGCAGGCCCGACCGGCTGGGTCGCCGACAGGTAGGCCCCGCCCGTCAGGTGCGCCTTCGTCCTCCTGCTTGAGCAGAGGAGGGGTAGGGGATGCAGAGCCGAGCGGCTCCGGCACTCGCTCCGGTGGCTCCGGCCACCTCCGGTGACGCTCCGGCCACTGGCTTGCTCTGGAGGGAGCCCTGATTCCACCTGGTGACCCCTTTTTCGCTGGGAAGCACCAAGGCGAGCGAAGTTTTAGCCGCGGCAGAGACCGATGGCGGCAAAGATGAACCCGACGATGACAAGGGGAAGCGGATGCACGGGGAAGATCAAGTGAGGCAAGGGCGACCATCCGGTGCCGCTAGGGGAAGAGGAGGAGCTGGGGGCAGTCCGAGTTCGAGCGGAAGCCACCGACCAGGCTCCGACCATTATCGTTGATGTATGGGAGGAGAGGGATATCGGGTAGTGCTAGGAGGATGGAGAGAGTGAGTGGTAGCCAAGGGAGCGTAGAGGGGCTCGAGAGCGTCTTCTTATAGCCCGGGTGCTGGCGCACCATGGACAGGAGGTTCGGCGAGGTCAGGGTCATCGCTAGAGCTCGGGGGGCAGGCTTGGGCATGTCCATGGTCTTCGTGGACTTGGTCCCGGACCAGGGAAGGAAAGAGAGGGAGCGGGGGAGGACTAGGTCACCGCGCATGTGAGCTTGCTCACTGGTATGCTCGGGCGGCACCGTGCACGTGCGAGGAGAGGCAAGAAAGGAGGGGGCTGCCCGACAGGCTTGCTGCAGATGTCGAGGGGGGCTTGGTGGCGTGATGGAGGAGCCCGAGGTGGTCGGGGACATGCACTGGGCAACAGCTACAGTGTGGCTAGGCACTGTAGCGCGCTCCAGAGCGCCCATATGGCACGCCATGGCATGCCATTGGACTCTTGGGTGCGGTCATGCATGTCCAGCAGATAGGGAGAGGTATAATAAGGGGTGAGGGAGCATAGGATGCTCTGGATATGCCTTAGGTGAGAGGGCAAGTGGAGAGAGAGGGAGAAACTAGCTGTCTAGGAGGGAATCTTGGGGTTTTACCCTACCAAATAATGGCTTATGGACTTGGGTTTTTACTGGAGGTAAACTACATCACTTGGGAGTTGTGGTAAAAATTTAGGCCCAAGGAGGGCAAGAGAAGGTGTGAAAACATTTTCTTTGGTTCTCTACAAGAAGGAGTTTGATGGAGCTTTGGCCATGTAAAATAATTCTACTTCTCTTGACATTTAACAGGATCAAATGGTGGTCCAAATTAGGGTTGTTCACCAAGTTTGAGACTAGCTGAAGAAAGTTGCCAATGTTAACTTGGTAAATCCTAGAAATCCACAGACATAGGTTTCTAAAGATCTGGTCATGCTAAGAGATTCTCCTTAATACACCACTTTGTGTGCTGTCGTTATTTGGATATTAGAGCATGCCCAAAAAGTTTGGGACCAATTGGAAAAACTTGAGAATGCAAACATTCCCAATTTTTGAAATCAGCAGAAAGGGGTTTGGGGTGATTTTGTCAAGTGAACCTGTTTTCCTTAATGCACCACTTGGTGGGGATGCATTATTGGAGGATTATATCATGTCCACAAAGTTTGAGCTTAAGGGGAGACAGTTGGTAATGTAGAGTTGCTCAAATTTGAATCTGAACAAAGAGGGTTTTGGGATATTGTGGTGAACCAAAACAATTGGGATTGAGATGAAACTTGGCAATATTACCACATATATCATATGTGACATGCTAGAATTTTCTTGGATTTATTTGATAATATTTCTTATAGAAATATTTCAAATGATTGAAATGGGCAGACATGGTTTTGAAGGGTTTTGTCCAATACTTTGAACATGACCATGTGTTAAAACTCTTATATATGGATAATATCTATCCACTGAGTTTCCCTAAATTTTATAAAATATTTTGAAAGCATAAAAATAATTTTTCCTTATAAAATAGTAAAATAATCTTTAAAAATAATATTTGGTGGTTTTGGGAGGTCATATATATAGTGGGTTTCAAATAAATCCTTTGGTGTAAAATATTCCACCCAATTTGATGACTTGTAGTACAAACCTCATTTTAGGGGGTTTTGAAAACCTAAATTAAATAAATACTTTTTGGCCAAAATAATATTTTATAAAAAATAGTTTTGGGTACTATTCTCATGACATGATCGTTGGGCAAGAATTTTGGATAAAGGAAAAGAGCTTGAGAGTAGGAGGGAAGTTTTTTGATTATAGAGCACTAGCAAGCAATCAGACAATCGGCAATCAAGTCAAACATAACACGAACACAAAAGTTTTAATTGGCCCTATTTTTTGGTCATGATAACTTAGTCATGAGGCAAATCACAGGGTGTGAGCGACCTACCCCCTTACAAGAATCTCATCCCCGAGATTCCTAGGCTAGGCATGGGAAGGATGCGGAAATTTAGAGGTAAGGTAGTCTTCACGTTCCATGTTGTTTCTGCTCTGGCATGGTTGTCCTTCTGGGTGTTGAAGTTCTTGATGATATACCTCTGAGTGCATCGTTGACCGTCTCAGGCTGAACAGAGTTCTAGTAAGGGCCTGCCTTGTGTGTGTATCCCAAAGTCAGAATACCTAGCCAAGTAGTGTGTCTATATGCTAGTCCTGGGACTGCTCACGTTGGTTAGTGACATTTAGATGTCTCGCATTAGAATAGAAGGCTTGAGTCTTGGTGTAGCTTCTCATTGATGTTGAAGTCCTTATCCTCCTTATAGCAAGACTTCCTGTGTCGTAGGTGGTCTCCATCCTTGAGAGTGTTGAGGTGCGTCATCGTGGGCTTCTCGTCGAGATCTTCTGCTTGGGTAAGTTGCCCAGGTAGATTCTTCATTCTTCTTTGGTCATTTGTCTTCATCGTCATGGATGCACGTTTCTTGTGGGTCCTTGAGTGTTTAGTCTACTCGTCCCTCCATGGCAAGGTCTGCGTTGAGTCTTGTCCCTAAGACTAGGCTTAGAGACATGGCAAGCGGGGGGAACTATCTTTGAAAGGTGGTTTACCACGATCGAGTCAGGTTCACATCCTTGATTGAACCAAAAGGGGGCTAGCAATGAGGTCATGACAATCGTTCCACTCCGGTCCAGACATCTGAAGGGAGTAGGGACGTCATGCTCAACGTACACCGTCAAGGTGGTGGAGTGAGGGTGCCGTCAACTTCTCAGTTCCACCCTAGTCATGAACTGATAGGTGACTACTTTAAGCAAGGGGCTCTTAATCTTATTGATGTCCAAGGCTTCATCGGGGTTGAATGTTGGTGCTTCTGGGTATAGTCTAGTTGAAGTAGCCGACAGAGGAGTGGTGGTTGACTTCTTTTTGCTTCTTCTTCGTCATTGTCGTGGCTTCGCAATCGCAGTGGTTCTTCATTTTTCTTTGGCAAGAAAGTCTTCTTCTATAGGGAGGGTGCTTCGTGGAGTCCAACTCCTTCAAGGTGAGACCTTATACTTGAGAGGCATGGTAATTGGTGTTCCTGGGGCTGGTCCAAATAGTACTAAGGTGTTCCTTCCTCTCATTGTGTAAATAAGTATGTCATTCGTGAGGGTAACATCATATTCCTCCAATACCACATAGACACATTGCTCATGGGGTGTGTGAGAGAGGCGGTCGTTTGCTCCGGGTGGTCACTTGTCCATGCGTTTGTGGTCCAATCTAATATAGGACTTTGTGTCCACCTTTCCTATGAACATGTTTTATGGTGGTTGAGGTGGAGTATCGATCATGGTCTAAGGACTTAGAGCCAGTGCCTATGGTCATAACCTGACCACATTGTGGCTCGGTAAAGCTTAGTGATTTCAAGGAGTTTAGGATGTGAGTGAATGTCTATCATCTTATCCTCGAGCGCAGATCTTAGATGCCAATAGTACAACCTATTTATCCAAACAAAATCACCCTATATCCCTGAAGGTATCATCTCGTATAAGTTAACTCCACATGCTACTCATATCTCCAAGGTTTTGAGAGAAGGACTATGCTGAAAATCTCATATGCATACTATAGCTAACTCACATATATCCCTATATAAAAATCCTCAGGATAAATTACAAGCCGCTAAGCTTGATCATGACACTACCAATCCAAGTGTCCTACTAACCTATTATGCTAAGGAAACACGTAATAAACCACTCCAAGATCTTGTTTCCTTCCTACAAATCCAACTAATTGATCCACAAATACCATCCACTATTACATGACCTATTATTTCTACAAATCCAATACAAGTGTCGTCCCATATATATCCAGATTCTTCCAAATCTCCAAATTCCAGAAAGAACTATCTCATCCCAGTATAACCATCAATTCCCACGATGAGGATCTAGTGAACTCCGATGTTAGGTGCATACGGATCCTTGAATCGATTCTAACAACATCCCAATATTTCTGGTTTGACTTCCACCGAGAAACATGGTACCAAGATCAAGATCATCGAACTAAATCCAAATTACTCCAAACCAGGTGGTTTGACTAGTCTTAAGCACCTACTATAATCACCTATTTAAATCCAATGCTTACATCTAGTCAGAATTCCCTACTAGTTAATCCAATCACTAACATATCTCCATCAACCCACTGTCAACATGACATGCCAAACTCAAGTCATTAATCCACCAAAAATTTGGGTTTGTGGTTACAATCACCCTACTAAATCCAAATTGACTCAAGGGGAAGTAAGTTACGCTACTCTATCAACTTGATCCACCAAGTCCACTCACCAACATAAAACCTCATAATCCACCAAAGGGGTCTCGACTACTTCCTCAAGACATTTATTATGGCTAAATCAAATCATTGTCCACAATTCATATACCCTTAGAATGACCCTTCCTATGGCATCAAGGTTCTAGTGCTATCAAGAATGAAGCATGTGTGTTCACTATGATCATTAGCTCCATAATGAACCCAATGCAGAACAGGGGTTATTTAAGCTCAATAAGTGCTCTGGCAAATCCGTGTATTAAACACGTGATCAGAGGCTTTTGCTGGGGGAGCTTGTGAGGTCTAGGTTGGGCAAGGGAGGGGTTTCCAATCTTGAGGGAAAAGCATAACTCTACGGGGTTGTGTCTTGTTGAGTTCGTTGTAGTCGAAGTCTTCGGTGTCGGTTGCTTGTCGAGGTGGATCCTTGGTGCATCTTGTCTTGCTGGTCTTCAGTTGACGAGAGGGGGAAGAGGGAAAGTAGCATAGAGGAGAACACCTAAGGGGGTGGTATAGTGCAAGTGCAATCAAACAAGTGCCGAAAGGGCAAAAACCACTTATTAAGATAAGGTGGGTGTTTAGTCATGTACTTGTTGCTTGGGGAAAAAGTGCAACTTTCACCTAAAGCATAACAAGCACAAACAAGCAACACACAATTATGGTTCCATCTGAAACCTCATACGGACTCGACTTTGCATAGGGGACACATGCCCTATCCTACCCCAGGGGTTCTCGGACTCATTAGTCGTGCTTGCTTCGTGTCTTTGAGAGGAGTCCGCTTAGTCTTCTTGATATTCTTCGGGTGTTGCTACGTCTCTAGTTGTTGTTCATCAAAATGATCCTGGTTGCGCCTGAATAGTCCTTGACGACTTTTGGTCTGTTGAGTTGACGACGAAGGTGATTCTTCACAGCTGTTGTAGACAGTGTCTTCTGGTGTTCTTGTGTTCGTGACAATGCCTTCTTGTCTTCTGAGATGTCGAGCATTCCAGGTAGGCAATCTTTTATGC
This sequence comes from Hordeum marinum, assembly GCA_022496015.1. NCBI lineage: Eukaryota > Viridiplantae > Streptophyta > Magnoliopsida > Poales > Poaceae > Hordeum > Hordeum marinum. Next base: position 159,894,110 of record CM039675.1, on the reverse strand, counting down.
AATGACATTAACAAGGCATGGTAGAGTTGTATCCTGCCGGTCATGTTGATGATGTCATCGACACCAAGAGCGGGGGATGATCAGAACCGTTTTCCTTCTCACTATTTTGAGGCGGGCCAAATGGCGAGGTTCTCATCCATCGGTGGTTACCGATATAACAACAAAAGGGACAGGGTTGCTCTATTAGCGATGCATATCATGACATAACATGTCTTGTGCCCAAGTCATCGAAGGCTAAGGTGTCATCATCCTTGGGAAGTGTCGTGGGTGTCACCATCTTCTGACTCTTGATATCCTTATCCTTCGAGAAGGTATCTTCTGTTGGTAAATCCTTGTCTAGTGTCGCCAACTTGGGTCCATGATATGTCGGCAATCATCTGGCAAGGTGGCTTCATTCCAGGTTACCCACGATGATTACAAGGAATCCCGTGGTCAGGGGCACAAGGGTATTAGTGACCATTTGCAAAGTTTTGAAAAATTAGACGATGAGAGTTAAGAAAAAGATGGTGGAAATTCTAAGGCAAAAACCTGTGCTTCCTTTGAAAATTTAGGAGAGTTGAGAAATATAGAGGCTTTGTAAGTAATTTTGAAGGGTCTCGAAAATAGTTTTGTCCTAACTAACGTCCATGCTAACTAAGGGCTTCCTACAGTCAGGAAGGCTCTGATAGGAGCTCTTTGGGGACCCCGACTCATAAGTCGTGATCATCGAATGCACGTGTATATTAATCCCAGAGATCAATGCTCACTGAACACATAGAAGCTGAATGACAATAGTCTTACATCCACATTTAGCGTCTTACACAAATAAAGACCATCAAGATATAGTCTTAAATAGATAGGGCCACAAGGGACCAACACTTCAATAGAAAAAGCAGCGGAAATCTTGATCAAAAGCGTGAACCCATGCTATATGCCTTAATCCTACAAGCATTCTAACTGGGAAGCGTCCTAGTTCGCATGTTCATCACCAACGAACTCTTCAACATACTCCCGTTCTTCCATGCCTGGCCAATTAAATAACCAGTGGAAATCCAATGAGTACTTTGAATGTACTCGCAAGCATTCCAAGTTGTGGAACAAGTAATAATGAGGCATGATATAGCACTAAGAAGATAACTTGCAGAAAGCCAATTTTGAATGTAATGACATGATCAAGTAACTAGGTGAGCATGCATCAATAGTTGGGAGATATCCATATGAACAAGTTACAAATATCATCACAAGCAGGGGTTGAACATCTCATATTCATTCATTATGCTAAGTCATTACACTTAGGCAAGTGTCAGGCTAAGTCATCAGACATAGATCAAGTACCATCCTTGTCACCAACACACGCACACACATCAGTTGTGAAAACATTTGGACGTAGAACAAGAGCGTTCATCCAATTTTCCTTGACCGTAGACACGGCTATTCGAATAGTTTTACACTCTGTAGAGGTTGCACACTTTACCCACAAGACTCGAGGAACTTCCGTGTCATCCATGACTCGCAGTACATCACATACCCGAGGTAAGCACCCGAACAATGCCTTTCCCATGGTGATACTAAACAAAGAGTCCACTCGTTGGTGCCATCCCTCATGATATACATCACACGTATCAACCATGAGGGCATGCAACGGTTTGACCGGTGCCTGTAATGACAGCACATGGCCTTCCACTTCCGGGACAACCCCGTCTCAAGAGTGACCACTTCACTCTTGCCACTAGTAATGTGGGATGCTTGCTAGCACAATCCATAGTAATCAACAAAGACCCGTCCCATAAGGGGTATCATGGTTGTACTTGTAAGGTTGGAATAACGGTCCCAACATACACCAATCCGTTTTCGAAAACCACACACACTCACTTTCTCTGGTACACCACTTCGTTCTCAAGTGGTCACCCAACTCATCATCATCTCCCTCGGGCACTTGTGGCACCCGATGGGTTTTTTTGAAAAAATCTTTGAAACCATTTCTTCCTTTCCATCACTATGCATAAATCCCAACCCACTTGCGTAGAATCTATTAGCATCCTATCTACACCCACCCGCATAACCCTCATAAGGTGGTTGGGTCATGCACGATGCAAGTGTCAACGGTAAAAGTATCAGAGCCAACCCATTGAATGGGGAGCACCATATCATGATCAATTATCGACACAATAAGTGCTATATGTCATGCATGAAAATGTTTCTTAACATGGTCAAAGGGCTGCTTGCCTGGGTTACCAACGTCTTTGAGGTCTTCACCCGCTTCTCGTCCACTTCGAGCACTCCATCTACCTCGTCAACTATCGCCAAAAACAACTGTAATGAGCAACACAACAAGCATACAATAAAAGTGCTCTATAAGTAGAAGTTTTATTTTTCTTGGATACCTCTAGTCATAAGAAAAATAATGACGGAGGTTTCATAGGATGTGCGTCAAGGGGGGGGGGATTTTCGAATGGTGGAAATGAAGGAATTGATGGTCCTATAAGGTGTCGATAGAAAACATTTTTATAAAAATGAGTGGAGGCACTCACCAAATAGGGCATGATTTTAGAAACATGTGGGAAGTTGTTTCATTGGATTTGGAGTTGGCATGATTATACTAGGGATTTGCAAAGTGGATCATATATGGAGAAATAGTCCACTATTTGACATAGCAGAATAAGTGTGAGGAAAAAATCTCATATCTTAAGTAATGATTTTAGATGCACCTAGGATTTTGAATCATTGCATTTGGAATTGATATGACCCCTCTAGGAATATTGCTATGGGGGGGTTCCTCATAGTTCAAATGCAAGTATGAATTTGTACACAATAGAAAAGTTATCTGGAAAAATTAAAAGGATATGGTTTTGGATAGAGCATGATTTTAGGAACACCCAGGAATTTGAATCAACTGATTTGGAGTCCAAATGATTTTTCTATGATTTATTTAGTGCCACTGGAAAAAAAGGGCAAACAAATTACCCAACGGGCCCAAGCTGCGCACTGAGTGAAACTTAGCACCACAAAGCATTGACCCGGCCCGGCTGCTCGGCCACGCGCGTGACTAGCCACGCTAGAGGCGTATTACTCTAGAAGGCGCCTTCCTAGTGGAGAGGCGGCCACGGGTAACCCGCCTCCACTTAAACTGGCAGGCCTGACCGGCTGGGTCGCCGGTAGGTAGGCACCGCCCATCAGGTCCTCCTTCCTCCCCCCGCTCAAGCAAAGGAGGGATAGGGGAGGCAGAGCCGAGTGGCTTTGGCACTCACTCCGTCGGCTCCGACCACCTCCGATGACTCTCCGTCCACTGGCGTGCTCGGGAGGGAGCCCTGAATCCACATGGTGACCCCTTTTTCGAGGGGAAGCGCCGAGGCGAGCGGAGTTTCGGCCGCAATGGAGAACGACAGTAGCAAAGAAGAACCCAATGATTCGGGCACGGCAGGGGGAAGTGGATGCGTGGGGAGGATCAGGCAAGGCGAGGGCGACCATTCGGTGCCGCTAGGGGAAGAGGAGGAGCTGGGGGGAGTCCGAGTTCGAGCAGAAGCCACCGGCAAGGCTCCGGCCATTGCCGTTGATGTAGGGGATGAGAGAGAGATTGGGGAGTGCCGAGGAGGCTGGGGAGAGTGAGAGGGAGCCAAGGGAGCACAGAGGGGCTTGGGAGCGGCTTCTTATAGATCGGGTGCTGGCGCACCATGGACAGGAGGTTCGGCGAGGTCGGGGTCGTCGCTAGAGCTCACGGGGGTAGGCTCGTGCGTGTCCATGGTCTTCGTGGACTTGGTCCTGGACCAGGGAAGGAAAGAGAGGGAGCGGGGGAGGACCAGATCACCGTGAGTGTGAGCTTGCTCACTAGTATGCTCGGGCAGCATCGTGCGCGTGCGAGGAGAGGCAAGAAAGGAGGGGGCTGCCCAATAGGCTTGCTGCAGATGTCAAGGGGGGCTTGGTGCCGTGCTGGAGGAGCCCGAGGTGGTCGGGGACATGCACTGGGCGACAACTGCAGTGTGGCTAGGCATTGTAGCACGCTCCAGAGCGCCCATATGGCACGCCATGGCATGCCATTGGACTCTTGGGTGCGGCCATGCATGTCCAGCAGATAGGGAGAGGTATAATAAGGGGGAGGGAGCATAGGATGCTCTGGATATGACATAGGTCAGAGGGCAAGTGGAGAGAGAGGGAGAAACTAGCTGTCCAGGAGGGAATCTTAGGGTTTTACCCTACCAAATAATGGCTTATGGACTTGGTTTTTTGACTGGAGGTAAACTACATCACTTGGTAGCTGTGGTAAAAATTTAGGCCCAAGGAGGGCAAGGGAAGGTGTGAAAACATTTGCTTTGATTTTCTACAAGAAGGAGTTCGATGGAGCTTTGGCCAAGTAAAATAATTCTACTTGTCTTGATATTTAACAGGATCAAATGGTGGTCAAAATTAGGGTTGTTCACCAAGTTTGAGACTAGCTGAAGAAAGTTGCCAATGTAAACTTGGTAAACCCTAGAAATCCACAGAAATAGGTTTCTAGAGATCAAGTCATGCTAAGACATTCTCCTTAATACACCACTTTGTGTGGTGTCATTATTTGGATATTAGAGCATGCCCAAAAAGTTTGGGACCAATTGGAAAAACTTGATAATGCAAATATTCCCAATTTTTGAAATCAACAGAAAGGGTTTTTGGGTGATTTGGACAAGTGAACCTCTTCTCCTTGACGCACCACTTGGTGGGGATGCTTTATTGGAGGATTATATCATGTCCACAAAGTTTGAGCTTAAGGGGAGACAGTTGGTAATGTAGAGTTGCTCAAATTTGAATCTGAACAGAGAGGGTTTTGGGATAGTGTGGTGAACCGAAACAATTGGGATTGATATGAAACTTGGCAATATGACCACATATGTCATATATCACATGCTAGAATTTTACTGGATTTATTTGAGAATATTTCTTATAGAAATATTTCAAATGCTTGAAATAGGTAGAAATTGTTTTGAAGGGTTTTGTCCAATACTTTGAACATGACCATGTGTTGAAACTCTTATATATGGATAGTATCTGTCCATTGACTTTCCCTAAATTTCATAAAATATTTTGAAAGCATAAAAGTAATTTTTCCTTACAACAGACCATTTTTGGCATGAAGAAAAATCCTTTAAATAAAATGGTAAAATGATCTTTAAAAATAATATTTGGTGGTTTGGGGAGGTCATATATATAGTGGGTTTCAAATAAATCCTTCGGTGTAAAATATTCCACCCAATTTGACAACTTGTAGTACAAACCTCATTTTAGGGTTTTTTGAAGACCCAAATTAAATAAATACTTTTTGGCCAAAATAATATTATTTGATAAAAAATAGTTTTGGATACTATTCTCATGGTATGATCATTGGGCAAGAAGTTTTGCTCAAGGAAAAGATCTTGAGGGTAGGAGGGAGTTTTATGATTATAGAGCACTAGCAAGGAATCAGACAATCAACAATCTAGTCAAGCATAACAAGAACACAAATTTTTTAATTGGCCCTGATTTTTGAGTCATAATAACTTAGTCGTGAGGCAAATCACAGGGTGTGACGGCCTCAGATCTTCCTCGCATCCTTACGGCTCTCGTCCCGGGGATTAGGCCATTTGCTATGTATCTCTCCTTCGGTTGCGCGATCTCGAGACCCAAGGTTATCTTCCTTCCTCGGATCTAGCGGCTACCCATGCCGGGTTGACTTATTTTAACAACGAAGCCTTCGTAGAGAACTTCCCTAATCCCCACAAGGGAGAGCGGGTATGCTTCGTGCCCTTCCTCTCGCGAGGCCCGGGGTTCCCCATTCATCCTTTCCTGAGGGGATTGCTGGAGTTCTATGGGATCCAGCTCCATCATCTTACCTACAGATCTATTCTGCACATCTCGGACTTTGTTTCCCTTTGAGAGATGTTTCTGGGATGCAAGGCCCATTTTGGACAATGGAGGAAGTACTTCTGTCTCATCCCCCGCACTCGGGGCAAGACAATTCGAGAAGTCAGAGGAGCCGAAGTATGCCATATAGCCGGGACGGGGTATCCAGTGGGGACACCAAAGGAGTCCGAAGAATGGTCTTTAGAATTGTTCTATATTGAGGACGGCCCCCTATTCGATCCAGCTCAGAGGGATTTTCCCGAATAATCCGACGCCCCTTTGAGGAAAAGGTACAACTGGCGACCGAAGAGTTCATTCCAAGAGGACGGTGCCGAAGTGCAATGCTTGGCTGCCCACATAAGGCTACTAGCTCATCACAAGCTGACCATGACTCATGTAATGGTAGCCGCCATCACCGATGCGTTCAGCCTCTTCAGCAAAGAATACACCCTTTTTGGCCTAACAACGGGACAAGTGACACCACTCGCTGCCGACGGCAGGGCCCTGCCAATCAAGCGGCATTGGCTGCCGCACTTGCCGACCTATACAAATGGGAAAAAGAAGACTTTGTTTGGCTACCGGTTAATGAGGGCTACTCATGTTAAAACCCCATCGAATGGGTAAGCCTTTCGACTTTGTGACTTGAGTTCGTTTTTTTTATTTGCCACTTTTTGACCGAAGCTTTTAATCTATGCAAACAGGAATGGAGGAGCTTTGTCGAGACAGTCAACTATCCGGCTCCCCAACCAGAGAAATACTCTTGTGTTGACATCCAAGATTTCATGATGATCCGGAGCTGTCAATCGAGTACGAAGATGGGGTCTTTTACCATGAGATCCTCGATCGTTCCAAGGTGGCTATCATAGCCGACCACCCGAGATTACTCCCTTCCCCTATTATAGGTAAGAATAAAATCCTTCTCGTAAGAGGCATGCGACCTCCGTCGACCCAAATATGCCGGCTTCTGCTACCAAGCATCATCGGTCCACGCGACAAACATTGACTACGTCAGCAGTGACCGGACCGGACATCAATATGAATCCTGCATGTGAGCCGGCCATGGGGACGACCCCGACCACTTGTTCAACCAAGAGGTACTTCATCCGGCCGCTTAATCTATTGTTATCATGATCGATAGGATTTCACAAAAGATCTTATGTCGAATTACTCAGGAAACAAGTACAACCATCTTCTGCCGAGAATGTTGCCAAGGCGCTTGGCAATACTCATGAATCAAGAGCTATGGCTCATGCTGAACTTGCCGTGGAGGCCCCTATGTTCAATCTAGTCTCTAAAGATTCTGGGGACGCGGTATCAGTCACTAAATCTAAGGTAGAGAGTGCGATGAACCACCGATGGCGACGAGAAGCACTACGCAACCTGACGTTTTCTAAACAAGAGTTGAATGCTCTATGCTCGGCAGATGCGTACATCAGAGCTGCCCGAGCTGGGCTTGGGGAAGCCATGAAACTAATATCATCCAGCTTGAAGGTGAGTGATTGGTTTTAAGAATTCGGACATGAATGTTAACCCAGTAGCCCCTGATCCTTGAATTGGTCAAGACGGTCGAGTTAAGACGTGAAGGCCGAGCTGGAACAGGTGAAGAATTTTACCCGGGAGGCGCATGGTGAGTATTCTCCATTTTGTCGATCTTATGATATAGTCCCGTGCTGACGCGAGGGTACTTTGTTGCAGCTAAGTCTATAGGGGGCAGTTGCAAAAAGATTTAGATGCGGCCCGAGAATTCCAGAGGTACGATGAGTCCCAGTATGAGGCTAGCTGCCTTTTGGCACAACGAAATCTATAGGAGAAGAACCGTATTTAGGCGGAAAACAAGCGGCAGGCCGAAGAAATTGAGAGTTTAAAGACTCAATTTACCCAGACCCAAGAAGAGAACTAGAATTTATTGAGGGGCATGCTCGGTAAGTGTGATTATAACGTCGAAGGTTATCCCCAATACATGAAGTGTAATGGACATGCCTCATCTCACGTATAGGTCTCCTAACCGTGCAGCCTGAAGAAGAGATCGGATCCTACCGGGGGAGCATTCTAAAGGAGTTGTCCACTGTACATGAGTGAGCTCGAAAGGCTATGAAGAGGATGATAAAAGTGCTACAGCCTGCCGAGCATCCTCCGGAGGGGATGGCCGAACTAGTTGATCGGTTCAAAGGAGCCCCGAGTTAGTTCGAGCTATGGAAGACATCAGCCTGCCGAGAGGGAGCACGAGAGGCGTGGGCGATGATCAGGACCTGTTATACCGGCCTTAACCCCGAGCATTTGGCTCGTGTTGGGCCGGGTGGGCAAGAAGTGCCGCTTCATTTGGTGTATGACCAAGTGATGCATGCCCCTAGTCTCTCGCAGGAAGATTGATTTTATGTAACTATGTACTTTCTATCAAGAATTGTTGTGTCTGTGCTGTAAACTCTGTCTTAACCGGCCATCGGCTTCGACCTCCCATGCTAACAACTTGGGAGTGCTGCTTATAAACTATCCCTTGATAAGAAGGAATTACTTCGATGAACCATGCAATCCAGCCATTTGGTGTGAACAGACAAAAAATGCACATGGAGATATGTTATATTACAACTTAGCGTAAGAAACATCTTCCAAAGAAAATAGTACCTCTATCGGTACCTTCCTTCAGGCTGCTACATAAATCATAGATAGTAAGGCCGTATACTGCTAATATGCGACCAATGGCCTTTTTTGAAAAAAGAATCCCGAGTAATGGCAATAACAACCATAATTTCTATTTTTTCCTTCCATCGTGGCCGACTAATTTTCTACTAAAGATAGCTATCTTTTGGCTTCACCCGTCTGAGGTACGTATCCGGGTAACCCGGTCGTAACAATTGCATAGGTGCTCCCTTTACCCTGTAGCCGAACAATCGAGAATGTAGAGGGTAAACACAGGAGCAAGGCAACCCAGCTTGGCAAAAATCTTAGTTCGAATTGATGGATATAATGGCTAAAAAACTACAAGGGAAACATGCATACACAATAAATGTGAATAGATGCCTTAAAAATATATAATCATCGGCCTCGGGAAGAAGCCCCCGAGTGTTTTGTTCAGGTTTAACATTTGAGGATGTACGCCGAAAAACTTAACACAAGCTCGGTTTAGCCGAACATAGAATTGGGAACAGAAAATGAGAACATGTCAAAAATCAAGGTGTAAAGAAAGAATAATGAAAGGAAAGAAAAGAAAAAGGAGGGTAAAAAGTATGACGACACCGGTATAGCCGTAAAAGCACCAAAGACGAGCTGCCTTCCATGATTTTTGTTCGAGGTGGTTATCCGATGGGTTTCGAAGACGATAAGCCCTTCCTGCGAGTACTTAGTCAATTGTAAAGGAGCCCTCCCATTCGGGATTCCATTTATTCTTCTGCTTCTTCGGGAGCCGTAAGACGAGTTCACCGACATTATACGCTTTTTCCCTGACCTCCGTGCTCTATAACGCCAGGCCTGCTATTGATAAAAAGTAGACCGAGCCCGAGCTATGTCACGCTCTCCTGCTAAGGCGTCCAGGTCGTCCTGATGATCTAACTCGGTCTCCTTTTCTTTGTACATGCACATCCTTGGTGTGTCATGAATAATATCACAAGGAAGTACTGCTTCTTCCCCGTAGACCATGAAGAACGGTGTGTATCCTGTTGATCGATTCGGGGTGGTACGCAGGCCCCATAGAACGGAGTAAAGCTCCTCTACCCAATGGTAATCGGACTCATGAAGAGATCCGACCAAATGTGGTTTAATACCACTCATGATTAGGCCCTTGGCCCGGTCGACTTGTCCGTTGGTCTGCGGGTGATAGACCGATGCCTAATTGAGCTTGATGCCCATCTTTACGCACCAGTCCTTTGTCTCTTGGGCGGTGAAGTTGGGTCCATTGTCCGTATTATACTGTGCGGGGCGCCATAACGGTGTACTACACTGGATATAAAGTCAATTACTGGTCCAAACTTGGTTGATTTGACAGGTTTTGCTTCGATCCATTTGGTGAACTTATCAACCATGACCAGTAGATATTTATTCTTCTTGGTCCCCCCTTTAAGTGGCCCGACCATATCCATCCCCCAGACCGCAAAAGGCCAGGTAACCAGAAAAGTCCGAAGAGTTGTTGGGGGCATCTGTCTTTGATTTGCAAAAAGTTGACAACCCACGCAGTGCTGGACAAGTGACTAGGTGTCTGCTGGAGCGGTGTGCTAGAAGAAACTAGCACGAAAGGCCTTGCTTACTAAGGCCCTTGCCGCGGCATGATGGCCGCCCATTCCTATGTGGACTTCCTCCAAGAGCTGCCTTCCTTCTTCCTCGGATATGCGCCTCTGGAGTACTCCGGTGGTGCTTTTCTTGTTAACTCACCCTCGTGGACCTTATAAGACTTGGATCGCCGAATTATGCGTATCGCTTCTGTCTGATCATCAGGGAGTTCTTAGCAAAGAAGGAAAGCAAGGAAAGGCTCGGTCCATGGTGCGATTACTGCCATCACCTCATGAGACGAAGGCATTTCGGCCATTACGGAGCTACCGATAATTTGGTCATCTGGTTCCTTCATAGGGGGAACAACCTCTTTCACGATGATTGATTCGGCGCCCATATTGTCATCCTGCCAAACCATTGATGTATTGAAGAGCCTTTTAAGGAAAGTGTTTTTCGGGACAGGGTCGCGTTTCGCCCCCATGTGGGCCAGTATGTCATTGGCCTGGTTGTTGTCTCTAGCGACGTGATGGAATTCCAGCCCCTCAAAACTTACAGATATTTTAAGGACGACGTTTCTATATGCCGCCATCTTCGGGTTTTTGGCATCGAATTCACCATTGATTTGAGAGGTGGCCAAGTAGGAGTCTCCCCGTACCTCCAGCCGTGGTATGCCCATTGAAGCTGCCATCCGAAGACCATGCAAAAGTGCTTCATATTCTACTACATTGTTGGAATCAGCATACATGATTTGCAACACGTAGCAGACATTGTTGCCTATGGAGGATGTGAGAATAACTCCAGCCCCTAGTCCGGGCAATGTTTTGGATCCGTCAAAGCACATCATTCAACGGGAGTATGTGCTATATTCCCTAGGGAGCTCGACCTCTGTCCATTCGGCGAGGAAATCTGCCAACACCTGAGATTTAACAGCTCGTCGTGGCTTATAAGCGATTTCGAAAGGAAGGAGTTCAATGGCCCATTTGGCTATGCGGTTGGTGGCGTCCCTATTTTGATTATATCGTTCAGGGGTACTTTGGATGCCATCATGACTGAACACTCTTGGAAGTATGTCTTAGTTTCTTTGATGCCATGAATACTATATCTTTTGGTAATGTGGGTATCTGGACTTGCACTGCGTTAGCACTTCTGACACATAATAGATGGGCTTCTATATCAGGAATTTGTGACCCTCTTCCTCTCGTTCGACGATGAGCACTATGCTAACCACTTGGTTGGTGGCTGATATGTATAATAACATTGGTTCGTCGGTGCCTGGTGCTATGAGTATGGAGTTTCTTGCCAACAGTGTTTTTATTTCTTCTAACGTAGCCACTGCTTCATTGGTCCACTGGAAATTGTTGGTCCTTTTTAGCAATCCGCCAAGTAAAGGGACTTAACACCGCCAAGAAGCCCACCAAGTTTGGGAGATGGTTTAGCTATGTGGGAATTACAAGTTCCGATAGGGCACGGATCTTAGCTGAATTTCCTTCTATTCCTCCGTGGGAAAAAATGAATCCGAGCAGTTTACCAACGGGAACTCCGAAGATGCATTTCTACGGATTGGTTTAGCCGTATATCGTACTCACGTAAGCTGGCAAAGGTTTGCTTTAGGTCGTCAATCAACTGGCTGACGTGTTTGGTTTTAGTGACCACGTCTTCCACATATGCCTCTACTATTTTACCGTCCTGTTTTTTGACACAAGTCTGTATCATGTGCTGGTATATAGCCCCAACGTTTTTCATCCCGAAAGGCATTGTGTTGAAGCGGAATAGCCCGTAGGGTGTGATGAATGCGGTTGCAACTTGATTGGCTTCCTTCATTTTGATCTGGTGGTATCCAGAATATGTGTCGAGGAAACACAATGAGTCGTGTCCGGCTGTGGCATCAATAATTTGGTCTATGAGTGGTAACGGGAAAGGGTGCTTTGGGAAGGCCTTGTTGAGGTCTTTAAAGTCGACGCACATCTGCCAGGATTTATCCTTCTTTGGTAGGATCAATAGGTTTGCCAACCATTCGGGGTGCTTGATCTCCTGTATGAATCCGTCCTCTAGCAATTTGGCTAATTCTTCACCCATAGCTTGTCATTTGTGCTTGGAAAAGTGGCGTAGAGTCTGTTTGACGGGCTTGAAGCCTGTGATTATATTCAAACTATATTCTGCTAGACACCGTGGGATTCCTGGCATATCTGAAGGATGCCTGGCGAAGATGTCCCAATTTTCTCGTAGCAATGCTCGCAAGGCCTCGTCCTCCATGGGGTCTAGCTGAGCTCCGATGGACGTTGTCTTATTAGGTTTCATTGGGTGTACCTGAAATTTAACGATTTCTTCTACAGGTTTAAAGGACGTGGGTTTTGGCCTTTTTCTAAGGATCACATCGTCCTTGTCCACTGTTGACCGGAGTGCGGTCAATTCCTCTGCAACAAAGGTCTAAGCTAGTGCCTCGAGGGCGAGCGCTGCTGTTTTGTTCTCATATCGAAGAGCTATATTTGGAACGCTGGCGATTGTGATTACCCCATTTGGGCATGGCATCCTTAGCTTCATATACTCGTAATGTGGTATAGCCTGGAATTTTGTGAAGGCGTCACGCCCCAACAGGGCGTGGTAGCCACTGGGGAAGGGCATGATATGGAAGAGAAGTTCTTCAGATCGGTAGTTGTCAGGCGTGCCGAACACTATGTCCAGGGTGATACATCCTGAACAACGCGCCTCTTTCCCAGGGATGATTCATTGGAAAATTGTGTTGCTATGCTCGATGCGCGATCGATCGAATTGCATTTTTTCCATGGTATATTCGTAGATGAGGTTTAGACCACTGCGACCATCCATTAGCACCTTTTGTAGTCTGAAATGATCGACGATGGGGTTTAGGACCAGTGCGGCTGGTATTCAGCCCGGACAGATGGTAGGTTGGTCAGTATCTCCGAAGGTGATGGGTATGTCCGCCCATGAACTTGTTGCCGCCACATGGTAGATCTGTTTGAGTTCTCTAAGATCTCTTTTCCTCCCGTTCCTAGAAGGGAACGTTTCGTAGATTGTCAGGACTTCGGTGTGGTAGTCTTGTGGCGTTGTGGAGCGCCTGTTCGGCAGTGTTTCCTTGAGGATAGCCTCTCCGCTTTTTGCGACCTACCTAACAAGCTAACATGCTTTGAGGCTTTGAGTCGGGCTTGTGTTCAGCAAGACATCATGTGTAGGGCATGGCTTGTCCAAGAGTCCATCAAGGACAGTTCTGACCCCCATAGGGGGTCTATTTCTTTTCTCGGCAGGTTTGTGTTCGGCTAGCCGCTTCAAAGGTATCCGATTTTTCCTATATCCTCTAGGGTATTTGGTAAGGACTGGTTCCAAAAGTAACCGTTCGTCTTGCCAAGCGCACTGCATGGCATAGTACGTTTGTACCAGGTCCGATAGCTCGGTGAAGTCATGAATGTGTCGACGGGATAGGGCATTGAGGATCCCTTCGTCCTAAAAATTGCAACTGAAGGTTGTCATTATCTCTTGGTCACTAGAGCCTGGTGCTCTATCTCTAGCGAGGAGGAGTCCGGCCCAAAAATCATGAACCGACTCCCCTGGTAACTGTTTAACATCCCGTAAGTCCCAAGACTTGTACTCTCCTGCGATGCTTGAGTGCTCTACTTGGGGGGTGGGTGGGAAATTTTTTGGTTCCGCGTCATGATGCGAGTCCGGAATGACGGGGTTTGAGTTGCACGCTACTAATTCAGACGGGTTGCGCACTAGATCGGGCATTGATCCCGAACTATTTCCGGAGCGAACTCTGGAGTATGGGTTACAAGAGAGATCTTGATGATCAGAAATTGGGATATAAACCATTTTTAACTTTGGTCTTTGGGGGGATGAGCCTCCGTCCGGGCACTAGACGGTGGTGACTAAGTGAGCGACCGAGGGGGTGAAGATCTCCCTATCGCCGGGTTTAAGCCTGATCCGGTTATAGACCAGGTTCTAGTCATCGGTCATGCCCATGGATTAAATCCGATCAAGTAGCTCATTCAGAGGCAAGAGGTCAGTGGGGCGCATGTCGCTGGAGCACACGGGATCGATCAGCAACGTCGTGGTTCCGGAGTCGCTTGACAGTGAATCTAGGGTATTGTGACAGCCCAAGTGGTGTCCCTACCTTGTTGGGCATGTGCCTTGTATGAAACTTGTTGTCATGAGATTAATGATAGGAGTTGATCCTTGTCATGCCATGTATTGTTCTTGCATTCATGCATCATGCATCATATCATCCATCATGTCATTCTTTGTTTGTGATGTGACCTTGTTGTGGTTGGGTGCATTCAAGTGTTGTGTGCTATGGTTGGAGTGTATGTGGTGCAACACTCCTCTCCTTTCCCCTCTCTTTTCTTTTCAACAAAACCCAACCCAATGCCCCTTTATTTTCCTTGTCATTTTGATCAACAAATTCTACTTGCTAATTAATTGTTTTAAAATGTTCAAGAGGTAGCCTATAATGTTTCAAAATTATGTGTGTGGTTCTTTTGTTGTTTGAGCTTAATACGTATTTGAGGTTTAAATAACAAGGGGGCTGTTGATTTTAAACTAGTTAAATTTCTTGCTTCAAAAATTCACTTGTCAATTTTATTAAATAGTTCTCATTTTCTTTTAGTCAAAAGTATTTTTGCCTTATCAAAAATCCTTTTTGTCTTTTCTAGTGGTTTTCTTTTCTTGTTGTTTTTATTTAATACGAAACCCTGTTGCTTTTGTTTCTCTGAGTGAGAGAGGAATACTGGGCCGCTTCCTCCCCAGCGTGGCCCAGCCCAGGGACTAGCGCCTACCTGCTCCACCATCGTCCTCCATCAGGTTCTTCAGAGAGCAGAAAGAGCGAGCGCGTGCCCGTGCTCACGGAAGCCGAGGAACACCGTCTGTCCCCTCCTATTTAGTCTCTCGGCGTGCGTGCCGTCCCCCCTAGGGTTCCTCTTCCTCCTAGAACCGCCGCCGCTTTCCTCTTCCCCTTCTCCCTTCGCTTCATCCTCCCCTTTAGGTAAGGTTCAGAGAGAGGTTTAGAGAGCAGCGGTGTCACCGGTGTTTCTTCGGGTCATCATCACCGCCTCCGATGACCTGCTCGTCACCATCGGAGAAGGTGAGGTGGTTCCTGGTGCCGCAAGCGCTCCGTTCCCGGTGCTAGGGAGGGCCTAGCTCCTCCATGGTGCCGCCTCGTTGTCGCCTCTTGTCAGCAAGCGTGTGAGGCACTCCGCTTCTTCAGGCTGTGCCGAGCCGTCGTCATGCATCCGTGCGTCTCCAACCATCCCCTTGGTCAGCAGGCTGACGCCACAGCCCCTTCTTCCCCGCGTAGCATGCTATTCGCCGTAAAGCTCCCCGCCGTAGTGTTCATCGCCACCGGCAGCAAGGTGCAGTCTTGATGGCAACACCTCCGCACTCCTCGTCATGAGACGATCAGGGGACTGGATCTCGTAGGTTCCCGCTTGCCCCGCGTGTAGTTTGTGTTGCCGGACAAGCCCTATAGTCGCCGAAGCCGCCGCTACGTTTGGTATCGCCGGGGTGTGTTTTCGTCAGTTTCGATAATTCGTGGCATAGTGGTTGTACTAGTGGGCTCGTCCCCCTCCTCTGTTAAGACCCGTAGCCTTTGCGTAGTGGTAGCGCTCGAGAGGGAGAGACCGTGAGGTCTGGGGTTCGACCCTGCACTCCTCCCTTTTTATTCTTCTTCTTCCTTTGTTTTTCTGTTGTTTTCTTTCTTTTGTGTATGTGTGTATGTGTTGTGTGTATGTATATGTAGGCATACATGATGGATGTTTTTTCCTTTTTCTGTTAAGAATACATGTGTATGTGTAGTATCTATGTGTGTGGGCTGATTGCACACATGTGTGTGAGTGTTTATATGTGAGGTGGAGACCCATGTGCATGTATATGTGCACATATGCACTTGTGCATGTATGTGTGCATATATGTGTGCGTGGTGAGCAACCACACACATTGGTGAGTGTATGTGCATGTGCACTTGTGCATATGTGCATAGGTGTGTTGTGCATGCCATGTGTGTGTGTGTGGTTTAGATGTGTAGATTTGGGGTGTGTGTGTGTGACATGTGGGCATGCCCCACTTGTCATACACTATTTATTATTGTCTCTAGTGTCATGTTTAGTAGTGTTAAATAGTTCTTTTCAAATTTTAGCTATGTTACCAAATCTGGCCATGTTCAAATATGCTCATGTGCATTTTAAGTAAGTTTTCACTTATAAGAGAGGTGGTTGTGTTGCTAATATAGTTTTTGCCATGATGCTTCAAGTGACTATATTAGTATGACACATGGTTTCGGGGTAGAAAGATCCAAGGAATCCATTGGTGCTATTGGATTTCACTTTTGAGAAAGGTTATAAAACTGTCATTTTCTGTTGTGATGCTACTTTGTCATTTATGCATGAATTAATCCATGCTTGCTTTGGGGCATGTGCCAACATGGAAGTGATTTCATGCCTATTATGCCATGGTATTTTTGTTTGACATGAGAATCACCCATATAAGTGGGAAACTTGCTGCAAAGTAGATAACTTGATGTTGTTGTTTTCACCATGCTGAATATTTCTAGGTCTGAGATTCTGCTATTATTTTTATGCCATGAAGAGTGGTTGATATCTTGGGATACGTTGAGAATTAGCTCAAGATCAGTGCTAGTGTTTTGAAGTATATGTTATCTTCTAGCATCCTGTTAATTTTCATGCCATGAGGTGGTCTATATAACCATTAGTTTGTGCTGTCAACTTGCTATCAGATTAACTCAGATTCCAGGGAACTGTTATTTTCACAAAGTCCTAGATTTCTGTTTCATCATGCCAACTTGTGAGCTTCATGCTTATTGATGTGTGCCTCCTTTCCAATTTGCGTAGGTAGATAAGTTTATAAGCATGTTATGTAGTTTCTGTCAATACCTTGGTTGTGGTTGTAGGATTCCTGTAGCTCAAGTTATTGCCTGTGAAAGTTGCTATGTTGCTGTTTGATGGCAGATTATTGGTTTTGTTGTTTTGTGACTTGTGGGAGCTATACTCCATGGAATTGCTTGATGTTTGGATCTATTGTGGTTGGTTTTTCATTGCCTATCCAGTGGCTACCTTGGAATGCCAAGGAATAGCCCAGGTCCTTCTTGTCTTGTGTTTTGCCTTTGTAACTTGTCGTGAGGGTATCGTGAGTACCGTAACTCCGTTTCTTACGTTCTTCATATGTATTTTTATCTTTTTTGCATGATGCATCCATATTTGCCATGTTCATGCATGTCTAAATAACTTAACATAAGGTTTTGTGCAGATTCATTAATACCTAATCCTTTGCATGTGAAACATGACTAGTTAGGATTGCCATGTTAAAAACTCTTCAAATAAGCATGCATCATTCTTGCTTGTGCATTGCACCGTGGTTGTTTGTTTATTCTTGCTGTTTCTTTTGGGTAGACGCAAACGTTGAACCTGAGTATGAAGAGCCAGGCGAGTACAACCATGAGGATCCCGCTACTTGTTCCACTAAAGAACCAACAGGCAAGATGATCGTACCCGGATCCCGATACTATTTTCACTTGCTAGTGTCTCGCTCTTATCGTTGAAATTGTGCTACCTACCACTTGAATGTCAGCCTCCTAATTGCCATGATAACCTCTAACCCTCCACATCCTAGCAAACCTTTGATTGGCTAAGATACCGCTGCTCAGCCCCTCTTTTAGCATTCTTAGTTGCAGGTGCAGGTTGTTCCATGTGATAACATGGATTTGGCATATCACAATATTATCTGTTATTTAATTTAATGCACATATATATCTTGGTATTGGTGGAAGGCTTGGCCTTTTGCTAGGTGTTTTGTTCTGCTATTATTGTCATAGTTTCTTGTTACCGGTGTTATGTTTTCCATACTTTGCGCTCCTAACATGCTCGGGGTTGTTATGGGGACCCCCTTGTTTATTAGGTTGAGATTTAAACTTGTCTAGCAAGACCCAACTTTGGTACCTACATTTTCTTAATAATTAATAAAAATTTGCATAGGGATTTGCAACCCCGTGGATAATTAATGAATCCCCGGGCCAGTGCTCCTCATGAGTGTTGGTCCAAACTAGAGCACTGTGCGGGGACAACTCAGGGAAACTTGGGAGATTTCTATCAGGCCTCCGTACGTGTCGCTTATCCGTCGTGTCCTGAGAACAAGATACGCGGCTCTTATCGGGTTCGTCGACACGTTGGGTGGTCTTGCTGGATTTGTTTTACCTTATCGAGTATCTTGCGTAAGGAACTCTCACTTTCTTCGGGCTGTCTCGAGGTGTTGGAATTTCTTTGGAGTTGCCTAGGATGATCACGAGATCCGTGGTCAAGGCTATTCCCACGGAGTGTGGTTAATTTGTGATGGACTAGTTGGATCGCCGCTGCAGGGTCAAATCTTTCGGAAAGCCGTGCTGGCGGTTATGTGGTAACTTGGATATTTGTTTAACACCCGGTTATAGTAAACTTGAAGTAAACTCTAATAAAATAGACCAACTATGTGAGTAACCATGATCGCCTCTGCTCGTGAACATGATCCGAGAGAGAACACGGTGGGGTTATGATTGACGTAAGTAAGTGTTCAGGATCTCATAGAGGTCATTCTAGATTCAATTGTTCATCATAGGCCACTCATATTTATCTTCATGTTACGTAAGTTTAGCCAGCATAATTGCTTAGTGCTGCTGCAAATGAACACGTACCCCATCCCAACCTTTAAGCTTGAATAGTCTTCGTACCCGGGTGCATGATTGCTGAGTCCTTGTGGCTCACAGATTACTACAACAATCCAGGTAGAGGTACAAATGAGTTCGTGCAGGATGATTTGATGCAGCTCTAGTGGGAGTATGATGAGGAAAGGGGCAGGATGTATGTGACTTATCCGGATGAGTAGAGGACCATGGTCGTGATCTTTGGGATAGCGAGATATTATCATTTGCATCTGTTTTATCGTTTGATTTCGTCCGTATGTCGACCCTGTCTTCATCTTGATGTTTGAACTCTGTGTGGAATTTTAATTTAGTATGTGGCGAGTGTAAGCCAACTCGTATACTCATCTCTTCTATAATGTATGATTTAATGATTCTATACTTGCGAACGAAGAGATGCGCCTCTATCCCTTGCGAGGCCCCCGTGCCTTATTATGGATAGGCGTGCATCTTGGGCATGGCAGTTATGTTTGGCCGCGGCGGATCCACGTACATCGATTGGGTTGGGCGTTCTGGATAACCCGAGGGTAAAGGACACCTGAGAGGTGGTGCCCGATACTCCTGACGTCGAGGTGTCGGGATCTACAGGATTCTCCATTAGAGCCGAGGGTTCCATCAAGACGAGCTCTTCCCTTGAATCAGTGACGAACTCTAGGGTTTCGAATCTGTTTTCCTAATTGGGGAAGAAGCTTCCGATCTGGCCAAGATGGCTGGTTGGGTCGGCACACAACAAGATGCTACCGCCTTTAAAGATCTGACCAGGGATTGGGACATCCTAGCTACAGATCTCATTGCTTTCGACAAGACGAGTCATCGATTGCTTTGGCGATCACAGCGGAACTCTCAATGAAAAGCACCAATGTCGGTGTCAAAACCGGCGGATCTCGGGTAGGGGGTCCCGATATGTGAGACTAGGATCGATGGTAACAAGAGACGAAGGAGACGATGTTTACCCAGGCTCGGGCCCTCCTTTGGAGGTAAAACCCCACGTCCCGCTCGAATACATTGATGATATGAAGGTTACAGATTTGATCTACCTCGAGATCGAATAGCTAAAATCCTAGATGAGTTTATTTGTCCTACAATATAAAACACTTTGGCTTATATAGATACCAAGGATCCCTAGGGTTGCACACGGTCGGTTGCGCACCAAAGGCAAAAACCATGACTATTTACCATCTCAAACTTGGAAGATATGCCACGATTCCTGAAGTTTCTTCCCTGGCGTCGGGGCCTTCGATCCGTCCAATCCTTAGCAAGCGGCCCATGAGTCCGGCTGTCACATCCCTAGCTAGGAGTCATAGTATAGCATGTGTTTGCATCATGTTCCATCTTATTGCATCAACATGAAATGGGGAACAAAAGAAACCCCAAGCTCACTTTGAATCCAAACAATTCAAACTAGGTGAAAATTCAACAAATCCAAAATGCCCACTAAAAATGTTCACTATGTCTGGTAAATTTTGACATGATTACAACAAGGATCATTTTAATTATTTGAACACCTAAATCCATTTAGAAATAAATGATAAAGCCCCTGATAATGATAAATAAAGCATTATCATTATTCCTGAATTCAAATTATTTTGAAACATTTCATATAAGTCTGAAATATTCAAAACTTCAATATATAAAATGTCCTAGATATTTTACAAAGCCATTTGTACCTGCAAATAAATAAACAAATGTCAGATCATTTAATAGAAAATAAAAAAAAGAAAGAAAAAGAAGAAGAGGAGGCCTAGGTGGAGCTGGCCCAGCTGGCCCAGCCAGCCCCACCGTGTTCAACCTCCTACTAGTAGGGAGGAGGGCGTGTGGCAACGGCGCGCCGGCCAGCTCCTGCTTGCCTGGCTGCCGTGGAGCCCCTTGGAAGCGCTAGCGCCCTCCCCCCACGTCATCATGGCCCTTTTTTCCTCCCTCTCTCTTGCCCGCCGCTCTCGCTCTTGCTCCCCCTCTCTTTTCTTCTCTCCCGTCGGCATCCGAAGCCGTCGCCGCCGCCGATTCGTCACCTTGGTGCCTCCCCAAGCCCGCGAGCTCCGTCATTAGCTGCGCCGTGGGCCCTCCGTCGATTTCCCTCCTTCTCCTTGCCGTCTAGCTACCGTAGCAGCCGTTCCCATCACGCCCGAAGCTCCTCGCCGCCGGCGTTAATGGCCACCGCGGCCAGAGCACCCGTCGTGCTCAGTTGAGCATCACGGCATGCTTGCGCGGGCCCGTAGGTGCCGCCCCGACCTCCAGTGCCCCCTCCTGCAGGCACTAGCGCCGAGGCCTCCCTTGGCCGAGCTCCGGCCGCCACCTCCGGCGTTGTAGCCGCGAGCTCCGGCGCTCCTCGCGCCCTCTGCTAGTTGCCCTGGGTGCGGGCGAGCAGGGGCTTCGCCCCAGTGCCTCCGGCTGCCACACCCGTGGCCGGCAGCGCGGACGCCGCCGCAACCAGAGGTCGCCGCCGACGAGCCCGTCGGTTGAGCCCTGTAGGTGGGCCCCCTTGTCAGGTTAATTAACCCCCTCCCTGTGCCATTGACAGGTGGGCCAGCCCTACTAATTGGTACTTAGTTTACTTAAAAAACTGTTAGATGTCTGTGTCATTGACAGGTGGGGCCCAACCGCCAAGTTTGACCTGGGCTGGCGCCTTTGACCTGTTGATGTCAGCATGACGTCAGGCTAGCATAATAAATTCAATTTTGGTTTTAGAATAAATTCCATAAATTATTCAAAAGTTCAAAAAATCATATAAATTAATCTGTAAGTCAGATGAATATAATTTATATATGAAAATTTATGAGAAAAATCCAATGAATCCAATGGTGATATTGTCAGGCATGTTAGAGCAATCTAAATAGGTGAACATTGACATTTTTTAATAGGTTAGTAAATGGAATTTAAAAGGAAAAACAATTTTGAACCTATATTCAAACCCATTTCAAATTAACTTGAACACTAGTTGCATTCGCTCATCCATACATGCTATCATGCCATGATCATGCATCATATTGTTGCACTTGCGTGTGTTGATCGTTTCTTATCTGCATTGCGGTAGGCCCTGCTTCTGAGGATACCCCTGAGTATCCCGACGAAAGAGAGAACCTTTCCACTACCCAGCAAGGCAAGCAACCCCTTTGATCATTCTGATAAAATCCTACTGTCTCGCTGCTGCTCTTGTTTATTGCATTAGGACAGTCGATGACATGTCAGTCATACACGGTAGATGATCCTATTCTGCTGCATAACTTGACATTGTCACAGTAAATAGTCAAACCTTGCAACCTAGCATACCTGGTAGATGCTTGTGCCATGACGTGCTTAGCTTACTTTGCCTGCTATGCTTGCTATGCTTACAGTTGGGTCAAGTCTGATTCATCTGGGTGATGAACTGAGTGAGACGATGTTGTTCTAATGTGGTGATATAAAGATGAACTCGATTTGGTAAAGGTAGCGATGGGAGGCTATGTAGGAGTACATAGCGGGTTGTCTCATCGGGACCGTTCTTAGGAACTGAGTTTTGTGTTTGTGATCCAAGTCTAGTTACTACCACACGTTGGGATACTTAATTGACCCTCTCGACCTCTCATTCGCTTAGTCCTTAGTCCAAGAGTTGCAAGTAGTTTCTGGTGTTTATAGCATGCTGGAGGCCGTGCGTAGCGCTGACCCTAGGGGTGGGTTACGACGTGGTAGGCAGTGGCCCGATGTACCAAGTGTCACCTGGATGGTGGGCTTGGGAACCATGCACACATCGTTTGGGGCCGTAGCGGAAACTTCGGCCGGACTTCCATGCGGGTTCAGTCTCAAATCGGTGATAACCTAGACTAGAGGTCTTATGTGATTGACGGTCGTTGCCGACTCCCTCGCTGGGCATCCGCTTGAAGGTTGCCGAGGTGCGTGGTTTTATGAGCACACAGCGATAAGTGGCGAGAGCTTGTGTGAAGAAGTACACCCCTGCAGGGTATGAAACTATTCGAATAGCTGCGTCCTCGGATATGGATACTTGGAGAACTTATGCTATTCATAGATAATCTAATGGATTCTCATAAAAATATCAAGACAAGTGTGAGTACCGTGGATGGCACTCTCCTAGGAGGGGGAAGTGAATCCATGGTGGTGTATTGCTGTGGAGTTAGTGGACTCCTATGCGATATCTAAAATGTAAACAAGGAGATAAAATTGGGTAGTGTAGGTTAGCCCTGAGTCAAAGCTAGCATTGCTGCATAACTCCACCTCCCCCTTGTTGATACATGAGCATGAATAGACTAGGTCTTATTTAAAGACTTGCTGAGTACGTTTGTACTCACGTTTGCTTAATAAATGTTGCAGATGAGACCCAGGACCCATTAGGTGGGTTCTTTCTAGACGTTGACGATGTCGAATAGCTGGTGTCCCAGCTACGACCTATGCCCTGTGGCGGGCTTTAGATAGTCAGGCCATGTGCCTTTTCATCCTTTCATCTGTCTATACTCACACACCTTATGCTTCCGCTTGGTTTGTATGAACATGTTTGTATGATTTGAGTGTCGGGTCATGTCACCCCTATCTGTAAGAATATATTATGCGAGGCTCATCGGAGCCTCTTAAATAAAAGTCATGTTGTTGTATAGTTATGTTGTGATGCCATGGTTGTATCTATGCATATCGGGCATGTCGTGCGTACGTGTGACGTGCAACGGTATGTATGGGATCCGACACCTAGTCATGTGTCTTTAGTAGTACTCTTTATGGGAAACTGCCTCTTTGTGCTTCCATCGAGCCATGGTAGCTTGCTACTGCTCCGGACACATTGATTCACCGGCATGTATCCTTCTCTGCTGTTGTGTCTGTCCCTTCGGGGAAATGTCTCGCGGTGTAATGGAGTCCCTGTAGCCTGCTACGACTCGTCTACGTGTAGTGATGGCATTCGTGTCTCACGATGTCATGGAGTCCCTGTAGCTTGCTATGACTCGTCTACACACGCTTGAGGCCGACACTTGCATTGTTGGGTTATGTATGCCTGTTTCCGTACGGATGTGCCGCTTGGGTTCTATGACTAGTTATGTCGGCCCGGGTTCTCTGTCATTTGATTGCCAGCAACATGATCACATACGTGAGGCAAAATACGCAAACGGTCCCGACTACGGTAAGGCTGTAGCCGTGGAGCTTACCGTGCGTGAGGCCGCAAAGTGATGTGATATGTTACAGTCTGGATTCTTATGACTTAGGATCGGGGTCCCGACAAAGTTGGTATCAGAGCCTGACTGACTATAGGACTACCAAGCCAAACTGGTCGAAGTTGAGTCTAGAAACACTATAGAAAAGTAGGGGAATTGATTGCGAAGGGAACGTAAGGCTCTTTTTACTCCTCTTCCCAAGTTATTCTATGCTGAGTCATTCTCATCTTTTCTTCGGGGATAAGAACTAGTCTACTCATCCATTGCTTAGGATGTCGAGTTACTAACCATGGACTTCTAGCTAGCTTGTTGCAAGTGAATGTGGGTATTCAAGTAGTTTTCTTTAGGGATAAGAACTAGGCTACTCATCTATCTTTTGCAGTTGTCTCAAAATCCTTTTTGAGCAATTACAGCCATTATGTTGTCCAATTTCTGCTAGAGTCTCTTATGTCTTTGCATCATTCTCTGTTTCAGATGCCCCCTCGTCCTTCCCGTCAGGTGGTCCGTGTGACTAGGTGCATCGATGTACCGGGTCACACGGCCATGTTGGTTAGAGTCGTGATGGAGGCTGGAAACCGTTGGTACCTGGAGTACACAGTGGAGGAACAGTATTGAGATTTGAACCAGAGTCAGTATCTGTGTACCGTCAAGATTTATCCTTCATACCCTGGAGCTGCAGAGCCGCTTCACTGGACTTATGGGTTAGGTGTCACCATAGATATGGCAGTTCAGGAGGCCGCTTACACCATGCTGACTATCATGAGGTATCACCATGGTCTGCTTCAGAACACGGAGTTTTGTTATGTTCCTGCTTCTATGGGAGGAGAGGATGATTATGTAAGTGCAGCCTACTATGATCATTCCCATGAGGACCCTAGGTTGCAGGTGACTGCTCAGATGTTGGAGAACATGGATCGTGATGCACATGCCCTTTGCATGGAGCTTTATGCCACCCATGCACGTCTTTGGACAGCCCTAACGCAGTTGGCACCTCTCGTGCAGACAGGCTATGGAGATTTGGATATGCTGACCCCACCGCGGACTCATCTGCCAGCACACGTACACTGGCCCGATGTTGCAGGCATCACCCCTCTTTGAGGACCGCTGTTGCCGCCGACAAGGGGACCAAGGCCAGATGCGTTTCCTTATGGTTCCAAGGGATCACAGGCTAGAGTGTTTCCAGATCCTCAGGTTCAGCTCCCGGGTCATGGGTAACCTGTGTGAGCCATTCTACGGCGATGCTTGAGTACGTGGATGTTAGTTCTAGTATGGTAGTAATCGTATCGCCACAGTCCTGCGTGTCTTGTGTGATATGATGAGGAGAGTTGAGTTCCGGAGGTGTAGATAGATAATGTATAGGAAGCTTGTAATGCCTCCGATGAGTTGTTTCATCTTTCCGTAGTTGTATCTCAGCATGGCTTGTACTGAACTATGTCATGGTGTGTATGAATCATGGTGTTCATATGGAAGTTGTTTTACCATGTTGATTGGTGTTTACCCTGCATGCCATGTTGTCCAGTACATTCCTTATCCTATGTCTTAGAGTTGTTGTTCCCTATGATTAAGCTGTGGGTTTCTTTCTCCAGGATGGTGGTAACTAGGAATAACCACGTGCCTGCCCCTGAGCAGGGCGAGGGAGGCCAGCCAAGGCAAGAGGATCTGCCACATGCGCCTTCCTTGGCGGAAGTAATGCTTGAAGCCGAAAGGAACAAGAGGGAGACCAACAGGCTGTTGGAAAGAATCGAGCAGAACACAACACGTGCTCCCCGCAATGACCTCAATGATGGCATATCATTGGTGATTTCATCAGACTGTGCCCACCCAAGTATCATCATTCGGTCGACTCGCTCGACGCGGATGACTGGCTGACTAGCATGTATCGCAAGATCCGTGCTGCCAATGTGACTGAGGCCAACAAGGTGACCTTTGCAACTTACTTTCTGGAAGGTCCCGCCAATCTGTGGTGGGAAAATTTTGAAGCCATGCGTCCCGTAGGCCCTGCACCAACTTGGGCAGAGTTCGGTGCCGCATTTCATACCCATCACATCCCGGAAGGGCAGATGGATCGTAAGAGAGAGGATATCTGTGCCTTCACCCAGGGCAAACTGTCAGTGGATGCTTATAGTCGTGAGTTTGGAAACCTTGCTTGCTATGCTCCTGAGAAAGTTTCTTCCTATGCCAAGAAGCAGGCTAGGTTCCGCAAGGGACTTAACCCTGAGCTCCGCCGAGATCTGCGCCTTCATGAGTGCACCACTTTCCAGGCTCTCGTTAACAAGGCTATCAATGCTGAGACTGGACAGACTGATTATGAGGACACGAGAAAGCACAATCGTGACTTCAACCCTGCACCTGGTCGGGCTCCAATAAACGCCGGATCTGGGTGACCAATGCAGCTCTGCTGCCAAAATACAATGCGAGGCCATCCTTCCAGGCACCTCGCTCAGTTCAGCCCAACCCTCTAGGCAGACCAGTTGGAGGACCACCTGCAAATGTTGCTCCCCGTGCCACCGTGGTTTTCTATAAGTGGGGAGAACCAGGACACTACTCCTGTGAGTGTCCCCAGAATAATGTTAAGCCCGCTGGACATGAAAAGCCAGGAAAATCCTTCTTTGTGAAGCCATCTCCTGCTCGTGGACGAGTGAACTATGTGTCTGCTGAGGAAGCCCTTGAGGATCCTGATGTTATCCTAGGTACGCTCCTTATCAATAGTCATCCAGCATCTGTCTTATTTGACATCGGGGCATCTCATTCTTTTATCTTAGAAAGTTAGGCACAGTTGCATAACATGTCTTTTTGTGATATGCCTACTCCTTTAATAGTGCACACTTCGGGTTCAAAATGGCAAACTTCTAGAGTGAGCCATGACAATGAGATCTTGGTGGATAGATTAGTCTTCCTAGCATCTTTGATAGTCCTCAAGTCTTTGGACATCAATATCATTCTAGGTATGGATTGGATGAAAGCCCACTATGCCAAGATTGATACTCATTCTAGGAATGTTCAACTTACACATCCATCGGGTGAGATAGTTAATGTCTCCACTGGAACAACCAAGCGCCAACTCTATTCCCTCAATGCTAGCCCTCTTCCAAAGTTAGAAGATATTCCGGTATTTTGTGACTTTCCGGATGTCTTTCCAGAAGAACTGCCAGGAATTCCTCCTGTCAGAGATGTTGAGTTTGTGATAGAGCTCATCCCAGGGACTGTCCCAATAGCCAGAAGACCCTATAAGATGGCAGCCTTAGAACTAGCCGAACTTAAGATCCAACTCGATGAGGCTTTGAAGAAAGGTTTCATCCATCCCAGTTCTTCTCCTTGGGCTTGCCCTGTCCTCTTCATCAAGAAGAAGGATGGTTCGGATCGGATGGTTGTGGCTTATCGGCCAGTGAATCTGGTCACCATAAATAACAAGTATCCGCTCCCCATCATCAACGATTTGTATGATCAACTCGCTAGACCCTCTGTATTTTCCAAAATGGATTTGAGGTTGGGATACCATCAAATCAGAATTAGGAACGGGGACATTCCAAAAACGGCTTTTGTTACTCGTTATGGCCAATACGAGTACACCGTCATGTCCTTCGGTTTAACCAATGCCCAGCCACCTTCTCTCGCTTGATGAATTCGATCTTCATGGATTATCTAGATAAATTCGTCGTGGTTTACCTCGACGATATACTCATCTACTCGAAGAACATGCCGAGCATCTAAGGCGAGTATTGATGAAACTTCAGGAGCACCGCCTGTACGCCAAATTCTCCAAGTGTGAATTTTGGTTGCCAGAAGTGACCTATCTGGGCCACGTGATTTCTGGTAAAGGTATTGCTGTCAATCCTGAGAGAGTTCAGGTCGTCCTTGATTGGACTCAGCCTGAATCGGTTAAGCAAGTTCGTAGTTTCCTTGGCTTGGTGAGCTATTATCACCACTTTGTCGAGAATTTCTCCAAAGTTGCAAAACCTCTGACTGAACTTCTCAAGAAAGATAAAAAAGTTCGAGTGGACTCCACAATGCGAGCACAGTTTTCAGGAGTTGAAAAGACGACTGACCTCTGCTCCCGTTCTGGTGCCACCTGATTTCTCTAAGGACTTTGTTATCTATTGCGACGCCTCGCGACAAGGATTAGGTTGCATTCTCATGCAAGATCGTCATGTGATTGCATATGCATCTAGACAGTTGCATCCACATGAGGATAATTATCCAACACATGATCTTGAGCTTGCAGCTATAGTCCATGCACTGAAAACAAGGCGGCATTACCTTCTGGGTAATCGTTGCGAAATTTACACTGATCACCAAAGTCTAAAATATATATTCACCCAGCCGAATTTGAAACTCAGGCAAAGACGGTGGGTAGAGTTTATTATAGATTACAACTTAGGGATAACTTACACCCCGGGGAAAGCCAATGTCATGCCTGATGCACTAAGTCGTAAGTCTTATTGTAACAACCTGATGTTACAACAAGGTGAACCACTTCTTCATCAGGAATTTCGGAAGTAAAACCTTCACCTTGTTCCTCAAGGATTTCTATACAACCTAGTTAAATCTTAAGGATCAAATAGTAGTTGTCCAGAAATATGATAAGGGTATATCCCGGATCAAGGGGAATATTGCTAGCGGAAACGCTAAAGATTTCTCCAAGAATGATGAAGGTGTTGTGTGCTTCCCAAACCGGATGGTGGTTCCCAAGAGCACACGCTTAAGACAGATGACCCTTAAGGAGGCTCATGATTCTCCTCTCTCAATTCATCTAGGTAGTACCAAGATGTATCAGGACCTACGCCAGAGGTTCTGGTGGACTAGGATGAAAAGAGAAATTGCTCAGTTCGTTGCTAACTGCGACATTTGCCGTCGCATGAAAGCAGAACATCAAAGGCCTGCTATCACCATTCAACCTTTAGCTATTCCTGAATGGAAATGGGATAAAGTCGGTATGGATTTCATTACCGAATTTCCCAGGACTAAGAGAGGGAATAATGCTATATCTGTGGTCATCGACCGTCTTTCCAAAGTGGCTCATTTTCTTCCTGTTCGGGAAAGTATAACTGCTAGCCAGCTAGCGGAGTAGTATGTTTCTCGAATAGTTTCTCTTCATGGTGTTCCTTTGGAGATTAACTCAGACCGTGGAAGTATCTTTACTTCCCGATTTTGGGAAAGTTTTCAAACCGCTATGAGGACTCATCTATCCTTTAGCACTACTTTCCACCCGCAATCAAGTGGTCAAGTTGAGCGAGTCAATCAAATCCTCGAAGACATGCTCCGAGCTTGTGTTATATCTTTCGGTATGAATTGGGAGAAATGTCTTCCATTTGCCGAATTTGCTTATAACAATAGTTATCAATCAAGCTTGGGCAAAGCCCCTTTTGAAGTTCTCTATGGACGAATGTGTCAAACACCTCTTAACTGGCCGGAAACCAGAGAGAGGCAACTCTTTGGCCCGGATATGATCCAGGATGCAGAGGAGCAAGTTCTCATTATTCGTGAACAGTTGAAAACAGCCCAATCTCGTCAAAAGAGCCAATATGATCGCCATCGTAAGGCTGTGACCTATGAAATTGATGAGAAGGCTTACCTTCGGGTTACACCTCTGAAGGGTACCCATCGATTCGGTATCAAGGGCAAGTTGGCTCCTCGTTATGTTGGACCTTTTCGCATTGTTTCCAAACAAGGAGAGGATGCCTACCAATTGGAAATTCCGCCGCATCTTTCCAAGGTTCATGATGTCTTCCACGTCTCGCAACTCAGGCATTGCTTCTCAGACCCTGTCCGTGAGGTAGACCACGTAGCGCTTGATCTCCAAGATAACCTTATATATCGAGAATACCCTGTTCGTATTCTTGATCAAGTTGAGCGTACCACTCGGCGTCGGAACATCAAGTTTCTTAAGGTTTAGTGGTCACACCATTCTAAAAAGGAGGCCACCTGGGAAAGAGAAGATCGTCTTCGACTAGAGTACCCCGCGCTCTTCCCGACGACTTCTAAATCTCGGGACGAGATTCTTTTGAGTGAGGGTGAGTTGTCACATCCCAAGCTAGGAGTCATAGTATAGCATGTGTTTGCATCATGTTTCATCTTATTGCATCAACATGAAATGGGGAACAAAAAGAAACCCCAAGCTCACTTTGAATCCAAACAATTCAAACTTGGTGAAAATTCAACAAATCCAAAATGCCCACTAAAAATGTTCACTATGTCTCGTAAATTTGGACATGATTAGAACAGGGATCATTTTAATTATTTGAACACCTAAAGCCATTTAGAAATAAATGATAAAGCCCCTGATAATGATAAATAAAGCATCATCATTATTTCTAATTTCAAATTATTTTGAAACATTTCAAATAAGTCTAAAATATTCAAAACTTCAATATATAAAATGTCCTGGATATTTTACAAAGCCATTTGTACCTGCAAATAAATAAACAAATGTCAGATCATTTAATAGAACAGAAAAAAAGAAAGAAAAAGAAGAAGAGGAGGCCTAGGTGGAGCTGGCCCAGCTGGCCCAGCCAGCCCCACCGTCTTCAACCTCCTGCCAGTAGGTAGGAGGGCGTGTGGCAACGGCGCGCCGGCCAGCTCCTGCTTGCCTGGCTGCCATGGAGCCCCCTAGGAGCGCCAGCGCCCTCTCCCCGCTCGTCGTCGTTGCCC
Source organism: Hordeum marinum (assembly GCA_022496015.1). NCBI lineage: Eukaryota > Viridiplantae > Streptophyta > Magnoliopsida > Poales > Poaceae > Hordeum > Hordeum marinum. The sequence goes on along the minus strand of CM039675.1, from coordinate 159,863,612 downwards.
TTTTCTCCGCCCTCTCTCGCCCGCCGCTCTCCCTCTCGCTCCCCCTCTCTGTTCTAATCTCCCATCAGCATCCGATGCCGTCACCACCGCTGATTCGTCACCCTAGCGCCTCCCTGAGCCCGCGAGCTTCGTCATCAGCTGCGCCGTGAGCCCTCTGTCGATTCCCCTCCTTCTCCTTGCCGTCTAGCCGCCGTAGCCACCGTTCCCGTCACGCCCGAAGCTCCACGCCGTCGGCGTTAAATGGCCACCGCAGCCAGAGCACCCGCCGTGCTTAGTTGAGCACCCTGGCGTGCTTGCGCGGGCTCGTAGGTGCCGCCCGACCTCTAGCGCCCCCTCCCGCAGGCCCTAGAGCTGAGGCATCCCTTGGCCGAGCACCGGCCGCTGCCTCTGGCGTCGTAGCCGTGAGCTCCGGCGTTCCGCACACCCTCTGCTAGCTCCCCTGGGTGCGGGCGAGCAGGGGCTTCGCCCCAGTGCCTCTGGCTGCCGCTCCTGTGGCCGGCAGCGCGGACGCCGCCGCAACCAGAGGTCACCCTGCAGGTGGCCCCCCTTGTCAGGTTAATTAACCCCCCTCCCTATGCCATTGACAGGTGGGCCCAGCCCTGCTAATTAGTAGTTAGTTTAATTAAAAAAACGGTTAGATGCCTGTGTCATTGACAGGTGGGGCCCAACCGCCAGGCTTGACCTGGGCTGGCGCCTTTGACCTGCTGACATCAGCATGACGTCAGGCTGGCATAATATATTCAATTTTGGTTTTAAAATAAATTCCAGAAATTATTCAAAAGTTCGAAAAATCATATAAATTAATCTGTAAGACAGATGCAAATAATTTATTTATTAAAATTTATCAGAAAAATCCAATGAATCCAATGGTGCTATTGTCATGCATGTTAGAGCAGTCTAAATAGGTGAACATTGACATTTGTTAATAGGTTAGTAAATGGAATTTAAAATGAAGAACAATTTTGAACCTATATTCAAACCCATTTCAAATTAACTTGAACACTAGTTGCATTAGCTCATCCATACATGATATCATGCCATGATCATGCATCATATTGTTGCACTTGCGTGTGTAGATCGTTTCTTATTTGCATGGCGGTAGGCCCTGCTTTTGAGGATACCCCTGAGTATCCCGACGAAGGAGAGAACCTTTCCGCTAACCAGCAAGGCAAGCAACCCCTTTGATCATTCCGATAACATCCTACTCTCTCGCTCCTACTCTTGTTTATTGCATTAGGACAGTCGATCACATGTCAGTCATACACGGTAGATGATCCTATTCTGCTGCATAACTTGACATTGTCACAGTAAATAGTCAAACCTTGCAACCTAGCATACCTGGTAGATGCTTGTGCCATGACGTGCTTAGCTTACTTTGCCTGCTATGCTTGCTATGCTTACAGTTGGGTCAAGTCTGATTCATCTGGGTGATGACCTGAGTGAGACGATGTTGTTCTGATGTGGTGATATAAAGATGAACTCGATGTGGTAAAGGTAGCGATGAGAGGCTATGTAGGAGTACATAGCGGGTTGTCTCATCGGAACCGTTCTTAGGAACTGAGTTCCGTGTTCGTGATCCAAGTCTAGTTACGACCATACGTTGGGATACTTCATTGACCCTCTCGACCTATCATTCGCTTAGTCCTTAGTCCAGGAGTTGCAAGTAGTTTCTGGTGTTTATAGCATGCTGGAGGCCGTGCGTAGCGCTGACCCTAGGGGTGGGTTACGACGCGGTAGGCAGTGGCCTGGTGTACCAAGTGTCACTCGGATGATGGGCTTGGGAACCATGCACACATCGTTTGGGGCCGTAGCGGAAACTTCGGCCGGACTTCCATGCGGGTTCAGTCTCAAATAGGCGATAACCTAGACTAGAGGTCTTATGTGATTGACGGTCGTGGCCGACTCCCTCGCTGGGCATCCGCTTGAAGGTTGTCGAGGTGCGTGGTTTTATGAGCACACAGCGATAAGTGGCGAGAGCTTGTGTGAAGAAGTACACCCCTGCAGGGTATGAAACTATTCGAATAGCCGCGTCCTCGGATATGGAGTACTTGGAGAACTTATGCTATTCATAGATAATCTGATGGATTCTCATAAAAATATCAAGACAAGTGTGAGTACCGTGGATGGGACTCTCCCAAAAGGGGGAAGCGAATCCATGGTGGTGTATTGCTGTGGAGTTAGTGGACTCATGTGCGATATCTAAAATGTAAACAATGAGTTAAAATTGAGTAGTGTAGGTTAGCCATGAGTCAAGGCTGGCATTGCTGCATAACTCCACCTCCCCCTTGTTTATACATGAGCATGAATAGACTAGGTCTATTTTAAAGACTTGCTGAGTACGTTTGTACTCACGTTTGCTTAATAAATGTTGCAGATGAGAACCAGGACCCATTAGGTGGGTTCTTTCTAGACATTGACGATGCCGAATAGCTGGTGCCCCAGCTACGACCTATGCCCTGTGGCGGGCTATAGATAGTCAGGCCATGTGCCTTTTTATCCTTTCATCTGTCTGTACTCAGACAGCTTATGCTTCCGCTTGGTTTGTATGATTTGAGTGTCGGGTCATGTGACCCCTATCTGTAAGAACATATTATGCGAGGCTCATCTGAGCCTATTAAATAAAAGTCATGTTGTTGGATAGTTATGTTGTGATGCCACAGTTGTATCTATGCATATCGGGCATGTCATGCATACTTGTGACGTGCAACGGTATGTATGGGATACGACACCTAGTCGTGTGCCTTTAGTAGTACTCTTTATGGGAAACTGCCTCTTTGTGCTTCCACCGAGCCATGGTAGCTTGCTACTGCTCCAGACACATTGATTGACCGACATGTATCCTTGTTTGCTGCTGTGTCTGTCCCTTCGGGGAAATGTCTCACGGTGTAATGGAGTCCCTGTAGCTTGCTACGACTCATCTACGCGTAGTCATGGCATTCGTGTATCACGACGTAATGGAGTCCCTATAGCTTGCTATGACTCGTCTACACACGCTTGAGGCCGACACTTGCATTTCTGGGTTATGTATGCCCGTTTCCGTATGGATGTGTCTCTTGGGTTCTATGACTAGTTATGTCGGCCCGGGTTCTATGTCATTTGATTGCCAGCGACATGATCACATACGTGAGCCAAAAGACGCAAACGGTCCCGGCTAAGGTAAGGCTGCAGCCGTGGAGCTTACCGTGTGTGAGGCCGCAAAGTGATGTGATATGTTACAGTCTGGATTCTTATGACTTAGGATCGGGGTCTCGACACCGTACCATAAGAAATAGGGTGGCCGTCCGAGGACCCATTAATCCCGGACTCCCTCACTAGCTCCCGAGGCGAGGCTACCTGTCACAGGCCGGCTCGGGGGAAGGACCCTTGTCGTCCGGCTTGGAGGAAACCTGCTAACAAGCGGGTCAGTACAATCTCTATCATGTTGTATAGTGGGATGGCAACACATCGGCGTGGCGTGGCGATAGTACTCCCCGTACTGCTGACCAAGGAACGCATGGCTACAGTGGAGATGACCATACAACTAACCTCAACCGACTGAGACAAGGCGAGGAGGCAGAGTGGCGGCACGCCTGCAACCACTCCATTACCTGTTCCCGCATATCTAGAGTGTAGCCATCTGTACAATGAAGCACGACCCACTATGACCGGGCGATGCGGCATAGTGCGTCCCATGCCGCTGTGTGATGAGCACGCACCAATGGCGATGGCTGGTCGGTGGGCCCCCACTCTTGATGGGACCCTATAGTCGGTGGGCCCTGGAAGCTATGAGACTTCCCAGCCGGTGGGCCTCCTGGCCTGCTGGAGAGACCGCTGACCCGGTCCCACCTGCCATATCTCATCCATATTGTAAGCCGGGGGGCTATCCTATAAAACCCCTTGGCGCCCTCCATGCAACGAGGAGAATAGAACACACACACACATGCATACAAGAGAGGTAGAGCGGGCAGGCTAGCTCATTCTTCCACTTCCATCGGAACAGCTCAAGGAGCAACCTTGTAGCTTGCTTGAATCATCAAAAAGATGATCAGGACTAGGGGTGTTACCTCCCACGGAGGGCCTCGAAACTGTGTACATTGCATGTCTTGCCGCTTGTCCAGAATCCTAGTTCCCGAGCCCATCGGCGTCCATTCGACACCAATCACGTTCAATAAGCTACCCCATGGCATATGTTGTGACCAAACGACGACAACTATCACCCACCGTGGGGCCATCCGAGCCGTCGGCCGGAGCCATGCTCCGGGCAGGACGGATCACCAACTGGGTAGATCGCCTCGCATTCGAGCTAATCAGCACCCCCGTGGCGCTCGGACCCGCGGAAGCCACCATGGTGCCGAGCCTCAGTTCCGCCCACTTCACAGGCATTGCCGTCACCTCCTCCGATGAGCTATGATGCACGACGTCTCGCTTGACATCAACGACCTCTGCACACCCCTTAGTGGACTGCATCTTGACGATGGGCCAACCAAAAACAAGTACTCGGGTTAGGTGCTTGTCGTCTCCGACCCGTTACCATCCTCTTGTAGTGCGGCTGCGCTCGACATCACTAACCTTTGCATGCTCTTTGCGAGGCTGCGCCTCACTAACGCGCCTGACTCCGATGAGTACCCCAACGAGGTGCTCGTCAGTCCCGACCCACTACCACTCGTGCATGCAACTGCCTCAGACGACGTCAACGGCTCCCGCGTCCATGTGGAGGTGATGGCCACCGGCTCCTCCACAAACTCCAGTCGTGCCAAGGCGGTGGCGGACGCGGCTACCACGGCAGCTCGTCCACAACAAAGATTTAAAATTTTGTAGTATAGGTTAGCCATGAGTCAAAGCTGGCATTGCTACATAAACTCCACCACCCCCTTGTTGATACATGAGCATGTATAGACTAGGTCTACTTTAAAGACTTGTTGAGTACGTTTCTACTCATGTTTGCCTAATAAATGTTGCAGATGAGACCCAGGACCCATCAGGTGGGTTCTTTCTAGATGTCGACGATGCCGAATAGCTGGTGTCCCAGCTATGACCTATGCCCTGTAGCGGGCTGTAGATAGTCAGGCCATGTCCCTTTTTACCCTTTCATCTGTCTGTACTCACACAGCTTATGCTCCCACTTGGTTTGTATGAACTTGTTTGTATGACTTGAGTATCGGGTCATGTGACCCCTATCTGTAAGAACATATACTGCAAGGCTCGTTCGAGCCTCTTAAATAAAAGTTGTTGTATGGTTACGTTGTGATTCCATGGTTGTATCTATGCATATCGGGCATGTCGTGCATATGTGTGATGTGCAATGGTATGTATGGGATCCGACACCTAGTTGTGTGCCTTTAGTAGTACTCTTTACGGGAAACCGCCTCTTTGTGATTCCACCGAGCCATGGTAGCTTGCTACTGCTCCAAACACATTGATTGACCAGCATGTATCCTTGTTTGCTGCTGTGTCTGTCCCTTAGGGGAAATGTCTTGCAGTGTAATGGAGTCCCTATAGCCTGCTACGACTCGTCTACGTACAATGATGGCATTTATGTCTCATGGCGTAATGGAGTCCTTGTAGCTTGCTATGACTCATTTACACACGCTTGAGGCCGACACCTGCATTGTTGGGTTACGTATGCCTGTTTCCGTACGGATGTGCCACTTGGGTTCTATGGCTAGTCATGTCGGCCCGGGTTCTTTGTCATTTGATTGCCGGCGACATGCTCACATACGTGAGCCAAAAGACGCAAACGGTCCCGGCTAAGGTAAGGCTGCAGCCGTGGAACTTACCATGCGTGAGGCCACAAAGTGATGTGATATGTTATAGTCTGGATTCATATGACTTAGGATTGGGGTCCCGACAGCGAGGAACATGTGCATCAGGAGCAACACATCCAGGACCTCATCATCGCTGCCAATGCACAACAGGCCCGTCGCAACCCGGCCTATGCCGGATTCGAATCCCTCTCCTCAAAGGAGATGATCTACTGGCTATCAGCAGGCATCGGCAGGCTCAGCATTCTTTCTCCCCACGGCCCCGGACGCCGAGTTGACCGGATCCACGACGGGCACTCTCAGCATGGTGACGAGCAGCTAGTTTTGACTAGCCAGCGGAACGACGCCCGCCTCCATGTCGGGACCGGCTACGCTTGTGTGAGCCGGCGGTACGACCCAAGCTCGCAGCCTAGCTCGGCCCCCACGTACCTCGGATTGAGAACAATGCCCACACTCGCCTTGACCGGTTGGCGAAGTCCCTCCTTCTAGAGTAAGAGGGCCCGATTGGTCTGGCCTGCTTCAGGGCGCGCATCCGCAATGAGCTGTTCCCAACCGGGTTCATGTTGCCACGTGACACCCCCAAGTACAACAACACCGCCAAGATCGAGGACAAGCTAATCGAGTACACCACTGCAATCGGCATTGCCCGGAGTAACAAGCGCCTGGCGGTGCACTACGCCCACGTCATGCTGCTCGGCTCTTCCTGGACATGGCTCAATAGCTTGTTGGCTAGCAGTGTCAACACTTAGCTAGACTTTGAAGAGGCATTCATGCGCAACTTCACCGACATTTACAAGCAGCCTGGCCGCCCCCACGAGCTGGCCATGTGCATGCAGGGGCCGGACAAGTCCCTTTGTGACTACCTCATGCGCTGGACTGACTTGTGCAATACCTGCGAAGGGGTGCACGAGGTACATGCAATTCAGTACTTCACCGAGGGCTGCCGAGACGACACCCTGCTCAAGCGCAAGCTCATGTGCTCTAAGATGGCTTCCTTGGCGGATCACATGGCCAAGGTGGACAAGTACGCCATGGTCGACTCCATGATGCGGATCAAGGTCAACGCAGACGGGAAGGCCATCCCGCCACCTACCGCCTCGCGGTCGGCTAGAGACAACCGACAACAGTAGAACAACAAGTGGAAGACCGATTAGCCGGATCCCGCTATGGGAGCATGCAGGTCGCCATCGTCGAGGAAGAGCACCCGGCTGCCCAAGCTGCCTGTTTGCGCCAGCAAGTCGACAAGGCCGCCTGGCAGACCAAGCTCACCTTTGAGAAGATTCTTGACGCGCCTTGCCAGATGTACCTCGAGGAGTAGTCGGCGACTCACACACTCCGGCAGTGCAGCTTCCCCCAGCGGCTGGCTCGGGGTGAGGGCCTTCTAGCTCCCCATGCTCCGGCTTCCATGCCAGCTCTGATGAAGATATGTACCTAGGATAGGGTCCTAGGCAAGGCCTACATACCCTACCTAAGGACACTACATTGGAGGACTTGAAGATCAAGCATAAGCTTTCGACTGGATTCCATGAGACGTTCAAGTCACTCGATATTCAATCCACTCGGAGTCTTCTTCCTTCATTCGACGGTCCCTATCACTCAGTAGACCTCATTCTGAGTCGACACCAGAAGACAAGGAGCCACCATCAGGAGGCCAACGGGCGGTCGGCGGTCCTTCATCATTATAGCATTTATTATGTACTTTACTAGTAACGACAGACTTTAAACCCACGATCGGACCCTTAGATGTCGGGCACTTCCGAGGGGTAGCGAACTCTATATAAGACGCCCCTCCCCTGTGGCATAAGGGTTAACATTCCACATGACATAAGCTCCCGAGCACTAAGACGTAGGCTATTACCTCCATGAGAGGGGCCTGAACTCATACATCTGTGTGTACATGCTCGCCGTAGCTAGGACTCTGCCCTCTCCCTTCGTACCCCTACCTTCTACTGTCAGGCTCGTTCCCACGACACTTGGCGCCCACCATGGGGCAGGCGTCTAAGCGACTTCCGGCGAGGTTGCATTTTTCATCCTTCAAGATGTCTTCCGGCGGTGTTCTCACTCTAGGCCATGACATCCATTTTGGTGTGCTCACCTTCATTGATGACGATTCAACATGGCTTTAGGAAGCGCCTCTCGATGTCGAGGCGCTCCCTGTCTGCAGAGCCGCGCACTTCCGTGCGAGTTCCTATGGCGTGTTGGTGCGTCAGCCATCAACTCCCTATACGTCGACTCCCCTTGCTGTTTGCATTCGCAAGTGGTCCGGTCGCTCACGGCTCCAGTGTTGGGTCAAGCACGCAGTGGCGCGTCAAATTTCTCCTCTACGGATCGTAGTGCTCGAGCCTGCCGAGTCCCTTCATGGCGTGTTCGAGTCGGATTCCGATCCGTCCGATATCCCTTCCAAGTGCGAGAGCTGCGATCTAGCAGTGGAGGTCCTTATGGTGGGCTCTCATCAAAGCCAGCCACCGGGCTTTGGCCACGAAAAGCATGATGCTGGTGGCGCGTTGAGTGAACAACCGCGTCGCATGGTGTAGGTTCTTCACACCCCCATCGTTGGTACGACTACTAAGGCCCAGGCCTTGGAGGCCACACGCATTCGACTGGTAGTGCTTCAGCGCGAACTCGACGAGCGCGCTCGCCAGCGTCCACCTGTTGCCGGTCAATGGCAGCGACAACTATTCTTGACTGGCTCCCGCAACGTTGTTGAGGTATATCGAACTCCTGTATTAAATATTGTTGCTACTCCTAGGATAGTGGATTCTTTTCAGTCGTCGTGGTCAGAGGCTCGAAGAGGATTGATGCAGATCAGAGCACTGTTAGATGTAGCGCAGGGTCAGAATTCAGTAGTTTCGTAGTCCCGCAACAGGATACACATCAACTCACCCAGGGTCAAAACCGTTCCGTCGGCACACAACCCTGGATCCCCCCTACGTCGTAGGGGTGAGGGCCTCACGAGGATCAGGTCAGAGAGCAGTTTCACCGTGAAGACCACTATGGAGTGCCCACTCCTTCACAGGGCGGTCCGCGTCTGCCCCGGCACCCGAACAATAGGCGCTCGTTCGGTGATGAGCGGAATGCAGAGTTTGATGCTCGATATCTCCTCACCCAGAAGCGGATCGACAGGGGCAGAGCCCACAGAGAAGGCCAAGATAGAGACTTTCCGAGTTGTAGCTCAGCCGTGATTTCTGGTCCTGAGTGTTTCAGCAGAGCCATCCGTTCTGTGGAGATTCTGTTGGAAATATGCCCTAGAGGCAATAATAAATTAGTTATTATCATATTTCCTTGTTAATGATAATCGTTTATTATCCATGCTATAATTGTATTGATCGGAGACTTAGATGCATGTGTGGATACATAGACAAAACCATGTTCCTAGTATGCCTCTAATAGACTAGCTCGCTGATCAAAAGATGGTTAAGGTTTCCTAGCCATGGACATGAGATGTCATTTGATAACGGAGTCACATCATTAGGAGAATGATGTGATGGACAAGACCCAAACTGCAAACATAGCATATGATCGTGTCAGTTTATTGGTACTGTTTTCCGCATGTCAAGTATGTGTTCCTATGACCATGAGATCATGCAACTCATAGATATCGGAGGAGTGCCTTGTGTGTATCAAACGTCGCAATGTAACTGGGTGACTATAAAGGTGCTCTACAGGTATCTCCAATGGTGTCTGTTGAGTTGGCATGGATCGAGACTGGGATTTGTTACGCCGTGTGACGGAGAGGTATCTCGGGGCCCAGTCGGTAATGCAACATCACAATAAGCCTTGCAAGCAATGTGACTAATTTTTAGTTGCGGGATCTTGTATTACGGAATGAGTAAAGAGACTTGCCGGTAACGAGGTTGAACTAGGTATGGAGATACCGACGATCGAATCTCGGGCAAGTAACATACCGAAGAACAAAGGGAACGTTATACGGGATTAACTGAATCATTGACATAGAGGTTCGACCGATAAAGATCTTCGTAGAATATGTGGGAACCAATGTGGACGTCCAGGTCCCGCCATTGGTTATTGACCGTAGAGGTGTCTCGGTCATGTCTACATAGTTCTCGAACCCGCAGGGTTTGCACACTTAAGGTTCGGTGATGTTTCGGTAGTGTAGAGTTATGTATGGTGGTGACCGAAGTTCGTTCGGAGTCCCGGATGAGACCCCGGACGTCACGAGGAGCTCCGGAATGGTCCGGAGGTAAAGATTCATATATAGGAAGTCCCAGTTTGGTTTCCGGAAAAGTTTCGGGCTCATCAGTAGTGTACCGGGAGGCCTCCGGGAGGGGTATTTCGACCCCAAGAGGTCCATGGGCTGTGGGAGAATAATAACCAGCCCTTATTGGGCTGGGAAAACAGCCACAAAGGCCCATGGCGCAGGAGATAAAGTCCTAAAGCAAAAGGTAGAAAATCAGCCAATTGGAGGCAATCCTACTCCAACTAGGATTGGAGGTGAAGTAGGATTGCTTCCCACCTCCTATTTAGGCCGACCCAAAGGCCTTGTCTGCCTCTCCTCTCCTCTCCTCCTATATATACTAGTGGATTGGGTGGTTTTTGGACAGAATTTCCGGCCACGTGCTACCCGTTCCACCGGTGCATAGTTTCTCCTCTAGATCGGTTTTCTCCAGCGCTTAGGCGAAGCCCTGCCGGAATTGCTCCACCACCATCACCGGAGCGCCGTCACGCTGCCGGTGAACTCTCTCTCCTCTCCACCTCCTCTTGCTGGATCGAGATGGTGGAGATCGTCATCAAGCTGCACGTGTGCTGAACGCGGAGGTGTCGTCCGTTCGGCGCTATATCGGATGGACCGTGATCGAGATCGCGAGACGGTTCGTGATGTGATCACGGAACGGATCGTGATGAGTTCGCGGGATAGATCGTGATCAAGATCGTGAGACGGATCGTGATGAGTTCACGGGACGGATCATGATGTGTTCGCGGGACGGTTCGTGATTGGATCGCGAGACGCTCGGCGATTTGGATCGCGAAGAAGTTCGACTACACCAACCGCGTTTCTTAACGCTTCCCGCTTAGCGATCTACAAGGGTACGTAGATCCACTCTCCCTCTCGTAGATACTCATCACCATGGATAGGTTTGCGTGTGCATAGGAAAATTTTGTTTCCCATGCGACGTTCCCCAACAGTGGCATCATGAGCTAGGTTGATGGTTCGATGAGATCTCGAGTAGAACACAAAAGGTTTGTGGGCGTTGATGCTTAGATTGCTTCCTCCCTTGGTCAGATTTTGGTTCAGCGGGATTGTGAGATGAAGCGGCCCGGACTAACATTACTCGTACGCTTATGAGAGACCAGTTCCCTCGACGCAACTTGTTGCTTAGATGGCTTGCGAGTGACAGTTTCTCTCACTTTAGTTGGATCGGATCCGACAAAGGCGGTCCTTGAGAAGGTTGAAAAGCAATCTATGTATCACCGTTGTGGTTTATGCGTAGGTGAGAATCGTTCTTGCTAGATACCCGTAGCAGCCACGTAAAACATAAAACAACAATTAGAGGACGTCTAACTTGTTTTTGCAGGGTATGTTGTGATGTGATATGGCCAATTACATGATGAGATATATGTGATGTATGAGATGATCATGTGATGTATAGAATTTCACGACTTGCATGTCGTTGAGTACGGCAACCGGCAGGAGCCATAGGGTTGTCTTTAATTATTGTATGACCTGCGTGTCAATCATTAAGCACTATGTAATGCTTTACTTTATCGCTAAGCGGTAGCAATAGAAGTACAAGCAGGGCTGGCGCCACAACCCCAATGGCAACACATTGATGGAGATCAAGATGATGGAGATCATGGTGTTGTGCCGGTGACGATGGAGATCATGCCGGTGTTTCGAAGATGGAGATCTTAAACACAAGTTCATGGCCATATCATGTCACTTATGAATTGCATGAGATGTTAATCCTATTATGCACCTTGTTTTGCTTAGTATGGCGGTAGCATTATAAGGTGATCCCTCACTTGAATTTCAAGATGAACTGTGTTCTCCCCGAGTTTGCACCGTTGCGAAAGTTCGTCGTGTTGAGACACCACGTGATGATCGGGTGTGATAGACTCTACGTTCACATACAACGAGTGCAAGCCAGATTTGCACGCGCAGAACACTCGGGTTAAACTTGACGAGCCTAGCATGTACAGACATGGCCTCGGAACACAAGAGACCGAAAGGTCGAACATGAGTCATATAGTAGATACGATTAACATAATGATGTTCACCATTGCAGCCACCTCAACTCACGTGATGATCGGATTTGAGTTGGCGAATTTGGATCATGTATCACTCGAATGATCGGAGGGATGTCAATTTGAGTGGGAGTTCTTAAGTAATATGATTAATTGAACTCATTATCATGAACATAGTCAAAGTTTCTTTGCAAATTATGCTGTAGATTACTAGCTCGCGCTGTAGCTCCCTTAAATTTTTATATGTTCCTAGAGAAATAGAGTTGAAAGATGATGGTAGCAATATTGCGTACTGGGTCCGTGATCTGAGGATTGTCCTCATTGCTGCACAGAAGGCTTATGTCCTTAATGCACCGCTTGGTGCGCCACCCCCTCTAGCGTCGTCTATAGATGTTGTGAACATCTAACAAGCACGTTTCGATGACTACTTGATAGTTTAGTGCGTCATGCATTACGGCTTAGAATTGAGGCTCCGAAACGTTTTGAACGTCATGGAACATATGAGATGTTCTAGGAGCAGAGATTGTGATCTCACGCTCATGCCTGTGTTGCGAGATATGAGATCTCCAACAAGATTCTTTGCCTATAAGATGAAGGAGAATAGCTCAATCGTTGAGCATGTACTCAGATTGTCTGGGTACTACAATCGCTTGAATCAAGTGGGAGTTGATCATCCAGATAAGATAGTGATTGATATAGTTCTCCAAGTCACTGTCACTAAAGCTACTAGAACTTAGTGATGAACTATAATACACCAGGGATAGAAGTATTGATCCCTGAGCTGTTCGCGATGTTTGACACCACGAAGGTAGAAATCAAGAAGGAGCGTCAAGTGTTGATGGTTAATCAAACCACTAGTTTCTAAAAGGGCAAGAGCAAGGAGGGAAACTTCATGGATAGCAAGTCAGTTGCTGCTCCAGTGAAGCAACCCAAAGTTGAACTCAAACCCGAGACTAAGTCCTTCTATTATGAGGTGAGAGGTCGCTGAAGCGGAACAACCCTAGATACTTGGTAGATAAGAAGGCTGGCAACATCGACAGAAGTATATTTGATATATGAGTTATTGATGTGTACCTTGCTAGCACTCCTAGTAGCACCTGGGTATTGGATACCGGTTCGGTTGCTAAATGTTAGTAACTCGAAATAAAAGCTACGGAATAAACGGAGAACTAGCTAAGGGTGAGGTGACGATGTGTGTTGGAAATGTTTCCAAGGTTGATGTGATAAACATCGCACGCTCTCTCTACCTTCAGGATTAGTGACGAACCTAAATAAATGTTATTTGGTGTTTTGCGTTGAGCATGAACATGATTAGATCATGTTTGTTGCAATACGGTTATTCATTTAAGTCAGAGAATAATAGTTATTCTGTTTACATGAATAATACCTTCAATGGTCATGCACCCAGTGAGAATGGTTTGTTGAAATCTTGATCGTAGTAATACACATGTTCATAACATTGATGTCAAAAGATACAAAGTTAAATAATGATAGTACCACATACTTGTGGCACTGCCGCAAAATGTCATATTGGTATAAAGCGCATGAAGAAACTCCATGGTGATGGATATTTGGAGTCATTCGATTTCGAATCGGTTGAGACATGCGAACCATGCCTCTTGGGCAAGATGACTAAAGGACCCCGTTGGATGGAGCCGGTAAGTGATTCATTGGAAATGATACATGTTGATGTATGCAATCTAGTGAGTCTTGTAGCGTGCAGTGGATATCGTTATTTTCTTACCTTCACTGATGATTTGAGTAGATATAGTGTATATTTACTTAATGAAACACACGTCTGAATCGTTTGAAAGTTTCAAGCAAATTCAGAGTGAAGTTTAAAGATCATCGTGAAAAGAAGATAAAAATGACTGCGATATGATCGTGGAGGTGAATATCTGAGTCACGAGTTTGGCATACAACTTAAGACAATGTGAAAGTTGTTTCACAACTAAACGCCACCTGGAACACCATAGTGTGATGGTGTGTCCGAACATCATAGTTATGCTCTATTGGACATGGTGCGTGCTATGATGTCTCTTGTCGTTTTACTACAATAATTTTGGGGTTATGCATTAGAGACAACTACATTCACTTTAAATAGGGCACCATCTAAATCCGTTGAGATGACACCATGTGAATTATGGTTTGATAGAAACCTAAGTTGTCATTTCTTAATACTTGGGGCTGCGACACTTGTGTGGAAAATGTTTTCACCTAATGAGGTCGAACCCAAGGCGGACAAATGCATCTTCACAGAATACCCTAAGATCAGTTGGGTGAACCTTCTATCTCAGATCCAAGTGCAAAGTGTTTGTTACTAGAACAGATCCTTTCTCGAGGAAAAGTTTCTCTCGAAAGAATTAAGTGGGAGGAAGATAGAACTTGATGAGGTTGTTTAAACTTTGTTCAACCAGAGAGTAGCGCAACGCAGAAAGATGTTTCTGTGAAGCCTACGTTAGTTGAAGAGGAAGTTAATGATGATGATCATGAAGATTCAGGATCAAGTTACTATCAAACTTTGTAGGTCGACAAGGATGTGTACTTCTCCTGAGCGGTACGGCAACCCTGTCTTGGAGGTCATGTTGTTGGACAACGATGAACCTACGAGCTATGGATAAGCGATGATGGGCCCGGATTCCGACAAATGGTTGGAGGCCATGAAATCCGAGATAGGATCCATGTATGGAAACCAAGTATAGACTTTGGTAGACTTGCTCGTTGGACAGCAGGTCGTTGAGTACATATGGATCTTTAAAATGAAGACACACACTGATGGTAAATGTCACCATTTGTAAAGCTCGACTTGTAAGGTGATTTTCTGGAAAGACACATATGGATCTTTAAAATGTAGAATTTCTGGAAAGCATAAACAGTTGTTTGGAAAGTGATTTTCAAAGTAAAACCTGGATAAAATTACCTAATTGTTGAGCATCAAGATCTATAGAGATAGATCAAGGATGACTTGATGAGACTTTCAATGAGTGCATACCTTGACAAGATTTTGAAAGAGTTCAAAATGGATCAGTCAGAGAAAGAGTTCTCGCCTGATTTGTAAGGTGTGAAAGTTGAGTGAGACTCAAAGATCGACAACAGCAAAAGAAAGAGAAAGGACGAACATCATCCCCTATGCCTTAGACATAGGCTCTATATTATGCCATGTTGTGTACCGCACCTGTGTGTGCCTTGCCATGAGTCCGTCAGGGGGTACAAGAGTGAACCAGGAGTGGATCACTGGACAGCGGTCAACATTATCCTCAGTAACTAAGAGACTGAGGAGATGTTTCTCGATTATGGAGGTGATAAAGAGTTCGTCGTAAGGAGTTACGTCGATACAAGCTTTAACACTAATCCGGATGACTCGTAGTAGCAATCTGGATACGTATAGTGGAGCAGCCATTTGGAAAAGTACCGAGCGGAGTGCGGTAGCAGTGTTTACGGTTTGACATAGAGATTTGCAAAGTACACACGGATCTGAATATCGCAGACCCGTTGACTATAAGACCTCTCTCACATGCAAAGCATGATCGAGCCCCAGAACTCATTGGGTGTTATATTCATAACAATGCGAATCACATGGTGATGTGAACTAGATTATTGACTCTAGTGCAAGTGGGAGACTGTTGGAAATATGCCCTAGAGGCAATAATAAATTAGTTATTATCATATTTCCTTGTTCATGATAATCGTTTATTATCCATGCTATAATTGTATTGATCGGAGACTTAGATGCATGTGTGGATACATAGACAAAACCATGTCCCTAGTATGCCTCTAATAGACTAGCTCGCTGATCAAAAGATGGTTAAGGTTTCCTAGCCATGGACATGAGATGTCATTTGATAACGGGGTCACATCATTAGGAGAATGATGTGATGGACAAGACCCAAACTGCAAACGTAGCATATGATCGTGTCAGTTTATTGCTACTGTTTTCCGCATGTCAAGTATGTGTTCCTATGACCATGAGATCATGCAACTCACAGATATCGAAGGAGTGCCTTGTGTGTATCAAACATCGCAACGTAACTGGGTGACTATAAAGGTGCTCTACAGGTATCTCCGATGGTGTCTGTTGAGTTGGCATGGATCGAGACTGGGATTTGTTACTCCGTGTGACGGAGAGGTATCTCGGGCCCCACTCGGTAATGCAACATCACAATAAGCCTTGCAAGCAATGTGAATAATTGTTATTTGCGGGATCTTGTATTACGGAACAAGTAAAGAGACTTGCCGGTAACGAGGTTGAACTAGTTATGGAGATACCGACGATCGAAACTCGGGCAAGTAACATACCGAAGAACAAAGGGAACGTTATACGGCATTAACTGAATCCTTGACATAGAGGTTCGACCGATAAAGATGTTCATAGAATATGTAGTAACCAATGTGTACGTCCAGGTCCCGCCTTTGGTTATTGACCATAGAGGTGTCTCGGTCCTGTCTATATAGTTCTCGAACCAGCAGGGTCTGCACACTTAAGGTTCGGTGATGTTTCGGTAGTGTAGAGTTATGTATGGGCATGACCGAAGTTTGTTCGGAGTCCCGGATGAGATCCCGGATGTCACGAGGAGATCCGGAATGGTCCGGAGGTAAAGATTCATATATAGGAAGTCCCAGTTTGGTTTCCAGAAAAGTTTCGGGGTCATCGGTAGTGTACCGGGAGTGTCGGTAGTGTACCGGGAGTGCCGTAGTGTACCGGGAGGCCTCCAGGAGGGGTATTTTGACCCCAAGAGGTCCATCGGCTGTGGGAGAATAATAACCAGCCCTTAGTGGGCTGGGAAACGAGCCACAAAGGCCCATGGCGCAGCAGAGAAAGTCCTAAAGCAAAAAGTGGAAAATCAGCCAATAGGAGGCAATCCTACTCCAACTAGGATTGGAGGTGAAGTAGGATTGCTTCCCACCTCCTATTTAGGCTGACCCAAAGGCCTTGGATGCCTCTCCTCTCCTCTCCTCCTATATATACTAGTGGATTGGGTGGTTTTTGGACAGAATTTCCGTCCACGTGCTACCCGTTCCACCGGTGCATAGTTTCTCCTCTAGATCGGTTTTCTGCAGCGCTTAGGCGAAGCCCTGCTGGAATTGCTCCACCACCATCACCGGAGCGCCGTCACGCTGCCGGTGAACTCTCTCTCCTATCCACCTCCTCTCGCTGGATCGAGACGGTGGATATCGTCATCAAGCTGCACGTGTGCTGAACGCGGAGGTGCCGTCCGTTCGGCGCTAGATCGGAAGGACCATGATCGAGATCGGGAGACGGTTCGTGATGTGATCACGGAACAGATCGTGATGAGTTCGCGGGACAGATCGTGATCAAGATCTTGAGACGGATCGTGATGAGTTCGCGGGACGGATCATGATGTGTTCGCGGGACGGTTCGTGATTGGATCGCGGGACGCTCGGCGATTTGGATTGCGAAGAAGTTCGACTACACCAACCGCGTTTCTTAACGCTTCCCGCTTAGCGATCTACAAGGGTACGTAGATCCACTCTCCCTCTCGTAGATGCTCATCACCATGGATAGGTTTGCGTGTGCATAGGATTTTTTTTGTTTCCCATGCGATGTTCCCCAACAGATTCCCCCCAACTTCAGGTTGGCGGCTGTGATCGGAAAATTTTCTTGTGAGTCCAAACCAGAGACTTGGTTAGATGATTACCGAGTGGCTGTACAAATTGGTGGCGGCAATGACAACGTCGCAATGAAGCTTTGTCCTTGATGCTAGATGGTTCAGCTCAAGCTTGGTTGAATTGCTTGGCTGCTTCCAGTATATATTACTGGGAGGATCTTGCCAGAGTGTTTATACGAACCTTTGAGGGTACTTGCAAGCATGCTGCAGGTTTGGTCAACATACAACATTGTGTTCAGAAACCCGATGAAACTTTGAGAGACTATATTCAGCGTTGGTCCACTTTGCATCATACAGTGGAGAATGTGTTAGAGCACCAGGCTGCGTGTGCTTTCAAGGCTGGTGTGAGATACAAGGAACTGTACCTGAAGTTCGGGCACATGGATGATGGAAATTGCCACTCGGTACGCCAATGGTGAAGAAGAAGACCTCCTCCATAGCGGCAAAGGAAAGGTAGTCGCCAATGAGGCTGGTGGCAGTAACAATCGGAAACAGAAGTGAAAAGCTAAGGGTCCGGTCCAAGCAGAAGCAGCAGCCCTGGCGACCCACTCAAAAAACAAGGGCAAGGCTAAAGCATAGTATGCACCCAAGAAAGGAAAAAATCAGTCGGGAACTGATATCATGGATCAGCCGTGTGTAATTCACACGAGGAAAGATGCGGAAGGCAATGTGATTTTGCCCAAGCACACCACTCGAAAGTGTCGGACCCTTATCCAACAATTCAAGGGGGACCCGCCGAGTGATAAATCTCATGAGAAGGGTGATGAAGATGAAGATAAAGAAACATTGCCGATGTCACTACTACCCTTGTAATTTTTGCTGATGTCGAGAGCAAGAGTCGTCTGAAAGTCATCAACAGAGAAGTCAACATGGCTGTAACTACTACTCCCATCTACCTCAAGTGGTCCCAGTATGCCATCACATTCGACCAAACAGTCCATTCTGCTCATGTGGCCACTCCTAGTCGACAGACTCTGGTTGTTGATCCGGTGGTGGGGGGCACTCGACTCAAAAAGGTCCTCATGGATGGTGGCAGTGGCCTGAATATCCTCTATGCAGATACCCTGAAAGGGATGGGCATTCCGATGTCCCGACTAAGTGAAGGCAACATGCAATTTCATGGGGTCATCCCAGGGAAGAAGGCCAAGTCACTCGGCCAGATAGCATTGGATGTGACGTTCGGGAACGACAAAAATTTCCGAAAGGAAAAGCTGACGTTTGAAGTCGTGTATTTCTAGAGTGCTTACCATGCCATTTTGGGTCGACATGCGTATGCACATTTCATGGCCTGACCATGTTACGTGTATCTCAAGGTGAAGATGCCAGGCCCTAAGGGCATGGTCACGGTCATAGGCAATCGACAGCGGGCCGAAGAATGCCTCCAGCAAGGCTCCAAGATCGCCGATCACTAGATGGCCATGGTCGCGCTGGAAGAGTACAAGAAAACCGCTGACCCTGCTGATTTCCTCCGCGCAAAAGGCCGGCTTCTGAGTTGGGATTTCAGTTAGCAGGGGAAGTGAAGAAGGTGCACATCCACCCGACGGATCCTACTGCTGCCCCGGTGAATATCTCATCGACACTCGACAGCAAATAGGAAGTCGAGCTCATCCAGTTCCTCCATGAGAACTGGGATATTTTCGCATGGAAGCCTGCTGACACGTCGGGGGTTACCAGGGAGCTGGCTGAGCACCGTCTGAGAGTGGATCCGAGAGCCAAACTCGTCAGAGAGCATTTGCGTCTATCAACAACGGAGAAGCGCAAGGCAATCGGCGAAGAAGTGGGCCGTCTCTTGCAAGCCAAGTTCATTCGGGAGATTTACCACTCCGAGTGGCTCTCAAATGTTGTGATGGTGCCAAAGAAAGATAAGTCTTTGCCTAAGTGCATTGAATTCAAACATCTCAATCGGGTATGCCCGAAGGATCATTTTCCGCTCCCTCGCATAGATCAGATTGTTGACTCGACTGCGGGGTGTGACTGTTTATCGTTTCTGGATGCTTACTCTTGGTACCATCAAATCCGTCTGTATGGCTCGGACAAAATAAAGAAAAATTTCATCACCCCATTCGGGTGTTTTTGCTACATCACTATGCCATTTGGTCTCAAAATGCCGGCGCAACTTTTATGGGCATGATTCAGAAATGTTTACTCGACCAGATCCCTTGGAATGTCAAGGCGTATATGGATGATATAGTGGTCAAGTCCCGCAAAGGTTCTGACCTGCTGGCCGACTTGGCCGAAACATTCGCCAATGTCAGGAGGTTCGAGATAAAGCTGAATCCGGCCAAGTGTACTTTCAGCATCCCTGGCGGTAAATTACTCGATTTTTTCATTTCCGAATGGGGGATCGATGTCAACCCTGAGAAGATCAACGGCATTACCTGAATGAACACTCCCGTGCGAGTGCACGACGTTCAGAAGCTCACAGGTTGCTTGGAAGCATTGAGTTGATTCATTTCTCATCTTGGTGAGAAGGCTCTGCCTTTATAGCAATTGATGAAGAAGTCTGACACGTTCGAGTGGACTCCCGAAGCCGAAGCAGCGCTTGTTGAGCTCAAAGCCCTGCACTCCACCCAGTCGATGCTTGTCGCTCCTGGCAGCACAGAGCCCTTGCTCTTGTACATCGCGGCCACATATCAGGTCGTCAGTACAGTGCTAACTGTCGTGCGGGAAGAGGAGGGTAAAGCTTATAAAGTCCAGCGGCTAGTCTATTATGTCTCGGAAGTTTTATCACCCTCAAAGCAAAGATATCCACACTATCAGAAGCTGGTTTATGGTATTTACCTATCAACAAAGAAGGTGGCACATTATTTCCAAGACCAATCGATTTCAGTTGTTAGTGATGCTCCTTTGTTAGAGATTTTCAATAATCGAGATGCATCAGGTCGAGTGGCTAAGTGGGCAATTGAGCTTGGACACTTTGACATCAGATTTGAAGCCAAAAAAGCAATCATGTCCGAATCATTGTCAGATTTCATGGCCGAGTGGATTGAACAACAACAAGCAACCCAAGTTCACTCGACACATTGGACAATGTTCTTTGACGGCTCTAAAATGTTGAATGGGTCCGGTGCTGGTGTTATCTTTCATGGCCGAGTGGATTGAACAATAACAACCAACCCAAGTTCACTCAACACATTGGACAATGTTCTTTGACGACTCTTAAATGTTGAATGGGTCCGGTGCTGGTGTTGTCTTGATATCTCCCACGGCTTGCTCAGCTACATCTTGCAAATTCACTTTGATTCCTCCAACAATGAGGCAGAATATGAAGCACTCTTGTATGGGTTGCACATGGCTATCTCACTCAGTGTCAAGCGCCTGATGGTTTATGGCGACTCAGATCTGGTGGTGAATCAAGTGATGAAAGAGTGGGATGTTCGAAACCCCGCTATGACTGGGTACTAGAATGCAGTCCGAAAGTTGGAGAAGAAATTTGAAGGCTTGGAACTTCATCATGATCCCCGACTAAGAAATCAGGCGGCCGACGAGCTATCCAAGATTGGGTCCACCCGACGGCATGTCCCCAGCGGTGTGTTCTTGGAGCACTTTCACACTCCTTCGGTATAAGAAGATCCTTTCACCAAAGAGCCCCCACAAGCTTTGAGTTCCACTGACTCGATAGAAGTCGATGTCCCTGTAGTGATTGATATGGTCATGGAGATTCTGGTTGTCACTCCCGATTGGACTGTGCCCTACATTGCCTATATCCTCAGACAAGAGCTCCCTGAAGATGAAACAGAGGCTCGACAGACTGTACGCAGGTCCAAGGCTTTTACTGTGATGGGAGATCAGCTATTCAGAGAGAGTGCTGCATTTCCCTCGAGGAAGGTCGAATAATCCTGGATGAGATCCACTTGGGAACTTGCGGCCATCATGCGTCCTCACGGACGATTGTCGCCAAAGAATACAAAGCTGGTTTTTTCTGGCCATGGGCTAATGAGATGGCTAAAGACATCATCGATCACTATGATGGATGCCAGTTCTATGCAAACTTGTCACACAAGCCGGCCTCTGCTCTGAAGACAATTTCCCTTGCCTGGCCGTTTGCTTTTTGGGGACTCGACTTGGTTGGTCCCTTTCGGACCGGAAAAGGTGGTTTCACTCATTTGCTGGTTGCAGTCGACAAGTTTACCAAGTGGATAGAAGGCAAGCCCATCAAGAAATTGAACTCCCGTATGGCGGTTTCATTCATGAGAGAGATAATTTTCTGGTACGGCATTCCTCACAACATTATCACAGATAATGACACCAACTTTGACTCGGAAGAGTTTAGAAACTTCTTCACATCCCAAGGCACTCGGGTAGATTATGCATTTGTCGCTCACCCGCAAACCAATGGGCAAGTCGAGCATGCCAATGGCCTCATCCTGCAAGGTCTTAAGCCTCATCTCATGCGCGACCTGGATCATGCCGCTGGTGCCTGGGTAACTGAGCTGTCATCTGTGTTATGGGGCCTGAGAACTACGCCAAATCGGTCGACTGGACAAACTCCTTTTTTCTTGGTCTATGGTGCTGAAGCTGTCTTGCCAAGTGACTTGTTTCACAATTCTCCTCGAGTGGAACTATATTCTGAGGCTGAAGCCGAACAGGCCAGGCAGGATGGTGTAGATCTCCTGGAGGAAGAACGAGTAATGGATCTAATCCGGACTACTTCCTATCAGCAAGATCCGTGGCGCTTCCATGCAAAGAATGTCACGAATTGGTCGTTTCGTGAGGGAGACTTGGTGCTCCGAGTGAATCAACACCGACCTCACAAGCTTGCTCCTGCATGGGAAGGTCCTTTTGTCGTCATTAAGGTGCTTAATAATGGAGCCTATCATCTATATAATCTCATGAAGCGGATGGACGAGCCATGAGCCTGGAATGTAGATCTGCTCCGGCATTTTTATACTTAAGAGACAGAGGAACCTTCTGATGTAATAAGAATACTTCATCAATACAATTCAAATTTCTGCAATATATATTGTCGATTCCGATCGTACAGTTTCATTCTTGGGAATACTCCGAGTGATGAGTAATCCTCATGCTCGGGGGCTTAGCGGCGAACATGCTTTTGCCTAAGTAAAAAAACCTATCACGTGGATAGCAGCCCATTCACTCGACGTCTTAGCCACGAATCGACATTCGCCTAGGTTCAAAAAAACTCCGAGTGATGAGCGATCCTCACACTCGGGGGCTTAGCTGCGAACATGTTTAGCCTAAGTTAAAAACCCTGTCAGATGGATAACAATCCATTCACTCGACGGCCCATTTGCGTATCCGTCTTCGCTTAGGTTTAAAAATATTCCGAGTGATGAGCAATCCTCACACTCGGAGGCTTAGCTACGAACATGCTTTCGCCTAAGTTGAAAACTGTGTCGGTTGGATAGTATTCCATTCACTTGATGGCCTATTTGCGAATCCGTCTTCGCTTAGGATCAAAAATATTCTGAGTGTTGAGCAGTCCTCACACTCCAGGGCTTATCTGCCAACATGTTTTCGCCTAAGCCTAAAAACAAACTCAGTCGAACAAACGATTGAAAGCCAAATATGGATGAAAACATCCGGACATAGTCTAAGCAGCACCACCCAACTTCCCTTGACCGTGGACATGGCTATTCGAATAGTTTTACACTCTGCATAGGTTGCACACTTTACCCACAATACTCGGGGGACTTTCGTGTCATTCACGACTTGCGGTGTATAGCATACCCGAGGTAAGCACCCAAACAATGCCTTCCCCTAGCGATACTAAACAAAGAGTCCACTCGATTGGTACCTAGACCTCACGATGTATATCACTCGAGCCTCGCTCTAGATCGTACCATCCATGAGGGGACCAACGGTGTGTCCGGTGCTTGTAAAGACAATGCATGATCGTACATACCGGTACGACCGCATATCGAGAGTGACAACGCCACTCCGGCCACTAGTAATGCGGGCTCCTTGCCAGTACCCACCAAGGTAATCAACAAAGCCCCGTCCTATAAGGGGTATCGTGGTTACGCATATAAGTTTGCTACGGTCGAGAAATCTTAAATCCAATCCGTTTTCGAAAACACCCTCTCAACTTGCTCCGGCACACCACTTCTTTCTCAAGTGGTCACCCATCTCCTCATCATCTCCCTCGGGCATTAGTGGCACCCGACGGGGTTTTCAAAAAGTCTTTGAAATCATTTGTTTTCTTTCCATCACCATGCATAAACCCGAACCATTTGCATAGCATCTACTAGCATCCGATCTACTCCCACCCGCACAACCCTGATAAGGTGGTAGCATCATGCATGACACAAGTGTCAATGGCCAAAGTTTCGAAAGCAACCCACCAGAGGGGTCACTACTCCTCATGATCAAATATGACAAAAATAAAGTGCTATATGTCATGGAATAAAAATGGTTTCTTGACGTGGTCAAAGGGCTGGTTGCCTGGCTCAACAAAGCCTCCGAGGTCTTCGAAGTCTTCGGGTCCAACTTCCTCATCAACTATGCAATCTATCATCGCGAATAAAAGCGAAGAAAAATGAGCATCACACAAAAACAGAGCACACAAGCCACTATAAACAAGATGCTAACCTATTATGATAAATACTAAATGTCATACTAAAAATATTCTCCTTCGGTTTTTTTGTGAAAAATACTTGGGAAATTAATTAACAGAGGTAAAAAGATGCCTAAATATAGGTTTGAAAGTAAAATAGCATATAAAATATTTTCAAACATTTTTACAAATGGCACTAATAAATTCTATGGATTATATCAAGATTTAAGGTGTAAGAATATTTGGATTTAGATGAATATACAAATATGTGGAAGTTTTGGAAGTTTAAACAGAACAAGAAAAAGAAAAGGGGTACAGTGCCCTCTCGGGCCACAGTACCGGAGCCGAGTCGGCCCAGGTGGAGATCCGGCCCAGGCTGAGGCGCCGCGCATGGCAGGTTTACTTTCAAATCTGCCCGTGCGCCCTGCTTGCCAGTGAGAGAGGAGGGGTGAGGGGATGACAGGTGGGCCCCACCTGTCATCCCTCTCCTCATGACAAGGATGGGAGGGAGCTCACCAACGGCGTCTCTGGCCACGGCGGTCCAAGCGGAGGGCGTCGATGCACTCAAGGGGCTCCGGCGCATCGGTGGTTGGCCGAGGGGGTCACTATGGTGAAGGGAATCGCTGGCGAGGGGAGCTGCCCAAAGGTGGCGAGGGTTTGGTTTGGGAGAAGGCTCCCGACCACGCGGTCGAGCGGGCTGAGCACGGGGAGTTGCGGAGGGGAGGAGAGAGCAAGGAGAGAGGGGCAGGGGCTCAAGGAGGCCCTCTTTATAGGCGGGTGCCGGCTCACCATGGACGCGGTGCGCCGGTGAGCACGGGCTGCTCGCTACAGGCTGTGGGGAGGAAATGGGCATGTTCAGCATCGTCGACATCTAGAAAGAACCCACCGAAGGGTCCTGGGTTTCATCTGCAACATTGATTAAGAAAACATGAGTACAAATGTACTCCGCAAGTCTTTAAAGCAGACCTAGTCTATTCATGCTCACGTATCAACCAAGGGAGTGGTGGAGTTTATGCAGCAATGCCAGCTTTGACTCATGGCTAACCTACACTACTCAATTTTAACTCTTTGTTTACATTTTATAAGTTGCACACGAGTCCACTAACTCCATAACAATACACCACCATAGATTCACTTCCCTCTCCTAGAAGAGTGCCATCTACGGTACTCACACTTGTCTTGATATTTTTATAAGACCTCTAGTCCAGGTTATCGCCTATTTGAGACTGAACCCGCACGGAAGTACGGCCGAAGTTTTCGCTACGACCCCAAATGATGTGCGCAGGGTTCCCAAGCCCACCATTCGTGTGACCCTTGGTACACCGTGCCACTGCCTACCGCATCATAACCCACCCCTAGGGTCAGCGCTACGCACGGCCTCCAGCAAGCTATAAAACACCAGAA
Source organism: Hordeum marinum (assembly GCA_022496015.1). Lineage (NCBI taxonomy): Eukaryota > Viridiplantae > Streptophyta > Magnoliopsida > Poales > Poaceae > Hordeum > Hordeum marinum. The sequence continues at coordinate 159,838,119 of CM039675.1, read as the reverse complement.
ACTACTTGCAACTCCTGGACTCAGGACTAAGCGAATGATAAGTCGAGAGGGGTCAAGTTACCGAAACCAAATGTGTGGTAGCAACTAGTCTTGGATCACAAACATGGAACTCAGTTCCTAAGAATGGTCCCAATGAGACAACCTGCTATGTACTCCTACATAGCCTCCCATCGCTATCTTTACCAAATCGCGTTCATCATAACATCATCACATCAGGCAACATTGTTTCACTCAGTTCATCACCCAGGTGAATCCGACCTGAGACAACTTTAAGCATTGCAAGCATAGCAGGCAAGGTAAGCTAAGCACATCATGGCACAAGCATCTACCAGGTATGCTAGGTTGCAAGGTTTAGGTATTTACTATGACACTGTCAGGTTATGGAACAGAATAGGATCATCTATCGTGTATGACTGACATGTGATCAGTTGTTCTAATGCAATAAACAAGAGTAGGAGCGAGAGATTGGGATATTATCGGAATGTTCAAAGGGGTTGCTTGCCTTGCTGGGAAACGGGAAGGTTCTCTCCTTCGTTGGGATACTCGGGGGTATCCTCAAAAGTAGGGCCTACCGCAATGCAGATAAGAATCAATCAATACAAGCAAGTGCAACAATATGATGCATGATCATGGCATGATAGCATGTATAGATGAGCTAATGCAACTAGTGTTCATGTTGATTTGAAATGAATTTGAATATAGGTTCAAAATTGTTCTTCATTTCAAATTCCATTTCCTAACCTATTAACAAATGTCAATGTTCACCTATTTAGATTGCTCTAATATGCAAGACAATAGCACCATTGGATTCATTGGATTTTTCTGATAAATTTTCATATATAAATTATATTCATCTGACTTACAAATTAATTTACATTAATTTTTGAAGTTCTGAATAATTTCTGGAATTATTTTTAAACTAGAAAATGAAATATTGACATCAGCCTGACGTCACTATGACGTCAGCCGGTCAGCTGACGGGGCCAGAGTCAAACCTGACATGTGGGGGCCACATGTCAGTGACTCAGACTCTTAACTAACTACTTAAACTAAATCCTAATTAATTAACAGAAACCGAGCCCACTGTCAGTGACAGATTAGGTTTAATTATACCAATTAATTAATTTCTTAATTAACCTAATTAACAGGGCCTGGCCCCACCTGCCAGCGACCCAGGGTCAAACCCCTATCGGTCAGACAGGTTGACTCGCTGGCGTTGAGCCGCCGGCGACATCAGGGACGGTGGAGGGGGTTAGAATCCCTCCTTCAGCAACCAAATGGATGGCGGAGAGCGCTGGGAGGGCCTACGCTCGACCGTGCGTCGATCTAGCCCCAAACCAGAGGCTGGGCTGGTCGGAATCGATGCCGGCATTGAGGACAGCGGCGGTCGGGGCTCGGGCAAGAAGGGTGCGATGTCTATGGGGCACGGGAGAGAAGGGGGAGAAGGGGAGGAGCACCAGCGGCTCACCGCGTTTCCAGCAGAGGCGACGACGAGGTCGGGGGAGGTCCGGACGGGGCAGAATTTCGCGGCGAGGCTTTGGTGGCCGGCGGGGAGGAGCGGCGATGGCGCGGCGTAGAGAGGCTCCCGGCGTCTTCTGGGGTCATGAGGAGGATGAGGGGGTCGCGGCGGTTCTCGTGGGCTACCTAGCGAGGCGAGGGGGCGGCTAGCGCGACGGCGGCGAGCTCAAGCAGAGCTCGGCTATGGAGGAGCAGGGGAAGAAAGGGAGCGAAAGAGAGAGCTCGCAGGGGGAGAGGGAGAGGAGAAGGAGGCCACGGCAATGGCCTCGTGCCGGCGCCCTCCCAGCCCTCCAGGCCAGCAGCCAGGCAGGGAGGAGGTGGCCGGCGTGTGCCCGCATGCGGCGAACGCACGCCCCTGTCCTCCTGGCGAGAGGACAGGATGACTGGCCATGGGCCAGGTGGGCTGGGCTGGCTTGGGCTTTTTCCTTTTTTTTCTTTTTTAGTTTTTTCTGTTTTCCATTTTCTGACATTTGTTTATTTTCTTTTCAGGTAAAAATGCTAATTCATAATATCCCAAATATTTTATAAACTAAAGTTTGAATATTTCAAACTTATCTGAAAAGTTTCATGATATTTTGAAAACAAAAATAATGATAGTGCTTTATTTAATGATTTCACGAGCCTTATCCATTATTTTTGAATTACTTTGATTGTTCAAATAATTAGAATGGTCCCTGTTATAATCATGCCCAAATTTACCAGACATAGGGAACATTTTTAGTGGGCATTTTGGATTTGTTGAATTTTCACCAAATTTGAATTGTTTTGTTTCAAAGTTAGCTTGGGGTTTCTTTGTGTTCCCCATTTCATGTTAATGCAAAATGAAACATGATCCAAGCACAATACTATTCCTAGGACATCTAGCTAGGGTTGTGACACCTGACTAATAAGTCGTGATCAACGAATTCACGTGTACAGTGATCCCGGAGATCAATGCTCACTAAACACACAGAAGCTGAATAACAAGAGTCTTACATCCACATTTAGCGTCTTACACAAATAGACACCATGAAGGTATAGTCTTACATAGATAGGTCCACAAGGGCCAAATACTTAAATAAAACAAGCAGCGGAAATCTTGATCGAATGCGTCAACCCATGCCATCAACCTTAAACCTATAGGTATTCTGACTGGGAAGCATCCTAGTTTGCATGTTCATCACCAATGAACTCTTCAGCATACTCCTGTCCTTCCATGCCTGGCCAATTAAATAACCAGTGGTGCCTGGCCAATTAAATAACCAGTGGCAAGCCAATGAGTACTTTGAATGTACTCGCAAGCAACCCATGTTGTGGAACAAGGAAACAATGATGCATGATATAGCACTAAGTAGGTAATTTTGCGGAAAGCTAATTTTGAATGCAAATGACATGATCAAGTAACTAGTAAGCATGCATCAACAATTAGCAGATATCCATATGAACAAGTTACAGGTATCATCATAAGTAGGGGTTGAACACCTCATGTTCATTCAGCATACTAAGTCATTGGACTTAGTTCAATTCCCATGCTAAGTCATCGAACTTAGATCATGTGACCTCTTTGTCACCATCACATCCATACTCACACCAAGTTTTATGAAAACACCCAGACATAGTCTAAGCAGCACCACCCAACTGTCCTTCGCCGTGGACACGTCTATTCGAATAGTTTTAGACTCTGTAGAGGTTGCACACTTTACCCACAAGACTCGGGGAACTTCCGTGTCATCCACGACTTGCGGTATATAGCATATCTGAGGTAAGCACCCGAACAATGCCTTTCCCCTAGCGATACTAAACAAAGAGTCCACTCGATTTGTACCCAGCCCTCACAATGTACATGATAGGAGCCTCGCTCCAGATCATACCATCCATGAGGGGACCAACGGTGTGCCCGGTGCCTGTAAAGATAGCGCATGATCGTATATACTAGTACGACCCCGTATCGAGATTGACCACGCCACTCCCGCCACTAGTAATGCGGGCTCCTTGCCAGTACCCACCAAGGTAATCAACAAAGCCTTGTCCCATAAGGGGTATCATGGTTGCGCATGTAAGGTTGGGACGGTCAACAAATCATAAATCTAATCCGTTTTCGAAAACACACTCTCATCTTGCTCCGGCAGACCACTTCTTTCTCAAGTGGTCACCCATCTCCTCATCATCTCCCTCGGGCATTAGTGGCACCCGACGGGGTTTTCGAAAAGTCTTTGACATCATTTCTTTTCTTTCCATCACCATGCATAAACCTGAACCATTTGCATAGCATCTACTAGCATCCTATCCACTCCCACCCGCACAACCCTCATAAGGTGGTAGGGTCATGCACGACGCAAGTGTCAATGGCTAAAGTTTCGAAAGCAACCCATCGGAGGGGTCACTACTCCTCATGATCAAATATGAAAAAAGTAAAGTGCTATATGTCATCCAATAAAAATGGTTTCTTGACATGGTTAAAGGGCTGCTTGCCTGGCTTAACAAAGCCTCCGGGGTCTTCGAAGTCTTTGGGTCCAACTTCCTCGTCAACCGTGCAATCTATTATCGCGAATAAAAGCGATGAAAAATAAGCATCACACAAAAACAGAGCACACAAGCCACTATAAAAATGCTAACCTATTCTGATAAATACTAAATGTCATACTAAAAATATTCTCCTAGGGTTTTGTTGTGAAAATATTTTGGAAATTAATTAACAGAGGCAAAAAGATGCCTAAATATAGGTTTTAAAATAAAATAGCATATAAAATATTTTCAAACATTTTAACAAATGACACTAATAAATTCTATGGATTATTTCAAGATTTAAGGTGGAAGAATATTTGGATTTAGATGAATATACAAATATGTGGAATTTTTGGAAGTTTAAACAGAAAAAGAAAAAGAAAAGGGGTATAGTGCCCTCTCGGGCCACAGTACCGGAGCTAAGCCGGGCGAGGGGGAGATCCAACCCAGGCTGAGGCACCACGCATGGCAGGTTTACTTTTAAACCTGCCGACGGGCCCTTCTTCCCAGCGAGAGAGGAGGGGGGTGAGGGGATGACAGGTGGGCCCCACGTGTCGTCCCTATCCTCACGACAGGCACGGGAGGCAGCACACCGACGGCCTCTCTGGCCATGGCGATCCAAGCAGAGGGCACCGGCATGCTCAAGGGGCTCTCACGCGTCGGTGGATAGCCGAGGGGATCGCTGGGGTGAAGGGAATCAACGGTGATGGTATGGTTCGGGAGAGGGCTCCCGACCATGGGGTCGAGCGAGCTGAGCGGGGACTTGCAGAGGGCAGGAGAGAGCGAGGAGAGAGGGGCAGGGGCTTGGGGAGGCCCTCTTTATATCCGAGCGCCGGCTCACCATGGACGCGGTGCGCCGGCGAGCACGAGCTGCTCGCTACAAGCCGCGGGGGAGGAAATGGGCGTGTCCAGGGTGCTTGTGGGTGTGGTCTAGGCCAGGGGAGAGAAGAGAGAGCCACGGGCGCGCGCATGCGATCCCTCTGGTTGGCCGAGCTGCACGGCGTCGGGCACGCGCGCAAGGGTCGCCGGAGAGAGAGGGAGGAGGGGGCCGACTGCGTGGAGCGTTGTGGACGTCGAGGGGGATAGGGGGACAAGATGGGGAGGCCCAAGGCTGTCGGGAGCGCTCATGGGGCAGTGGCTATAGTGCGGGTGCGCACTATAGTGCACTCCACAGCACGAGCTCTGCATGCCAGGGCATCCCATTCGCACAATGGCACGTCTACTTGTGTCCTGGGATCTAGGGGGGTAAAATGAGGATTTTACCCCATTTACCTAAGGAGTCTTGGCCAGGGAGAGTTACTGGAGGTGCAAGATACTTACGAGAGGCTGTGGTAGAAATTTTGGGGCAAGGGTAAAAGAGGAAGTTGTGAAACCAGAGAATTTAGCAATTCACCAGAAGGTATTTGGTAGTGTTTTGGGCAAGATAAGTTTACCAACTTACGGAGATATAAAACAGGGTCAAGGGCTAGGTAAAAATGAGATGATTCACCAAGTTTGATTTTAAGCGGGAAAAGTTGACAATGGAAACTTGGTAAACCCTAGAAAGTAATAGAATCAGGTTTCTATAGATCTAGTGATGCTAGGCTTTTACCCTTGATGCACCACTTAGTGTAGCATCACTATTTGGCTATTAGAGCATGCCCACAAGGTTTGGGGTCAAAGTGAGAAACTAAATAATGTAAAGTTTCTCAAATTTGAATATAGACAAAGAGGATTTTGGGATGGTTTGATGAATCAAATAAACTTGGATTGAGATGAAACTTTGCGAGATCATCACTTATCATAGTGTTGACTTGCTGGAATTTTCCTGGAATTTATTGAGAATATTTCCTATTGAAATATTTCAAAAGCTTGGTTTTAACAGAAAGGGTTTTGAGGGGTTTTGCCCATGATTTGAACATGCTCTTGTGTTAAAACTCATATATATGGTGAATATATGTCCACCAAGTTTCCCTAAATTTCCTCAATTATTTTAAAAGCATTTAAATAATTTTCCCTATGAAAAAACATTTATGTCCTTAAGAAAAAGCCTTTAAATAAAATATAAAAATAATCTTTAAAATTAATATTTGGTGGTTTTGGAAAGTCTTATATATAGTAGGTTTGAAACAAAGTCTTTGGGGAGGAAGAATCCACCCAATTTGAGGACTTGCAGTGCAAACCTCATTTCAGGGGGTTTTGAAAACCTAATTTCAATAAATTATTTTCTGTTAAAAAGAAATTAGATAAAAATAGTTTTGGGCACTATTCACGTGGCATGATCATTGGGAAAGCGGTTCGGGTCAAGGAAGATGAATATGAAGTGGATTAGAATTTAGGAGTGCCACAACCTCAATCATCAAGCAAGCAAACATCATTGCAAACAAGCACAAGTACTATGAAAAAGTTTTAGTTGGATCTAAATTTTATAAACCCAAATGTATCAAGCTGATACAAACACAGGGTGTGACACGATAGACTTGGAATAAACCCGAATGCGCAAGAATTGGATAGGGGAGCGCGAGAGGGGGCCGTATCCATACCCTAATGCGACGATCGATCCGCTATGGCGATGACGTTGGTGAAGAGAACATTGATGGCCGCGATTCCCAGCGGAAGAGGTGCTCGGGGAAGCAAGGGGATGACCAGGGGTGTAACATCCCAAATTTTGGAATGTTATAATAAATATTAGAATGAGTGTTTGCTTGCTGGAGTGATTGAATTGAGTGAAATTTGAAACTTTTAAAAACTATTGAATGAGAGGGAATGACATGACTTTCCCATGTGCTTTTGAATTAAAATTCTTACATTTCAAATCAGTGAGAGAAGATGACATGACTTCTTCAATATAAAAAGATTTGAAAAGTGAATTTGAAAAACTATTTGATAATTTCCTGATACGGAGTTCCTTTCATATTTGAATTTCCAATTTGAAGTTTGAATGAATTCAAACCCCTTGACAAAATTTGAGAGGAGTAATATGACACTCCACACCAAGGGTTATTTTGTGAAGTATTTGAACCCTAAAACCCAGGGGGTTATTTGAAAATTTATTGCAAAATAATTAAAACCAATTTAGGCATTTTCTGAAAATAATTTTTTAAAGTATTTAATTTGGTCGTGGAAAAATGTTCATTAAGTGGAATTTATTTCCCTGGTCATTTTGCTATATAAAACTTTATTTTTGGAAAGGTTTTGAAAGCCTTCATGAGATTTCAATGCTCTGAAAAATTAATAAAAGGAAAAATGTTATTATTAGGAAAGTCCACCGGCCCACCTGCCTTTAACCCCTCCCCGAAACCCCTCCGAACCGGCCACCGATGCCACGCCCTCTCTCTCTCACTGACCGTGTGGTCCCACCGCCCGATCCCACTAACCCCACGGTCACCACCCTCCTCTCGCTCCCCTTACCTCGCCGGCGACCATCGCGTCGGATCTCCCTCCTCATGCCATTCCCCGACGCCCCGAGGCCGGCTATAAAACCCCGCCCCTCCCCTTGACCCATTCCGCCCGTGTCCCCCTCATCTGACCCTCTCCCCTCACCGGAATCCCTCGCTGGAGATAACCATGGCCGTCGCGCCATTGTCGCACCACCGCTCCAGCTAGACGTCCCCGATGCCGTCTGAGCCCACCATCCACTTCGCCGCCATCGTACGCACCTCCCAGTGCCCTCGCCCTCGCTAGGAACCCCCTGCCACACTGTAACCACCACCCTCTCCGGAGTTCAAATCTCAACCGGAGCCTCCCCCCCGAGCTCGTATAGCTCACCACCGTCGCCCCCTCGTCTCTCCGTTGCGACCAACCATCCCCGGAGGATCCCCGCCGGTTATTCGAGACCTCACCATTGCCGGAGGACCCCTGGAGCGCCGCCCACATCGACCTCGTCGCCCCTGCCTCACCGGAATCTTCCATCGCCGGCGACCTCCCTCTGTGAGCACCCCACCCTCTCCTTAGACCGTTAGATTTGGATCCAACGTGCCAGATTAGAAGTTATATAACACTGAACCGTTTTCTGTTAAGGGTAGGTCGTCCGCTCATTTCAACCTCGCACGCATAGGTCTCGGCCAATCCAGATGCGCCACGTGTAGCCTGCCCGATTGATAGTTTCTTTTTCTTTTTAGTTTTGTTTTTCAATTCCAGATTTAGTTCTGTTTTCGTTTTATCCATATCTTTTATCTTTTTAATTGTTTTAATTTGATTCTTTTTGCATTGTGTCACACATTTTATGTAGTTTATGTAGATATAAAGTTTGACCAAATTTTAATAATTTAAAATTGATTCAAACAGATTTGATTCAAATCTTGTTTTCTGAATATTTTGAGTTTAAAAATATATTTTGAGTTGATTCTTTTTGCTACTTGTCACTAGTGACCTTAGTTATCAGTAGGTAAAACTTTAAAAAAATTATAAAATTTTATTTAGTATTTTTAAATAGTTCTTTTAGGTTTATTTATATTTCTTTTGTTTTAAATAGTTTTAATTTATTTTGTTTTTTATTAGTTGATAGGTTTTATAAAGTTTTCTGTTAGATAACAGTAGCCCTTCAAACAAATATTATTTTATTAGTTGATTGCATGAAAATCAATTCTAGTTCAATTATGACTTGCAATTTGATTTTCATTCCTAGTTTGATCTACTATTTGAAAATAGTTTCCACAAAGTGTTTTATAATATTGATTTTCTGTCAATCTAAGTTTAGACCAGAAACAATTTGTATTATAGTTGAGATTGTTTGTGGTTTAAACCAAGGATGACCTTGTTTTATATCAAAAGAAGAATGTTTATAAAAGCTTGTCAATTAGTTATTTTTACAAAACAAAGATTTATGAGAAAATACTTTCTGTTAATTATTTTCTTTAATTTTTTTTTCTTTTATTAACTTGGTGTGTTCTAGCTGATATGTTCTAGTAGTTAAAAACTTATGTTGCTAGAGTATTGTTTTCTTAGTTCCTAGTTGTTCTTCAAAAGTAATTCTTTTTAATAATTAAAATATTTACTAAACTACTTTTGATTATATTTTACTTTGTTATGTGTTTTTACTTTTGAAAATATTTTTTATTTGTAGAGAAAACCAACCCTTGGTTGTGTTCATGAAGTTTTGTTGTTTTGAGTTTTGTCTTAAGTATTTCCTTCATCACAACCTTGTTGCTTTTGTTTTTTGTGTTTCCTATTGAGTGTTAGAATTGATTGCTAGAATGATTGCTTATATGAATGCAATGTTTGATTATATAGATTTTCATCAAAGAGTGACGAATAGTCTATCAAGTTATTTCTGAAAGCGAGATTATTCTTCATCAACAGTACAGGCAAGTTCACTTTGACCATCTATTTCATACCTATGTTTTATTGCATGTAGTGATATCATTCAACAAATCCCTCCAGTAGTGTTACTGAAATTATTGTAGTTGAGTAGAATGCATGAGGTAGGAACCCACCACTTGTTACTAAATCCTCGGGAACGTTAGTTATTTATTGCTATGCTAAAGTAGACGGGGTTTGGTATGAGTGTTCGTGAGTGGTGTGAGGAGGAGGAATATACGTCAAGATGACAACTTCATGAAGGCATCTTCAAGTCCCGCATCTTCAAGACCTCAAGACTTCGAGAGTCAAGAAACAAGTTTTCAATACACACTACTGGGTGAAGGATGGTTGATTGGGCATCCCTGGAGTAACCAGTGGATGGCCGGGATGCATGGACAAGCACCATGACATCTTGCGGAAAGCTTCACCCAGACTCAAAAAGACGGATGAATACTTCATGCCCGGAAGCTTACCTGTGTAGCCACAAGTCATTATGGGCTCTGGCTTGGTTGATCTTTGTTGTGACTCTGGCTGGGCAGTGCTACGAGATGTAGTCGACGTTAGGAAAGGATGGGCACTGACAGTAGTCAGGGAAACACTCTGAAAGACCATGTTTCGTTCATCCTGTTCTCAAACACCCGACAGTGCGAGGACTTACCAGGAGGGAACAATGGGTAAAGTGCACAACACTCTGTAGAGTTAAAACCTAATCGATTAGCCGTGTCCCCGGTTACGGACAATTTGAGACTCTGGACTTGGATCTATCTCTGAACTCTCAACACTGGACTGATAATTAATTGTGGGAAACTATGGATACTTCTAGGCATTTATGGCATCGGTTGGTGGAACCATGTCATGCTAGGTAACTCTGTAGTGAAAATTCCTGATATTCCTTTGTTGAGGAAAATAAATAAAATCAGCTTTTATGCAAAAACTCAGACACAGAGCCACAAAGCCTTACTACATATAGAATAGTTCTATCTTCTGTTCTGCTATGGTGATTTTGCTGGTAAATTCAATGTACTGACCTACATGGCTGCAACGTCTCATGTTGCAGATAAGCTCTACGACGAATAAGAGTATGATTTCGGGTTACGGTCTACACTCAACCTGCCGTTGGTGTTATTTGGACTCCACTCCCGTTGACTGTTTCCGTAGAGATTTTAAGGTATATATCAGTTTACGTTAATTACATGGGATTGCACTTTGATATATACATTGATGTATTGTGTGTGCCAGCATACTGATCCAGGGATGGCACAGAACACACAGAGGCTTGACCTTTCCAGGTCGGGTCGCTACAAGGGGCTTTCGGTCGGCAGCTAGGGTTGTGGAGGCACGACATTTGACGAATGAAATTCAAAGCATCAGGGTCCACTAGATATATACCCATCGTTGTCGGTGACACCAAGTTGATATTTTCGCGGTGACTCATTCTTCAGAAGATGTGATTATTTCCATGGCTCGCGATGACACAATCCATCTCTTTGCTTGTCGTGGGAACGAGCCTAACAGTTAATGGTAGGGTTACGAAGGGAGAGGGTAGAGTCCTAGCTAGGGCGAGGATGCACACACCAATGTATGAGTTCAGGCCCCTCTTGTGGAGGTAACAGACCTACGTCTCCGTGCTCGGGAGCTTATGTCATATGGAATATAGAGATTACAATGGTTGCAAACCCTTGTGCAGGAGGGGAGGGGGGCTTATATAGAGTTCGCTACCCTTCATAATTAACCAGCATCTAAGGGTCCGATCATGGGGTTAAAGTCTGTCGTTACTGGTAACGTACGCAATAAAAGCTATTAATGCGTATTGGATCAATGTCTGGAAGGAGTCTCCAAGTGGATATCCTGTCGAGTGACTTCAAGTGTATGCTTGATCTTCAAGTCCCCCAATGTAGTGTCCTTAGGTAGGGTATGTAGGCCTTGCCTAGTAGCCTACCCTAAGTACATATCCTCATCATTAGTCCCCGAATGGATCGGGGTTCGAGTGGTGAAATGGGTTATCAATGCCAATCTTGAGTTAAGGCATCAAATCTTCCGAATGATATTTTGGATTCCAATGAAACTTGTGTCGACTGAACTCTGAGGGTTAACGTCAATTTAGGACCGACACGCCAAATCTTCCGAACGATATTCGGGGATTCAACGAAACTTGCGTCGATTGAATTCTTCTCTGTTCACCCCGATCCATTCATCCCTTAAAGTGTCCGAGTGGATGTTCAATGCATGTTTTGCTCCGAGTGAACCGAAGGCATCTTTCGAGGTGACGGGTCGATCCGGCAGACCCGGATTTTGCATGATACGATAATTTGGGAAGCGCGCGCAGGCGATGATGACGCCACGATCAGGGCAAGTGGAGGCACGACGCCTCGATTCTCTCACCAGTCATCTCGCCATGTACTGGGCGTTGTCAGCGGTTGGCGTGTGCGGTGATCTCGCGGGCCCACTGGTCAGCAAGACACTCGACAGAGTATAAATCTCCCCGCGCCGCGATTTGCACAGTACCTCCGCCCGTTCTTTCTCCTTTCCTCCGCCTCCTCTGCCTCCAACACCCCACTCCGTACCTCATCGACGAGAGCCGCTGAGTCGATGACAAATAACGCGACGACAAAGCTGGAGCTGGCCAAGAAGGGGGCAACGAAGCTCAAGGGCAAGAAGCCCTCGACCTCTCGGTTCACCGCGCCGGCGGGATGGATGCAGGGGGATTTTCTCCCCTCCGTAGTCACTCGTGAGGACATGGAGGGCCTTGTCGCCGATGGGCTCGTGGCGAACGACGCTTGGAGGCTACCGGAGGGAGAGCGTGAGCTGGAGCCGCGCGATGGGGAGTGGGTCCTCCTTCTCTCCCATGTCAAACGAGGTTTCTCTATGCTGCCCCACCCCTTCTTTAGAGGATTCTTGAATTTCTTCAGCGCCCAATTGCACCATCTCCCATCGAATACTGTTGCATACTTGTCAGCCTTCGTTACTCTATGCGAGTGTTTTCTGGGCTGCTTTCCCCATTGGGGGATATTCAAGCACATCTTCACGGTTAGATCCCAGACTGTGAAGAAACCTTTCCCTGCCGACGGGAAGACTCATGTGCTTCCGTTTTGCGGAGGTTTAGGTCTTCAGAAAAGAGCTCATAGTTCCTACCCTACCATGACTTTTCCTGAGTCTGTTAGAGGCTGGCAGTCGACTTGGTTCTACTGCAAGGATATGGCATCGCCCAACATGTTGACTGGCCTTCTCCCCATACACCCTACCATCCAGTCATCCCCAAGTCTCTGAAGGTGACCGAAGAGGAACATGTCCAAACGGGAATCGTGGTTGAGGCTATGGTGCAGTTGATCTGGGGTGGGGTGACTCACATGGATCTGTTGGAGACGTTTCTCAGTCGACGTATTCAGCCACTCCAAGCCAGAGATCACACCATGTGGCACTACACGGGCCATGAGGACTCAACTAGGGCGCATCCAAAAGAGGTTCCACAAAAACTACCGAGCAGTGGCTTCGCAGCTTCACTGGAGCCTGCAACAACCCTTTGGGAGCCAAGAGGATCCGACCTTACTCGGCCGAAAATGCAGCAAAGAATCTGGTGAGTTGTATGGTGTCGACTGATGTGTTCGTACTGTCGAGTGATATATTGATTTTATGAACCGACTTCTTTGCTTGAATCATGCAGGAGTGGACGCACATGCATTCGCCCGTTCCCAACGGGAACCATGTTGAAGATGGCATGGTGAGCGAGGGTGGCAGCATGGATGGCGATGGTCCCTCTGACACTGAGGATGAATACGAGGACTCCGACGAAGAGGAAGAAGTCGAGTCACCTTCCCGGTGCGAAGGCCGGACCAAGTCCCGCCAGGATCCGGGAGCTATTGAGGACAGGACTCCGGGCCCTAGTGAGAAGAACCCGAAGATGGGCCGCCCTTTGACTGTTGAGTCGAGTGAGAGGCTGGCCAAGCAACCCAAGCAGGTCCAGACCAAACCTTGCAAGGCTCTGCCTCGCATGAGGATGGTCGTACCTGTCGTCTCCACGTAAGTATTTATTTTTGAATTCTTTCTATCGACTGTGACCTTGAGTTGTAGCTAACCGAGTGTTGTTCGATCCGTCAGAGCTGCTACATCTGTGACCTAGCCTCATCGGGAAAGAGGGGAAGCGATGGACATTGGCACTGCTGACGCTGCCACTTCTCATAGAGGTTAATAAGTTCTTGATTCATCCGAATAGGATTCATCACTTGCAAAAGTTAAGACTTTCGGTTGATGTTGCAGAGATCATTCAGGTGGAAGACGATGTGGAGCACCTGGATGCTTCGCGCACCCGCACCCGAAGAGCTTCATCAGCGCTGGCGCTTCAGCGCTCGACTACAGAGTCCTCCCAGGGGATAGGTGACTCGACACAACTCAGATCTGAGCCTATAGCACCTCTGTCGAATGCTCCTCCAACTTTCTCGACCATTGTGACGTCGACTCCAACTAGACCTGCTCAGACTGCCTCAGCCGCTCCAGCAACAATGCCAATTCTGCCTATGACAGCTTTCTCTCTGCATCGCATCCCGGAAGATCAGACCGGAGCTGCGAAGGAGGCTATGATCCAGGTGGACTAGATAATGCTGCGAACCAAGGAGGCGTATGAGGCCAGCAAGCTAGCTTACGACGTCAACGCGGCCCTCCACACCCATGTCCAAGTAAGTTCGATTGTAAGTACATTTCTGACTGAATTCCTTCCTTTTCTTCACTGCACACCCACTGGGTGATTATTGTAGAACGTTTGAAGTTTCTCCACTCGAATAGGACGAATCATAGTTGAGTAGGATTGGAATCGATAGTATGTGTGGTACTAGAGTCACTCAACATGTCGTGTGTATATTCTGATAGGGCTAACCTTGTCGAACGTTTTAGTAACTAGTGGGGGCAAGCTAAGTGCACCCACTGGGTGTAGTCCCCGAGGCTATTGTTGATCACAGACGATTAACAGTAGTCTTGAAAACTCGTCGTGCGCGGAGTACTAGAGTCACTCAACATGTCGAGTGCATATTTTTTTCTGACAAGTTACTCCATGGATCGAGAGTTAACCGTCTCAGTGGGGGCACTCTGAGTGTGCCCACTGGGTGTAGTCCCCGAGACTGTTGTCGAGTGCTTGCACTGGCAGGGGTCTTAGATCTTGTCCTATCCACCACTCCGTAGTTGCGCTGTAGGTTTCATGGATATTATTGACAAACCATGATAAGACACTTCATAAGTTTAGACTGCACTTCTCGGAGTGATGGATATTCCAATGATGGATGTTTCTGCCACTCGACTAATCGCGAGTTGGCAGATCCAGTGGGGGCACGCTAAGTGCACCCACTAGGTGCAGTCCTCGAGACCGCTGTTTTGCACTAGCAGGGGTCTTAGATTTTTATTGTATACGGATAGATTTCGCCTTGGATCACACCGCTCCAAAGCTACCTTGTAGGTTTGATGGATATTATTGACAAACCATGATATGACACTGCATAAGGATAGATTGAACTTCACAGAGCAGGGAGGCGCGTCGCTCGATGGGTCGAGTGGCGGGTGAATGTTCTGACAGGGCTGACTTTGCCGAACATTTCAGTAACTAGTGGGGGCACGCTACGTGCCCCCCCTAGGTGTAGTCCCCGAGGCTACTGTTGATCACAGATGATTAGCAGTAGTCTTGAAAACTTGTCGTACGCAGAGTACTGGAGTCACTTGACATGTCGAGTGCATTTTTTTTTCTGACGAGTTACTCGACGCATCGAGAGTTAACCGTCTCAGTGGGGGCACCCTTAGTGCACCCACTGGGTGTAGTCCCCGAGACCGCTATCGAGTGCTTGCACTGGCAGGGGTCTTAATAGAGACAACTTTGAATTTGTTTACAACGTGCGGAGCGCCAGGGCCACTCGACATGTCGAGTGGACTTTTGCTTGATGGACATCATAGGTCGATCCATATAGCCCAGTCGACCGTCCTTTGCATTACTTGCCGATTGCATTCCTTTCTTTTGTCGGTTTCAGAGGGCTTGCGAACTTGGGACGCAGTACAAGGACCTGGAGGATGATAGGAACCGGCTGCAAGTGGATCTGGAGGCCTCCAACAATGCTCTGGAGGGAGTGCATGCCGAGCTAAAGTCTCTGGGAGGTAATTACTGTTGACTTTCTGTCCTCCCATCTTCGCTCTTCACGTTTTGAACCGAGTGCTCTCACTCGAACAGACGTACGCAATGAAAACCGTCGACTCCAAGCGCGACTCAACAATGTTATTTCTTTAGATTCCATGAAGACGACATTGGAGGAGAGGACAAGGCACTTGCCGACGCCCAACGAGTGGATAGGGACAAAACTGAAGCCACAGATCGGAAGCTGACGGCCGCCAAGAAACTTGAGAAGGAGAACGCAAAGTTGAAGCAAGAGCGCGCAGACTTTGTTAAAAGGGTCGAGCAGCTGAACAAGCGGAGCAACGACCTAGAGAAGCCCCTAGGGAAGATGTATATTCTGCTCGACGGTAAGTGTTTCTTGTCGACTGAAATTTATAAAACCTTGGAAGGTCGTAGTTCACCGATTCCCCTCGCATTCCAACTCTTCAACATAATTCTGCCAAGACTTTGAGAAGGAGACAGAGGAGGTTGAGCACAATCTGTATCCCACTAAGACACCAGTCGTAGATGCAGTAGCCATGAACATGATCAGACTCAACTTCCGGCTCCAAGGCCTCCAGGCATATATTGTTCAGCTGAAATCTGCAATGGAGAGAATCGACAAGGACCTATGGCCTGAGGACACACTTCAGCTCGACCTCAACTCTATGATGGCTCGTCTGAATGAACTTCCTAGTCGAGTGCAGGCTTGGAAGAAATCTACTGGTCGCTGTGGGGCCGACGTGGGGTTATCACTTGTCAGGGTCCATTGCAGGGACATGAGGGAAGAGAAGCTGAAGGAGCTCCTGGTGGTAAAGACGAAGAAACTCCAGTTTGAGGACTTCATGGAAACCTTCGTTAAGGCAGCCACTAGAATCGCTGACGGCATCGACTTGGACACTTTTGTCGAGCCGGCCAGCCCGTCACCTATTTCAAAAATTGGTCTCTTGAGAAATACATTTATTCGCCTCGGTATGCTGAGTGAAATTCTATCCCTTAAAACTTCATTCAGTCCTTAGGCCTGAGCACATTTGCTTTTGCATGAAACGTTTATCCGCGGTTTACCCTTTGGATTTTATTCGTGTTTTCGCTTTCAATCGACTGTTTGACTGGGTTTGTTTTTAACTTAGGCGAAACATGTTTGCAGCTAAGCCCCAGAGTGTGAGGATTGCTCATCACCTAGGATATTTTCGAACTTAGACGAATGTCGATACGCAGCTAAGCTGTCGAGTGAATGGATTACTATCCAACCGACAAGGTTATTAACTTAGGCAAAACGTGTTTCACAGCTAAGCCCCCGAGTGTGAGGATTGCTCATTACTCGAAGTTATTTCCGAACTTAGGCGAATGTCGATTCGCAGAGAAGCTGTCAAGTGAATGGATAACTATCCACCCGACGAGGTTCTTAACTTAGGCAAAACATGTTCATAGCTAAGTCCTCGAGCGTGAGGATCGCTCATCACTCAGAGTTATTTTCCAAATTAAGCGAACATCGATTTGCAGCTAAGTTGTCGAGTGAATGGATTGCTATCCACCCGACGAGGTTTTTAACTTAGGCGAAGCATGTTCGCAGCTAAGCCCCCGAGCGTGAGGATCGCTCATCACTCGAAGTTATTTTCGAACTTAAGCAAATGTCAATTCGCGGCTTAGATGTCGAGTGAATGGATTGCTATCCACCCAACGAGGTTTTTAACTTAGGCGAAGAATGTTCGTAGCTAAGCCCCCGAGCATGAGGATCGCTCATCACTCGGAGTTATTTTCAAACTTAGGCGAATGTCGATTCACAGCTAAGCTATCGAGTGAATGGATTGCTATCCACCCAACGAGGTTTTTAACTTAGGCAAAGCATGTTCACAGCTAAGCCTTCGAGCATGAGGATCGCTCATCACTCGGAGTTATTTTCGAACTTAGGCGAATGTGGATTCGCGACTAAGCTGTCGAGTGAATGGATTTCTATCCACCCGACGAGGTTCTTAACTTAGGCGAAGCATGTTCGTAGCTAAGCCCCCGTGCGTGAGGATCGCTCATCACTCAGAGTTATTTTCTAACCTATGTGAAAACGGATTCACAAATAGGTCGTCAAGTGAATGGACTGCTACCCACCCGACAGGGTTTTTAACTTAGGCGAAGCATGTTTGCAGCTAAACCCCCAAGTGTGAGGATTGCTCATCACTCGGAATATTCCCAAGAATGAAACTGTACGATTGGAATCAACAATACATTGCAGAAATGTGAATTGCATTTATGAATTATTCTTATTACATCAGAGGATTCTTTTGTCTCAAGTATAAAAACGTCGAAGCAGATCTGTGTTCCAGGCTCGCGGCTCGTCTATCTGCTTCATGAGGTTGTACAAGGGATAGGCTCTGTTGTTTAGCACCACAGTGACAACGAAAGGACCTTCCCATGCAGGAGCAAGCTTGTGAGGTTGGTGTTGATTCACTCGAAGCACCAAGTCTCCCTCATGAAACGACCGACTCTTGACATTCTTCGCATGGAAGCGCCACAGGTTTTGCTGATAGGCAGTGGTCCGGATCAGAGCCATCTCTCATTCCTCCTCCATAATATCTATGCCATCCTATCTGGCTTGTTTGGCTTCAGCCTCAGAATATAGCTCCACTCAAGGAGAATTGTGAAACAAGTCACTCGGCAGGACAGCCTTAGCACCTGAAAAGAGGAAGAAAGGAGACCGTCCAGTCGACCGATTAGGCGTTGTCCTCACACCCCACAAAACAGACGGCAACTCAGTTACCCAGGCTCCGGTGGCATGATCCAAATCGTGCACGAGACGAGGCTTCAGACCTTGCAGGATGAGACCATTAGCCCGCTCGACTTTCCCATTGGTTTGAGGATGCACAACAGATGCATAATCCACTCGGGTGCCTTGGGAGATACAGAAGTTCCTGAATTCTTCCGAGTCAAAATTAGTGCTGTTGTCCGTGATGATGCTGTGCGGAATGCCGTATTGATAAATTATTTATCTTATGAACGTGACCGTCGTCCGGGAGTTCAACTTCTTGATTGGCTTGGCTTCTATCCACTTGGTGAAATTGTCAACTGCTACCAATAAGTGAGTGAATCCTCCTTTTCCGGGGCGAAAGGGGCCAGCCATGCCGAGTCCCCAAACCGCAAACGGCCAAGCCAGAGGAATTGTCTTCAGAGCAAACGCTGGCTTGTGTGACAAGTTTGCATAGAACTGGCAACCATCACAATGATCAACAATGTCTCATTAGCTCGTGGCCAGTAAAAACCAGCTCGGTATGCTTTAGCAACAATCGTCCTTGAGGACGCATGGTGGCCGCAAGTTCCCGAGTGAATCTCGTCTAGAGTCATTCGACCTTCCTTGGGGGAAATGCAGCGCTGGGTGACACCAGTCGGACTCCCTCTGAACAGCTGATCTCCCATCACAGTGAAAGCCTTGTACCTGCGCACAATCTGTCGAGCCTCTGTTTCATCTTTAGGGAGCTCTTGTTTGAGGATACAGGCAATGTAAGGCATAATCCAATCGGGAATGATAACCAGAATTTCCATGACGAGGTCAATCACTACAGGGACATCGACTTCTGTCGAGTCGGTGGAACTCAAAGCTTGTGGGGGCTCTTCGGTGAAAGGATCTTCTTGAACCGAAGGAGTGTGCAAGTTCTCCAAGAACACACCGCTGGGGAAGGGCGGTCGAGTGGAACCAATATTGGATAGTTCACCGGCTGCCTGATTTTTCAGTCAGGGAACATGATGAAGTTCCAAGCCTTCAAACTTCTTCTCCAACTTTTGAACTACATTGCAGTATCCAGTCATAGTGGGGTTTCGAACATCCCACTCTTTCATCACTTGATTCACCACCAGATCTGAGTCGCCATAAACCATTGGGCGCTTGATGCCGAGTGAGATAGACATGCACAACCCATACAAAAGTGCTTCATACTCTGCCTCATTGTTGGAGGAATCAAAGTGAATTTGCAAGATATAGCTGAGCTTGTCGCCTCTGGGAGATATAAAGACAACACCAGCACTGGACCCATTCAAAATTTTGGAGCCATCAAAGAACATTTTCCAATGCGTCAAGTGAACTTGGATAGGCTGTTGTTGTACAATCCACTCGGCCATGAAATGTGCTAATGCTTGGGACTTGATTGCTTTTTTGGCTTTGAATCTCATGCCAAAGTGTCCAAGATCGATTGCCCATTTAGCCACTCGACCTGATGTGTCTCGATTATTGAAAATTTCAGACAAGGGAGCATCACTAACAACTAAAATCGAGTGGTCTTGGAAATAATGCGCCACCTTCTTCACTGATAGGTAAATACCATAAACCAGCTTCTGATAGCATGGATATATTTGCTTTGAGGCGGACAATACTTCCTAGACATAATAAACTAGCCGCTGGAACTTATAAGTTTTACCTTCCTCTTCCCGCTCGACAGTCAGTACTGTACTGGCGACCTGGGTGGAGAGCAGGGCTGTACGGGAGGAAGGACTCTCTGCTGGCAAGAGCGGCAAGCACCGGCTGGGTGGAGAGTAGGGCTTTGAGCTCAACAAACATTGCTTCGGCTGCGGGAGTCCAGTCGAACGTGTTCGACTTCTTCATCAATTGATATAAC
Source organism: Hordeum marinum (assembly GCA_022496015.1). Taxonomy (NCBI): domain Eukaryota; kingdom Viridiplantae; phylum Streptophyta; class Magnoliopsida; order Poales; family Poaceae; genus Hordeum; species Hordeum marinum. The sequence continues at coordinate 159,818,118 of CM039675.1, read as the reverse complement.
GGCAGATCCTTCTCACCAAGATGAGAAATGAATCGTCTCAATGCTGCCAAGCAACCTACAAGCTTCTGAACGTCGTGCACTCACACGGGAGACTTCATACGGGTAATGGCGCTGATTTTCTCAGGGTTGACATCAATTCCTCACTCGGAAACGAGAAAACCGAGCAACTTTCCACCAGGGATGCCGAAAGTACGTTTTGCCGGATTCAGCTTTATGTCGAATCGCCTCACATTGGCGAATGTCTCGGCCAAGTCAGCTAGCAGGTCGGAACCTTTGTGGGACTTGACCACTATATCGGCCATGTACGCCTCGACATTCTCAGGGATCTGGTCGAGTAAACATTTCTGAATCATGTGCATAAAAGTAGCGTCGGCATTCTTGACACCAAAAGGCATGGTGATGTAACAAAAACACCTGAATGGGGTAATGAAGGTTGTCTTTATTTCGTCCGGGCCATACATACAGATATGATGGTACCCAGAATAAGCATCCAAAAACGATAAACGCTCACACCCCGCTGTCGAGTCAACAATTTGATCTATGTGGGGGAGCGGAAAATGATCTTTTGGGCACACCTTGTTGAGATGTTTGAATTCAATGCACATGCGCAACGACTTATTTCTTTGGCACCACCACGACATTCAAGAGCCACTCGGAGTGGTAAATCTCCCGAATGAACTTGGCTTGCAAGAGACAGGCCACTTCTTCTCCGATTGCCTTGCGCTTCTCCCTCGTTGAGCGACACAAATGCTCTCTGACGGGTTTGGCTTTAGGATCCACTCATAGACGGTGCTCAGCCAGCTCCCTCGGAATCCTTGGTATGTCAGCAGGCTTCCATGCGAAGATATCCCAGTTCTCACAGAGGAACTGGATGAACTCAGCTTCCTATTTGCTGTCGAGGGTTGATGAGATATTCGTCGTGGTAGCATTAGGATCTGTCGTATGGACATGCACCTTCTTCACTTCCCCTGCCGACTGAAATGCCGACTTGGAAGCTGGCTTCTTTGCGCGGAGCAAATCAATAGGGTCGGCGGTTTTCTTGTACTCCTCCAACTCAACCATGGCCATCTGGTGATCGGCGATCTTGGAGCCTTGCTAGAGGCATTCTTCGGACCGCTGTCGATTGCCAGTGACCGTGATCATGCCCTTAGGGCCTGGCATTTTCAACTCGAGATACACATAACCTGGTCGGGCCATGAAACATGCATAAGTAGGTCAACCCAAAATGGCGTGGTAAGCACTCTTGAAATCCACAACTTCAAATGTCAACTTTTCTTTTCAAATTTTTTTGTCATTCCCGAATGCCACATCCAATGCTTTCTTGCCGAGTGACTTGGCCTTCTTTCGTGGGATGACCCCGTGAAACTGCATGTTGCTCTCACTCAGATGGGACATCAGAATGCCCATCCCTTTTAGGGTATCCAAATAGAGAATGTTCAGGCCGCCGCCACCGTCCATGAGGACCTTTCTAAATCGAGTCCCCCCACCATCGGATCAACTACCAGAGCCTGTCGACCAGGAGTGGCCACATGAGCAGCATGGTCCGTCTGGTCAAATATGATAGCATATTGGGACAATTTGAGGTAGGTGGGGGTATCCGGTACAGCCATGTTGATTTCTCTGTTGATGAATTTCAGATGGCTCATGCTCTCGACATCAACAGAGATCACCAGTGTAGCAGTGACATCCAGGAATGTTTCCTTATCCTCAGCTTCATCTCCCTTCTCAAGAGATTTATCACTTGGCAGGTCTCCCTTGAATTGCTGGATAAGGGTCCGACACTGTCGACTGGTGTGCTTGGGCAAAATCAGATTGCCTTCTGCATCTTTCCTCGTGTGTATTACACATGGCTGATCCATGATGTCAGTTCCTGACTGATTTTTCCCTTTCTTGGGGGCATACTGTGCTTTTGCTTTGCCATTGTTCTTCGATTGAATTGACAGTGCTGCCGCTTCTACTTGAACTGGATCTTCAACTTTTCGCTTCTGTTTCCGATTGTTGCTGCCACCAGCCTCATTGACGACTTCCTTTCCTTTACCGCTACGGAGGCGGTCTTCTTCCTTGCCATTGGCGTACCGAGTGGTGATTTCCATCATCTTGCCGAGTGAAATATCACCTGTCCGCCCAATCATCATATATAGCTCTTTGTATCTCACACCGGCCTTGAAAGCACAAACAGCCTGGTGTTCTGACACATTCTCCACTTTATGATGCAGAGTGGACCATCGCTGAATATAATCTCTCAAAGTTTCATTGGGCTTCTGAACGCAGTGCTGTAAGTTGACCAGACCTGTCGGATGCTTGCAGGTGCCCTCAAAGGTTCGGACAACCACTCGGGCAAGATCCCCCCAACAATGTATGTTGGAGGGAGACAAACGATTCAGCCAAGCTCGAGCTGAACCATCTAACATCAGGGGCAGGTGCTTCATTGCAACATTGTCATTTCCACCACCAATTTGCACAGCCACTCCATAATCATCTAACCAAGTCTCTGGCTTTGTTTCACCAGAAGACTTTCCGATTCCCACCGCCATCGTGAACTTGGGAGATCTCTGCAGAACGTATGGCTCTGCTGAAACACTCGGGACTAGACACCATGGCTGAGCTTACACTCGGAACATTTTTGTCATGTCCTTCTCTATGGGCTCTGCCCCTGTCAATCCGCTTCTGAACGAGGAGGTCGCGACCGTCAAAGCCCGTGTTCCACTCATCAGCAAAGGAGCGCTTATCATCTTAGCGTCAGGGCGTGTACGGAGCACTCTGCAGAGGAGTGGGCACTCGATGGTGGTCTTCGTGGTGGAACTGATCTCTAACCTACTCTTCATGGAAACCTCTGCCCCGACGACGCAAGGGTGATCCAGGGCTGTGTGCCGAGTGAACGCTCTATGCCCTGGGTGAATTGCTATGTATCCTATTGCGAGACTGGGAAACTACTGAATTCTAACACTACGCTACATCCAACAATGCTCTGATCTATATCAACCCTCTTCCAGCCTCTGACTGGGACGCCTGAATGGAATCTGCTATCCTAGCTGCAACAACAACATTTAACACAAGAGTATGGTATACCTCAATGTCGTCGTGAGATCCAGTCGGAAACAGCTGCCGCTGACGTCGACTGGGGCGTGGGGGGCGCTGGCGAGCGCGCTCGTCAAGTTCTACCTGGAGTTCTTCCAAACGAATGCACACGGCCTCCAAAGCTTGAGCCTCGGCAATCACGCCAATGATGGGAGTATGAAGAACCTCCTCTTCGCGGCGCGGCTGCTCACTCGACGGACCGCCAGCCTCGCGCCTGCCACGGCCAAAGCCAGGCGGCGAACTGTGATGAGAGCCTGCCATCAAGACCTTCGCTGCAGGATCGCAGCTTTTGCACTCGGAAGGCACGTCAGACGGATCGAAATCTGACTCGAACACGCCATGAAGGGACTCGGCGGGCTCGAGTGCTGCAATCTGCAGAGAAGACGTGCCACTGCGTGCTTGACCCAGCGCTGAAGTCGTGAGCGGTCGGACCACATGCGACCGCGAACAGCGAGGGGTGCCGACGAGTAAGGAATCGAAGGCTGACGCAGCAACACACCACAGGAACTTGCACAGAAGTGTGCGGCCCCACGGACCGGGAGCGCCTCGACGTCGAGAGGTGCTTCATGAAGCCATTCCGAATCGTCGGTGATGAAGGTGAGCGCTCCGAAACGGCTCTCGTGGCCCATAGCAAAAGCACCGCTGGAAGACATTTCGAAGGACGGAAAAATTCAACCTCGTCGGAAGTCACTTAGACGCCTGCCCCATGGTGGGCGCCAACTATTGTGGGAAGGAGCCTGACAGTAGATAGTAGGGGTATGAAAGGAGAGGGCAGAGTCCTAGCTACGGTGAGGATGTACACATGGATGTATGAGTTCTGGCCCCTCTCATGCAGGTAACAGCCCTACGTCTCAATGCTTGGGAGCTTATGTCGTGTGGAATATAGAGATTATAATGGTTGTGAACCCTTGTGCAGGAGTGGAGGGGCGACTTATATAGAGTTCGCTGCCCCTCATAATTACCCAACATCTAAGGGTCCGATCGTGGGGTTAAAGTCTGCCGTTACTGGTAACATACGTAATAAAAGCTATTACTGCCCATTGAATCAACGTCTGCCCATTGGGATCTTAATGATGGCTCCTGGTCTTCTGGCGTTGAGTGAGAACGAGGTCTTCCGAGTGACATGCTACCACCGAGTGAAGGAAGGATTCTCCGAGTGGATATCCTATCAAGTGACTTCAGACATGTCATGGTATCCACTCGGAAGTTTATGCTTGATCTTCAAGTCCCCCAATGTACTGTCCTTAGGTAGGGTATGTAGGACTTGCCTAGGACCCTACCCTAGGTACATATCCTCATCATTTCTCTTAATGAGAAAGGTGAAATCTCGCCTATTTCTCAAATTCCGGTGGTTTGTGAGTATGAAGATGTCTTTCTAGAAGAATTGCCAAGAATGCCTCCGCACCAGCTAGTCGATTTCGTGATTGACCTAGAGCCCAGAACTGAACCGGTTTGCAAGCGCCCTTATAAAGTCGGACCCCAAGAGCTAAAAGAGTTGAAGAACAGGTTGCTGAACAAGAACGTCTGGGTCTGATCAGACCAAGTTCTTCTCAATGGGGTTGTGGTGTTTTTTTTGTCAGGAAGAAGGATGGCACGGACTGGCTTTGTGTCGATTACCGTCCATTGAATAGGAAGACAATCAGAAACAAGTATCCACTTCCCAACATCAATGAGTTGTTTGTACAATTGAAAGGTGCCAAGGTTTTCTCGAAGCTTGATATTTGCATGGGCTATCATCAGATTCACATTCGGGAAGAAGATATTTGTCGGGACCCCGATCCTAAGTCATATAAATCCAGTCTGTGACATATCACATCACTTTGTGGCCTCACTCACGGTAAGCTCCACGGCTGCAGCCTTACCTTAGCCGGGACCGTTTGCGTCTTTTGGCTCACGTATGTGAACATGCCGCCGGCAATCAAACGACAGAGAACCCGGGCCAACATAACTACTCATAGAACCCAAGTGGCACATCCATACGGAAACAAACATACGTAACCCAGCAATGCAGGTGCCAGCCTCAAGCGTGTGTAGACGAGTCATAGCAAGCTACAAGGACTCCATTACGTCATGGGACATAAATGTCATAACTTCACGTAGATGAGTCACAGCAGGCTACAGGGACTCCATTACACTACGAGACATTTCCTTCAAGGGACAAACACAGCAGCAAAGAAGGATACATGTCGGTCAATCAATGTGTCCGGAGCAGTAGCAAGCTACCATGGCTCGGTGGAAGCACAAAGAGGCAGTTTCCCGTAAAGAGTACTACTAAAGGCACACAACTAGGTGTCGGATCCCATACATACCGTTGCACGTCACACATACGCACGACATGCCTGATATGCATAGATACAACTATGGTATCACAACATAACCATATAACAACACAACTTTTATTTAAGAGGCTCAGACGAGCCTTGCATAATATGTTCTTATAGATAGGGGTCACATGGCCTGACACTCAAGTCATACAAACAAGTTCATACAAACCAAGCGGAAGCATAAGCTGTCTGAGTTGGATAGATGAAAGGGTAAAAAGGCACATGGGCTGACTATCTACAGCCTGCCATAGGGCATAAGGTCGTAGCTAGGACACCAGCTATTCGGCATCGTCGACATCTAGAAAGAACCCACCCGATGGGTCCTGGGTCTCATCTGCAAAATTTATTAAGCAAACATGAGTACAAACGTACTCAGAAAGTCTTTAAAGCAGACCTAGTCTATTCATGCTCATGTATCAACAAAGGGGGGGTTGGTGGAGTTTATGCAGCAATGCCAGCTTCGACTCATGGCTAACCTACACTACACAATTTTAACTCTTTCTTTCCATTTTAGATATCGCACAGGAGTCCACTAACTCCATGACAATACACCACCGTGGATTCACTTCCCTCTCCTGTGAGGGTGCCATCCATGGTACTCACACTTGTCTTGATATTTTTATGAGTATCCTTTTGATTATCTATGAACAGTATAAGTTTTCCAAGTAGTCCATATCCGAGGACGCGGCTATTGGAATAGTTTCATACACTACAGGGGTGTACTTCTTCACACACGCTCCCACCACTTATCGTTGTGTGCTCATAAAACCATGCTCCTCAGTAACCTTCAAGCGAAAGCCCAGCGAGGGAGTCGGCCATGACCGGCAATCACATAAGACCTCTAGTCTAGGCTATCGCCTATTTGAGAGTGAACCCGCACGGAAGTCCGGCCGAAGTTTCCGCTACGGCCCCAAACGAGTGACCCTTGGTACACCGTGCCACTGCCTACTGCGTCGTAACCCACCCCTAGGGTCATCTCTATGCACGGACTCCAGCATGCTATAAACACCAGAAACTACTTGCAACTCCTTGACTAAGGACTAAGCGACTGATAAGTCGAGAGGGGTTGAGTTACCGGAACACAATGTGTGGTAGTAACTAGTCTTGGATCACAAACACGGAACTCAGTTCCTAAGAATGGTCCCAATGAGACAACCCGCTATGTACTCCTACATAGCCTCTCATCGCTACCTTAACCAAATAGGGTACATCATAAGCTTATCACATCGGAACAACAACGTTTCATTCCAGATCATCACCCAGATGAATCAGACCTAACACAACTCTACGCATAGCAAGCATAGCAGGCAAGGTAGGCTAAACACATCATGGCACAAGCATCTACCAGGTATGCTAGGTTTCAAGGTTTAGCTATTTAATGTGACAATGACAGGTTATGAAAAATAATAGGTTCTTCTACCGTGTAAGACATACATATGAGCGTTTGTCCTAATGCAATAAACAAGAGCAGGAGCGAGAGAGTGGGATGTTATCGGAATGATCAAGGGGGTTGCTTGCCTTTCTGGGTAGCGGGAAGGTTCTCTCCTTCGTTGGAATACTTGGGGGTATCCTCAAAAGCAGGGCCTACCGCAGTGCAGATAAGAAGCAATCAATACACGCAAGTGCAACAATATTATGGATGATCATGGCATGGTAGCATGTATGAATGAGCTAATGCCACTAATGTTCAAGTTAATTTGAAATGAGTTTGAATATAGGTTCAAAATCGTTCTTCATTCCAAATTCCATATTTCAGCCTATTAGAAAATGTCAATGTTCTTCCACCTAGGTTGCTCCAACATGCATGATAATGGAACCATTGGATTCATTGGATTTTTCTGATAAATTTTCGTATATTAATTATTTTTATCTGATTTAAAGATTAATTTATATGAATTTTTGAAGTTTTAAGTAATTTCTGGAATTATTTTAAAACTGGAAAAGATTAAATATGACGTCAGCCTGACGTCACTATGACGTCAGCTGGTCGGCTAACCAGGCTAGGTCAAACCTGACATGCGGGGCCCGCACGTCAGTGACAGGGCCCTAACCTCCATGCTGACCAAGGGTTTGACCCACCCTGGGGACCACTGGTCAGTGGCAAGAGGCTAACTAATCAGGGGGATTAGCCCGTGATGATGGCCACGTCGGCGCCCACCGTAGCGGCGCCAGTGGCTACCCGCCGGAGTTGCGCCTCCGATGACCATTTGGCGTGCGGAGGGCACCCGGGGGTAGCCCGTGGACGCGCGCATCCAGCGCTGCGGTAGAGGGGCCTCAGGGGCCATCGGAGCTACGGCCGGCGATGACCCGAGCGGCGGCGAGCTTCGGCAGCAAGGGGAATGGCACCTACGATGAGGGAGAGGCCGCTAGAGAAGGGGGAAACGGAGAAGGAGCTCACGATGGGGTTGCTGGGGACGACGGTGAGCTCGGAGATGCGCAGACAACCTCGAATCGTCAGAGGAAAGCTTCGGCGACCGGCAGGGAAGAAACAGCGACAACGCACCACGGAGGGCTCTCGGCGTCTTCTAGCATCACGGGGAGGACGAGGGGGTCACTGCGGGGCTGCTGCGGGGCTCAGATGGGCGCGGGGGGAGGCTAGAATGGCGGCTACGCGGCGGCGACAAGCTCGGCCATGGCGGAGTAGAGGAGGGAGGAGAGCAAGAGAGAGAGGGCGCGTGAGGGAGAGAGGGAGAGGAGAAGGAGGCCACGACAAGGATGCCTCCCACTTGTGCTCTCCCAGCCCTCCAGGCCAGCAGCCAGGTAGGGAGGAGGTGGCCGGCGCGTGCCCGCGCGCAGCGAACGCACGCCCCTGACCTCCTAGCGAGAGGACAGGGATGACTGGCCATGGGCCAGATGGGTCAGTTCCCCCTGGGCCTCTGCTTTCTTTCTTCATTTTATTTTTCTGTTTTTCCTATTTCTGGCATTTGTGTTATTTTCTTTTCAGGTACAAATGCTAATTTAAAATATCCCAAATATGTTTTATATTGAAGTTTGAATATTTCAAACTTATTTGGAAAGTTTCAGGATATTTTGTAAACTAAAATAATGATAATGCTTTATTTGATATTTTCATAAGCTTTATCATTTATTTTTAAATTGCCTCAGTTGTTCAAATATTTTGAATGACCCATGTATAATCATGTCCATAATTATCAAACATAGGGGACATTTTAGATGGACATTTTGGATTTGTTGAATTTTCACCAACTTTGAATTGGTTTGATTCAAATATGAGCTCGGGGTTTCTTTTAGTCCCCATTTCATGTTGATGCAAAATTGAAACATGATGCAACACCCATGCTTTCCTATGACATCTAGCTAGGGATGTGACAATATTCCAAAGACCGCTTTTAGGACGAGTTTTGGCTCTTATGAGTACACCGTCATGTCATTTGGTCTTGCCAATGCTCCTCCAACCTTCTCAAGAATGGTGAACTTCATTTTCTCTCCTTTCAAGAATGAGTTCGTCTTGGTCTATTTGCTTGATATCCTTGTGTTCTTAGAGAAAGAAGAAGAGCATGCAGAGCATCTCAGGCTTGTGCTTGACAAGCTAAGAGAACATCGATTCTATGCCAAGTTTTCCAAGTGTCAGTTTTGGCTCAATGAAGTGGTGTACCTTGGGCATGTGATCTCTGCCGAGGGCATTAAAGTGCACCTTGAGAAAGTTGAGGCAATCTTGAAGTGGGAGCCTCCTCAGAATGTGAAGCAGCGTCGTAGCTTCCTCGGGCTCGCTAGTTATTGCAGAAGATTCGTGGAGAACTTCTCTCAAATTTCTAAGCCTCTGTCTAATCTCCTCTAGAAGAGTGTCAAGTATGTTTGGTCTCCTAAGTGTGATGTGGCGTTCAATATGCTCACGCAGAGACTGTCTTCAGCTCCAGTTCTTGTTCCTCCCGAGCAGTCAAAGCCTTTCCAAGTTTTTTTGTTATGCTTCTCTCCAAGGCCTTGGTGGTGTTCTCATGCAAGATAAGAAGAAACTTGCTTATACCTCGTGTCAGTTGAAGCCTGCCGAGAAGAACTACCCCACTCATGATCTCAAGTTGGCGGTAGTTGTGCATGCTCTGATGACTTGGAGGCAATTGTTGTTGGGTAGACCAGTTGAGGTGTACACCGATCACAAGAGCTTGAAGTACATTTTCACTCAACCCAATCTTAATCTTCAGCAGTCTTGTTGGGTGGAAATGCTTAAGGACTTCAATCCAAGCATTGAGTATACTCCTAGGAAAGCAAATGTCATTGCAGACGCACTCAGCCGAAAGGCGTACTGCAACAGTCTCATTCTGAAGCCTCTTCAACCCAAGCTTTGTGAAGCCTTCCACAAGCTCAACCTTCAAATGATTCCGCAAGGATTTCTTGCCAATCTTCAAGCCTCTCCGACTTTGGAAGATCAGGTTCACCAAGCTCAACTTCTTGACGCTATGGTGAGGAAAGTCAAGAAAGGTGTGGCCAAGGGCATTCCGAAGTATAAGTGCTTTCGCGTTGATGACAAAGATACCTTGGTCTATGAGGACCGTCTGGTGGTTCCAAAAGGTGATCTCAGGAAGGTTATCATTGACGAAGTACACAATTCGCTTCTATCCATTCATCCAGGCAGTTCCAAGATGTATCAGGGTCTCAAGCAAACCTTCTAGTGGACTCGCATGAAACATGAAATTGCTCAGTTCATGAATGAGTGTGATGCTTGTCGCGAAGTGAAGGCAGAGCATCAACGTCCAGTACGTCTCCTTTAGCCTTTGCCTATCCCAGAGTGGAAATTCAATCATGTAGAGATGGATTTCATCACTGGGTTTCCCAAGTCTACGAGAGGTAACGACGCCATCCTTGTGGTTATCGACAAGCTGACCAAAGTTTCTCACTTCCAATCAAAAAATCTATCTCGGCAGCGCAGCTAGCAGAGTTGTATACGTCAAGGATAGTTTATTTGCATGGTATTCCTCATCTCATCTCATCTGACCGTGGAAGCCTCTTTACTTCCCAATTTTGGGCAATGACATGATCACCGAAGCAGAAGAGATGTGACGTGTTATTCGTGAGAACCTCAAAGCACCTCAATCCCGACAGAAGAGTTATTACGATAACAAACATCGGGATGGTTCCTTTCAAGTTGATGATCTAGTCTATCTCGGAGTCTCTCCCATGAAGGGCACTCAACGGTTTGGAATTAAATGGAAGCTAGCTCCTCGCTTTGTTGGTCCTTTCAGAGTTGTTGGCAAGAGAGGTGAACTTGCATATTAAGTAGTGCTTCCTCCAATCTTCGCTAATGTGCACGATGTCTTCCATGTCTCTCAGCTCCGGAGGTGCTTCAAGACTCCCGAGCGTACCATTGACCTCCAAGACATTGATCTCCAAGAAGACCTCTCTTATTGTGAGCATCCAGTGGCTATTCTCGAAGAAACTGAGCGTAAGACTCGCAACAAATCTATCAAGTTTCTCAATGTGAATTGGTCTCATCATTCCGACAAAGAGGCTACTTGGGAATGTGAGGATCTTCTCCATTCCGAATATCTAGAGTTCTTTCGTTCCTAGATCTCAGGTCGAGATCCTCTTGTATTGTGGGAGAGTTGTGACAGCCCAAGTGCTGCCCCTGCCTTTTATGGACATGTAACCTATGTGGACCTTGTTGCCATGTGATGAATGAAATAAGTTTGCTATTTTGCCATGCCAGTGTTTCATTCATCATGCATCATATCATTTCATCATCATGTCATGCATATTATTTCTTTATGTGGTGTGCGTCTTGTGACCTTGTTGTCATGTGTGAGTGTTCTTGTGGATATGTGTGCTAGAGTGGGATCAAGCTCCTTCCCTCTCTCTTGTTATTCAAAGACCAAACCTATACCTTTTATTCGCATTGTCATTCTTCAATAGAATTAATTTGCTTTATAAATTTGTTAAAAATGTTCTCTTTCTCAATTTAATTGTGTTGAGTGGAGTAGGTGAGCTAAGCAACCTGGTTGCTGTTGTTGTTGATTTTGTTTTTAAAAGAAAACAGCAGGTAGCATTCATAACAAGATTAATTTTACTTAGGTTAAAATTGACTAGAGCATTTTTGTTAAATAGGTGCATTTAATTTAGGTCTAAATATATTTTTGATTATAGGAATAATATCCCTTTTTCTTTGTGGGGTTTTATTGTTTTGTTTGGTTTTTCTTTTATGTTTAAGCAGGAATTTGTGTGTGTGAGTGTGAGAGAGAAGAGGGAGCCCAGTACCGCAGCACAAGTGGGCCTCCAACCCCTCCAGGCCCAGGAAACTAGCGGTCACCTCCTGTGTCGCCTTTTTCATTAGGTTTAGAGAGAGGTCGAGAGAGAGCGCGCGCTGCTGTTTGGCGTGTACGTCGAGTCGCCGTCAGCAACCCTGCCCCTTTTAAACCCTATCATCATGCATCCCTAGGGTTTGCTCTCCCCATTCCCCCTCCTCCTCGCTGCGCCACCACCAGGTAAGCTAGCCAGCGCCATGCCGTTGCCGTGCCCGCTGTGCTCCAGCCAAGCTGCTGCTTGTGCCCAGAGGTAGCTTCTGCGCCGCTCCCCGCCGTGCTGGTGATGTGGGAAGGTCACCCGTCCTCGACCGCTTCTTCCTCTTCGTCCGAGGGAGCGCCAGGTCCTCTCCGCCATTGCGCCCCCGAGCCCTTCTTCCTCTGCGCTCCGGCCAGAGGTTCGCCAGAGTTCCCCTTCATGCCGTCGTCGTTCTGCTACGCCCCCGGCCCCGTCTTCATGTCTAGGTAGGAGAGGTATTCCCCCGCAATCGATCCTTGCCCTCTCCTTCATCCCTAGTCCATTGTAGCCGTCGCCGTCGTTCTGTCGAGTGCGCGCTCCCGGTGTCCTGCAGTTCTAGGTTCAGAGGTGCCTGTTGTGCTCGAGCCCGTCTTGCCCCGCGTTGTGGCCGTCCTATCTCCTAGGTAGCGGTCCTCCTTGAGATCCTGTAGTCCCGCCGCTGGTCTCCGGCCCCGGTGGTCGCCGAAGGGCTCGCAAGCATCGCCTTCTCCCTGTCTGCCGACGGGAAAGAGAAGGGGATCTTTAGATGTTATCTTGTTCCTTTTCCCCCATTCTAGCAGTAGTCCCCGTCTAGCGCAGTTGCAAGTGAGCCGCGTCGAGACCGCAAGGTCTGCGATTCGATCCCCAGTGCCCCCCTTTTTTTGCTCCTTTTTCCCATTGGTCAGTGTGGTGTTTTGTGTTCGAATCTGATGTGGTGCCAGATCCCGTGCGCGGTGTGCATGTGTGTGTGTGTGTGGATCTGGTGTGGCCAGCCCAGATCCCGTGTGGCTGTGTGCTTGGTGTGTGTGTGTGAGAGTGTGTGGATCTGGTGTGGCACCATATCCAGTGCAGAGTGTGTGTGCTTTGTTGTGTGTGTGTATGTGTAGCTAAGTGTGTGTGTGTGACAAGTGGGCCAGCCCCCACTTCTCATGCATTAGGGGCCCTGGTACCTATGCCAGGTGGGCCCCCAATGTAAATTGGTATTTTCTTTTATTGTTTTTTATTTTTTTAATTGTTACAATAGGTTATTTACATTTCTAGTATAATTGCTAAATTTGGATATGTGCATTTTTGATCATGAGCATTTTAGGTAAGTTTTCACTTATAGGAATGGGTGATGTTCTGCTATCTAATGTTTTGCCATGATGCTCCATGTGAACCTATGAGATGATACATGATTTTGGGATAGAATAACTCAAGGAATCCATTGGTGTGACTTGTTTGGGCATTTGAGCAAGTTTGACAAAATGTCATATTGTCTCAAAGTGCCATTTTGTCATTTTTGTTATATTTAATCCATGCATGCTATGATATTTGTGCCAACATGAATATGGTAGCCTTTGATGTGTAGAATGCCATGGTATTTATTTTTGTCAGATAAGCTTGCATATGAGTGGGAACCATGCTCTAAAGTAGCTACTAAAATGTTGCGGTTTTCAAACATGCTAAATATTTCTAAGTCTGAGAATCTGTTTATATTTTTATGCCATGAAGAGTGGATGCTACCAAGTGACATGTTGAGAATTAGCTCAAGCTCAGTGCTAGTCTTTTGAAGTAGATGTTGTCCTCTATCATCCTATTAATTTTCATGCCATGAGGTGGTCTCTATCACCATTTGTTTCTGCTGTCAACTTGCTATCAGCTTAACCCAGATTCCAGAAAACTATTATTACAACTAAGTCCCTAAAATATGTTTCATCATGCCAACTTGTGAGCTTCATGCTTATTGATGTATGCCTCCATTCCAGATTGTGTAGTTGGATAATTTGGTAAGCATGCTGTGTCGTTTCTTTCAATGCCTTGTTTGTGGTTGGAGACTTCATATGGCTCTAGTTATTGGCTGTGAAAGTTGCTATGTTGCTGTTGTGTGGTAGATTATTTGCTTTAGTATTTTGTGACTTGTGGGAGCTATACTCCATGCAATTTCTTGTTCTTTGACTCCATTGTGGTTGGTTTTTCATTGCCTATCCAGTGGCTACCTTGGAATGCCAAGGAATAGCCCAAGGCCTTCCTTATCATGTGTTTTTCCTTTGTAACTTGTCATGAGCGTAGCGTGAGAACCATAACTCCATTTGTTATGTTCTACATATGCATTTGTATTAATTTTGCATGAAGCATCCATATTTTCCATGATCATGCATGTTTAAATAACTTAACATGAGGTTATGTCCAGAATTGTAAACCACCAAACTATTGCATGTGAAACATGACTAGTTTAGGATTGCCATGTTAGATTCTTCAAATGAATCATGCATCATCTTGTTTGTGCATTGCGCCTTGGTTGGTTGTTTATTATTGTTGTTTATCTTTGGTAGACACGAGTGTTGAAACTAAGTATGAGGATCCAGGAGAGCACCACTACGAGGACCATGCTCTTTGTCCTTTTGAAGAACCAACAGGCAAGATGATCGTACCCGGATCCCGACACTAATTTTTCTTTGCTAGATGTCTCACTCTTGTCGTCACTTATGCGTTACCTACCACTTGAATGTCAATCCTCCTTGTTGGGACCCCGATCCTAAGTCATATGATTCCATACTGTAACAAGCCACATCACTTTGCGGCCTCACGCACGGTACTCCACGGCTGCAGCCTTACCTTGGCCGGGACCGTTTGCGTCTTTTGGCTCACGTATGTGAACATGTCGCTGGCAATCACACAACAAAGAACTCGGGCCGACATGACTAGTCATAGGACCCAAGTGGCATATCCGTACGGAAACAGGCATACATAACCCAGCAATGTAGGTGTCGGTCTCAAGCGTGTGTAGACGAGTCGTAGCAAGTTACAAGGACTCCATTACGTCGCGAGACACGAATGTCACCACTACACGTAGACGAGTCGTAACAGACTACAGGGACTCCATTACACTACGAGACATTTCCCCGAAGGGACAGACACAGCAGCAAAGAAGGATACATGTCGGTCAATCAATGTGTCCGGAGCAGTAGCAAGCTACCATGGCTTGGTGGAAGCACAAAGAGACAGTTTCCCGTAAAGAGTACTACTAGAGGCACACGACTAGGTGTCGGATCCCATACATACCGTTGCACGCCGCACGTACGCACGACATGCCCGTTATGCATAGATACAACTATGGCATCACAACATAACCATACAACAACATGACTTTTATTTAAAAGGCTCAGAAGAGCCTTGCATAATATGTTCTTACAGATAGGGGTCACATGACCCGGCACTCAAGTTATACAAACAAGTTCATACAAGCCAGCAGAAACTTAGAACTATCCGAGTACGGACAATGAAATGAAAAGAGGGCACATGGCCTGACTATCTACAGCACGCCACACGGCACAGGGTCGTAGCTGGGACACCAGCTATTCGGCATCGTCAACGTCTAGATAGAACCCACCTGATGGGTCCTGGTTTTCCTCTGGAACATTAATTAAGCAAGGATGAGTACAATCGTACTCAACAAGTCTTTAAAACAGACCTAGTCTAGTTATGCTCATGTATCAACAAAGGGGTGGAGGAGTTTATGCAAAAAGCCAGCTTTGACTCATGGCTAACCTACACTACTCAGTTTTACACTCTTTGTTACAATTTTAGTTATCGCACACGAGTCCACTAACTCCATCTCAATACATCACCATGGACTCACCTTCCCCTCCCGGAAGAGTGCCATCCACGGTACTCACACTTGTCTTGAGATTTTTAGAAGTATCCATTTGATTATCTATGAACAGCATAAGTTCTCCAAGTAGTCCATATCCGCGGACGCGGCTATTCGAATAGTTTCATAACCCTGCAGGGGTGTACTTCTTCACACACGCTCTCGCCACTTATCGCTGTGTGCCATAAACCATGCACCTCGGCAACCTTCAAGCGGATGCCCAGCGAGGGAGTCGGCCACGACCGTCAATCACATAAGACCTCTAGTCCAGGCTACCGCCTATTTGAGACTGACCCGCATGGAAGTCCGGCCGAAGTTTCCACTACGGTCCCAAACGATGTGCGTAGGGTTCCCAAGCCCACCATTCGGGTGACCCTTGGTACACTGTGCCACTGCCTACCGCGTCGTAACCCACCCCGAGGGTCAGCGCTATCCACGGCCTCCAGCATGCTATAAACACCAGAAACTACTTGCAATACCTGGACCAAAGACTAAGCGACTGATAAGTCGAGCGGGGTCATATTTCAGGGCCCAGCATGTGGTAGTATCTTGTCTTGGATCTCAAACACGGAACGCAGTTCCTAAGAACGGTCTCAACGAGACAACCCACTATGTACTCCTACATAGCCTCTCATCGCCACCTTTTACCAAAACGGATTCGTTATGAGCTCAACACATCAGAACATCACAGTTTCACTCTAACTCATCACCCAGATGAATCAGACCTGACACAACTCTAAGCATAGCAGCATGGCATGAAGTTAAGCTAAGCACATCACGACACAAGCATCTACCAGGTATGCTAGGTTGCAAGGTGTAGCTATTTACTTTGACAAGATCAGGTCATGCATAAGAATAGGATCATCTACCGGGTATGACTGACATGTGATCGTTTGTCCTAATGCAATAATGAGAGAAGGAGCGAGAGAATGGGATGTTATCGGAATGATCAATGTGGTTGCTTGCCTTGCTGAGTTGCAGAAGAGTTCTCTCCTTCGTCGGGGTACGGAGTAGTATCGTCTAGATTCGGACCTACCGCAATGCAGATAAGAACAATCAATACAAGCAAATGCAACAATATGATGCATGATCATGGCGTAGTGGTATACATGGGTGAGCTAATGTGAATGGTGATCATGTCTATTTAATTCAAATTTGAATATAGGTTCCAAGTTGTCCTCATTTCAAATTCCATATAATGACCTAATGCTAAAATGTCCAAGTTCACCTATTTGGGTTTCTCTATCATGCATGAGAGTAGCACCATTGGATTCATTGGATTTTTCTGATAAATTTTCATATATAAATTATTTTCATCTGACTTACAGATTAATTTATATGATTTTTCAAAGTTTTAAACATTTTCTGGAATTATTTAAAATAAGAAAATGAGTTATGACATAAGCATGATGTCATGATGACATCAGCTGGTCAGCTGACTCGGCCCAGAGTCAAACCTGACATGTGGGGTCCACATGTCTGTGTCTGGTTAGTTTAACTAACTAATTAAAATTAATCCTAACTAATTAGCAGACCGGGGCCCACTTGTCAGTGTCACATTAGTTTAACTAAATGATTTAAAGTAATCCGTGATTAACTTAACTAATCTGGACAGGGGCCCCACCTATCATTGACTCACAGAGTCAAGCCAGGGGTCCACCCGGGTCAAACCCACCGGAGTTGGTCGGCGGCTTGACGCCGGTGACCTCCAGAGACGGCGGCGACCGTCGGGTTTCTTCTACAGGGGGTTATCTAGCGAGCTAAGGCCACTGGCGAGTAGCCCGCGCACAACCGCATCCATCCGGAGCCGCAGGAGGTCACGGGGTCGTCGGAGCTCGCCGGAAACGAGCTCGTGGCGGCGGCCGGAGCTCGGGTTCGGACGCAAACGCGACACAGGGCACGGAACGACCGGGCGATGGGTTCTACGAGCTCCTGGGAACTCCAGGAGTTCATTCATGCACACGCGCGTGAGCTTAGGGGTCTGCACGCACGGCGACGACCGACCACGGTGGCGAGGTGGATTCGGGTCCGATGGCTAGGCTAGCTACGACGCGAGGAAGAGAGGGGGAACGCAGGGGGAAGGAGGAGGAGCTCACTGCGGATCCAGGGAGCTGGTCAGTGGCCTCGGGGGCGGTCGGAATCGACGGCGAGCCTCGAATTCCCCTCCGGCGACCCGAGTAGGAAGAAGACGGCGCGACGGTGATAGAAGCCCTCCGGCGATGCGTGGCTTGTTTGGGAGGTGGAGGAGGTCCGGGCGGAGCGATTGGCTGGCTCAGGAGGGCTCAGGGTTGGCTAGAACAACGACACGTTTGATTTCGTCCTTAGATGGACCCTGCCTTTGTATTGATGATTGAAATAATTGTGTGGATTTGTAATTAGCATGTGGAGAGTGTAAGCCAACCCATATACTCTTCTCTTCCTAAATGTATGTAATGATATTGTACTTGCTAACAGCAAGATGCGCATCTATCCCTGTCGAGGCCCTCATGTCTTTATATGGATAAACACGCATCTTGGGCATGACAATTTGTTGATTACTTTGTCCCTTGTTCACCTTTGAGGGAATGTGTGACTCCTTGAACTATTGCATGATGTTGATGTTGATCGCAATTAGTTCTTGCCAATAATGAATATTAGTGAATTTCATTGGCAGAGTCACCCCTCAAGAACTTCTCTAGTTCTTCTTGGGGACCCACATCTCGTTAATGCAGATCCTTGGTGTTGAAGTAGCACTTGTAGTAGTTGAGCTTGTAGTAGCCTTGGGAATCCAGTTCACCAAAGCTTGGGATTCATCTTCATATGAGTTAATGTCCTCTTGAAGCTTGTTCTTGTCCTTGAGCTTGGGGTCTTGTGGTGGAAGGTCATCTTGAGATTTTGTTCCCTTGGGGAGAGTATTTTCATACTTCTCCTTTTGAGCAAAAAACTTGGGATTCGGGTATTGACCTTCTGCCCATTCAACTCCATTAGCATTGAAGTAGCCAACACCACGATCCTTCCGGTATCCTCCGCGCTTGCGTACAATCTCCTCAAATTGTTTGCACCCTTGAAGACTCATGTAGATACCTTTCTCTATAATCCCTTTCAAAAGTTCATTTTGTTGCTCAATTGTAACTAGGCTAAGAGAAGAGTTAGTGCTATCAAGATAATTACTAGAAGCAATATCATTGGATTTATCATTTTTATTACTACTAGTTGAAGAACCTTTCTTTCCTTTGTTACTAGCTTGCTTAGACTTAACTTTTGGCATGAATATAGATAAGAGAAGTCGCTTGGCTAGATAAGAGGAAGTCTTCTTTCAATGATCATCATTGATATCTTTAAGTAACTCATGCTCTTGCTCTAAGTTGAGCTTCTCGAAGCGTTACTTCTCATGTGTCCTTACAAGCTCTCTATGATCTCTTTAGAGTTGAATCGTGAGCTAGCTTAAGAGTTTTCAGTTCTTTAGTTAGTCATTCTATTTCCAACTTATCATCATTGCACAACTTATCTACACTAGAGTGAGTGCTAGTTCATTTTAACTAACATCACTAGATTTGTCAAATAGCAAGTCATCTTCAATTAACAAGTCATCTTCATCACTAGTGAAATCAAGATACTTGGGGTGTGATACCTTAGGGACTTTACCATGAAGCAACATCCACTCCCTTCATTTGGTGAATCAAATATATCGTAGGAGTCGGTTTTCACTAGTGCAAGTCCGGCAACATCTTGATCTTGACTATAGTCGGAGTTGGAGTGATAGCTTCTCTCGGAGTGGTTGTCGGATTCACAGCCGGAAACCCGTTCACCAACATGAGCATGATGTTTCCTTCTTGAGTAGCTCTTGGTGTACTTGTCCTTCTTGTCTGAGTCCCTACTTGTCCTTGAGGTGTTCGTTCATAATGATCATCTCTACTTCTTCTCTCCCTACGAGGTGACTCGTCTCATGAGCTTCGACTTCTTGGTGACTCTTCTTTCCTCCTGTAAGGAGTCGTGCGCTCAATGGAGTAGTGTCTGGGCTTCCCACAATTGTAGCAGTTTTGGTCACGACTTGACAAACGCTTCTCTTCATATCTTTAGTTGGATCTTCGTTCCTTTGCTTCTATTCTTGTAGAACTCGTTGAATTTCTTGACCATGAGGCTTATCTCTTCATTTGTAACAAGGTTGTCGCTTGAGGTAGCGGGAGCATTACTTGTGGCTTTGTAAGCGCCGCTAGACTCTTGGTGAAGATCTTCCTTGTCTTTGAGTGTCATCTCATGAGCAACAATTCTACCAATCACTTCCGTTGGCTTGACATCTTTGTAGTTGGGCATCATTTGTATCGATGTGCATACGGTGTCATATCGATCATTCAAAGCTCGAAGCATCTTCTTGATGATGAATTTGTCTATCATTTCTTCGCTTCCTAAGCCGGAATTCTCATTGGTGATGAGAGCTATCTTAGATTACATCTCAACAAGTCCTTCTCCATCCTACATCTTGAATTTTTTAAGTTTACTTTTGAGAACATCCATCTTGGATTCTCTCGCAGATTTTGTACATTCGTGCATATCAATCAAAGTATCCCAAATATATTTTGCATTCTAAAGTAGGATGATTTTGTTGAATTCTTCGAGGCATAGGTAGTTGAAGAGATTGTCACATGCTTGAGCACTAAGTTGCAACATCTTCAATTCAGCCACAGTCGCTTCACGATCGGGTTCCCTTCCTTCTGCAAAGAATTCACCTTGCATACCAACACAAACAACGGACCAAAAGGCGGGGTTATGACCGAGAAAATGCATTTTCATTTTGTACTTCCAACTAGCAAAATTTGTGCCATCAAAGTACGGACCTCTATGGTGATAATTTCCCTCACTAGACGCCATACTCTCCTAGGTTGAGAGAACAATGCAATGGAGACCAATACTCTGATACCACTTGTAGGATTGAAAGTAGTGCTAGAGGGGGGTGATTAGACTACTTGACCAAATAAAAATCTACTTTTTCCCAATTTTAATTCTGGGCAGATTTTAGCATTCATAGTATGTCAAGTACAACCTACACATGCATGTCTAAGACTATAGCAACGGAAAGTAAAGACAAGCATGTAAGTAAAGGAAGGGTAGGAGGATCAAACACAATTGGTGACACGATGAGTTTTCTCGTGGTTCCGATAGGCGGTGCTATCATACGTCCACATTCATGGAGTCTTCAACCCACGGAGGGTAACGTTTGTGACAGTCCACTGAGGGCTCTACTCACGGAGGGTTCCACGAAGAAGCAACCTTGACTATAACATGACGGCCTACGTCCATGGAGAACTAGCCTTACTCGAGGTAGATCTTCATGAAGTAGGCGATCTCCTTGCCCTTACAAACTTCTTGGTTCACTCCACAACATGAAGTAGGAGGCTCCCAAGCGACACCTCACCAATCTAGGAGGCACCACCCTCCAAAAGGTAAAAGGCTCGATTGTGTCGATGAACTCCTTACTCTTGTGCTTCAAGATGATAGACTCCTCAACACACAATCACTCCCTCATAGATATGGCTTGTTAGAATAGGTTGATTGGGTGGAAAGCAACTTGGGGAGGCTAGAGATCAAGATTCATATGGTAGGAATGGAATGGAGTGATCTCAACACATGAGTAGGTGGCTCTCTCTCAGAAAATTAGTACGTATGAGTGGGGAATTGTTTTGAGTGCTTCTCTTGCGAGTGAGTGGTGGTGGAGGGGTATATATAGGCATCTACAAACTCCAACCGTTACACACAAAATGACCAACTCGGTGACACCGATGTGTTAATCTTGGTGGTACCGAAGTGACCAAAATGTGGAAACTTTTGAATCTCGGTGAGACCGATATAGGAATCTCGGTTGCACCAATAAGGTGACCAACGGTCAGAATGCCAAATCTCAGTGATGCAGATTCAACAATCTCAGAAGGACCGAAATTGTGAACTTGTGTAACAGAAAGTTGGAAGCCTAACTCGTTGGCACCGAATGCAGAATCGGTTGCACCAAAAGCTAGGGTTTGGCTGAGTCTGTCTAGGGTTTAGAATTGGTGGCACCGTCTGTAGAGTGTTGGTTGCACCGATTTTGAATATTTGGCTTTGGACAAACTTTTGTGAAAGAGCTTGTGGATGTATGTGGTGACTATCACTTGTGCACGTATGAGCATTTTGTTCACCAACAAAACCTTACCCCCTTTTAATAGTATTGGCTTCCCATGGACTCAAAGTGATTTCTCACAAATGTATAATGTAGAGTCCTTTGCTTCAAGCTTTACCAATCTATTTCCTCGCATCTTAGGGTATTCCACAATCCTTATGCCAACCCTTCGTTGAACTTTTCCTGAAACATACTTAGTGGAAACATTAGTTCAATGACATATATGTTGTTATTAATTACCAAAACCACCAGGGGAGCAAATGTGCTTTCATTATCTCATATAATTTAACTCCAATATCACTCATGCTATTCAACTCCAAAGTTTTAGAGAAGGTCTAAACCAAAATCTCATATGTGATTCTATAACTAACTCAAATATATCCCTATGTAAAAATCCTCGGGAAGCATGCAAGCCACTAAGCTTGATTGTGATACTACAAATCCAAGTATTCAGCTAATATATCCATGGTAAGGAAACACGTAATATAAAAATCCAAGATCTTGTTTCCTTCCTACGAATCCAACTATATTAACGAATATCATCCTCTATTGCATGACCCATTACTGCTACAAATCCAATAGAGGTGTCGTTCCATATATCTCCAAATTTCCTAAATTCCCAAATCCTAGAAAGAACTATCTCATCACAGTATAACCATCAATTCCCATCATGATGCTCTAGTGATCTCCAATGTTAGGTTCATATGGATCCTTGAATCAATTCTAACAACAATCCAACATTCCTAGTTTGTCTCCCACCGAGAAACATGGTATCAAGATCAAGATCATAGGACTAAATCCAAATTACTCAGAACCATGTGGTTTGATTGATCTTGAGCACATATTATAATCACCTATTTAAATCCAAGGTTTTCATCTAGTAGAGATTCCCTATTAGTTACTCCAATCAGTAACACATCGCTATCAATCCACAGTCAACGTTACTTGACAAAGTCAAGTCATGAATCCACCAAAATTTCAGCTTGCGATCATATTAATCCTGCTAATCCAATATGCTCAAGGTACAAGCAAGTTATGCTACTCTATCAATCTTGATGCACCAAGTTCGCATACCAACATTAAGCCTCCTAATCCACCAAAGGGTCTCGACCACTTCCTCAAGACATCTGTTATGGTTAAATCAAATCATTGTCCACAAATCGTACACCCTTAGAACGACCCATCCTATGGCATCAAGGTTCTAGTGCCAGCAAGAATGGGGGATGTGTGTTCACTATGATCACTAGCTCCATAATGAAACCAGTGCTAAGCAGGGGTTATTGAAGCTCAATAAGTGCTCTAGCAAATTCATGTATTAAACACGTGATCAAAGGCTTGTGCTATGGGAGCTTGTGAGGTCTAGGCTAGACTAGGGAGGGTTTCCAATCTTTGATGGAAAAGCATAACTCTACGGGGTTGCGTCTAGTTGAGTATGTTGTGGTCATAGTGTTCAATGCTAGCTGTCCATCGAGGTGGATCCTTGGTGCATCTTGTCTTGTCGGTCTTTAGTTGACGAGAGGGGGAAGAGGGAAAGTAGCATATAGGAGAGTGCCTATTGGGGTGGTATATTGCAAGTGAAATCAATCAAGTGCCGAAAAGGCCAAACACATGCATTAAAATAAGGTGGGTGATATAGTCGCATTCTCGTTGCCTAGGGCAAAGGTGTGACTCATAACAAAGCACAAACAAGCAAAAACAAGCAACACACATCATGGTTCCATTAGAACCATTATACGGACTCGACTTCTCATGGGGGAGACACACAACCTATCCTACCCTAGCGGTTCTAGGACTCAACGGTCGTGCTTGCTTCACGTCTTGGAGAGGAGTCCGCTTAGTCTTTTGGGTCTTCTTCAGGTGTCGCTATGTCTCGGGTTGTTCAGCAAAACGATCCTGGTTGTGCCCAAAGAGTCCTTGACAACTTCGCATCTGGTGAGTTGACGATGAAGGTGTTTCTTTACAGCAGTTGTTGACAGGGTCTTCTGGTGTCTTCGAAATCATGACAAGGCCTTCTTCCCTTCTTAAACATCGAGGGTTCTAGGTAGGAAATCCTTTATGCAATGACATTAACAAGGCATGATAAAGTTGTGGGTTATGTTGGAAGGGAAACAAAAAAATTCCTACGTGCACACAAGATCTATCCATGGCGATGAGCATCAACAAGAGGGAGAGTGGATCTACATACCCTTGTAGATCGCTAAGCGAGAAGCGTTCAGAAACACGGTTTATGTAGTCGAACGTCTTCGCGATCCAAATCGCAAGCTGTCCCGCGATCGAATCACGATTTGTCCGCGATCCAATCATTATCCGTCTTGCGGTCCAATCACTATCTGTCACGTGATCCTATCGTGGTCCTTCCTATCTAGTGTCGAATGGATGACACCTCCGTCTTTAGCACACGTACGGCTCGATGAAGATCTCCGCCTTCTTGATCTAGCAATAGGGAGCGGAGAGGTAGATGAGTTCTTCGGCAATGCGATGGCGTGGAGGCGATGGTGGTGGAACTATTCCGGTAGGGCTTCGCCAAGCACCGTCGGAACGATCTAGCGGAGAAACTACGATTTAGAAGGAATATGGCAGCACGTGGCTTTTCGTGTGTTGGCTGCCCTAAAACCTCCAGTATATGTAGGAGGAGTGGGAGGGGAGGCTGCCTTGGCCCCTCCTTCAAGGAGGTCTTCGGCCGAAGTGGGGGAGGGAGGAGTCCTACTCCAATCCTACTAGGAGTAGGATTACTTCCCCCACTCTGGAAACATTTTCCACCTCTTCCACCTTTGGGTTTCTCCACCCTAGACGCATGGGCCTTAGTGGGGGCTTTGACAATCCCACCAGGGGCTGGTTTGACTCCTCCCACAGCGCATGAGGTCCTTTGGGTTGAGACACCCCTCCTGATGGTCCCCCGGTACCCTCCCGGTACACTACAGATGAGCCCAAAACTTTTCCGGTGACCAAAATAGGACTTCCTTTATATCAATCTTTACCTCCGTACTTGGACCTCCTCGTGACGTCTGGATCTCATCCGAGGCTCTAAACAACCTTCGGTTACCACCATCCATAACTCTATACTATCGAAGCATCACCGATCCTTAAGTGTGCAAACCCTGCGGGTTCGAGAACTATGTATACATGACCGAGACACCTCTATGTTCAATAACCTATAGTGGGACCTAGATGCCCATATTGGTTCCTACATATTCTATGAAGATCTTTATCGGTTGAACCTCTATGTCAAGGATTCAGTTAATCCCGTATGATGTTCCCTTTGTTCTTTGGTATGTTACTTGCCCGTGATTCGATCGTCGGTATCTCTATAACTAGTTCAATCTCATTATTGGCAACTCTATTTACTCGTTGCGTAATAAAAGATCCTGTGGCTAACACATTAGTCACATTGCTTGCAAGGCTTGTTGTGATGTTGTATTACTGAGTGGGCAGTGAGATACCTCTCCGTCACACGGAGTAACAAATCCCAGTCTTGATAGATGCCAAATCAATAGAGACCCTCGAAGATACCTATAGAGCATCGTTATAGTCACCCAGTTACGTTGCGACGTTTGATACACACAAGTTACTCCTCCGGTGTCAGTGAGTTGCATGATATAATGGTCATAGGAACAGATACTTGGCATGCAGAAAACTATAGCAATAAACTGATACGATCATATGCTATGTTTATAGTTTGGGTCTTGTGCATCACATCATTCTCCTAATGATGTGATCCTATTATCATATGACATCTCATGTCCATGGCTAGGAAACCTTGACCATGTTTGATCAACGAGTTAGTCTATTAGAGGCAAACTAGGGACATAGTGTTGTCCATGTATCCACACATGTATCTGAGTTTCCGATCAATACAATTATAGCATGGATAATAAATGATTACCATCAACAAGGAAATATGATAGTAACCAATTTATTATTTCCTCTAGGGCATCCTTCCAACAGTCTCCCACTTGCACTAGAGTCAATAATCTAGCTCACATTGCTATGTGATTTACATTGTTATGAATCTCACACCCAATGAGTTATAAGGATCGATCATCTTTTGCATGTGAAAGAGGTTTTTAGTCAACGGATATGTGACATTCAGATCCGTGTGTTCGTTGCAAATCTCTATGTCATACTATACATACTGCTACCACGCTCCACTTGGACCTATTCCAAATTGCTTCTCCACTATATGTATCCGGATTGCCACTACGCGACATCCAGATTGGTGTTAAAGCTTGCATCGACGTAACCCTTTATGACAAACTCTTTATCACCTCCATAATCGAGAAACATTTCCCTAGTCCTCTAGTTACTAAGGATAATATTGACCGCTGTCTAGTGATCCACTCCATGATCACTCTTGTACCCCTCGACAGACTCATGGCAAGGCACACACCAGGTGCGGTACACAACATGGCATACTATATAGAGCCTATCGCTAAGGCATAGGGGATGACCTTCGTCCTTTGTCTTTCTTCTATCGTGGTCGAGCTTTGAGTCTTACTCAAGTTCACACCTCACAAATCAGGCAAGGACTCTTTGTTTGCTTGATCCATTTTGAACTATTTCAAAATCTTGTAAAGGTATTTACTCATTGAAAAATCTTATCAGGCGTCCTGATCTATCTCTTATAGATCTCGATGCCCAACAATTAAGTAGCTTTATCTAGGTCTTCCTTTGAAAAACACTCTTCAAACAACTGTTTATGCTTTCTAGAAATTCTACATTATTTCCGATCAACAATATGACAACCACGTATACTTATCAGAAATTCTATAGTGCTCCCACTCACTTTCTAGTAAATACAAGTTTCTCATAACTTTGTATAAACCCAAACGCATTGATCACCTCATCAAAGCACAGATTCCAACTCCGAGATGCTTGCACCAGTCCATAAATGGATCGATGGAGTTTGCAAATTTTGTCAGCATTCTTTGGATCGACAAAACTTTATGGTTTTATCATATACAACTCTTCCTTAAGGAAACCGTTAAGGATTGTTGTTTTGACATCCATCTGCCAAATTTCATAGTAGAAATATGCAGATATTGCTAACACGATTCCGACGGACATAAGCATCACTACGTGTGAGAAGGTCTCATTGTAGTCAACTCCTTGAACTTGGGAAAACCAATTTGCCTCAAGTCGAGCTTTATAGACGGTGACATTATCAAGTAGTCAACAACCTCATCAAGTTTTATAGAAGGTCTCATTGTAGTCAACAACCTCATCAAGTTCTATTTTCCTCCCACTCAATTCTTTCGAGAGAAACTCTTTCGAGAGAAAGGACCCATTTTTAGCAACAAACACTTTGCCCTCGGATCTGAGATAGAAGGTATACCCAACTATTTCCTTAGGTTATCCAATGAAGATGCACTTTTCCACTTTGGGTTCGAGCTTATCAGACATAAGTGTCGCATTCCCAAACTCTGAGAAATGATAGTTTAGGTTTCTACCAAACCATGATTCGTACGACGTCATCTCAACGGATTTAGATGGTGCCCTATTTAAATTGAATTTAGTTGTCTCTAATGCATTTCCCCAAAACGGTAGTGGCAAAACGGAAGTACGCACCATATCCAATAGAGTATGACTACGATGTTCGTGCACACCATCACACTATGGAGTTCCAGGTGGCATGAGTTGTGAAACAAATTCCACATTGTCTTAAGTTGTATACCAATACTCGTAACTCAGGTATTTACCTCCATGATCATATCATAGAAATTTTATCTCATTGTCATGATGATCTCAAACTACACTCTAATTTTGTTTGAACTTTTCAAAATGTTTCAGACTTGTGTTTCATTAAGTAAATATCCCCATATCTACTCAAATCATTAGTGAAGGTAGGAAAATAACGATATCCACCGCACGCTACAACACTCATTGGACCGAATACATCAACATGTATCATTTCCAATAAGTTACTTGCCTGCTCTACCATACCGAAAAACGGTGTCTTAGTCATCTTGCCCATGAGGCATGGTCTGCATGTCTCAATCGATTCGCAATCGAATGAGTCCATAGATCTATCAGCATGGAGTTTTTCATGCGTTTTACAAAAATATAACATTTAGCGACAGTGCCACAAGTATGTGGTACTATCATTATTAACTTTGTATCTTTTGGCATCAATATTATGAACATGTGTATCACTACGATCAAGTTTCAATAAATCATTCGCATTGGGTGCAAGACCATTGATGGTATTATTCATGTAAACAGAATAACCATTATTCTCTAACTTAAATGAATAACCGTATTTCAATACACTTGATCTAATCATGTTCATGCTCAACGCAAACACCAAATAAATTTTTTAGGTTCATCACTAATCCCGAAGGTAGAGAGAGCGTGCGATGCTGATCACACCAACCTTGGAAACACTTCCAACACTCATCGTCACCTCACCCTTAGCTAGCCTCTGTTTATTCCATAGCTTTTATTTCGAGTTACTAACATTTAGCAACCGAACCGGTATCCGATACCCAAGTGCTACTAAGAGTACTAGCAAGGTACACATCAATAACACGCATATCAAATATACTTCTGTCAATGTTGCCAGCCTTCTTATCTACCTAGTATCTAGGGTTGTTCCACTTCAGCGAATGTTCTCCTCATAATAGAAGCACTTAGTCTCGGGTTTGGGTTCAACCTTGGGTTTCTTCATTGGAGCAGCAACTGACATGCCATCCTGAAGTTTCCCTCCTAGCCCTTGCCCTTGTCGAAACTAGTGGTTTCACTAACCATCAACACTTGATGCTCCTTCTTGATTTCTACCTTCACGGTGTTAAACATCACCGAATAGGTCAGGGATCATTATTTCCATCCCTGGAATTTATAGTTCATCACGAATCTCTAGTAGCTTAGTGACTGTGACCTGGAGAACTATATCAATCAGTATCTTATCTGGAAGAGCAACTCCCACTCAATTCAAGCGATTCTAGTACCCAGACAATCTGAGCGCATGCTCACTGATTGAGCTATTCTCCTTCATCTTGCAAGCAAAGAATCTTGTTGGAGTTCTCATACCTCTCAACACGGGCACGAGCCTGAGATCCCAATTTCAGCTCTTAGAACATCTCATATGTTCTGTGATGTTCAAAATGTTTTGGTTCCTCAATTCTAAGCCATAATGCATGACGCACTGAACTATCAATTAGTCATGAGAGCGTGCCTATCAGATGTTCACAACATCTCCAAACGACGCTTGAGGGGTTGGCGCACTGAGCGGCGCATTAAGGACATAAGCCTTATGTGCAGCAATGAGTACAATCCTCAGATCATGGACCCAGTCCGCATTATTGCTACCATCATCTTTCAACTCTATTTATAGGAACATATAAAAAATTCAAGGGAGCTCAGCGCGAGCTAGTAATCTAACATAATTTGCAAAGACATTTTGACTATGTTCATGATAATAAGTTTAGTTAATCATATTACTTAAAAAGCTCCCACTCAAATTGACATCCCTTTGGTTATTCGAGTGTCACATGATCCAAATCCACCAACTCAAGTCCGATCATCACGTGAGTTGAGGTGGTTTCAATGGTGAACATCTTCATGTTGATCATATCTATTATATGACTCATGTTTGACCTTTCAGTCTCTTGTGTTCCGAGGCCATGTTTGTACATGCTAGGCTCCTCAAGTTTAACCCGAGTGTTCCGCATGTGCAACACTGGCTTGCACCTGTTGTATACGAACATAGAGTCTACCACACCTGATCATCATGTGGTGTCCCCAAATGACGAACTTCTGCAACGGTGCACACTCGGGGAGAACACAATTTAATCTTGAAATTTAAGTGAGGGATCACCTTATACTGCTACTGTCGTCCTAAGCAAAATAAGATGCCCGCCAGCCATCTTTGTGCAACAAAGTTACACGTCAGTCGATGGAACCGGTCTCTCATAAGTGTACGAGTAAGGTTGGTCTGGGATGCTTCATCCCACAATACTGATGAAGCAAAACACGACCAAGGGAGGAAGCAAGCTAAGCATCAACTCCCACAAACTCCTCTATGTTATACTCATGATCTCATCTACACACAGACCTTGCTCATGATGCCACTGTGGGTTATGTTGCAAGGGAAGAAAATTCCTTCGCGCACGCAAGATCTATCCAAGGTTATGAGCATCTACGAGAGGGAGAGTGGATATACATACCCTCATAGATCGCTAACCGGGAAGCGTTAAGAAACACAGTTTATGTAGTTGAATGTCTTCGCAGTCCAAATCGCAAGCCATCCCGCGATCCAATCATGATCCTTCCCGTGATCCAATCACGATCCGTACCGTGATCCTATAGTGGTGCTTCCGATCTAGCACCGAAAGGACGACACCTCCATGTTCAGCACATGTACGGCTCGATGAAGATCTCTACATTCTTGATCCAACAAGAGGGAGCACAGAGGTAGATGAGTTTTTCGGTAGCGTTATGGCGTGGCAGCGATGGTGGTGGAACTATTCGGACAGGGCTTCGCCAAGCATCGTCGGATCTAGAGCAGAAACTACGATCTTGAGGGAATAGGGCAGCACGTGGCTTTTCATGTGTTGGCTTCCATGAATCCTCCATTATATATAGGAGGAGTGGGAGGGGAGGCTGCCTTGGCCCCTCCTTCAAGGAGGCCTTCGGCCAAAGTGGAGGAGGGAAGATTCCTACTCCAATCCCACTAGGAGTAGGATTCCTCCCCCCACTTTGGAAACCTTTTCCACCTCTTCCTCCTTTGCGTTTCTCCAACCTAGCCGCATGGGCCTTACTGGGGGATTCAGTCAGCCCACCAGGGGCTGGTTTGACTCCTCCCATAGTGCATGAGGTCCTTTGGGTCGAGACACCCCTCCTGATGTTCCCCCGATACCCTCTCGGCACTCCTGGTATACAACCGATGAGCCCAAAAAAATTCTGGTGACCAAAACAGGACTTCCCATATATCAATCTTTACCTACAGACCATTCTGGAGCTCCACATGATGTCTGGGAGCTCATACGGGACTCCGAACAACCTTCTGTTACCACCATCCATAACTCTATACTACTGAAACGTCACCGAACCTTAAGTGCGCAGACCCTACAGGATCGAGAACTATGTAGACATGATCGAGACACCTCTATGGTCAATAACCAACAACGGGACCTAGATACCTATATTGGTTCCTACATATTCTATGAACATCTTTATCGATTGAACCTATATGTCAAGGATTTAGTTAATGCCGTATGATGTTCCCTTTTTTCTTCGGTATGTTACTTGCCCGAGATTAGGACGTCGATATCTCTATACCTAATTCAATCTCATTACTGGCAACTCTCTTTACTCGTTCCGTAATACAAGATCCCATGGCTAACACTGTAGTCACATTGCTTGTAAGGCTTGTTGTGATGTTGTATTACCGAGTGGCCCTGAGATACCTCTCTGTCACACGGAGTAACAAATCCCAGTCTTGATCCATGCCAAATCAATAGACACCCTCAGACATACCTGTAGAGCACCTTTATAGTCACCCAGTTATGTTGCAACATTTTATACACACAAGGTACTCCTCCGGTGTCAGTGACTTGCATGATCTCATGGTCATAGGAACAGATACTTGATATGCAAGAAACTATAGCAATAAACTGACATGATCATATGCTATGTTTATAGCTTGGGCCTTGTCCATCACATCATTCTCCTAATGATGTGATCCCGTTATCAAATGACATGTCATGTCCATGTCTAGGAAACCTTGACAATCTTTGATCAACAATTTAGTCTATTAGAGGCATACTAGGGACATGGTGTTGTCTATGTATCCACATATATATATATATATGAGTTTTCAATCAATACAATTAGAGCATGGATAATAAAAAATTATCATGAACAAGGAAATATGATAATAACCAATTTATTATTGCCTCTAGCGCATATTTCCACAAGAGTTGTGTCCTGCCGGTCACATTGATGATATCATCGGCACCAAGATCAGGGGATGACGAGAACCATTTTCTTGGTCACTATAGTGAGGCACACCAAATGGCGAGGTTCTCATCCACCGGTGGTTACTCACACAACAACGGTAATGAATGGATTGCTCTATTAGCGATGCATATAATAACCATGCATTTATTATGCCTTGATTATCCCAGGCTACGGTTGCATCATGCTAAGGCAGTGTCGAGGGTGTCACCTCCATCCAAGTCTTGACATCCTCATCCTTCGAGAAGGTATCTTTTGCTGGTATCGTCTTGTCGTGCTGTCGCCAACTTGTGTTCACGATATGTGGGCGAATGTCTGGCAAGGTGGCTTCCTTCCGGGTTACCCATGAGGATTTTAAGGAATCCAATAGTAAGCGGCATAAGGGTAGTAGCGTCTGTTTGCAAGGTTTTGAAAAGCATATGAGGAGAGCCAAGAAGATAATGGTGGAAGTGCTTAGGCAAAAACCTCTGCTTCCTTTGAAATTTTTGGAGAGGTGCGAAATATAGAGGTTTGGTGACTGATTTTGAAGGGTCCAGGAAAATAGTTTTGTCGTAACCAATGGCCATGCTAACTAAGGGCTTCCTACAGTCTGGATGGCTATGATACCAGCTCTGTAGGGACCCCGACTCATAAGTCGTGATCACCGAATGCACGTGTACAGTGATCCCAGGGACCAATGCTCACTGAACACACAGAAGCTGAATAACAAGAGTCTTACATCCTTACATCCCATCTTACACAAATAAAGGACAGCTAGGCCAAGTCTTACTTAGATAGGGTCACAAGGGACAAACACTTAAACATAACAAACAGCGGAAATTTGTGTCGAAAGCATGAACCCATGCCATCTGCCTTAAACCTACAAGCATTCTGACTGGGAAGCGTCCTAGTTCACATGTTCGTCACCATCTAACTCTTTGCCAAACTCCTGTTCTTCCATGCCTGGTCAATTAAATAACCAGTGGCAAGACAATGAGTACTTTGAATCTACTCGCAAGCAACCCATGTGTGGAACAAGGTACAACAATACATGATATAGCACTAAGTAGGTAAGTTTTGAAGAAAGCTAATTTTGAGTGCAATGACATGATCAAATATCTATGTAAGCATGCGTCAACATTGGGTAGACATCCGAGTGAACAAGTTATTGATATCATCATAAGTAGGGGTTGAACATCTCATGTTCATCATCATGCCAATTCATCGGACTTGGCTCAGGTATCACCTTTGTCACCAACACACACACACACACTCCAAGTTTAGTAAACCTTTGGACATAGCACAAGAGAGGTCATCTAATTATCCTTGATCGTGGACATGGCTATTCGAATAGTTTTACACTCTGCAAAGGTTGAACACTTTACCCACAAGACTCGGGGAACTTCCATGTCATCCACGACTCGCTGTATATTACATACCCGAGGTAAGCACCCGAACAATGCCTTTCCCCTAGTGACGCTAAACAAAGAGTCCACTCTATTGTTACACATCCCTCATGATGTACATCATACAAGCCTCGCTCCAAATCGTACCATCCATGAAGGGACCAACAGTGTGCCCGATGCCTTTAAAGACAGCGTACGGTCGCCCTACCAAGCATGACCCTGTATCAAGAGTGACCATGCCACTCCCGCCACTAGTAATTCGGGCTCTTTGCCGGCACCGAACAGAGTAATCAACAAAGCCCCATCCCATAAGGGGTATCATGGTCGTACATGTAAGGTTGGAATAATGGTCGCAACTTACACCAATCCGTTTTCGAAAATCACACACACTCACTTGCTCCGGTAAACCACTTCTTTAACAAGTGGCTACCTAGCTCATCATCATCTCCCTTGGGCCTTAGTGTCACCCGACGGGTTTTTTAAAAAGTCTTTGTAATCATTTGTTTCCTTCACCATGCATATTCCCGAACCCACTTGCGTAGCATCTACTAGCAGCTATCTACTCCCACCCGCACAACCCTCATAAATATGGTAGGGTCATCCATGATGCAAGTATCAACGATAAAGTATCAGAGGCATCCCACCGAAGGGGAAACACCACATCATGATCAAATCAATTAAACAACAAGTCCTATATGTCATGCATGAAAAACTTTCTTATCATGGTCAAAGGGCTGCTTGCCTGGATTATCCAAGTCTTCGAGGTCTTCACACACTTCTCGTCCACTCCGAGCATTCCATCTACTTCATCAACTATCACAGGAAACAATCATAATAAGTAACGCCACAGGCGGAAAGATAAAAGTGCTCTATAAATATGAGTTTTTATTTTCTTGGACACCTCTGGTCATGAGAAAAATAACCAAGGTGGTCCGTATGGATCTGGATCAAGGGAGATTTTTGGATGGTGAAAATGGGTGAGATGATGATCATATTTGAGGTCTACAGAAAACATTTTATAAAAATGAGTGGAGGTACTTATCAAATGGGGAATGTTTTTAGAAGAATTTAGCAAGTGGTTTCACTAGATTTGGAGTTGGGATGAATTTCCTAGGGATTACTTAGTGCATGAATTTAGACATACCTAGGAACTTGAATCGGTCCACTTGGAGATGCCTTGAATACACTAGGGATTTTAAAATGTGGGCTCTTAATAGCTCAAATTTGAATTTGAATATGAGCAGGGAAGAAACTTGTGGTGGAAAAATATGAGAGTTACATCATTGGATAGGTGGATTTTTGAGGAGGATGTAGAAATTTGAATCATTGGTTTTGGACATGTATTTATTTTATTATTATTTTTGGAAGTTTAGGAAAAAATGGAAATACAAAAAGGGTGTTACCGATGGGCTAAAATGTGCCCAGCGCGCTAGATAGGTAGTGGGTCGGCCGGTTGCGCATAGGGGGGGGACATCGAAGGCGCCCTAGCGAAAGGCGCCTTCGCCGCTAGAAACTGGAAACCCGCGGGGGCGCTTCCACTTAAATGGCTGGGCCCAGCGCCTGGCTCGCTTACACGCGGGGACCCCCGAAAGGGTGTCCTTCCTCCTCCCGCTCGAACAGAAAGGGAGCAGGGTAGAGGGGGAGCAGACCGGTATTGGTGCTTGCTCTGACAGCACAGGCCACCTCTGGTGCTGCCGCGCATGCCGGAGAGCTCATAGGGACATACCACATCCTTCTCGGTGTTGCACACCCACAAGGAAGGGTCACAACGGTGCCGGCTTCGATGCTCGCGGAGGAGGCCGTCCGCCATTACCAGCCCGAGCGCAAAAGCCCCGAGCGAGGAATGGCGATGATGGGAGGGGTTCAGAGGCGGCTAGGTGGAGACACTGGAGTGAGAAGGGATGAGAGGGAGCTCGGCTTGGCATGAATTTGAGTGGAGGCCTACGACATGACTCCGGCCATTGCTGTCCATGTCGTGGATGCGAGGGAGATTGGAGGGGGTTAGGAGGTTGGTGAGAGGGGGAGAGAGCCAAGGCAGGCGAGAGAGGGGGCTCTGGACCGAGATTTAAGGCGGGGCACAAGCTCACAATTGACAACGTCCACGGTCGCGATGCAGGCAAGGCTAGGGGCCACGAGGGAGGTCCGAGGCGTGTCTATGGCCTTCATGGACTTGATGCACGTCCATGGAGAGGAAGATTGGGAGCGGGAGCATGCCAGGAGCCTGCTCGTGCGAGGCTGTCCATTGGAGCTCGCGGGCGGTCGATGCGCGTGCGATGAGGGGACAGAGGAGGGAGAGAGAGGAAAGGGACAAGGGGTAGCATGTTGCGGACACCGAGGTCCCCCAATAGGCATGCTGGGGAGGCCCGAGGTAGTCGGGAGCAGGGATTGGGTGGCGGCTACAGCGCGGGTGCTGACTGTAGCATGCTCCAAAGCACGCATATGGCATGCCATGTCATGCCAACGGTGTTCTGGGCATGGCTAGCCCTGTACAGTCGGTCCAGGGAGGTCTAAATAATGTGGCGAAGGCATTGGATGCTCTAGTGATCCACCAGGGTGGGAGAGGAGTGGAGAGAGGGGGATATCCCTGCTGTCCGGAAGGGTAAAATTGAGTTTTACCCTACTTAACCATTGATCCGAGTCATGAGATTGTTGCTGGGGGTCGAGGGGGCATCCTAGAGAAAGTGGTAAAAATTTGGGATCAAGGAGAATAGGTTATAGGGTGAAAACAATGACTTTTAGAAATGACCAGAAGGTGTTTGATGGTGATTTGGCTAGAATTCTACTTGCCTTGATGTTTAACGGGATCAAATGGTGGTCAAAAGTAGGGCTTCTCACCAAGATTGAGATTAGCTAAAGAAAGTTGCCAATGTAAACTTGGTAAAACCTAGAAATCAATAGAAATAGGTTTCTATAGATCTGGTCATCCTAAGATATTCTCCTTAATGGACCACTTGGTGTGGATGCATTATTGTAGGATTACAACAAGTCCACAAAGTTTCAGATCAATAGGAGATAGTTGGCCATGTAGAGTTGTACAAATTTGGTTCTAGACAATAGTGGTTTTGGAATTTTTGGTGAAGTAAAACAATTGGTATTGAGATGAAACTTTGCAAGATCATGAGATATAGCATGTTTGACTTGCTGAAATTTTCCTGTAATTGTTTGAGAATATTTCTTACAGCAATATTTCAAAAGCTTGATTTGGGCAGGAAGGGTTTTGAGGTGTTTTCCCCATTATTTTGAACATGACCATGCGTTAAAACTCATATATATGGAAAATATATGTCCACTGAGTTCCCTAAATTTTCTCAAATATTTTTAAAGCATTTAATAATTTTTCCCCATGAAAAACCATTTCTGTCCATCAAAAAAGCCTTTAAATAAAATAGCAAAATAATCTTTAAAACTAATATTTGGTGTTTTTGGGAAGTCATATGCATAGTAGGTTTCAAATAAAGCCTTTGGGAAAAAAGTATCCTCCCAATTGAGGACTTGAAGTGCAAACCTCAACTGAGAGGTTTTTGAAAACCTACTTTGAATAAATGCTTTTTGGCCAAAACAATATTTGATAAAAATTATTTTAAGTCCTATACATGGATTTATCATTGGTCAAGAGTTGGGATCAAGGAAAAGAGTTTTGAGAGTAGAAAGGAGTTTTATGAATATAGAGCAACAAGAAATCAGACAAGCAAGAAAATAGCACACAAGTCAAGCATTCAGATGCACTCAATAAGTTTTAATTGGTCCTAATTTTTGGGTCATGTCAACTTAGTCATGAGAAAAGTCACAGGGTGTGACACAACGCTAACACTGGCCATGCTTGTCGCTGCCCTCACTGGTGAAGATAACGTATGCCCTGTCTTGATCGGGGAACTGGTCATGGAGGCAGCCGTAATTGGGAGCCGGCTACGGAGGCGGAGCGAGAGCTGGTGTGGGAGCCGAAGCGCAGGGTAGCAGGAAGGCCCTCACCTTGGGCCATCCGCTGGGGGAAGCTGCATTACCGGAGCGTTTGAGTCATCGGTTGTGCCCCGGAGTGCATCTTGTAAGGCGCGTCGAGCATTTTCTCGAAGGTGAGCTTGGGATGCCAGGCAGCCTTGCTGATTCACTGATGCTCGCTGGCAGCCTGGGAGGCCGGCTTCTCTTCCTCAATGGTTGCGACCTGCTTGCTCCATAGCGGGGATCCGGCTGGTTAGTCTTCCGCTTGTTGTTTTCCTGCTTTTGGTTGTCTCCAGCCGGCCACGGGGCGGCAGGCGTGGCGGGATAGCCTTGGTGGCCACATTGACCTTGATGCGCATCACATAGTCATATGTGGCGTACTAGTTTTCCTTGGCCATGAGATCCGCTAGGGTAGCCGGCTTATAGCACATGAGCTTGTGCTTGAGCAGGGTGCCATCTCGGCAGCCTTCAAAGAAGTACTGAATCGTGTGTACCTCATGCACCCCTTCGCAGGAATTGCGCAACTCAGTCCAACGCATGAGGTAGTCGCGAAGGGACTCGTCCGACCCCTGCACACACATGGCCAGCTCTCGGGGGCGGCCAGGCCGCTTTTTAGTGCCGGTGAAGTTGAGCACGAGCGCTTCTTCAAAGTTCACACAAGTGTTGATGCTGCCAGCCGAAAGGCTGTTGAACCATGTCTAGACCGAGCCAAGCATCATGAGGGGGACGTAGCGCACCGCCAGACACTTGTTTCCCCGGGCAATGCCGACTGCGGTGGTGTAGTTGATTAGCCAGTCCTCGG
Organism: Hordeum marinum; assembly: GCA_022496015.1. Lineage (NCBI taxonomy): Eukaryota > Viridiplantae > Streptophyta > Magnoliopsida > Poales > Poaceae > Hordeum > Hordeum marinum. The sequence continues at coordinate 159,780,407 of CM039675.1, read as the reverse complement.
GCTTGGCGGTGCCGTTGTACTTGGGGGTGTCACGTGGAACGTGAAGTCGCTTGGGAATGACTCATTCCGGATGCGCGCCCCGAAGTGGGACTGATCGGGCCCTCTTCCGCCAGAAGGAGGGACTCCACCTATCGGTCGAGACGAGTGTGGGCGTCGTTCTTACTCCGAGGGACGTGGGGCCCAAGCCGGGCAGCAAGCTCAAGTCATATCACCTACTCGAGCGAGTGCACCCGGTCCCGACGCAAAGGCGGGGCGTTGTTTTGCTGGCTAGTCACCGTCGGCTGCTGTTCACCGCGCCGAGAGCACCCACCAGGGCTCTGATCGGCTCGGCATCTGGAGACATGGGGGAGGAAGTATGATGGGCCTATCGGCACCAGCTGGCAGCCGATAGATTATATCCTTCGAGGAGAGGGGATTCGGAGCCGGCAAAGACCGGGTCGAGACGGTCCTTCTACGCATTGGCAATGGCGATGAGGTCCTGGATGTGTCGCTCCTGCTGCGCACATTGCTCGCCCTCCATGGAGGCCAGGTCGGCGTATACCACCTTTTAAGCCCTCATGTTTGCCGCGGGGGTATCGTAGTTGGGCAGCTCGCTGCCAAGGATATTCGTGACCGCACGACCACATTTGCGGACCTGCCCATGCCGGCTAGGCTCCTTGCCAGTTGGGGTGAGGCCATAAGAAGATTTTTACTCGTGCTGTGCGAACCCCATCCCGCGCCGGGCGGTATCGAGGGAGGTGGTCTCCGTGAGCAGTTGCTGGCGAGCCGCCTCCAACTCGGTCGTGGCGGCCTTCAGATCTGCCATCGACACGATAGGGGTGCTCAATCCCCGCAGAGTGGAGCATAAAGGTCAGAGGTGCCAGGACGGGCCGCGGCAGTAGCCATGTCTGCCTTTGCCCTGGCACGAGACACCATGGCGGTCGCATTCGCCTCCGCCCTGGGACGACCGGAGCTTGTAGAGGAGCGGGTGGCCCTCACGTCCACGTGGACGCGGGAGCTGTCAACATCATACGAAGCGGTTGCACCCACGAGTGGCAGCGGGTCGGAGCAGTTGAGCACCTCGCTAGGGTGCTCCTCAGAGTCTGGCGCATCGGTGAAGCACAACCCCGCGAAGATTGCGCAAACATGATCGATGTCGATCGCAGCCATGCTGCCAGAGGATGGTAGCGGGTTGGAGACGATGATAACCTCGACCGTGTACTCATTGGGGGTTGGTGCCTCGTTGGGACGCAGTCCGCCAAGGAGCACGCAGAGGTCATCGACATCGAGCGAGACGTTGTTGCGGCATAGCTCGTCAGAGGAGGTGATGGTGACACCTATGAAGCGGGCGGAACCAAGGCTCGGTGCCGCAGTGGCTTCCGCGGGCTCGGCACAGTCAGTGATCAGTCCCGCCCGGATCATGGCTCTGGCCCACACTATGGACAGCCCCATGGTGGGCTCCAACTATCATCGTTTGGTCACGACAGATGCCATGGGGTGGCCTATCGAACGTGGTTGGGGCCGAATGGATGCCGGTGGGCTCTAAAAACGGGATTAGGGACAAGCAGCAAGACATGCTATGTACCCAGGTTCGGGGCTCTCTGCGGGAGGTAACACCCCTAGTCCTGCTTGTCTGGTTGATTAATCAAGCGGGCTACAAGGTTGCTTCTTGAGCTGTTTCGACGAAGGATGAAGAAGGAGCTAGCCTGCCCACTCTACCTCTCTTGTATGCATGGGTGTGTGTATGTGTGTGTGTTTCGTTCTCCTCGTTGCATGGGGGTGTCATTTTTTCATAGGCTATCCCCCGGCCTACAATATGCGTGCGAGGCACGTGCGACCTAGCTGGCGATCTCGCCAGCCGGCCACGGGTTCCACCGGCTAGGAATTCTTGTCGCTTGTGGGGCCCATCGGCTGCAGGGTCCAATCGGGAGGGCGGCCCCGCCGACCATCCATCACCAATGGTGCGTGCTCATCACACCGCGGCATGGGGCGCGCTGCACCGAGTCGCCCAATCGCATTTAGTCATGGTCAACTATAGAGCTAGCTACACTGTACCCATGCGGGAATAGGTAATGGAGTGGCTGGTGGTGTGCCACCACTATGCCGCCTCACCTGGTCACAGTTGGTCAGTTGTATGGCCGGCTCCACTATAGCCATGCGTGCCCTGGTTAATAGCCGGCTCCACTATAATTGATGACAATGTACATTGTCTCTTGGACTAATACTTTAATCTAGTGTATCTCAGATAAAGTCCATAGAGAGGTGGTCTAGCAAAAAGGAGTGTGGAGAGTATCCCCTTGAAGAAGGAGAAGGAATAGGATTGGCAAAGCTTCAAGAAAAGGACTCTACATTTTACCTTTTGTGAGAAATCACTTTGAGTCCATAGGAAAGCCAATACTATTATAAGGGGGTAAGGTTTTGTTGGTGACAAATATTCTCATACGTGCACAAGTGATAGTCAACACATTGTCGGGACCTCGATCCTAAGCCATAAGAATCCATCCTGTAACACATCACGTCACCTTGCGGTCTCACACAAGGTTATCTCCACGGTTGCCACCTTACTTGGGATGGGACCGTTTGCGTCTTTTGATTCACGTATGTGAATGTGCCGGTAGCATTCAAATGTCAAAGAACCCGGGCCGACATGACTAGTCCTAGAACCCAAGTGGTACATCCGTACAGGGGCAGACATACGTAACCCAGCAATGCAGGTGTCGATCTCTAGCCTGTGTAGACGAGTCATAGCAAGCTACAAGGACTCCATTACGTCGTGGGACATAAATGTCATCACTGCACGTAGACGAGTTGTAGCAGGCTATAGGGACTCCATTACTGTGCGAGACATTTCCCCAAAGGGACAAACACAGCAGCAAAGAAGGATACATGTCAGTCAATCAATCTATCCAGAGCAGTAGCAAGCTACCAAGGCTCGGTGGAAGCACAAAGAGGCAGTTCCCCGTAAAGAGTACTACTAAAGGCACACAACTAGGTGTCGAATCCCATATATACTTTTGCACGTCACACGTACGCACGACATGCCCGATATGCATAGATACAAGTATGACATCAGAACATAACCATACAACATTACAACATTTATTTAGAAGGCTCGGAAGAGCCAATACAATAATATTTTTACAAACAGGGGTCACAACACCCAACATTTAGAGCATTCAAACAAGCAAGCGGAAGTTGAACATGTCTGGGTACAAACATCTACAAAAGTGGCTGTAGGAGCCTGAAAAGCTACAACGACCCTACTAAAGGATCCAGACCTCCATCTGGGATTCCAAGCTAATCCGGTCAACATCGAACTTCATGTCGTAAATATCACTAATGAGACTGACGTCTCCTCTTCAAAAACATAAATTAAGCAAACATGAGTACAAGGGTACTTAGCAAGACTTACATCAGAACTATCTACATATGCATCATTATCAATGAAGGGGGTTGTGGAGTTTATTGCAGCAAGCCAGCTTTGACTCTTGGCTAACTTATACTATGACTACAAGTAGTATCATTTAGGTGGAATAACACACACGAGTCCACATATTATCCAATCAATACACTACTATGGATCCACTCCCGTCTCCCTACGAGAAGGCAACCCATAGCAGTCACGCTTATCTTGCGTATTTTAGAAGTATCCATTTCACTTATCTATGAACCACATAAGTTCTCCAAGTAGTCCATATCCGAGGATGCGTCTATTCGAATAATTTATTTAACCCTGCAGGGGTATACTTCTTCACACACGCTCGCGCCACTTATCGCCATGTGCACATAAAAAGGCACCTCGGCAACCTTCAAGCAGAAGCCCAATGAGGGAGTCGGCCACGCCAATCAACCACAGAAGACCCTAGTCCAGGTTTATCACCTATTTGAGACTGAACCCGCACGGAAGTCCGGCCGAAGTTTCCGCTATGACCTCAAACATTGTGCGCAGGGTTCCCAAGCCCACCGTTTGGGTGCCACTTGGTACACCGTGCCACTGTGCCTATACCGCATCACAGTCCACCCCGTCGGGCAGCGCTATGCACGGCCACCAACACATTTCCTACAAACACTAGAAACTAGTTGCAACACCTGGACAAAGGTCTAGGCGATTAATGGGCCGAGAGGGTCAATTAAGTATCCCAATGTGCGGTAGTATCTTGTCTTGGATAACATACACAGAACTCAGTTCTTAAGGATGGTCCCAATGAGACAACCCGCCATGTACTCCTACATGACATCTCATCGCCACCTTTACCAAATCGTGTTCACACACTTAGCTCCCACACAGTAGGACATGATCATTGCCATTCTGATTCATCACCCAGATGGATTAAACCCAACACGACATGACTCCAAGCATAGCAGGCACAGTAAGCACACATGGATGAGTAAGCACAACAAGGCTCAAGCAATTGCTACTCATGCTAAGTTGTTTTAACTATTTACTGTGGCAAAGACAGTCATGCAAAGGAATGGGTTCAACAATCGAGAACATGTAACAGTTGAATCGTGATTGTCCTAATGCAGTAAAAGAGAGCAGGAGCAAGAGAGTGGGTTCATATCAGTATGCTCAAGGGGGTTTGCTTGCCTGACACTCCTTAAGATAAAACTTCTGTTCATTACCGTCAATGGTTACATCATCGGAACCACCGTCTATAGAGAAGGAACAACACCGACAAACAGAGAAGTGAACACATTCAATGTGATGCAACAAACATGATGCATGAAATGGCATGTTAAGGTACTGAATTGACCTAGTGCTATAGGTAGTCATATTAAGTGAGGTGGAATTCAAATATATACTAAATTCCAACTTCAACACTATTCATTAAATTGTCCTATTCATGAAATGTACTACTTGGTGATGTTAACTTGTTCACACATGCATGATCATGGCATAACCAGATTCATTGGATTTTTCTGATCATTTCTCATATATAAATTATTTTCATCTGACTTACAGATTATTTTCTATGATTTTTAGAAGTTTATAATAATTTCCGGAATTTTTCTGAATAATTTTTATTATAAAAATTAATTACTGCGTCATCATGATGTCATCATGACGTTAGCAGGTCAACAGGGCCAGGTCTAGGTCAAACCTGTCATGTGGGACCCGCATGTCATTGACCCTGAGGCTAACCCAATTAAATTAATTAAAATAGAGGGTTAATTAGTGCGGTGGGGTCCAATGTCAGTGGGTCAGGGTTTTAATTAGGGGTGTCATTAGCGGATAATGATGATGCCACATCGGCTTCACCGGAGGGAGGCTACCGGCGACGAGCCGAGACGGCAAGGGTCGCCTGAAATCCTCCTCCGGCGACCATTTGGGCGGTGGAAGGCACATACGGGCAGCTGGGGTTCGCGTGCATCCATCTGAGGCAACGGGAGGACGCGGGGACGCTGGAGTCGACGCCGGCGACGAGGGGAGCGGCAGCGGGGGCTCGGGCTTGGACGACTGCGGGATTACAGGGCACAAGAAAGCAAGGCGAGCGGCTAGGCGGCTTTAGAGAAGCTCCAGGAGCTCATAGAGATGCTCGGGCACGAGCCGTGGAGACTCTGTCCATGACCGCGCTATCGCCGGCAGTGAGGGGATCGGGATCACGGCGGGGCAGTAGCTAGAGGATGGGAGGGACCATGGGCAGAGGTGAGGCGCATCAGTGGCTCACCGTGAGGCTTCTGGAGCTGCTGACGAGGCCGGGGAGGCACTAGATGGCGCGAATCGACGACCGGCGGTACGGCGGATGACCATGGCAAGGGCGAGCGAAAGGGCAAGGGAGGGAGGAGAAATGGAGGGGGGCTCGATCTGGACGTCTCTCGGGGCTTATCCCCGAGGGCCTACCTACAAGCAGGAGTTGGCCATGGCACGTGCATGCGCACGGCGTCCACACGCTCTGCCTACTGGCGAGAGGTGGAAGACGACAGGGGAGGAGTTGGGCTGGGCCGGCTCTGGTGGGCTGCCAGATAAGTTAGGTAACTCTCTCTCTCTTTTGAAATTTGTATTATATTTCGTATTAATTCAATATGTTTTGGTCTGGAGAAAAATACCATACCATTTTATAAAAAATCTGAAATTAATTTTGTGGACCAAGTGGAATTAACCAATGCCACACATAAAGGTTCAGATTCATTGGACTTATATTTTATATAAATATAATATAAATCCAATTCAAATAATTGGTGGTTTAACTCAAATTCCCAATATAAATATTTCTATGATCCCTAAAATATTGGTTTGGATTTTTACCTCATGCCAATATTTTCTTAGGATACCAGGAACATTTTCTTGGACTTATTTGAGGTCATTTTTATATTGCTCTTTTTTGACAAAATCTCTCTGAGGTTTGATTCATTCCTCATTTCAAATTCATTTGAATTTAACATGATGCATGGATGCTCACTGATGCATCTAATAAAATTAATTACAACAAATACTAGGGTTGTGACAACTCACCCCCACTAAACGAGAATCTCGTCCCGAGATTCAGGCGTAGGGTAAGAGCACAGGAGGGAAAACAATACTACCACAATCTTCATGATCTAGTTGCCCTTCTCAAAGATGTTGATTCATTGCATCATGTTGATCTTGACACCTTTGTCTTCGGGATCTTCATCCAACAGAAAGACAACATTGATAGAGAGCTCTACAAGAATCGATCTTTACGAAGATTGAGCGACTCTTAACCAACTCATGGAGTGAGACATAATAACATCTCTCGAGATGGGACTGAAAACACATGTCGGAAACAATGAATGAGGCAGAGGACGGAGGTCCAATTGGTAGGCAACAATTCCATGCTAAAGTAGATGGCGAAGAGGTTTGATAGTAGCGAGGAGTTAGTTGCCCTTCATACCATAACGGGCACCTTAGGGAAGGTGACTCATAGGATTTTCCCTTAAGTGGCAAAAAGAATTACTTTTGATACAGAGATCATTGAAACTCTTTACACCAACCTAAGGCAATTCAGAACGATCATTGGAAGGAATTCAAAGAATGGCATACTCAGATCGGAGGGAAACTAGAGTTATAAAACAACTCGGCAACGGAAGGCACGTTCCAATTAATACCGAGGGTATAACCCAGTGTCTGAGCGTGCTTTCAAGAACTTGAGCATCTCCATATTCATCAAAGTTTTTCCAACATACGTGCCAAGGATCCTGGCAATACCTCATACCACCATGATGAACGATGATGGAGGATGCAGATGCAAAGGAAGACAACACTTCCTCAGATTTCACCTGGGCTAGGCCAAGGGAGCGAAATCTAGATGATCGACTGAGAGACGTTTAGCACTTTGCCTCTAATGTTCTCCTTGATGTACTAGCATAACCCCAATTATGTGTCAGGTGTTATGACTAGAACATCAAGTAAAGGTCGGACTTCGAGATCTCAAAGGGGTCCATGAGGAATAACTGCTAGAGCAAGTCATACAGGGTCCTCATGGGGAGGTGGCCAAGTTGCTGAAACAAAATATTATAATAGTAGGTCTTCCGGATAGGTATGTTAGCCACAATATCCCTTTTTCGGGTTATGGAGAGACCAATATTATAATTCTTGGGGAAACATCCCAACCATTATATCTGCCTGAGATTCAGATCTTGTTGGTGCCGGGATATTCCAGACTCAGCATGTCTGAAAGTGAAAGGTTGCAACACAAATCGAAGGGATGACGTTACAAGACTCTCGGGAAATGAATTGCGGAAGCCAACTACAAAACATGAGCTGGATTGCAAGACCCACATGAACACGGTGTCCAAGACAATCGTGGTCATATGGAGAGCTTACAGCAAAACACTACTGAGTTCTGGATGGAAGCATCATTGGGGTAACGAAGTCCTTGCATAAGTCGTACGATTAACTCTTAAGAAGGAACTTCTTTTCCTTCAACCAATCAATCGGTGGCTTGGTGTGCTAGGAGATACATATGGAATGGAGGTTGCAAATCTACCAAACCATAGAATACTTCGCACATGCATGATTGACTTGGGACGATTCCAAGGAAGCAAAATGAACTTTCTCGAATTCACGACGACAACTTGCATCAACTGCACGTGAGCTGAGAGGAAGTCACTTCTTACACCTACATATACTTCACAAACGGAACATGAAGATATGCCTACAAAGTTTCCAACACTAGCTTCATTTTCATCATGAATCATGGAAGAGATGAAAATGTTGTCCATGGGCTTAACAACAATTCATCGAGATATCCATACAGATGGAATTCCACAACTATGGAAACAAGGTGATAGCATTGGTCAGACCGAAAGATATAACGGTGTATGCTCGAGGATACATCAACGAGTAAAACAACATTAGAGAAATCTTTGGTTCTGATTTTGATTTGACGATAGCCCATACTCAAATCAATGGTTGTACAAGATTATAGGTGCATCAATTGGTCACAAGGATCAATCAATGAAGATATCATCTTTCTTCTACACATACAAGCACAAAACACAAGATATCCCTTTAACATGAGCTAAGTTAGATCAAGCTTCTATCTTCCAACTCTCCAAGTTGTTGTTTAGCTTAACCAACTAGTTTAGGGTTATCCAACAAAGAGTCTTGGAGAAGGGGTGATTTATTGAAAAACCATCATGATCACGAACTCAACATAACCGTCAAGGAACACCTTGGTAATACTTTTGAGAAGATATTCGAAAAATCACAATCCATCGATATGTTATCAAGATCGAGAACAATCTTGCTTTTTAGGGCAAGACGATATGATCAACAAAGTGAAGGATTGACAAAATCCTATCTCATTTATCGAAAAGTGCACCATGGAAAATGGACTAGGTAGCACGATCACTCCTAGAGTGGTGATTCAATGACCAACACACAAAGGATGAAATTATTGTCCATTAACTACCAAGCAAAAAAGTTGCTAGGGGTATTGATTTCACACATCACGATTCTCTTGTCGGTATTCTGGTTGTAGACAACACAGAGACCGAAAAATGAATGATGATGGCGAGAAGTATCACTACATCATGATTTCATAAGAGGGAGTGCATTTCTCATGACAATCTTGACATGAAGAGGGTAATACCTCAAGGTAGAACAAAGCAAAAGCTGGATTGGCATTTTGATCTGCGGAATACAACTGCTTTGACCAAATCCTATAAATGGATGAGGTACGGGAGTTGGCATCTCCTAGTCATTCTAGAATAGAATGGCTTGACAGACCACAAGAATAGTCGACATCGATAACACAATGCAAGACATACTCTTGACTATCCATTGATAGATAAAGGTCAGAATACAATTGAAGGAGGGCAACTCAAGAGTACCTGATTTTTCCTGAGTTGTAGATGCAAGGATTGAATATATCAAACACAGTTCAACATGTTTCTTCCAGATAATCCATGCAAAAATGAAAGAATTTGCAGACTCACAACTATGAAATGGAGGACTCATCACGAGCACTCTTGTTGTGATATTTTATTCACAAATAACTTCTACCATAACTGATTCATGGTATTGGAAGAATGATATACCACAAACCTTGAGGACTATAACAAGGTTACTAATATCCTAAAGGAATGAGCAAATACTATCAACGGGAATGAGTAGAATGATCCTTGGGTTCATGATCCCAAATACAGAATACATTTTGACTACGTAGCATCACAACATGCTTTTGATAATGATGGCCAGAATTATCACATTGGAAACAAAAGACACAACTAGACTATTGGGTGGTTCACTGAAACAACGTGGTTTCCTAAAACCCTTTCATCAAACACGTTGAGGTAATATAGTACCTCAACTAAAAAATTAGTGTGCTTTGTCTGGCCCGAAAGACATTGACTCAAGATGAAAGGGTTTTGCAATTGAATCAGATAATTTAGAAACCTTGGCTAACTCGGACAACCTAACGGTTGTACGGGCATGAAATATGAGGCAACCTACACAACAAAACTAACAACATGACAATGAATTCATATGGAGACACTATTCCAGGAAGACAACAACTTTCCTATAGGTCTCCAGCATAGTAACTCGTCCTCCTAATAGATAGATGAGAAGGCCTAGTTCTTAATCCCCACAGAAAATAAGAGGTTGACTCAGAATTAGAATGACACAAGGAAAGGAGTAAAAAGAGCCTTACGTTCCCTTCGACAATAAATTCCCTTATATAACTAAAGCAGCTCTAGACTCAACATCGACTAGTTTGGCTTGGTAATCCTACAGGCAATCAAGCTCTGATACCAAAGCCGTTGGGACCCCAATCCTAAGCCATAAGAATCCAGCATGTAACACATCACATCACTTTGCGGTTTCACGCATGGTTATCTCCACGGTTGCCACCTTACATGGGCCGGGAGCATTTGCATCTTTTGATTCACGCATGTGAATGTGTTGCTAGCATTCAAATGTCAAAGAACCCGGGCCGACATGACTAGTCATAGAACCCAAGTGGCACATCCGTACAGGGACAGGCATACGTAACCCAGAAATGCAGGTGTCGATCTCTAGCGTGTGTTGACGAGTCATAGCAAGCTACAAGGACTCCATTACGCCGTGGGACATACATTTCATCACTGCACGTAGACGAGTCGTACGAGGCTACAGGGACTCCATTACACTACGAGACATTTCCCCAAAGGGACAGACATAGCAGCAAAGAAGGATACATGTCGGTCAATCAATGTGTCAGGAGCAGTAGCAAGCTACCAAGGCTTGGTGGAAGCACAAAGAGGCAGTTCCCGGTAAAGGGTACAACTAAAGGCACACAACTAGGTGTCGAATCCCATACATACCGTTGCATGTCACATGTACGCACGACATGCCCGATATGCATAGATACAACTATGGCATCACAACATAACCATACAACATTACAACATTTATTTAGATGGCTCGGAAGAGCCAATACAATAAGATGTTACAAACAGGGTCACAAGACCCAACATTCAGAGCATTCAAACAAGCAAGCGGCAGTTAAACATGTCTGGGTACAAACATCTACAAAAGTGTCTAGAGGAGCCTGAAAAGCTACAACGACCCTACCAAAGGATCCAGACCTCTGTCTGGGATTCCAAGCTAATCCGTTCAACATCGAACTTCACGTCGTAAATATCACTAATGAGACTGACGTCTCCTCTGCAAAAACATAAATTAAGCAAACGTGAGTACAAGGGTACTCAACAAGACTTACATTAGAACTATCTACATATTCATCAGTATCAATGAAGGGGGTTGTGGAGTTTATTGTAGCAAGCCAGCTTTGACTCTTGGCTAACTTATATTACGACTACAAGTAGTATCATTTAGGTGGAATAACGCACATGAGTCCACATATTCTCCAATGAATACACTACTATGGATCCACTCCCGTCTCCCTACGAGAAGGTCATCCATAGCACTCACGCTTATCTTCCGTGTTTTAGAAGTATCCATTTCACTTATCTATGAACCACATAAGTTCTCCAAGTAATCCATATCCGAGGAAGTAGCTATTCGAATAGTTTATTTAACCCTGTAGGGTTATTCTTCTTCACACATGCTCCCGCCACTTATCGCCATGTGCACGTAAAAAGGCACCTCGGCAACCTTCAAGCGGACGCCCAGCGAGGGAGTCGACCATGACCGTCAACCACACAAGACCCTAGCCTAGGTTTATCACCTATTTGAGACTGAACCCACACGGAAGTCCGTCCGAAGTTTCTGCTATGGCCTCAAACAATGTGCGCAGGGTTCCCAAGCCCACCGTTCGGGTGCCACTTAGTACACCGTGCCACTATGCCTATACCGCATCACAGTCCACCCCGTTGGGCAGCACTATGCACGGCCACCAACACTTTTCCTACAAACACCAGAAACTAGTTACAACTCATGGACAAAGGTCTAGGCGACTAATGGGCCTAGAGGGTCAATTAAGTATCCCAATGTGCGGTAGTATCTTGTCTTGGATAACATACACAAAACTCAGTTCTTAAGGACGGTCCCAATGAGACAACCCGCCATGTACTCCTACATGACCTCTCAATGCCACCTTTACCAAAGCATGTTCACACACTTAGCTCCCACACAGTAGGACATGATCATTGCCATTCTGATTCATCACCGAGATGGATCAAACCCAACACGACACGACTCTAAGCATAGCAAGCATAGTAAGCAAACATGGTTGAGTAAGCACAACAAGGCTCAAGAAGTTAGTACTCATGCTAAGTGGTTTTAGCTATTTACTGTGGCAAAGACAAGTCATGCAAAGGAATGGGTTCAACTACCGAGAACATGTAACAGTTGAATCGTGATTGTCCTAATGCAGTAAAAGAGAGCACGAGCAAGAGAGTGGGTTCATACCAGTATGCTCAAGGGGCTTTGCTTGCCTGACACTCCTGAAGATAAAACTTCTCTTCACTAGCGTCAATGGTTACATCGTTTGAACCACCGTCTACCGAGAAGGAACAACATCGGCAAATAGAGAAGTGTACACATTCAATGTGATGCAACAAACATGATGCATTAAATGGCATGTTAAGGTATTGAATTGACCTAGTGCTATAGGTAGTCATATTAAGTGAGGTGGTATTCAAATATATACTAAATTCCAACTTCAACACTATTTATTAAATTATGCTATTCATGAAATGTCCTACTTGTGATATTAACTTGTTCAAATATGTGTGAAAATGTCATAAATAGATTCATTGGACTTTTCTGATCGTTTTTCATATATAAATTATTTTCATCTGACTTACAGATTATTTTCTATGATTTTTAGAAGTTTATAATAATTTCTAGAATTTCTGAATTATTTTTATTATAAAAATTAATTACTACGCCATCATGACGTCATCATGACGTTAGCAGGTCAACACGGCCAGGTCTAGGTCAAACCTGTCATTTACCCGCCTGTCATTGACTCAGAGGCTAACCCGATTAAATTAACTAAAACAGAGGCTTAATTAGTGCGGTGGAGTCTAGTGTTAGTGGGTCAAGGTTTTAATTAGGCATGTCATTAGCGGCTAATGACGGTGCCACGTCGGCTTCGCTGGAGGGAGGCCGCCGGCGACGAGCCGAGACGGCGGGGGTCGCCGAAAACTCTCCTCCGGTAACCATTTGGGCGGCGGAAGGCACCTACGGGCAGTTGGGGTTCGCGCACATCCATCTGAGGCAACGAGAGGTCACGGGGATGCTGGAGTCGACACCGGCAACGAGGGGAGCGGCAGCAGGGGCTCGGGCTTGCACGACTGCAGGATTGCGGGGCACGAGCGAGCAAGGCGAGCGGCTAGGCGGCTTCACAGAAGCTCCAGGAGCTCATAGAGATGCTCGGGTGCGAGCCATAGAGGCTCTGTCCACGACCGTGCCATCGCCGGTAGCGAGGGGATCGGTCTCACGGCAGGGCGGCAGCTAGAGGATGGGACGGACCATCGGGAGAGGGGGAGGTGCATCAGTGGCTCACCGCGAGGCTTCTGGAGCTACTGACGAGGCCGGGGAGGCACGAGATGGCGCGAATCGACGACCGGAGGCAGGGCGGACCACCATGGCGAGGTCGAGCGAGAGGGCAAGGGAGGGAGGAGAAATGGAGGGGGATCAATCACGTCTCTCGAGGCTTATCCCCTCGCCTGGAGGGCCTACCTGCAAGCAGGAGGTGGCCATTGCGCGTGCACGCGCACGGCGTCCACACGCTCTGCCTACTGGCAAGAGGTGGAAGATGACAGGGGAGGAGCTGGGCTGGGCCGGCTCTGGTGGGCTGCCAGGTAAGTCAGGTAACTCTCTCTCTTTTTTCAAATTTGTTTTATATTTCCTATTAATTCAATATGTTTTGGTTTGGAGAAAAATACCATACCATTTTATAAAAAAAAACTAAAATTAATTATGTGGCCCAAGTGGAATTAACCAATGCCACACATAAGGTTTCATATTCATTGGACTTATATTTTATATAAATATAATATAAATCCAATTCAAATAATTGGTGGTTTAACTCAAATGCCCAATATAAATATTGTTGTGATCCCTAAAATATTGGCTTGGATTTTTACCTCATGCCAATATTTTCTTAGCATACCAGGAACATTTTCTTGGACTCATTTGAGGTCATTTTTATATTTCTCTTTTTTGACAAAATCTCTCCGAGGTTTGATTCATTCCTCATTTCAAATTCATTTGAATTTAACATGATGCATGGATGCTCACTGATGCATCTAATAAAATTAATTGCAACAAATACTAGGGTTGTGACACACATACACCCACAAGATCTTCCACAAAAGTCTGTCCAAAGCCAAATACTCAAAATTGGTGCAACCAACACATTCCACTCGGTGCCACCGATTCCAAACCTAAGACAGACTCAGCCAAAACCCTAGCTTTTCAGTGCAACTGATTATGCTTCGGTGCCTCCAAGTTTGGGTTGCCAACTTCCTGTTACGCAAGTTTACAAAATCGGTCCCTCTGAGTTTTGTGAATCGGCGTCATCGAGATTGGCAATCGAACCGTTGGTCAACTTATCGGTGCAACCGAGTTTTATGTATCGGTCTCACCGAGATTCAAAAGTTGCTACCTTTGAGCAAACTCGGTACCACAGAGATTTACACATTGGTGTCACCAAGTCTAACTTATTAGGCGTAACGACTGGATTTTTGGATGTGGCTATATATACTGCTCCACCACCACTCACTCGTAAGAGAAGCTCTCAGAACAGTTCCCCACTCATACGTACTGATTTTCTGAGAGAGAGCCACCTACTCATGTATTGATATCATGTCATTCCAATCCAACTATATGAATCTTGATATCTAGCCTCCCCAAGTTGCCTTCCACCCAATGAACCTCCTCCACCAAGCCTAATCTGTGAGAGAGTGATCGTGTGTTGAGGAGTCTATCATCTTGAAGCACAAGAGCAAGGAGTTCGTTGATACTATCGAGCCTATTACCTTTTGGAGGGTGGTGCCTCCTAGATTGGTTAGGTGTCGCTTGGTAGCCTCCTAATTTGTGTTGTCGAGTGAACCAAGAAGTTTGTAAGGGCAAGGAGATCGCCTACTTCGTGAAGATCTACCCCGAGTTAGGATAGTCCTCCATGGACGTAGGCCATCATGGTATAGTCAAGGTTGCTTCTTCATGGAACCCTCCGTAGACTCTCGCAACCGTTACCGTCCGCTGGTTGAAGACTCCATAAACATGGACGTACGATAGTACCACTTGTCGGAACCACGGGATAAATCTTCATGTCCTTCATGTGTTTCATCTCTCTATCTCTACTCCATACTTTCATGATCAATGTCTTTACTTTCCGCTCCTATACTTGATGACTTGCATGTGTTGGGTGTCATAGACTAGTTATATATGCTAAAACTGTCATCTCTTGAACTTATGATTGAGGTTGTTTTGAATTCCTACTTGTAGTCTATTCACACTCCTCTCGACATACACTTCTAGTCATCTCACAATTGGTATCAGTGCCTTGGTCTCCATTGTTTTGGTTTCAACACCATGGAGGAAGATGGTTGTGTCTAGTGTGGATGGTTTGTATTATAGAGTGCCCATTCTTGATGGTATTACTATAGTCGATGGAAGAATACTATGGTTGATCTATTTGATAAATTTCATTTGAGAAAACATATTGAAAATCCCTATGTGCTCCCCATTGATGAATTGCATCCCACACAGGAAGAGACAATTAACATGCTTGGTAACCTTAGATGTGTCAATCTTATTGTTAGAGGCTTACCAAGATTCGTGCTTTCTCAATTGAAGAACTTTGCATGTGCTCAAACTTTGTGGACTGATTTGGAGAAACGATATCCAAATCTTTCATTAGGAAATCTTGATGAAATTCATCATAAAACCATTGCTTTTCACAAAATGAAGCTTAGTGATCCAAACTTTGATAAATGCCTATTTGAGCTCCATGATCTTATGCGTGCTAAAGGAGATGTCACTACTATCAACAATATTATTATTGAAGCCATTCGAATTCATAAACTTCAACATTGTCATGGTTATGATTTAAATGAGTCCCTTTGTTTTTATGACGAGGAGATTCCACCAAATGATGACAATGAAGAATATGGCTACTATGATGAATATGAGTTGTTCAACATCGAGCACGAAAAGATCATGAAGAATCTAAGTCTAATGGCGGACTTCAAGGATTACATGTCCGGCGGAAAAGAGTTGATCCTCGATAACGGATGCACGGATCACATGACTGGCGATAAATACATGTTCCAAGAGATCATGCCTAATCAAGGTCCTCGAAGGTACGTGACCTTTGGAGACAACTCTAAGGGTAAGGTACTTGGCCTTGGTAAGGTGGCCATATCTCATGATAGCACAATTCAAAATGTGAAGCTTGTTGGATCCCTTGGCTACAATCTTCTTTCTGTATCCAGACTAGCAGACTTCGGTTTCAATGTGCTATTTACCAAAGTAGATTGCCAAGTGTTCCGTTTTGACAATCATAAAATTGTCTTTACTGGTATTCGTAGAGGTGATCTATTCATTGTAAATTTCACTAAAAAGGACCACCTCGTACTTGTCTCATTGCAAAATCATCTAAAGGTTGGCTTTGGCATAGAAGGCTTGGACATGTAGGCATGCGCAATCTAGATAAGCTTATCAAGGGTGGTCATATTCTTGTTGTTAAATATGTCATCTTTGACAAAGACAGACTTTGTAGTGCCTGTCAAGATGGAAAGCAAGTAGGTGAAGTCATCTGGTCAAGAAGATCATGACCACTAGGAGACCACTCGAGTTCCTTCATATGGATCTTTTTGGTCCCAATGCTTACAAGAGTCTCGGTGGAAACTCCTATGGTCCAGTAATAGTTGATGATTTTTCCAGATTTACGTGGGTATTCTTTCTTTATGATAATTCACATGTACAAAAGAACTTCAAGAACTTCGCACGCAAAGCACAACATCAGTTTGAAGTGAAGATCAAGAAGGTTCGAAGAGATAACGGATTGGAGTTCAAGAACACCCATGTGGATATTTTTCTTGACGAAGAGGTTATCTCACATGAGTTCTCGGCTGCGTACACACCTCAACAAAATGGAGGTGTTGAGATAAAGAACTGAACCCTCATTGAGATGGCAATAACAATGTTTGACGAATACAAGACGCCACGACACTTCTGGGCAAAAGCCGTGGAAACGGCATGTCATGCCATGAACCGAATCTACTTGCACAAGCTTCTCGGTAAAATGGCATACGAGCTTCTCACCAGTAAAAAACCCCAAGTTGGTTACTTTCAGGTATTCGGCTCCAAGTTTTACATTATTGATAAGCATCGTCGTGCTAAATTTGGTCCCAAATCTCATGAAGGTTTCCTACTTGGTTATGGATCAAACTCTCACACCTACTGTGTATACAACAACTTCACTCAAAAAGTTGAAGAGACGGTAGATGTGAAGTTTGATGAGTCTAATGGTTCTCAAGTCGAACAAATGCCAAATGATGTAGGTGACAAAGATCCTTCGGAAGCCATCCAAGATTTACCCATTGGCAAGATTCGTCCAATGGAGGTGAAGGAAAGAACTTCATCAACCCAAGTGGAAGCTCCTACTTCGATCAAGGCTACCGACAAAACAACATGGAAGCATACACGAGTGGTACACGACAATATGAACAGGATGTGCTTATCGGCTCCATGCTAGGATGATCAAAGAACCAATGTCTACTACATCAATCCAATGCTATTTCGGTAACAAGTATCTACTTCATGCATACATTTCTCACATTCAACCTTTTATAGGTTGCATGATGGCATGAATTTCTTGATTCATTCTTGTGGTACTTGTTTCCTTTCTCAAAGCATCACAACAATGATCTCTTATTGATAGTTGTGATGTGTTTGATGTTTGTGTGGTGGAACTTCATTTATGTACAATAAGAAAATATTAGGCCATGTGCTATCCTTTCAAGCAAAGATCTTATTGGTATGTTTATGAATTCCTTTTGTATATCTTGTTTCTTCCTTCTTGTAACTATTTCGTATGTACATCATTCTTTTTGGATATATCATCATAATTGTCCTCTACCTAGAATCTTATACACATAAGAAAAGTTACATATGTTTGGTGCAAGTACTATGATCATTGTCTTATCTACTTGCTTGCACTTGTTGCGTGATTATATTTATTCTGGGGGAGTCATGATCCTATTTTGTGCACTTGTATTCAAATACAAAAATTCTTATTTGTTCACAAATCATGGGGAGCTCCTTTAGTTTCTTTATAAACACTCTTTTGCCCATATCATCATATCTTTTATTCATGTGGCTGGTAGGACCATGTGATTGATTGTTCCAATTGGTATCTTTTGATTGCTTGCTTCACTCTTGTGTATGTTTTTGTGCCATACGATCCTTTTTGCAATATTTGGATCCTCGATATAGTTTGTTTTCCTCCAACTAATTATCATTGCATATGTGTATTTCATTGCACTCATATTTTGAGAAATATACACCTTTTGGAGGAACACCTATTATATTGGCTTTATAGACTTTTCGCCCGTTTTAGCAATCGATGCTAATGGGGGAGAAGTTTAGAGAGTTTAGTTTGGAAAGATTAGAGATTTTTGATTTTATTGTCTAAGCATTTGCATCTCACATCCATGCATTGCTCTCTTGAAAGTAGTTGTCATCCATTACCAAAATGGGGGAGATCATAAGAGCACATTTATCCATGTGTGGCTTTGGTAATTGATGACAATCCCTATGGACTAATGGTTGCCTTGAGTTATATTCGAAGCATTTGTCCATTGGCACTTCTTGAAGTACATGTGTTGGTTTCAAGGAGTTTATATGGTTACCAAGGTGGTATTCAAGGTTTATCCAAGGATTGGTCATGTGGGAGTTGAGCTTATTGCAAGCATGTCTTAAAGAAGAAGATTGTGTAACATTCATGTTTACCTTCAATACATCATCTTTATGAACAGAGAACACAAGATACAAGGTTGATCAAGACTAAGTCAAAAAGTGAATCAAGTTGATCAACACACAAAGCGTACAAGATGTACCGAGAGGGATCAAGTGAGCCCATGATGTGGTAAGCATTGTCCATTACGCTTTGTATACTAACCCATGGTCTAAGTGAGGGTTATTTTTGGGGTTAGGTATATTTCCATGGGATTGCATCAAGAGGCAGATCCCATACATCCCATGGAAGATGACATCAAGTGGAGATCTTCATCAAGGTTGCGATGTGCAAGCTCAAGTGAAGCATGACGAATATATCATGCTTTAGGATCGCCGGTCATTGTGGTGACAATGGACTTGTGAAGATGTGCTGAAGAGTGGCTCACCCAGAGTGGAGCATGGGGGAGCAATCAACTAGTCTTCATCAAGCCAGCACAATCAAGAAAGGTGGTCCATCTTGAGGAAGTCAGGATCGTCATCATGCAGCTCGAGTGGACAATGCGCAAGGCAAAGGTTTGACCTTGATATGGTTTTCTATTTTACCAGTCTCATGGTGGTAGTTGAGAGACCGGGTTACAGGATCAATTGTTGTACTATCAAGGGGGGCTCTCAAGTGAGTAGCTTGATCGTATCATTCGTTGAGAGCTCAAACCATTTGCATGATTGCATCATCATATTTCTTGGTTCTTGGTTGGCTTTTCTCTATGTAGTTTCATAGCTTTGTGTTTATCTTCATGACAAGCTCTAGTACATCGAAAATGGATTTCATAAGCTTCTTCTATTGCATTTTCGGTGTTGGAGGTTTTACCGGTCATATTCGAGGAATGGTTCTCACCATTTTCTTATGGGCCTTTCCTCATTTCCTTCTTATTGATATTTCTATCAATATTGTGTTAGCACATGTCTTTAGGTTTCCAACAAACTTTATTTCGTTGAATTTAGAGTCCGTTTGCAGAAGTTGGAGCAGATTTGGTTTTCTTAAAAGGCTGCAACGGTACTACCGCGGCTCCGGAGAGGTACTACCGCTGGGAGCGGATGTAATTTTTTACTACCGCTCCAGAGCAGTACTATCGCGGATACTACTATGGCTACTTTCGCTCTGGACCAAAATCTCGTGTTTTCTCCATCGGTGGTAGGCACAGATGTAGTTTTTTAGTACCGCTCACAAGCAATAGTACCACTACCCTTAGCGGTAGTACCGCAATGCCTAGCGGTACTAACGTGAGGACGAGTGGTAGTACCGCTTCGGTGGTTCTACTCGCCTTTTGCCTCCTTGCTGTTGTTTTTCAAAGGGCTTCCACCGCCCTAGCGGTAGTACCGCTCCCATGAGCGGTAGTACCGCTCCCATGAGCGGTAGTACCGCTCTGTGCAGGCTTTGAGCATGACAGTTGGATTTTCCCCACCTATAAAAGGAAGTCTTCTTCCCCGTTGAACATTATCTCTTTAGCTCGTGTTCTTCCCTCATTGTTGACCTTCTTCGAGCTTGCTAACTCTCAGTCCTCCAATGATTCTTGCTAGTTGTTGAGGGAAAAGAGATAGGAGATGTAGATCCATATTTCCATCAATAACTTTCTCCTCTAAGTGAGGGGAACACCTTGGATCTAGATGTTGGAGTTCTTCGTGTTCTTCTTCGTTCTTCCTCAAATTTTCTTCCATATCATTAGTTTTTGTGGAGGGATTTGTGAGAGAAGGATTTGGGCACTCCGTGTGACCATGCCATTGCATTTGGTGCATAGGTTTGAGTTCTCCACCGTGATACGTGGAAGTGAAGTTTGAGAAGCTTATTACTCTTGGGTGTTTGAGCTCCCTAGAGCTTGTTGCTCTTGGGTCCCTTCTCACCCTAGACGTCTTGTGTTGCCTCCGAGCTCAATCATTGTGGTACAAAGCACCGAGCAAGCTTCGCGGTCTCCAATTAGGTTGTGGAGATTGCCCCAAGCATTTGGGGTCACTTCCGAGCCACATTCCATTGAGGTTAAGCTTCGTGGTGTCATTCGGAGCCTGCAATTAAGTTGTGGAGATTGCCCCAACCTTATTTGTACGACTTCACTGACCACCCTCAAGGGTCCCTTACTGGAATCATTTCATCCTGCATTGTGCGAGGGCGTGAGGAGATTATGGTGGCCCTAGTGGCTTGTTGGGGAGCATTGTGCGTCCACACCGCTCCGAACAGAGATTAGCATGTGCAAGGGTGTGAACTTCGGGATACATTGTCGTCTCCGCGTGCCTCGGTTATCTCTTACCCGAGTCCCTTTACTTATGCACTTTACATTGTGATAGCCATATTGTTTCTTGTTATATTTCTTGCTATCACTTAGTTCTCTATCTTGCTTAGCATAAGTTGTTGGTGTACATAGGTGAGCCTAGTTGTTTTAGGTTTTGTGCTTGACTAATTACACAATAGTGTTATTCCACATTTGTTCAAGCCTAAACCATTATTATTTTAAAGCTCCAATTCACCCCCCCTCTAGGCGACATCCACGTCCTTTCAGCCTTGTGCCCACTGGGCAAGTACAACCTTTGAAAATCAGGGTTGGGACGCTCAAGTACCTAAGCCCAACTACTTCCTTCATGGACTGTACGGCTACTACGGATGGTGATCAACAAGCTAGGAAAAAGCCTAAGCTTGGGGGAGTATGTATTTGTCACCGACATTATATTCATGTTCACACACTTCATATCAATTTTCAGTGTTCATCCTCTTCATTGTATATCCATGATAGCTTTATTTTCTGCCTTCTTCTTGTGGGTTTGAAAATCTAGGAAAAGCCAAAAATATTTCTTGCTTCTTTTCTTTTTTTCTTGTTTCATACTTTGCAGTATTAAAATAAAACTCAAAAATATTTCCTTTGCATCCTAGGAGCTTTCCCATGTAAATATTTTTTCATGTTCTTGTTTTTCCTTTGTTTTTTTGTTTTCCTCATAAAAACCACAAACTCCAAAAATATTTCAATGTGTTTCTCTCAATTTCTTTTTTTTTGTTGTTGAGTTATTGAAAGGAGAAGACCACAATGAAAATGTTGAGTGGCTCTCATATGTATTAATGTTAAACTAAAAAAGAGCCAATATTACCCTGTCTTCTCCTTTGCATAAATTGTTTCGCAGATTTCAGCTTAGTCCACGATGCACTTGCACTATTATTATTATCACATCATTCGGTCGTGCAAGTGAAAGGCAATAATGACTATAATTGATGAAGTGATCATGGTAAAGAATGATGGTATGAACTCTTCTTGTTTTCCGTTTTTGTAAATATGTTTAGCTCGTTCGATCTTGATTTAGCATATTATGAGTAAACATGTTTAGGATGAAAATTACAAATTATAGTTTCTCATGCCATGCTGAAGTAGCTAGGAGTGGATAATGCTTTTATCTTATGTTTCACCAGGCATTGAAATAGTTATGATGTGGTATCGTAGTATGGTATTTCCCTCTAAGTAATTCGAGCGGCTTGACTAGGCCCATGTGCAAACATGTAGTTGATTCAAAACCAATGCACCCCTTATAATGTCTAAATTCAGAGTGTCCATATCCTAGTCATGCTAATGTTCAATGTTAATTATTCTCAATGCATGGTTATGACCGTTTTTTGACCGTCTACTGTAGAGGAAAATACCCAAGGACTTTTTTTATTCCTTAGAATGGAATACAATGTACAAACTAAGCTACTAGGTTACAAGGGGTGATCTGAAAGGAAAACTAACCTTAAGGGGGTAAAAAGGGCATCCACTTAAATAAGTCATCCCTAAAGCTAGCATTAATCCTATGAGCTAGTAGGGAAATGTCATGAGTAAAGTTAACCTACCATCTGTTGAAACTTGGACGCTCATTTTTGAGGACTCTAGCATTTCTATTGATCCAAATATTCCAGCAGACAGTAAATACCACCTCTGCAAAGAAAGGTTTAGCAAAGTCTCTTATGGCACCCATTGTGATATCCTAGATGGAATCTCCCTACCATGTAATTTGAAGATAATTCCAGATTCTCGTGTTGAACATGCAAGAGAAGAATAGATGGTCCTAGTCCCCCTTAACCCTTCCAGGGTAGAGTACACTTGTATTTGACTCAGAGACATTCTAGTGTCTCATATCAAGCATGTCGTGGGTGTTTAGTCTATCCATGATCATCATCCATGCAAAGACTTTGATTTTCATTATGCAACTATTGTTCCCGATCCAATTAAGTAGTAGGTTTGAGACAATTGGCTGATGAACTTGCATATAGAACTTTTTCGCAGTATATCTCTTGCCATCCTCACTCCACAACCAAACAACATTCACATTTTGGTCTCTTTGCAAGTCCTGGAGCAGTTGTTTTATGGTCTATAGTTCCCCAAAAACTCTTTCAAGAGTGGCAAATGGAATAAGCTAGTCATCTCACTTGCATCAAAAGCATCAAACACCTCCTTAGCTGTGGTAAAAGTATTAATTGCAAAAGAGAAGATCCTTTGGAATCTATGTACCAAGGGTGTTCTAGAGTTACCAACCATCCAACAATTAGACCAAAAAAGGAAAGTGTCCCCCTTGTTTGGCTGGATGTTGGTGACGACCCTGAATTTATCCATCTCCTTGCATATATCCTTCCACTAAAAAGATCCACAGAAAGCAGTACTTTGTGGCATTCTGTCATGATAATACGTGGTCCATATCAGATTAACCCAAGGTACATCGGCTTCACTTGAGAATTTGTCAGCATGTTTGAGCAGTAAAGCTTCATTCTGCACAACTAGGTTCAGATACCCAAGCCTGCCTTTCCTCTTTGGTCTGTAAGCCAAGTCCCACGCTACTAGAGCTAGAGCTTGATCCTGACCATTTATTCTCCTAAGACATTGCCTTTGAATTCTCTTGAACTACTTGAGAATGCTTGGGGGGATATCCACACTGCAGAGGAAAACAATTGGAACAGAAGTCAGAGCAGAGTTTAAGTACTGCAATCTACCACCTTCATCCAAGAATGAAGAACTCACAAAGAGTCTCCTTTCCATGTTATCCACTAAAGGCATTAAATCAACAATCCTTGGCCTTGTAGTACCAACAGGCAGTCCAAAGTAAGTGAAGGGAAGGGTACGAACTTTACATCCAAAAGAAGGAGACAGCCTATGCAACTCATCATGTCCCACGTTTATTGGGAGCATAGCAGATTTATGATAGTTGACGTGGAGCCCAATAGAGTGGGAGAACATAAGCAGCATACATTTCAGCTCCCGAAGGTTGGTTCCATTAGCAGGCATAATAATAAGAGTGTCATCTGCATACCGGACAATTGGGAAATATCTTTCATGAAAAGGAATTGGTAGCCCAATTTTTCCCCGCAACAACATATCATTGACTAGTGCATGCAAGAAATCTGTAGCAATAGCAAACAATAAAGGTGACATAGGGTCACCCTGCCTCACACCCTTTTTGCACATAAAATTCTTGATAGGGACTCCATTTAAAAGCACAGAGGAAGATCCTGAAGAAAGTAGTTGCCTAACCCAAAGAGTCCATTTATCATTAAAAGCCTTGTGTCTTAAGATTTGGTAAATGAACTCATGTTCAATGGAATCAAAATCTTTCTCAAAATAAAGTATGAGAATAATAATTGACCTTTTTGACTGATGACACTGGTGTAGGTATTCCAATGTCCAACCCATAGAGTCCTGGATTGTTTTGGATTTAATGAAACCATACTGATTCTTGTGGATGCACTTCATGATTTCCAACTGGAATCTGCTAGAAGTTATTTTGGAGAGAAAATTCAAACCCATGCCAGTCAAAGAGATTGGTATGAAATCTCCAACCTGCTCAGGAGAGCCCTTTTTAGGGACCAGTGTGATATACGATGAATTCATATTTTCCAGCACAATAGATCCAGCATGGAAATAATTTTCTAGTGTATAAAAAAACAAAATATAATGTGCCATCACTTCTTAAAGAATATTCCATCAAACCCATCAGGGACTGGTGCCTTGTCTATGTGCATCTCTTTTACATTCTTATCCATCCCTTCCTTAGTAAAAGGCAATGTGAGAGCATCGACACCATCAACTTTGCTTAGAAGGGATGGGAGATCAAAGGCAAGATTGATTCCCTGTGAGTGACCCATTATGGCTTTAAAATTTGACCAAAAAAACCCTGGTATTTGATCATGATCATTAATTACAATTCCATCATCAAGCTTCAAGGATGAAGTGGAATTCCTCCTATATCTTTCAGTGGCCATAGCATGAAATAATTTAGCGTTTTCCTCTCCCATTGTGATGAATGTAATAGTTGCTCTCTTTTTCTAGTATAAAACCTACATGTGCAACATGTGTTCCAGATGCAATTTCACAATTATCCTGAAGTTAGCTTCAGGCCTGAAAAGTGGTCTCAGTTCCTCAAGATTATCTACGAATAAGATCACCTGATTACATTTTTCTATAAGGATATTTATTTTAGATAAACCCATTTGCCATTTTCTCAAGGCTTGCCTGAATGACTTGAATTTATCCATGATAATTGCAGTTATACGATTCCTTATAGAGGGAACCTTCCAAGACTTCTCCACACATTCCAGATAACCCTCAAGTTAAACCTAGTAATTCTCAAAATGGAAAAGATTGCTCTTAGGGATTGTGGTATTAATTCCAACCAAACAAGGGACATGATCTGAGGCAGTTTTGGCCAGGGGAAGACCTGAGTTAAACGGTAGTATGAAATTCAATTGGCAGAGGTGAAAATCCAATCTAATTGTTCCAGAAGAGGTGTGTCCTGCATGTTTGATCAAGTATATGATCATCCTTTAAGGGGCAATTCAAGCAGTCCTAGGTGCCCAATAATTTCATTGAATATAAAATATCATTCACATCTGCACCAGGAAGATTCTTGTTTGAGGTGGACCTTATGAAATTAAAATCCCCAAGCAACTACCAGTTCTCATGAACAGGGATGTTTAGGTTATATAACTAGCTAACAAAAAGGTCCTTGGCTTCTCCATGACAAGGGAAATACACATTAACCAACGCCCGCTTTTCATTATTGTTCTTGGAGGTGAAGGAAATAATAATACCAAATCTTTGTGAATCCACTAGCACACCATTCAAAATTGAGAAATTCCAAATAACTATCAAACCACCTGATGCCCCAACTAAAGGGTACTAAGCAGAGCCATCAAAACGTCTACGGCAGGAATTTCTAATGATCCTATTACATATGTGCTGCATTTTCGTTTCCTGTAGGCAAACAACCGAAGCCAAGCTTTTCTCAATCTTGTTCCTCACTGCTTTGTGACATGCATCAGAGTTTAAATCTCTTACATTCCAGCAAAAAAATGCCAACATCTTAAATAAGTGCAAAAGTTAATAGTGACGTGCATCATGTCTCCTAGGCCTCTTACATTCCATTCCAACAGTAATTAATAGCGCAAAAGTGCAGTCACACAGTAACCAAGACAAGTTAAAGTTCGAAGCAAGCATTACAAGACTTCTTAAATAACACCATAGATCATTAAGTTTATAGTGACAGTTTGAGATAGAGGGGGTCATTAGAAATGCCTCCCAGATCAAGGCGAAGATGTTGTGCTTAGTCATCATTGTTAGGCTTATTAGTCTTAGCTGGATCTTCCATAAGTAGTTCCATCGTTAGCTTGTCAGGAGCAATGCCAAGGGCCTGGCCAACATTTTGTATCACCCAGATAGGCGTAGTGGGCGGGACCTCCCCTGCTTACCACTCCTCGCTGTCTCCAACATGCTCCTTGGAGGCATTGTTCGGCTCCACCATAGGCTTAGACCGAGGTCTCCTCTTCTTAGGTAAAGGAAGTGGGAGTTCCTAGAGAATTGGCTTGAAACCGTCTCGCCTGATGTTATAAAAGGAAATAGATCAAGAGAGCTTGCAAAGAACCAAAGGCCTAGCAGACATGAGGGGGAGTGGCTTATGAATCCCAGGAACATTGAAAGCCTCCATTAGTGTCTCAAAAGTCCTCGTCTAGGCCATGAGAGGGGGCAGAGGTGGGCCATAAACCACTAGGACCATTCCAGCCATCATATTAACCAATTGTATGATAGGTGGTTGATAGGTAACTATTGTAAGGGGGTTGATCTCGTGAGGTGGCTACTGATCAACTTGCACCTCATTAGGATTAACCTGCTGATCAATCAATTCTTGTCCAACTATCTGACCTGCTCCAGAGGATCTAGGTTGGTCAGTGACCATGGATTCCTGGTACTTTGTTGGTTCCTCCTGCTAGCTAACAGGTTCCTCTACAGGCCATCCACAACCATCAATATCATGTTGGTTCTGCTGTTGATGTTGGTGCTCCGGCATTGGTGGAGGAGGGATGTCATTCCATCCAAGAGTAGGGTATGGAGGAAGAGCAAACAATAAGTTGTCTAGCGCTAGGTGCTCCAACAACGGGTGTGGATTGCCATGTAGAGGAATAGGGTCCTTATCTTGCGGCATCTACTATACAAAGTTTGCTCCAAGTATGTAACAAGGGGTCGTCAAAGAAACCCTTGCTCCACCCATACAACATATTCAAATAAAACCACGTTGCTGGGCCCTAGAGCATCGTGAGGGAAAGAGTCAAACACTACTGATCG
This sequence comes from Hordeum marinum, assembly GCA_022496015.1. Taxonomy (NCBI): domain Eukaryota; kingdom Viridiplantae; phylum Streptophyta; class Magnoliopsida; order Poales; family Poaceae; genus Hordeum; species Hordeum marinum. The sequence goes on along the minus strand of CM039675.1, from coordinate 159,752,987 downwards.
AACTAAATATGGGTCGTCACTGACCCAATGATGGAACTCCATGAAAGTGTTGGCAGCAACCCTCAAATCTTCTGTGTTGCACAAATCCATTGCTAGCCCTCACCTATACTAAGTGGGAATACTACTTGCAATGTTCGGCAAATCGGTAACTAATAGCTGCTCGGACAGCTTAGGAGTAGCAATTATTTGGTGAATCGACCAATTAACTGAATTAATCGGTCGACCATTAATCCGTAGAATAAATATCAACCTTCCAACTTATATCTAGATTTTTTTATGTATTATACCATACTTCCATGCACCTAGCTATCTCATATACCAAAATGTTCTATTGTAGACATATAAAAAAACACAAGAGGTAAACTTATGGTCGTTATGCATCCAAATATACAATTTCTTAACATTCACAATTATTAATTAAACATACAAACTTGTCCATATAATTTTCAACATACATCACACAATATACTACAAATAAAAACCAAAACCAACAATTCCATCCACTAATCTACAAAATTGTAATCTTTAATCTACTAATATATGAATTCTCTATTCTCTATTAGGATAAGTGAAGAAGATGGTAGTACCTTGCTCACTAGTGTCATCATGGAGGAAGAGGTTGGGGAGCAGCCCATGGGTTAGGAGATGGGGAGTAGCCCATGTGAGAGGATGGGGAGTAGACAATGGGGGGATAGGTCCAGGTAGGTGACCCGAGTGGCGGAGCAACTGGATGTTGGTGGTGAAGTGTGGTGGCTGAAATTGGTGAGCACCTGGCTAACAACCGGCTAGGTTAGGAGGGGATGAAAGGAGCATGAGGGAGTAGGGGAGGGTCATGTATTAGCTATTTAGTAGAAGGAGGGGTTGGGAGGGGTTATGGGCCAAAATTTTCGGATTCATTTTCCCGCCAGCTTATGAGCCAATATTGATTAATCGGCCTGGCGACGAACTAATCGGCATGGCAATTAATTAATCAGTCTAATGTGCCAATTAATCGGCCTAGCAAGTTAACATGATGAATAGGCGTTATTCGATCCGGTCACACTAAGAGTAGCAATTAACTTGCAAGTTAACTGATTAATTGGACGAATTGTTTAAGAGTGACTGCTTGTGCATCCAAACTCCTAAACCAAAGTTATGACAAATGAGTCCAATATACTTACCTATATGCGGTATTACCCTGCCGTTCCAAGGAAATTTGCACATGCCACCTATAAACATTCAAATAAACATGCGTCTTATGTGCTCATACCGCTCATATAGTGATGGCGCGGTCGATATCCTCCATGATAAGCAGGTTATTCTCAAAATGGGTGCTTATTAGCCCGTCATTGCACGAGAGAGGCTGATAAAAAGGATGCCCAGTCATGCATAATAAAAAATAAATTAAACAAACCTCCTGGATAGTTGATATGTTGGCAGGCACCCGTGGATTCGGCCAACCATACTTTGTGTATGAATGTTGGAAAGAAGTAGACTTTACATTTCCGTTTGGGAACCGCCAGTAATATGTTCTACAGGGAAGATATCGAAAACTGTATCTAAAGTTGACAGGAAAAGCACACCACCCAAAATTACAATTTCACCTCTGTTTTAAAACCTTGAGCTCTTGCAGCTGTGTAAGTCAATGCTTCCCTCTATGGTGGGCCCTTCTATTTAATTTCATGTTATTTTATTTTATTCTTGAGTCACCACCTTCTTAATAAAGCACCAAACTTGAGAGAACTATTGTCATTCTTATGCATTAAGTCTAGTTAATGTTGGATGTAAGCATGACTGGATCTCTTCTACTATGAATTACAATGTTCAGTCATTGCCTGGATCTCAATGGTGCTCTGCATTTATGTTTTGCATTATCATAAACGGCTAGTGAAATACCATGTCATCATATTATATCATGATTCTTATAAATAATTGTTGGCATGTGAATTTTTTTTATTGCTCACTATATGGCTATGTTATTGTCATGAGTGAATATTATAGCCAAGTGTTAGTATCAACTAGATGAAACCCTGCACGTTGTTGCGGGAATTTATAGTGTATAGGAGGAAGTTTCGTGGAGTGAGAAATAGGATCTATGAAAATAAATTTAAATATATGTACATTATGAATGTTTGAATGATGCAAAAAGTTTAAGACAAATTATTTTATGTATAGTATCTCTATTGTCTCATAGTTATAATACACCACCAACATGAAGAGATGTAACATATAATTCAATGAGATTATCCTCATAATAATTAAGGATAATATCATTGGTTGTGTATTGGAAGTGCATCGGAGCAAGAAGTAGGGAGATTTCATACTAATTTGCGAGCCTGACGGTGTTAATGCATTCGAATAGAGGTTAGGTTGCATTCTCCAACTTAATCTATTTATTCAGCGAAAGATAACCAAAAGGTATACAAAATGTCATGGTCTGTATCTTACTACAACTTATTTTACACCCTACCATCAAGCATAGAAAAATTATCTTGAAGGACAATGAGAACGACCCCTACCTAATCCTCTCAGCAAGGACAAACCTTTTAGGCTAGGAATTTTTTTAGTAGCATAACAGTCAAATACTGACATGCTAACTACAGAAAATACAGTTCGTTAGTGAGAACTAAATTTAGTACTTTAATAAAACATTTAGTATGGTACTGTTCAATTAAAAGCTTACATTTACAAAGTAAATATGTAGGTTTCAAAAGAAAATAGTTAAGTGTTTAACCTTAAAACAGAAGAATGCTTGATAGTAACTACAGGTGCATGTTTGAGAACTGAACATCTGTTCCTATCCAACTCCAAACCAGAAACAGTTAAGCGTCCCCACACTTGTACATCCCAGGGAAGCAGGTGCGTGAGACTTTTGTTTGAAGCTCCACCGGTGGCAGCCAGGATGGGATTTCAGCCAAAGAAACACTAGCACCATAAGGCAGCTATAAATGGCAATGTATACAAACAAATTTAGGGAACGAAAACTGACCTTTAAAAATGAGGAAGTGCATTATTCGGTTTTGGACTATGCTATCATATATGAGACTGTGGATCTTCTCTTGTAAATTTATCCAAGGTGTTTTGTTTCAACCAAATATTTCTTAGCAATCGTAGCACAACATATATCTTGAAGTTCAGAGAGAATGCAAGCATCTAGTAGGATAAATTCCTGTTGAAGTGGCAAAATATGGAGGAGGGGGTTAGGAATGGAGCCATGCAGGAATCACGAAAAACGTAATACAGTGCGAGGATTGAAGCAGGCCAAAGCAAAATGTGAGCATGAGCTTCTACAGAGTGGAAAAAGACTAGGGATGAAAAAAATAACAGAACATCAAGGTTAATTAGGGGATTTAATTGGGGTTAAGATAAAATGGATTAGACCTCTCACGCCTTTGAAGGCGAGGTAGCAGTATCTGTGTCTTTGGGGTGGTGAACTACTCCCTCCCATGCATGCCCTTATTCTGGGTAACTGAAATCCAGATAAAACAAAGAAAGCACATGCAAGAGTGATTAAACATCAACGGACATAATACCCATGATAGAGTTTCATGTGCATATTGCAAGTAAATCCAACAAAAACCTCTAGTAGCGCTAGTGATGTTGAGAGCACATACGATACATGGGTAACAAAGTAAATTTGGTACAGGCGAGCAAATTGCGATCGGCTGGCTCCAGATCAGAGCGAAGGGAGTACAGGCCGTGGGCTGCATGACGGGTAGCAGCAAGGTTGCTGGTGGTGCCACGCTGGCTCGGGGTGGGGTGGGGTGGGCAGCCTTGGGCAGGTGAAGCACATGCTGTAGGAGGATCGAAGCAGATACGAGACGCCCCGGATGCGCTGTTGGCCTGCGATGTTTTTGTCTTGGCGCACCACGGTGGAGGAGCATCGAGCCTAATCTGCCTGATTATTAGGTCATGCGTGGTTTCGATGGCTGCAGCTCGATTAGATTGACTCGTGAGATGATATGGGGAGATGAGATGTGCGGGGGAGGTAAAAGATGTGCATCTGGGAGGCTCCTTAAACTCCTCGTCTGTTACAGAAGCCGAAAAGAAAACGATGGGTCTGTTGGGGAACGTTGCATGGGAAACAAAAAATTTCCAACGCACACGCAAGATCTAGCCATGGTTATGAGCATCTACGAGAGGGAGAGTGGATCTACATACCCTTGTAGATTGCTAAGCGGGAAGCGTTAAGAAATGCGGTTGGTGTAGTCGAAGGTCTTCGCGATACAAATCGCCGAGTGTCCCGCGATCTCATCACGATGCGTCCCACGATCCAATCACGATCCGTCCCGCGAACTCATCATGATCCGTCCCGCCATCTCATCACGATCCATCCTGCGATCTCATCACGATCCGTCTCGCGAACTCATCACGATCCGTCCCGCGAACTTATCATGATCCGTCTCATGATCTTGATCACGGTCCTTCCGATCTAGCGCCGAACGGACGGCACCTCCACGTTCAACACACGTATAGCTTGATGACGATCTCCGCCGTCTTGATCCAGCAAGAGGGACCAAAGAGGTAGAAAATTTCTCTCGCAGCGTGACGGTGCTCCGGAGATGGTAGTGGAGCTATTCCGGCAGGGCTTCGCCTAAGCACTGCAGAAATTCGATCTAGAGGAGAAACTATGCACTAGAGGAACGGGTAGCACGTGGCTGAAAATTCTGTGCCAAAACCCTAAAATGCTCTAGTATATATAGGAGGAGAGGAGGAGGAGGCTTGTCTGCCAAAAAGGCAGCCCTTGGGTCGGCCAAACCTAGTGGGATTGGAGGATGCCTCCTCCAATCCTAGTAGGACTAGGACTCCTCCTTATTTTTGCCTTTATTGCCTTTTTCCACCTTTTTCTCTTTGGGGATTTTCTTCCCAGCCGCATGGGCCTTGTGTGGGACTTCCAACATCCCACTAAGGGCTGGTATTTACTCTCCCACAGCCCATGTAGCCTTTTGGGTCGAAATACCCCTCCCGATGGTCTCCCGGTACACTACCGATGAGAACGAAACCTTTCCGGCAACCAAAATAGGACTTCCTATATATCAATCTTTACCTATGGACCATTCCGGAGCTCCTTGTGATGTCTGGGATCTCATCCGGGACTCCGAACAACCTTAGGTCACCACCATATATAACTTATACTACCGAAACGTCACCCAACCTTAAGTGTGCAGACCCTGCGGGTTTGAGAACTATGTAGACATGACCGAGACACCTCTACGGTCAATAACCAATAGCGGGACCTGGTTGCCCATATTGGTTCCTACATATTCTACAAAGATCTTTATCGGTCGAACTTCTATGTCAAGGATTCAGTTAATCCCATACGATGTTCCCTTTGTTCCCATGTATGTTACTTGCCCAAGATTCGATCGTCGGTATCTCCATACCTCATTCAACCTCATTACCGGCAATTCTCTTTACTCGTTCCGTAATACAAGATCCCGTGACCAACACTTAGTCACATTGCTTGCAAGGCTCATTGTGATGTTGTATTATCGAGTGGCCCTGAGATACCTCTCCGTCACACGGAGTAACAAATCTCAGTCTCGATCCATGCCAACTCAACAGACACCCTCGGAGATACCTATAGAGCACCTTTATAGTCACCCAGTCACGTTGCGACGTTTGATACACACAGGGCACTCCTCCGATGTCTGTGAGTTGCATGATCTCATGGTCATAGGAACATATACTTGACATAAAGAAAACTGTAGCAATAAACTGACACGATCATATGATACGTTTGTAGTTTGGGTCTTGTCCATCACATTATTCTCCTAATGATGTGATCCCATTATCAAATGACATCTCATGTCCATGGCTAGGAAACCTTAACCATCTTTTGATCAACGAGCTAGTCTACTAGAGGCATACTAGGGACATGGTGTTGTCTACGTATCCACACATGTATCTGAGTCTCCGATCAATACAATTATAGCATGGGTAATAAACGATTATCATGAACAAGGAAATATGATAATAAAAAATTTATTATTGCCTCTAGGGCATATTTCCAACAGTCTCCCACTTGCACTAGAGTCAATAATCTAGTTCACATCACCATGTGACACGCATTGTTATGAATTTAACACCCAATAAGTTCTGGGCTTGATCATGCTTTGCATGTGAGAGAGGTCTTATAGTCAACGGGTCTACGACATTCATATCCGAGTGTACTTTGCAAATCTCTATGTCAAACCGTAAACACTGCTACCACACTCCACTTGGTACTATTCCAAATGGCTGCTCTACTATACGTATCCGGATTGCTACTAAGAGTCATCCGGATTAGTGTTAAAGCTTGCATCGACGTAACTCTTTACGACGAACCCTTTATCACCTCCATAATCGAGAAACATCTCCTTAGTCTTTTAGTCACTAAGGATAATCTTGACCGCTGTCCAGTGATCCACTCCTGGATCTCTTTTGTATCCCTTGATTGACTCATGGCAAGGCACACACCAGGTGCGGTACACAGCATGGCGTAATATAGAGACTATGGCTAAGTCATAGGGGACGACATTCATCCATTCTCTTTCTTTTGCCGTTGTCGAGCTCTGAGTCTCACTCAACTTCACACATTACAAATCAGGCGAGAACTCTTTCTCTGACTGATCCATTTTGAACTCTTTAAAAATCATGTCAAGGTATGTACTCATTGAAAGTCTCATCTAGCATCTTGATCTATCTCTATAGATCTTGATGTTCAACAATTAGGTAGCTTTATCCAGGTCTTCCTTTGAAAAACTCTTTTCAAACAACCGTTTATGCTTTCCAGAAATTCTACATCATTTCCAATCAACAATATGTCAACCACATATGCTTATCAGAAACTCTATAGTGCTCCCACTCACTTTATCGTAAATACAAGTTTCTCATAAACTTTGTATAGATCTAAAAACTTTGATCAGCTCATCAAAGTGTATATTCCAACTCCGAGATGCTTGCTTCAGTTCATAGAAGAATCATTGAAGCTTGCACACCTTTTAGCATCCTTAGGACTGACAAAACTTTTTGGTTGTATCCCATACAACCTTTCCTCAAGTGAACCGTTAAGGAAACGATGTCTTGATATCCATATGCCAGATTTCATAATTGAAAAATGCAACAACTGCTAACATAATTCCAATAGACTTTAGCATCGCTACGAGTGGGAAAGTCTCATCATAGTCAACTCCTTGAACTTGTCGTAAACTTCTTTGCAACAAGTCGAGCTCTACAAATGGTGGTGTTTACCATCAGCGTCTGTCTTCATTTTCAACATCCATTTGTACTCAACGACCTGCCGTCCAACGAGCAAGTCTACCAAAGTCTATACTTAGTTTTCATACAGGGATCCTTTCTCGGATTTCATGGCCTCTAACCATTTGTCAGAATCCGGGCCCATCATCACGTCTCCATAGTTCGTAGGTTCATCATTGTCCAACAACATGACCTCTAAGACAGGGTTACCGCACCACTCAGGACCAGTACACGTCCTTGTCGACCTACGAATTCGATAGTAACTTGATCCAAAGCTTCATGATCATCATCATTAACTTCCTCTTCAACTAATGTAGGCTTCACAGAAATAACTTCCTGTGCTGCGCTACTCTCTGGTTGAAACAGAGGTTCAATAACCTCATCAAGTTCTATCTTCTTCCCAATCAATTCTTTCAAGAGAAACTTTTCCTCGAGAACGAACCCAGTTTTAGCAATAAACATTTTATGCTTGGACCTGAGATAGAAGGTTCACCCAACGATTCTTAGGGTATTCTATGAAGATGCATTTGTCCGCTTTGGGTTTGAGCTCATTAGGTGAAAACATTTTCCACACAAGCGTTGCAGCCCCAAACATTAAGAAATGACAGCTTAGGTTTCTATCAAACCATAATTCACACGGTGTCATCTCAACGGATTTAGATGGTGCCCTGTTTAAAGTGAATGTAGTTGTCTCTAATGCATAACCCCATAATTATAGTAACAAAACAATAATAGACATCATAGCACGCACCATATCCAATAGAGCACGACTATGATGTTCAGACACACCATCACACTACGGTGTTCCAGGTGGCGTGAGTTGTGAAACGACTTTCACATTGTCTAAAGTTGTATTCCAAACTCGTAACTCAGATATTCACCTCCACGATCATATCGCAGACATTTTTATCTTCTTGTCACGATGATCTTAAACTTCACTCTGAATTGCTTGAACTTTTCAAAAATTCAGACTTGTGTTTCATTAAGTAAATATACACTATATGTACTCAAATCATCAGTGAAAGCAAGAAAATAACGATATCCACCGCACGCTATAAGACTCATTGGATTTCATACATCAACATGTATCATTTCCAATAAATCACTTGCTCGCTCCATCAAACCAGAAAACAGGGTCTTTAGTCATCTTGCCCAAAAGGCATGGTTCGCATGTCTCAACCGATTCGAAATCGAATGAGTCCAAAGATCCATCGACATGGAGTTTCTTCATGTGCTTTATACCAATATGACATTTAGCGGCAGTGCCACAAGTATGTGGTACTATCATTATTAACTTTGTATCTTTTAGCATCATTGTTATAAACATGTGTATTACCACGATCAAGATTTCGACAAACCATTCTCACTAGGTGCATGACCATTGAAGATATTATTCATGTAAACAGAATAACCATTATTCTCTAATTTAAATGAATAACCGTGTTGCAATAAACACGATCTAATCATGTTCATGCTTAACGCAACCACCAACAACATTTAGGTTTGTCACCAATCCCAAAGGTAGAGAGAGCGTGCGATGTTGATCACATCAACCTTGGAAACATTTCCAACACATATCATCACCTCAAACTTAACTAGTCTCCGTTTATTTCGTAGCTTTTACTTCGAGTTACTGACATTTAGCAATCGAACTGGTATCCAATACCAAGGTGCTACTAGGAGTACTAGCAAGGTACACATCAATAACACATATGTCAAATATACTTCGGTCGACGTTGCCAGCCTTCTTATCTACCAAGTATCTAGGTTTGTTCTGCTTCAGCGACCTCTCTCCTCATTATTGAAGCACTTAGTCTCGGGTTTGGGTTCAACTTTGGGTTGCTTCACTCGAGCAGCAACTGACTTACCATCCATGAAGTTTTCCTCCTTGCCCTTGCCCTTCTCGAAACTAGTGGTTATACTAACCATCAACACTTGATGCTCCTTCTTGATTTCTACGTTCGCGGTGTCAAACATCGCGAACAGATCAGGGATTGTTAATTCTATCCCTAGCATTTTATAGTTCATCACCAAGTTCTAGTAGCTTAGTGAAAGTGACTTGGGGAACTATATCAATCACTATCTTATCTGGAAGATGGACTCCCACTTGATTCAAGCGATTGTAGCACTCAGACAATCTGACCACATGCTCAATGATTGAGCTATTCTCGTTGATCTTGCAGGCAAAGAATCTTGTTGGAGATCTCATATCTCGCAACACGGGCACGAGCCTGAGATCCTAATTTTAGCTCTTAGAACATCTCATATGTTCCGTGACGTTCAAAATGTTTCGAAGCCTCAATTCTAAGCCGTAATGCATGACGCACTCAACTATCAAGTAGTCATCAGAATGTGCTTGTCAGATGTCCACAACATCTACACACGACGCTAGAGGGGTTGGCGCACCGAGCGGTGCATTAAGGACATAAGCCTTCTATGCAGCAATGAGGACAATCCTCAGATCACGGACCCATTCCGCAATATTGCTACCATCATCTTTCAACTCTATTTTTCTAGGAACATATAAAAATTCAAGGGAACTACAGCGTGAGCTAGTAATCTACAACATATTTGCAAAGGCACTACTGACTATGTTCATGATAATGAGCTCAACTAATCATATTACTGAACAACTCCCACTCAAATTGACATCCCTCCAGTCATTCAAGTGATACATGATCCAAATTCACCAACTCAAGTCCGATCATCACGTGAGTTGAGGTGGCTACGATGGTAAACATCGTCATGTTGATCATATCTACTATATGACTCATGTTCAAACTTTCGGTCTCTTGTGTTCCGAGGCCATGTCTGTACATGCTAGGCTCGTCAAGTTTAACCCGAGTGTTCTGCATGTGCAACACTGGCTTGCACCCATTGTATGTGAACGTAGAATCTATCACACCCGATCGTCACGTGGTGTCTCAACACGACGAACTTTCGCAACGGTGCACACTCGGGAAGAACACAATTTATCTTAAAATTAAGTGAGGGATCACCTTATAATGATACCGTCGTCCTAAGCAAAACAAGGTGCATAAAAAGGATTAACATCACATGCAAATCATAAGTGACATGATATGGCCATGAACTTTGCGCTTTTGATCTCCATCATGAAAGCATCGGCATGATCTCCATCGTCACTGGCACGACACCATGATCTCCATCATCTTTATCTCCATCAACGTGTCCCCATCGGGGTTGTCGCGCCCAGCATGCTTCTACTACGATTGCTACTGTTTGGCGATAAAGTAAAGCATTACATAGCGCTTAATGATTGACACGTAGGTCATACAATAATTAAAGACGGCCCTATGGCTCCTGCTAGTTGTCGTACTCATTGACATGCAAGTCGTGATAATCTATACATCACATGATCATCTCATATCTCACATATATCACATCATGTAATTGGCCATATCACATCACAACATACCCTACAAAAACAAGTTAGATGTCCTCTAATTGTTGTTGCATGTTTTACGTGGCTACTACGGGTATCTAGCAAGACCAATTCTCATCTATGCAAAAACCACAACGGTGATACACTAGTTGCTTTTCAACCTTCTCAAGGACCGCCTTTGTCAAATCTGATCCAACTAAAGTGAGAGAAACTGGCACCCGCAAGCCATCTATGAAACAAGTTGCGGTTGAGGGAACCGGTCTCGTAAGCGTACGAGTAATGTTGGTCCGGGCCGCTTCATCTCACAATACCGCTGAACCAAAATCCGCCCAAGGGAGAAAGCAATCTAAGCATCAACGCCCACAAACCTTTTGTGTTCTACTCGAGATCTCATCTACACATAGACCTAGCTCCGATACCACTGTTGGGGAACGTTGCATGGGAGACAAGAATTTTCCTACGCACACGCAAGATCTATCCATGGTGATGAGCATCTACGAGAGGGAGAGTGGATCTACGTCCCCTTGTAGATCGCTAAGCGGGAAGCGTTAAGAAACGCGGTTGGTGTAGTCGAACGTCTTCACGATCCAGATCGCCGAGCATCCCGCGATCTCATCACGATCTGTCCCGCAATCCAATCACGATCCGTCCCGTGAACTCATCACGATCCGTCTCGCGATCTCATCACGATCCATCCCGCGATCTCATCACGATCCGTCTCGTGAACTCATCACGATTCGTCCCGCAAACTCATCACGATCCGTCTCGCGATCTTGATCACGGTCCTTCTGATCTAGCGCCGAACGGATGACACCTCCGCGTTCAGCACACGTACAGCCTGATGACGATCTCCGCCGTCTTGATCCAGCAACAGGGAGCGAAGAGGTAGAAGAGTTCTCCAGCAGCGTGACGGCGCTTCGGAAATGGTGGTGGAGCTATTCCGGCAGGGCGTCGCCTAAGCACTACAGAAATTCGATCTAGAGGAGAAACTATGCACTAGAGGAACGAGTAGCACGTGACTGAAAATTCTGTGCCAAAACCCTAAAATCCTCTAGTATATATAGGAGGAGAGGAGGAGGAGGCTTGGCTGCCAAAAAGGTAGTCCTTGGGTTGGCCAAACCTAGTGGGATTGGAGGATTCCTCCTCCAATCCTAGTAGGACTAGGACTCCTCCTTATTTTTGCCTTTTTTGCCTTTTTCCACCCTTTTCTCTTTGGGCTTTTCTTGCCAGCCGCATGGGACTTGTGTGGGACTTCCACCAGCCCACTAAGGGCTGGTATTTACTCTCCCACAGCCCATGTAGCCTCTTGGATCGAAATACCCCTCTTGATGGTCTCCCGGTACACTATCGGCACTCCCGGTACACTACCGGCACTCCCGGTACACTACCAATGAGCCCGAAATCTTTCCGGCGTCTAAACTAGGACTTCCTATATATCAATATTTACCTCCAGACCATTTTGGAGCTCCTCGTGACGTCTAGGAGGGTCATGGGTCGTTTGGGTGACCTGGGGTCAGTTGACCATGTGAGATGGGTCAAAGCTTGGCTGACGCGGCTACATTGCAGATGTGGATGTGTTGCATGTCAAGATAAATAGGTTAGTGGGGATGAACTTCTTAGGTATATAGGATATGGTTATTTATGATTTATGATTAAAACATGAACACTAGCTAAGCATATGTTTACCAACGAGAACAAAAGAGTTTGTAAAAGTTTCCTTTATCACTTTTAGTTTATTAATTGAATTGCTTGAGGACAAGTAATGAGTTAAGCTCCGGGGCACTATAGGAATCAAGTAATTTGTCGTCGGCCATGGCTGACGGCAAAGGGCAGGAAAACAATGGCAAAGGCCAGAGGACGGAAAAAATTCCGGCAAAGAAAAACCCGGTAAAGCAGTCCTTTGTCGTCTGCCTTAGGACCACAGACGGCAAAGAATCTTTGCCGTGGGGGACGACAAAGAGTTTGGACGGCAGACCCAGGAGCTACGGCCGTCAAGTGTTAACAGCAGTTCTTTGCCATCCATTCTCTTTGTTGTCAGTCTTATGCCCCCCTTTGCTGTCTGTGGGCGGATGCCAAAGGGTAAGGCCCTTTGCCCCTAGGGTCCCCCTTTGCCATCGGTGGACCGACGGCAAAGAGTGAGCCCATTTGCCCCTAGGGCCCCCCTTTGCTGTCTGCCCACCGACAACAAAGAGTAAGGCCATTTTCCTTTTTTTATTTTTTATTAAATCCATTTTTATTGCAATATGACACACACACACACACATATATATATATATATATATATATTTCACAGGAATAAATATGTTTTGATACTGATAACCATATTCAAATAACTTTCATCCATACATATTATTAAAGTTTCATCCATACCCAAGCATATTACAATAGTTTCATCAATACATACATAGTTTCATATACATATGTAGCAAGTGTCACATTGTTCATCGATACAAAATAAAAAATACAAGTAACCCAACCACTCCATCAATATAAACTTCCGTGAAGTGAATGTAATCTGCAAAATGGGAAGCTCCAAAATTAGAAGAAGACTAGATGAAGAAGAGAAGGTAAAAATAGGTCACTTAGGAGCTAACTATGCTTATTATGCCATTTTGGAGCTACATAAGCTAGGTATAGGTCATTAAATAGCTAAGCTAGGTAAAATAGGCCATTTTGGAGCTAGGTAAGCTTATTATGTCCTTTAGGAGAGAACTATGCTAAGTATAGGATATTTTTGATAAAATATGACATTTAGGAGCTAATTCAGCTTACTATGCCATTTAGGAGGAAACTAAGCTAAATATATGTCATTTAAGAGCTAACATAGGTGAAAATAGGTCATGTAGGAGCTATCTATGCTTATTATGCCATTTTGAAGCTAACTAAGCTATTTATAGATCATTTTATAGCTAACTTGGGTAACATAGGTCATTTTGGAGCTAACTAAGCTTATAATGCAAGTTTGGAGCTACCTAAGCTTATTATGTCATTTAGGAGGAAAATAAGCTTAGTATAGGTCATTCCAGAGCTAACTTGGGTAAATCATGTCATTTTGGAGGTAAGGTAAGGTAAGTAACCATCATATTGCGGTTGTTAAGCCAAAACTAGAAAAACATACCATTCTTGTCAGCACGGAGATGTAACACGGTGGTTCTGGCTTGTTTCATCTCGAGAAGGCTCCCCTATAGAAGGCTCGTGTGATTATTTTATAATAATAGATGAATACCTAATGTGAACTAATAATAATCCTGATCGTCTATATATGCTTCGGGATCAATAAATGCATCATAATCATCACTGTCATCAATAAATGTAGCATCATCATCACTATCGGGAAGAACATGTGGAAGGCCTCCATTATGCAATCGGCCAAGAAGTGACAAGTCATCCGCAGCAGTAACCTCTTCTTCTTCCGGCTCTTTCTTTTCCGGCTCAGGGGTTAAGACGGATTCACTATCGCTGTGTACTTCAATGTTCTGGCGTGAAGTAGAGCGGTTCTTGAAACATTTTTTGGACACACATGTTTCTTGGAAGAATTCTCCTTCATATGTATCTGGGTTAATGCGAGGTTCATAATCCTCTTCACTGAGGGTAGGTGGTCTAAAACTTGGCGGCACTTCATAAACGACATCCCAACCTTTCAGATTTGGATCAGTTTGGCAGGCCCACGGTAGATAGAAAACTTGTGTTGCCTGTTGAGCCGTAATATAGACATCGGGAACATCTAAATGGCTGCTCTGGTTGATTTTAACTAGCCCTATATGTTCATGAGTCCTTCTAGTCTCCTTCGGCTGAAACCAATAACATTTGAATACTACAATGGTCGGTGGGTTTTCACCATAGAATAGAAGTTCATAAATTGCTTCAAATCTTACATAATACTCGGTACGTCCTTCGCCGATAGCAGAGACACAACAATTTGTAGTCTTTACGTCAGGCATAGATAGCTCTTTGCCAAAGGTACGAAAGCGATACTCGTTGATGTCGTATTTGTCAAATGAACGGACCTTATAGTCAAAATCATTAGCGACTTGTCTCAACTCGGCGGCCATAGACTTTGCATCACCTACAAGTTTAATACAGAAGAATGGATGCATTTGCCACAAATTAGACCAAGAAATCAAATGGTCCAGTAATGGTAATTAATTACCCTTTGTTTCAACCAAGAGGTGAAACCGGGATTGTTGCCTCCATGCTTTGCCAGAAGCTCATACTCTTCGACTGAATCGTTTTCGATGACCACTCCATCCGAGAATTCGGCGACGTATCGACTATATCAAATATATAGGAATAAGAGCAGTTCAAAGGAATTAGAAGTTGCGGAACAAAAATTTACCGAGAACTTACTCGATGTACGACCGCACTTCTATTAGGTTGTTGAAGATATACAATGAAATGGTCCGCCATTCTTCGACATCCAACGATTTCCCTTTCGAAGCACCGGCTGGTGCGAGCTTCCCTTTGACTGGGCTGAGGTTGGATCGACCTTTTTAAGGCTCGCCATCATTGTACCAAGGCTTCGGGTTATGCAAATGATTATTTTTGGCTTCGTAGTGTGCTGTCATGAAGTTTGCCGCCTCCTCACTAATGAATGCCTCGGCCATCGATGCTTCAACTCTATGTTTATTTTTACATTTAGCTCGAAGCGTCTTCTGCATCCTCTCAGTTGAGAAGCACCATCGATTTTGAACTGGCCCCCCAAGCTTACCTCGGTTGGGAGATGCAAAATCAAATGCTGCATTGGATTAAAGAAGTGTAACACCCCGGTACGCCTGGCGGGATCTAGACTGGCTCTAGAGACCAACACTAGTCTTTCCTGCGCACTTTGTACTCACTCGTGCGCACCGAGGACCAACTTCCCCCATCCTAGAATCGCTCCAAGCTAAGCACGCTTAACTTTGGAGTTCAGTTCGAGTGGGCTTTCGAAAAAGAAGGAATTGCTTGTTGATATGAGTAGTCTATCATTCCTATTAAGGCACGTTCTCACATACACCCCCAATCAAAGGAACCGAAGTCCTCGTCGGCCCATCAGGAATGTTCCCTTTTGGCACACGTATGCGCGTCCAGTTCGGCACATGTGTCATTCTGTGTGCCACGACGGGCCACACGCGCCATGCGCCACATGCCCGTGTACCTGACCCGTGCATGCCCACGTAACCGCAAGGGTCGGCTCTGATACCAATTCTAACACCCCGTTACGCCTGGCAGGATCTAGACTGGCCCCACAGACCAACACTAGTCTTTCCTTCGCACCTTGTCCTCACTCGTGCGCACCCGGGACCAACTTCCCAGTCGGTCACCCATCCTAGAATCGCTCTAAGACAAGCACGCATAACATGGGAATTCTATTCGATTGGGCTTCCGGAAAAGAAGGAATTCCTTGTTGATATTAGTAGTCTACCATTCCTATTAAGCCAGGCTCTCACAAGAAGCCCAGTGGAAAGGTCCTTTCTAATTTGCAGATCAACTCCGGCTCCAACTCTTCCATTTCATCTAGCACGCCAGGCGGTAGTTCTTTCGCAGAAAGAGAACGGAAGAAATAGCTCAGCTCTGCCAATACTAGCCATTCATCCTCAGGGATAAAGCCACGCAATATCACTAGCATTACCCGCACTAGCCATGTGTGCCAATCATAACTCTTGAGACCAAATATTTTCAAATTTTCAAGACTCGCTCGCCTCTTTAGATTCGCAGCATACCCATCGGGGAACATCAACCGCATTTTCACCCACAATAGCATTTCTCTCATAGCTGGCCTTCCAGGATTGAACCATACCTTTGGCTTCGCTATGCTTTGCTTTCCTTTCTGTTGTCGCAAGTTTTGTAATGGTCTATCACATAGAGCCTCCTAGTCGATTCTAGCCTTAGGATTATCCTTTGACTTCCCCTCTATGCCGAAAAATGTACCAAAAATGGCCTTCGCCATTTTCTTTTCATTGTGCATCATGTCGATGTTGTGTGGGCAAATGTGGTCTTTTAAGTTAGGCAGATCCCATAAGCATGACTTGTGAGTCCACGTCTATTACTTATTATACCTTTGAACTACCCTAGATGCAAAGGATCTGGCTCGAGAGCGTTTAAGTGATCAAGGGTCTGTTGGACTGTCAATGTAGGTGATGCTATGTTTTTGACAACTATACCTTTGATGAAATTCTTCTTGTCTTTTCTGAACTTATGGTCAGGATCTAGGAACTGTCTATGCATGTTGAAGCAAGAAAACTTGCGACCCGCTTGTAGCCAACGAAACTGAATAGCTGCCTTACATGTGGGGCACAGGAACCTTCCATGCACACACCAGCCAACGAATAGCGCATACACTAGATAGTCATGCGTCGAGTACATGTACCACACATGCATTATGAATTTTTTTTTGGTAGCGGTGCCGTATGTCTTGATCCTATCATCCCAGGCTTATTGCAATTCATCCTTAAGAGGCTGCATGTACACATTCATATTCTTCCTCGAATATTTGGGCCTTGGAATTATCAACGTCACGAAAATGTTCTTTCTTTTCATAATCTCTCTGGGGGGAGATTGAGTGGAATGAAAAATACAGGCCAACAACGGTATAGTGCTGCCGTCATACCATACGCATTGAACCCATCCATGCTGATGGAAAATCGAGGATGCCTTGGACCTGCCGATTTATCCTTATGTAGTGCATCGAAGTGCTTCCATGCAAAAGAATTAGAAGTGTGTACCAACATCTTGTTCCCATCCGCATCTAGTTCGGTTATTTTGCCCAATTTGGGCCATGTCATCTGTCTGGCCGTCTCTTCGACCATGAAAATACGTTGAACTCTTGGTACGATTGGCAGATACCGAAGAAAATTAATGGGGATTTTGGTCTGAATCTTCTCACCCATACCGTTGTCTACCACATTATAACTGGAAGAATTGCAAATGGGGCAATAGTTCAAGGCCGCATACTCAAGCCTAAATAAGGCACGTCCTTTCTCACAGGCATGTATCTTCTCATAGGGCATCTTAAGTACACGGAGGATTTTGTCTGACTAGTACGGGTTTGCAGGTAGTACATGGCCTATGAGTAGAAAGCGTCCAAATATCATCATCATCGTGTCATAGCATTCTTTGCCTAGGTTGAATTGAGCCTTCAGAGCCATTACTTGCGAGATGTCATCCATCTGACAAAGCTCATTGTGCTCGTGGAGAGGACGTTTTGAAGATTCCAACATTTCATAGAAGGCCTTTGCAGATTCCTCCATCTCATCGTCCGAATCCCGAGCATCATCAAAGTCTTGCACCATGTCTTCGATCCCAGTTCCATGCTCGTCGGTGCAACGACAAACCACCTCAGCTCTGGCACATTGGTCAAACTGACGATGAAAAGTCCACACCATATAATTAGGCATAAAGCCCCACTTCTGCAGGTGTTTACCCATTTCAAACTATGTCTGCCTTTTAATGTTGTCGCATTTGGGACAGGGGCACCATGTTTTTTGCTGACCATTTGCAAATGCGGCTCTCAAAACCCCCCTGGTTTTTGTTAACCATTCATTGGTCATGTCTTTCTGACTAGGGTGACCAGTGTACATCCAAGCACGATCACTCATCTTGCCTACCTACTAAACACACAAGAAATATATATATAATTCATCATCTATATTCATCCGATAATCAAGTTTGTTAGTTTTATTACGTCCATGCAACCTCCACGCTAATAGGTAGAGACATGTCCTGATCCTGCCCAAGTATGTGTAGATTGGGTAGCGACGAAACAACTTCACATTAAAATCCAAAGATGAGTAACGTACCATTATTGTTTTTTCCGTAAACCAAATTAAATATTTAAAATATGATACCACCGCCAAGTTGAAATTTAAGGTTCAATCGACGCCGAGGTACGCCCTCCACCGACAGGCCACCCTGGCCCTCTATTTCCTATCCTCCTCTTCCTCCTATTCTTCTTCTTCCTTCTTTTCCTTTTTCCTGTTCTTCCCTTTTCCTTTTTCCTCTTCTTCTCCTTAATTTTCTTTTCTTCTTAGTTTTTTCATCTTCTTTCTTCTTCTTCTAATTATCTAAATCTAAACTAAACCAAGTCCTAATCTAAACCAGACACTAATTAATCTAAACCTACACAGTAAAAAACAGAAAAAATGGAAAAAAGCATCACCTTGAGGGCCAGTAGTGGAGGGTCGGTGCAGTGGTAGAGGAGGGTCCATGCTGTGGTGGAGGGGGGCCAGTGTAGGGGGAGGAAGGCGGCTGAGAGGGGGGCAGAGCCGCGGCCTACTCCGGCGGGAGCGTGGCGGTTGTCGGTGGGGCAGTGTCGCGGCCTCTCCCAGGTTGTCGGGGGAGGGCGGGCGCAGGGGCCAAAGAGTGGGGTGGCGGGGCAGGTCATCGAGGAGGGGCGTCGGGGAGCTCATCAGGGGAAGGGCGGGCATAGGTGCCGGGGAGCGGGGCAGGGCGGCCAGTGACGGTGGAGGCGAGGTGAGGGGTGGCCGGTGATGGAGGCAGCAGGTGAGGGATGGCGGGTGAGGGTGGCGACCGATGAGGGGTGGCGGCATGGCCAGTGAGGGGCGCCAGGGCAGGGGCGGCCGGTGAGGGGTGGTGACGGGTGAGCGGAAGCTGGTGGACCTGCTGGGGTGAAAGATAGGGGGTCGGCTACGGTCTGGGTGGACCGGGGGCTAACGACCATTAGCCAGGCGTCTTCTTTGACGTCCTCTAGCAGACGACAAAGGGACCAAAGGCATACGGCAACGATTTGGCGGACGGGAAAGGTGCCATCCATTTGACCTAACCAGCTTCGTGACCCAGTGGGGCCCAGCTGGACTCATTGTCGTTTGCCTTTAGTCCCTTTGCCATCTGCTGGCAGACGACAAAGAGCTAGCGGACGGCAAACAACATCTTTGCTCTCAGCTTGGATTTTTCCATCAAATTTCTGCCAGCTGGCGGCAAAGGCGTACTTTGCTGTCCGCCAACAGACAACAAAGAACTGGCGGACGGCACATTCCCATATTCCAGTAGTGGGGAGTTGATATGTCTCAAACGTATCTACTTTTCCGAACACTTTAGCTCTTGTTTTGGACTCTAATTTGCATGCTTTTAATGAAGCTAACCCATACTGATGTTGCTTTCAGCAAACTACCTCGGTGTTATTTTTGTGCAGAAATAAAAGTGCTTAGAAACAAACGAAACCTCTTGTGGACTTTTTCTCAAATATATGAACAATTATGGAGTAAAGACCTGCTGGACAGGGGCCACCTGTTGGCCACAAGACAACAGGGCGCGCCCAGGGGTGGGCGCGCCCTGTTAGCTTGTGGGGCCCACATGGCTCCCTCGACCCTAACTCCAGTCCTATAAATTCACAATTATGGAGAAAATAAGAGTCACGTACTTGTTATTACACATCATTGATAATGGGCAAGGACTATCTTTATTCATAACACATAGGAAATATCATCATACATGATTGTAGTAGGGCATATCTCCAATAATCTCCCACTTGCATGAGAGTCAATCAAATAGTCGTCGAATCCCCAAATCTCTAACGTGCCCCTCATGCTTGGGTTGTGGAAGCGGCTTAGTAACAGATCTGCAACTTTTGCATCCGACTGAATCTTGCATAAATTGGTAACACATTTTCTACGAGCTTTCATATCAGGTGATATTTTTTGTCTATGTGCCTGGTCTTGTGGTGTTGTCTCGTCTCCTTGGCATGTGCGATGGCACCTGAATTATCACAATAAAGGTCCAATGGGTTTGAACACACCGAGAACACACCAATATCTTCCAGGAGCTTTAGAATCCAAAAACGTTCCTTTGCGTCTTCAGAAGCCGCAATGTATTCGGCCTCTTTGTGGAGTCGTCCACCATATCTTTCTTGGAACTGGTCCAACTCACTGCTCCTCCATTCATGACAATCATCCCTGTCAATTGGAAACTAGCACCAGCCTAACCCTTTACGTAGAGCTTCTCCTCACCTCTATAAACTAGGAACATCTCTTTAGTCCTTTTCACATACTTTAAGATAGTTTTGACTGGTGCCTAGTGACTCTCACCTGGCTCAGCCTGTTATCTGCTTGTCAAGCTTATTACACATTCAATATGAGGCCATGTACATAGCATGGCATACATGATAGATCCTATTGCCGAGGCATATGGAATCCTAATACTCCGGTTTCTAATTCCTCGAGGCATCAGAAGTATTAGGACTCTAATTCTTGCTTAGCCTTATACCATGTGAGATGGGCAAGAACCCTTTCTTGGCCTCACACGCGTTGAACTTCTTCAACACTTTGTCTATGTACCTGCTCTGGCTCAAGCCGAGCAGCCTCCTCGATCTATCTCTACAGATCTTGATGCCTAAAATGTACACTGCCTCTGCAAGGTATTTCATCGAAAACTTGCCATTCAATGATTCCTAGACTGACTTCAACATCGAAACATCATTTCCGATCAGCAATATGTCATCCACGTACAAGATCAAAAATACTACTGAGCTCCCACTAGACTTCTTGTGTAAACAATAGTCCTCTTCGTTCTTGATGAAACCAAGGTCAATGATGACTTCATCAAAATGAATATTCCAACTCTCAGCTGCTTGCTCAATCCATAAATGGATCTCTTGAGCTTGGATATTTTACCAGCGTTAGTTGGATCGACAAAATCTTCAAGCTATATCATGTATACATCCTCACTTAAATTTCCATGAAGGAAAGCCGTTTTGACATCCATCTGGCATATCTCATAATCAAAATATGCAACTATAGCTAGTATGATCCTTACTGACTTCAGCATCACTACCGGTGAGTAGGTCTTGTCGTAGTCCATTCCTTGAATTTGGCCATAACCTTTAGCGACAAGCCGAGCTTTGTATATCTGAATGTTTCCATCCACATGGGTTTTCTTATTAAAACCCCATTTTTAACCAATGGCTATTACGCTAGGCGGTGGATCAACCAAGTCCAGACTTGATTGCCATCCATGGACTTTAACTCGGATCTCATGGCATCCAGCCATGCCTTGGAAGCATACGTGGCTGACTCGTTGCTTTCTAGCAACAACACACCTCACACTTAGCGCAATCTTTTCCACCTACATGGCTCCGGTGCCGAATCCACTATGGGTTCTTCGACCAACGCCGGTATGATCACATCATCAAACGAGTCGTCCCAGAGTGGCTCTTGAATTTCTGTGAGTTGTACCATTCTCCAACTGGTCTCCCGACTGAGAAACTCTTACTCTAGGAAAACCCAGTTCCAAGCAACAAACAATATGTTCTCTTATCGGTTGTGGAAGCTATATCCCAAGGATTTTTCCTTCGATATCCCACGAATATGCATTTATCTGACTTGGGTGTAAGCTTGTCCGACATGAGTCGCTTGACAAATGCTTCACAACCGAAATCTTTAGAAAAGACAAACTAGGATTCTTCCTAGTCCACATCTCATGTGGTGTCTTGTCTACGGATTTTGATTGTACCTTGTTTTGTGTGAGAGCTACAGTTTCTAGAGAGAATCCCTAGAATGACAAGGGTAAATATGATTTGCACATCATAGACGAGACCATGTCCAACAAGGTTCGATTTCTCTGTGATGACACACCGTTTCGCCATGGTGTACCCAGAGGTGTGAGCTGAGGTACTATACCTTGAATTTTCAGATGATTATCAAACTCCTATCTCATGTACAAACCTCCATGATGTGATGGTAGAAGTTTTATCACCTTGCCGAGCTGATTTTCATCCTCGTTCTAAAACTCTTTGAACATTTCAAAAGTTTTCGACTTGTGCCTCGTCAAATAGATATATCGATATGTACTCAAGTCATCGGTAAAAGTCACGAAGTACTGATAGCCACCTCTCGCTGTTGTGCTCATTGGACCAGACACATCACTATTTATAAGCTCCATCAGCTCGGATGCCCTCTCGCAACTCCTTGCTAAAGGTGACTTAGCCATCTTGCCTAGCAAGCATGACTCACATGTCTCGAACGAACCGAATTCGGACGAAGTTAGGAGTCCATCATCATGGAGCTTCTTCATGTCTTGCAGATTAATGTGTCCAAGCAGACAATGCTAGAAGTAATTCGGATTTATTTCATTAGGCTTATGCCTCTTGACATTCACGTGATAGACTGGTTCTGGTTCTAGATTTAAAATAAATAGCCCATCTACAATGGGTGCATAGCCATGGAACATTCCATTCAAATAAAATGAACAACCATTGTCCTTTAAATTGAATTCAGAACCTTGACTCTTCAAGCATGAGGCAGAAACAATGTTCTCACTAAGTTCCGGAATGTTATTGAAATTATTCAATTCCAAAATAAATCCAGAAGGAAGATGGAGCTGCACCGTGCCAACCTCCAACACATCAACGCTTGGTTTGTTGCCGACCCTGATGTCCATCTCCCCATGTACCACACGCCTAGTTCTTACCAGCCCCTGCATCGAGTTGCAAATATGAACAACTGATTCGGTATAAAATACCCAAAAGCTACTAGGTATGTAATAAAGGTAAATGTCTATAACATATGTAACAAGTGCCTTTGCCTGAAGAAGCATCTCTAGCCTTCTTGTCGTGCTCAGCAAGCCACTTGCTATAGTTCCTCTTCTAGTGACCAGCTTCCTTGCAATGAAAGAAAATGGTCTTTGAGTTTGGACTGGACATCGGCTCAGCGGTGGAGACAACCTTCTCCATGCCCTTTTCCTTACCCTTTTTCTTGGACCAACTCTTCTTGAACTTTGCCGAGTTCTGTGCCACAAAAACTTGATGCGTGCCTTTCTTAATATCCAGTTCTACCACCATGAGCATCCCATGAAATTCAGTGAGCTTATTATCCATGTCGTGCATATTATAGTTAGAGATGAACGTCCCATATCTAGCTAGAAGAGGACCCAAAACTACATCAGTAGCTAGCTGATCCTAGAGCGGGAAGCCCAACCGATACAAAGCTTGCACGTATCCGATCATCTTGATCATGCGGGCTCAGTGGATCACCTCTCTTCATCTTACAATCCATCAAGGATCACCAGACGTTGAACCTTTCAGTCCAAGCCTGCACCTCAAACATGTTCTTGAGGCTCTCGATCATGTCGAAAGTCGCAATATCTCCCAAATGTTGTTGCAAATCGGGATCCATACAAGCCAGCATGAGGCAGCTAAACTCGATCGATTCAGCAACGAGTTACTGGTAGGCATTCTTGGTTGTGGTATTAGCATTATTGGGAGGTCCTTTGGATATGGATCCTCTAGAACATGTTCCTTTCTATCATGCTTGAGAACAATTCTCAAATTTCTCTACCAGGTGGTAAAGTTTGTTCCATTCAGTTTATCCTTTTCCAGAATTGGTTTCAACACAAAGTTGCTTTGAGAAAATGGTGCCATTGATCTACAATAGAAAATACGCAATCACTAAGCAATGTGTTTATGTAGAGTAATTCAAGCATTAAACATAACTACTCCCACTGAAGTCGACATCCCTCCGCAAACTGTTAGTGATTGAGGGTCCGAGTAGCACAAGCGATTAGTGACCTTTAGCATCACTGCTAGCCAACTTGCCTATTCGGTAAGCAACACCTTGCTAATCGTATCTCTATACGACTCATGTCGGTCGGGTAGGTATCTTATACCCAGGCTCCCGATCTTCTTTTTCACAAGGCCCAAAACCATTTTGATAGCCTTCTCAAGTTAACCTGATTTCATGCATGTTTGTGTCCGACATGAACCTCGAGTTCAAGGAAACCTAGCAGCACCTCAATT
This sequence comes from Hordeum marinum, assembly GCA_022496015.1. Classification (NCBI taxonomy): domain Eukaryota; kingdom Viridiplantae; phylum Streptophyta; class Magnoliopsida; order Poales; family Poaceae; genus Hordeum; species Hordeum marinum. The sequence continues at coordinate 159,728,643 of CM039675.1, read as the reverse complement.
TTATGAGCCCACTACTAGACGTACCTGATGTGCAATGGTGCAACATCCAGAATGACAATGTGCGTGATATTAATGAGGGGTCTTTCTACCATTATAACATGCATAGAAACAAGACGCAATATCAATCACATATATACATAAATATGTGAAATAGTATGGCTCCTTCATGGGTGTCCTTCCGTGGCCGGCTCCAACTCCGATGACCAGGGCAGAACTCCATCTTGTTCGTCATGCCGGGACACCAAACCCTCGAACTTGATCTCTGTCCTCCAACTACGACAACTAGTAATGAATTTATAGAGAATCACAAGTCAACACGCAGGTCATTATACAATATAATGACAACATTTTGGCTCCTGCCGGCTGACAATTATGACATGCGGGTAAGTTAAATTATGCACATGCATCACATACATATGAGCCATACTATTCACATCAAACCTGCAAACACAAACATATGCATAGAATTGTATTCTACCAGTTTGTGTGCTCGTGTACGAATTACAAGGCACTACGCACACGACGGTCCCGCTAGCCAGTTAGCCAGCGGGGTTCAAAGGGTCAGCGCCCCTCACGGGTGTGGGCAGCGCCCAATGTTTTTAGAAATCACGGATCAAATTTGTATTCCAATCACATCAAATTTTCTGATCTGACCGATCTCATCGATCATCGCGAACCCGATTCGGTGTACATTTCACAGTTAATTCCGATGGGGGAAACTAACTGGTAGGGTAGGTTATGCCACGACCTCTTCGATACCGATTGATAGAAAACATAGCCTCAATGACCCTGATGTATAGTTGATCTCATCAACTGTGCATATAGCTGATCTCATGAACGATGACATATCTCATCAGTCACCCCCACATATCACATATGCTACCGATCTGAAACCAAAACCTATAGCAGAGGCTTTGATACCACTGTTGGATCAACCGTAGGTGCATCGCATGCAAATTAAAATTTTCCTACGCGCAGAACATCCAAGAACATGCTACATAGATGCATCATAGATTGTTATCACTAGACGCACAGGGCCGTACTATGAAAGTAGAGTTTGGGCAGCGCGTCCACGTGGTCCGTCTCCTTCTCTTCCGATCTCCCTCGAACAACTGGTCACCGTATCCTCTCCCTCGAATAGCCGGTCACCGGATCTCGCGTACAAGTTCGCTGGGGCGGCGCAAGTGCAACGCCTCTAGCGGTATCCGCACGTGCAGGAGGAACACCGTGCGGCATATTGCTAGGTCTGATCACACAGTTCGGCAGGGAGTGGTGGTGGCTAGTTGCAAAACATACAAAGCCCTAATGATGGTGCCAAAGCGATCAATCAGATGGGTGTGTCGCACCTCCACTATATATAGGCATACATCATGGGCTCAACTCTTGGGCCTCGCTCGGATAATAAAGCCCACGTGTTCCTTCCCTTAGGCATGCGACCCCTTAGGTTCTCGTTCACTTAGTCGTGAGTCAAATAACATCCGGCTCGACCAGTTAGTAGTGGGATCTAGCAAGGCATGCCAACTCCAAGTGTCCTATGAAGATGGTTAGGCGAACTTGTACTTCACACTTCTATTACCTTAGCCACACGATATATGTTGTCATGCACAAGGCGACATGGTCATCCTTGTTGTAGCACGACTTCTTTTTCATTCCTGTGAATCTGAACAACATTCGTATTATCTCAAAATCCTCGTCGCATGGCCATGCTTATTGAGGTCAGATCACCCGAGGGCCCAGAGTATATCTCTCCTGATCGTAGGGTCGAATCCCATCTTTCTTGACCATGTCTTGCAGCATGGATCAAGACAAACCCGAAACCTACCTTTTTAAGTAACCATTCATGGAGTATAGTTTGGTGTGCCCAAAGCTAGTCGGTCACCATCCCGAGCACATGCTCCAACTCAGGTCTTAGGACATAGAACGTATGTTGTATTAGAGATTCACAGATGACATATCGCTATGTCTCAAAGTTTGGTATGTCCAACTTAGACCTTATCTGGACTCGGATGTGACTACGTCGAACCTGACTAGATTTTTCCAAGTCCATATTATCCGGCTAGCATCAAATGCTACATGGTTAATGAGAGCAAACCATCCATCGTGTCATATTCTAGAATGATTGGATGCACGTCCACACAACCCTTTTGACTATGGACCATTTAGTACAGTCATCATACAATGCATAGTCTCACAAACAAGTGACATACTTGTTAATACACATTGATGATAATACCCAAGGACTATCTTAATTCATAAACACGTAGGAAATATCATCATACATGATTGCCTCTAGGGCATATCTCCAATAGAAGGATCAAGGGCCCATGAAGTGGAGAGCTCCTCCTCCATATGCTATCAGGAGAAGGATAGTTGTTGATGCTCGCTTCCACACTAAGGAGCATCAAAATTTCTATGAGATTATCCTATTAGACAAGAGTACAACAGCTAGTGACATGAGATATGTTGATTGGAAGTACATCAAGGTGAATGAAGATTACTTCCCTCATGTGCTAGATAACTTTAGGACCATTAATATTGATTAGTTTGTTGGTAGAGAGATGGTAGCTTGGAACGATGAAATGATCATCAAATTTTACCTACAACTCATTTCTATCTAGATGGGAAAATTGTATGGATGACTGAAGGCACTTGGTACCAATCTTCTATTGATGAGTGGGCTACCATCTTAGGAGCCCCAAAGGTACATGATGGAGATGTCGATGTGTATGCTGAGGCCAATATGAACCACAACTCCATGGACAACTTGTACAACCCTATTCCTAGAGCATACGTGAAGACACACAAGTTTGGCTGTGTCTACTACGTGCAAGCACGACTACCCCCAACAAAACCTTTATGAGGTATACCTTGATGCCTAAATAAGGTGATGACAAGACGATCAGGGGGTATTCCACCAATATGCTGCATCATGTAGATACCCACACCAAGATAAGGGTGATGGATTTGATTGTGGACACAATCAAGAGGACTGTTGCTGACCAGTAGAGGTCATGTGGATATGCTCCATACATTTAGATGCTAATCAACTCCAAGGTTGGAAAGAGCAAATATCTACTTGACAGACAACACCTGCCACTCCAGCCAGAGTTCGAGGATAATGTTGTGGAGATGGATCCTAGTCATCCCACTTCATGTACATCACATGCTGAGGTTGAGGCTGAGGCCCAGCGAGAGGCAACTAGATCCACTAGTGCTCTAGTTCTCAATACCAAGGGTGATCAAATGGATTTTCTCATCCGCACCATCCAAGGGATGGAGAAGAACATCAATGATATCCTCCAGAACTAGAAGAACCTTGAGTGGGTAGTGGAAACTAAATTTCATGACCTGGATGTCAAGGTAACTGAGCTGACCACCATGGTTAACCGGTTGAAGTAGGAAGTGGAGGTCGTACCTAGCCCTAGCACTAGTGATGATGATGATGCTCCTCTCTAGACTCACACTTAGTTCAAGACACAAGCCAGATCTTCTGCCGTGCCAGTTAGAGGGACAATACCATCCTCATCACCACCTGCATCAGCTGCATCAGCTCCTGCACCTCCAGTGTCTACACCACACCATTAGTGGACATCAGCTGAAGCATTCATAGACGTTGTTCTTTAGACTCCTTCCACAGCCACTGGAGGAGACCATGGCCAGAGAGACGCTTAGATCTATACCATCGAGAGTTTTGGTAACTTGTTGCCAAAGGGGGAGAAGTGTTATTGATCATAGGGCTTCGAGAGAGAGATTGTTACTTTTTGTTGCTCTTATCGTTTGAATGGAAATATTTGCTTTATTGTCTGGATGTCTTAAACCTTGTTGTGTTTGATCATACACTTTAAGTTTGATGCTACTATTTCCTATCCTTGAGATATCTATGTGATGACCATTCACTCTTGATTGGTGTCATATGAACTATAGTTCATTTATACCATTTATGCGCACCACCAAGATGTATGTGACATGGAAGAGTGACCCATGATCTTAACCGATTGTTCATTTGCATTCAAAGAAAAAATTAAATATAGTGCACAAATTTAGGGGGAGCACTTGCCTATCTCATACTGCTGAAAGCGACAATTTTATTCATTGTTTGTATCCCTATCAAAGCTTTGATCTATATGTTGTACCAAAAAGGGGGAGATTGAAAGCACAACTTCTCCCTAGGTGGTTTTGGTAATTAATAACAACATATATTTCATTGGACAAATAATTCTACCAAGTATATTTCAGGAAGAGTTCAATGAATGCATTGGCAAAGTATTGTGAGGGGATCCCCTAGATGCAAGGAACATCCATTGTAAACAAGCATCAAGACTCGACATTTTGTATTTTGTGATAAATCACACGTGAGTCCATAGGAAAGCCAATACTATTAAAACGGGATGAGGTATCTCTGATGATCTAGTTTCTCAAGTGCTTAGAGATTATCCACCAAAAATACTCATGAAATTCTATCACAAAAATTATATAAAGGTCCTAACACTCATATTTGGTGCCACCAACTTTTCCAATTTGACCCTACCGAGTTTCACCCTAGACAGATCCGATGCCAAACCCTAAATTCTCGGTGACACCAAGTCTATTTTGGTGAAACAGAAATAAGTGACCAACTTTTTGTTGTCCCATTTCCAAAAATTGGATTTTCCAAGTTTTAGGAATCGGTGACACCAAAATTGGTAATTAACTAGGCTAGCAAACGTCGTACCCAGCGAGTTTTATATATCGGTCTCACTGAAACACCAAAAGTTGCCACATTTTGCACTAGTTGGGGCAACCGAGTTTTGCTTCGGTTTCACCGAGTTGGGCAATAATGTTGTAACAGTTCGATTTTTGGAGATGCCTTTATATACCCCTCCACCTTCCTCTCATTTGTAGATGAAGCACTCAGAATAGACCAACAATTGCCACATTCATTTTATGAGAGAGAACCACTTACTCATGTGTTGAGATCAAGATCTTTCACTCCAACCATATGAATCTTGATTTCTAGCCCCCTAAGTTGCTTTCCACCCAATCAACCTCTTCTACCAATCCAAATCTATGATAGAGTAGTTGAATGTTGAGGAGACAATCTTTTGAAGCACAAGAGCAAGGAGTTCATCATTGTTACCACATGTGTTTCCATTTGGAGAGTGGTGTCACCAACATTGGTTAGGTGTCACATGGGAGCCTTTGACTTCGTGTGGAGTTAAACCAAGAAGTTTGTAAGGGCGAGGATATCACCTACTTCATGAGGATCTACCCCAAGAGAGGCCAGTTCTTCATGGATGTAAGCCATGGTGGAATAAACAAGGTTGCTATTTTGTGGACCCTTATGGGTGGAGCCTTCCATGGACTCTTGCGACCGTTACCCAGCGTGGGTTGAAGTCTCTATAACCGTGGACGTACGATAGCACTAGCTATCGGAACTATGGTGAAAGCACATTCGTTCCCTTGGTGGTTTCGGTAATTAATAACAACATATATCACATTGAACTAATAATTCCACTAAGCATATTTCAGGAAAAGTTCAATGTTGGGTTAGCAAAAGGGCTATGGAGAAACCCCTAGATGCAAGGAAATGGATTGACAAAGCTTCAAGCAAGAGGACTCTATATTTAACTTAGTGACAAATCACTTTGAGTCCATGGGAAAAGGCAATACTATTAAAAGGGGGTAAGGTACTGTTGGTGAACAAGATGCTCCACCTGCTCAAGTGATTGTCACCAAAACACCCAAAAATTCTCCCACAAAACTCTGTCCAAGTCAATCTTGCAAATCGGTGAAGCCAACATATTCCACTCAGTCCTACCGATTTCCAACCTCAGACAGAGCCCTGCCAAACCCTAGCACATCGGTGCAACCAATTACACTTTGGTGCCACTGAGCTCAGCTTGCCAACTTTTTGTTACCTCGATTCACAAAATCGGAAGCTCCGAGTTTTTGGATCGGCATCACCGAGATTTGGATTCTGACCGATGGATACTTTATTGGTACCGCCAGGATTTCTATATTGGTCTCGCCGAGATTCAAAAGTTTCTACCTTTGGAGAAACTCGGTACCATCGAGATTCACACATCGGTGTCACCGAGTTGGTCACATTAGGTGTAACGTTTGGATTTTTGGAGATGCCTATATATACCCTTCTAGAGGGTGGTTCCTCCTAGATTGGTTAGGTGTCGCTTGGGATCCACCTACTTCGTGTTGTGGAGTGAAGCAAGAAGTTTGTAAGGGCAAGGAGATCGCCTAGTTCGTGAAGCTCTACCCCGAGTTAGGCTAGTCTTCATGGACATAAGCCATCATGGTATAAACAAGGTTGCTTCTTCATGGAACCCTCTGTGGGTAGATACCTCTGTGAACTCTCGCGACCGTTAACCTCCATGGGTTGAAGTCTCTATAAATGTGGACATACGATAGCACCACCTATCGGAACCACGGGAAAAATCTTCATGTCTCCAAATTGTGTTGGATCTTCCTACCCTTCCTTTACTACGGATGCTTGTCTTTACTTTCTGCTTCTATACTCACAGACATGCATGTGTAGGGTGTGCTTGACTTGCTATCATTGCTAAAATCCGCCAACACTTAAAATTGGGAAAAGGTAGAATTTTTATTTGGTCAAGTAGTCTAATCACCCCCCCTCTAGACATAATTTCGATCCTACAAGTGGTATTAGAACTTTGGTCTCCATTGCATTGGTTTCGCAACCTAGGAGACTATGGAGTCTAGCAAGGGAAATTATCACCATAGAGGTCCGTACTTTGATGGCACAAATTTTGCTACTTGGAAGCACAAAATGAAAATGCATATTGTTGGTCATAACCCTGCTGTTTGGGTTGTTGTTCGTGTTGGATTGGAAGGTGAATTATTCGTGGATGGAAGGGAACCAAATCATGAAGCGACCGCAAATGAACTGAAGATGTTGCAATACAATGCTCAAGCATGTGAAATTCTCTTCAACTGCCTATGCCCTGAAGAATTCAAAAAAACAGTCGTCTTGAGAATGCAAAAGAGATTTGGGATACTTTGGTTGATATGCATGAAGGTATCGAATCTGTGAGAGAATCCAAGTTGTATGTTCATTAGAGTCATCTTTACAAGTTCAAGATGAAGGATGGTGTAGGAGTCGTAGAGATGTACAGGCTAGCTGTCATCACCAATGAGATTGTTGTCTTAGGAAGCGAGGAAATGACCGACAAATTCATCATCAAGAAGATACTTTTAGGTTTGGATGAGAGATATGTTACCTTTTGCACATTAATCCAAATGATTACCAACTACAAAGATATCAAGCCTACATAAGTGATTGTAACGATTGTTGCTCATGAGATGAGACTCAAGGACAAGGAGGAGCTTCACAAGAAGTCTAGCGGTGCTTATAGAGTCACAAGTGATGCTCCTGCAACTTCAAGCGACAGCATTGTCACAAATGAAGAGATAAGCCTCATGGTCAAGAAATTCAACAAATTGTACAAGAATAGAGGCAAAGATTGAGGTTCCAACTAAATATATGAAGAGGAGCATTCGTCAAGTCGTGACCGAAACTTCTACAATTGTGGAAAGCACGAACCCGACTCCAATGAGTGCATGGCTCCCTACAAAAGAAAAGAAGAGTCACCAAGCAGACGAAGCTCAAGAGATGAGTCACCTCGAAGAGAGAGAAGTAGTAGAGATGACCGTTATGAAGGAACACTCTTAAGGAGAAGTAGGGACTTGGAGAAGAAGGACAAGTACACCAAGATCTACTCAAGAAGAAGACATGAAGCTCATGTTGGTGAATGTGTTTCCTGCTCGGAATCCGACAACCACTCCGAGAGAAGCTATCACTCCAACACCGACTATAGTCAAGATAAAGGTGTTGCCGGACTTGCACTAGTGACGACCAACTCCTACGACATGTTTGATTCACTAAATAAAGGGAGTGGAAGTTGCTTCATGGCTAAAGGCCCCAAGGTATCACACCCCGAGTATGTTGATTTCAATAGTGATGAGGATAACTTGTTAGGAGATGATGACTTGCTATTTGACAAATCTAGTAATGTTAGTCAAGATGAACTTGTTAGTAATCACTCTAGTCAAGATAAGTCGTGTGATGATGACAATTTGTAAATAGAATGACTAACTCAAGAACTAAACACTCTTAAGTTAGCTCATGAGTCTACTCTACAAGATCATACAAAGCTTGAAAGGACATATGAGAAGCTCCGCTTCAAGAATATCAACTTGGAGCAAGAGCATGAATTCCTTAAACCTATCAATGACGATCTCTGAAAGAAGACTTCCTCTTATCTAGGCAAACGACTTCTCTTGTCTACATTCATTCCACAAGTTGAGGCTAAGCAAACTAGTAACAAAGGCAATAAAGGTTCTTCAACTAGCAGCAATGAAAATGATAAATCCAACGATATTGCTTCTAGTAGTTATATTGATCCAACTAAATCTTCTCTTAGCCAAGTTACACTTGAGCAAGAAAATGAAATTTTGAAAGGTATTATAGAGAAAGGTATATCCAAGAGTCTTTCCGGGTGTAGGCAATTTGAGGAAATTGAATTCAAGCACGGAGGATACCGAAAAAAACCATGGCATTGGATACTTCAAGACTAATGGAGATGAATGGGAAGAAGGTCAATACCACAAGCCCAAGTTTGTTCCTCAAAGGGAGAAGCTCAAGATGACCTTCCACGACAATACCACAAGCCCAAGGGCAAGGACAAGCTTCAAGAGGACATTGACTCATACGAAGATGAATCCCAAGCTTTGGTGAAGTGGGTTCCCAAGGCTACTTCAATCGTGCCACTTCAACACCAAGGATCCCCATCAACTTGATGTGGGTCCCCAAGAAGAATAACTAGAGAAGTCCTTGAGGGGTGACTCCGCCAATAAAATTCACTCACGTTGTTGTTGGCAAGAACTAGTTGCAATCAACATCAACATCATGCAATAGTTCAAGGAGTCACACATTCCCTCCAAGGTAAGAAAGGGACAAGGTAATACACAAATCCATGGACATGATCATATATTATTTTCCCTCCATATCCATGGATATCATTGTGTTTGTCTCTTGTGTGTTGGGACGAACCCATGTAGGTGAGAAGAGTAAGAAACAACAAGGATGCTCCCAACTCAGGGTGATCTTCGTCAACTTTGAGCATCCACAATTACTTCACCTACATGAAGTCTTCATAGAAAAAACCCAAGGTTAGTTTATTACTCTCAAGGGGGGGGTGTCACATCAAGGGGAGATTTACTCTAAGACTTGAGTCAAAGCATCTCATAGCACATGACAACAATAACAAACTTTGTGTAAAAGTGGTAACCCCACTCGTGCTTAAACGATGAGTATGACCTATGATCAAGTATTCTTACTTGGATCCTAAGTGAATATACTCACATATAGATGACTATGTCATCGCCAAGTTGCTTGATATATGCTAGAATGTATGTGCATGTTTGCCAGGATTTCCCTTGACATATTATTGTGTGAGCATGTTGGTCTGCATTTATTTATCCATTCGAGGACATCCAATTATTGATATTTGGACTTTGATTTTCTTTTTGCCAATTGGATGAAAATAATTCCTAGGACCCTTCTCTAGCTATCTATGCTTTCTCGTCTCATATTCCATTCATGTTGCATCACAAAATTTGAACAGGTACTTTTCAATCTCTCTGTGTGAGGAGCACTCGGAGTTCCATATCGACAAAGGACTAACCATTAAAACCTCCCAAGTGCATCCCGGTGCAACCAATTCAAAATTCTTGGTCTCATCGAATTCCTAGGGTTGATCTTGTTTTCTCACTCCGTACCACCGATTCCATCTTCTCCGTTACACCGAGTTTCCCTGTCAGCTGACAGGTGAGGAACTCAGTGACACCAAAACATTAGAATAGGCGTCACCAACAGCCACATGTATATAAAGATGCGGACCCGTCTTTTGAAATTTCTTCATGAAACGTCATCCTGTCCAAAAACCTAGCTGCCAAACAAAGACACCAGGTCATCGCCTTCATCTTCCCGAGCGCCTCTGCCATTGGAAATCCACGTCATTAACGAACTCTTCATCCCCATCACTGCTGTAGCGAGATCGTCACCGAATTAGGGTATGGTTTCGACCCCTCATGCGCTCCTCCTTCTGAATCTTGCACATTAGGACTTTTCCATCAATAAGACAAGCTTTGAGATCCATCTATCACGAGAACCTCCATTAGAATAGCGAACGAAGGATTTGTTAGGGTTTGGTGTCCGCAACTTGAATCTCGGTGAAACAAAAGTGAAAGAATCGGTCGCCCCGATTCCCTCTTTAGGTCAACTAAGAACAACCTTGGTGAGATCGAGTGCCCATTTTTGGTCTCACCAAAACTGGTGCAAAGTTTCTGTTATGCAGGTTGTTTGTCTCGGTGGATCCGAGAAGTTTTCCTCGGTTGTACCAATATTTACATGGCAGAATGCATATCATGAGAAATTTTAGTTCAAATCATTGAGAAAATTGTCTAAAATTCCTTGATGACTCAACCTATCTACTCCTCCATATTATATTCACAGGGTGAGAGATGTCAGTGTCAGGACACAGTCAGAATGACCTCAAGGAGATCAATGTAGACACAGATGTAGTCACTTGTCCATATAGGAGCTCATCTACATTTTTTGATGTTGCCAACTCTCTAGACATGCCCAAGGCAGCAACAAGGACTAAGAGGAAGCTCAACTCAGATTAAGAAGACTCTGATTTTCTGCCTGATGAGACTCCTGCCAAGGCTAAGCAGGACAAGACTGAGGACACTGCCAGGAAGCATACAGCTGAGGTTACCTCTTCTAGGAAGGTGGTCAGGTAGGAGCATGCCCCCTCAGATACTAGCAGAGCACCTGAGAGCTCCAAGGGCACCATTACCATTGAGCCCCCAAAGAAATCCATGCCCAAGAAGGCTGGAGAGAAGGAGAAGAGAAGAAAAAGGATTATCCATGTTATAGGGAGGCATATGTCCATGTATGAGGACCCAGCAGAGGTTGCTGCTGCTGAGGAGGAGGAATAGCCAGATGCATGGGCTCCTCCCAAAAAGAAGAAGAAATTGAAGTCAGATGCTATGCCTAGGCAGGCTAATCCCAAGGGCAAGCCAGCTGGAACCAAGAAGCCCTTGGCTCCCAAACCCAAGAAGACTACTAGAGACATTCCTACTGTGAGAATAACAAGGGTTCAAGCTCCAAAGATGCTGAGAAGTATGCCATGTCAGTTCTGATGAAGCTAAGGCCACACCTTCCAGAGCATAATACTAGCCACTTACTAGCTGAGGACATGAATAATAGGAACGACCAAGTACCGAGAGATTGGAGAGTCATTGATCCATATTCTCAGATGAGGAACATTGTTGTGAACTACGGGTTCTATATAAAGTAACAACAAGTCTTCTATGAAAGAATTTTGCTTGACAAGAGCCCTGTTATGAGTGGCATGAGATATGTGGACTGGAAGTACATCAAGGACAATGAAGACTACTTCCCAAGTATGCAACACAACTTCCATTGCATTGTTCTTGATAAGTTTGTTGGCAAGGAGTTCACTGCCTGGAATGATGAAATTATCATGCAATTCTACTCCACTACTCATTTCTATGGAGATGGTAGAATTGTGTGGATGACTGAAGGCACCAGATATGAATCCATAGTTGATGAGTGGGCTGCCATCTTAGGAGTCCTAGAGGTGGAACATGGTGACCTAGTTGTGTATTCTGAGCCCAAGGCAAGCCACAATGCCGTGAAGAACATGTACAAGGAGATCCCTGCTTTAATCTGAAGTCTCACAAGCTAGGATCCATCTAGTTCCTCCAGGCTGGTCTACGTATGATCAACACTATCTTGATGCACACCATGTTGCCTAAGCATGGAGATGAGAAGATGTTTAGAGGCTCCTCCATCAACATGTTGCTCCATCTAGATCATCATACCGATTCAGAGTGATGGACTTGGTTGTGGAGACTGTGAAGAAGATGGCTGCAGACCAGAAGAGATCATGTGGCTATGCACCCTATATTCGGATGCTTATCAACTCTAAGTTGGAGAAGCACATCTTTGCATTTCATCAACCACATTTTCCGCTCTTGTTGGAGCTAGAAGCCAATGTTGTTGTGATGAACCCATATCATCCGACATCAGCTGCAGCATAGGCACAAGTAGAGGCAGGCAGAGACACTAGTGCTCAACCACCCATGACTAGGAGTGAGAAGATGGATCTTCTCCTTAGCGAAGTGTTCAACATGAAGAAGGACATCACCAACATTCTGAAGAACCAGGATAGCCTTGCGAGGATTGTTGAAAACAAATTTCATATTCTCAACAACAAGGTGGATGGGTTCACAGTGACAGTGAATGATCTCAAGAAGGAAGATGCTGACATGCCTAGTCCTCACACTACAGATGATGGTGAAGATCGTGAACCTCTCAAGACAAGCACTCAGTTCGGGACTCAGGAGAGGACTCCCACAGCGACAGCTCCAAAGTTGAGGCCCTCTTCATCAATACTAGCTATAGCTACAATAGCTCCATCGGCTCCACCAGTTCCTCCAGTTGCTACACCAAATCCGTCCATGACGTTTGAAGAACTCTTCATTGATGTCGTTCTCTCGACTCCAACTTGAGCCACTGGAGGAGATCAGCCCCAGAAGAGCATTTAGCTCTATACTTTTGAACTTTTTTGGTAACTTGTTGCCAAAGGCGGAGAAGTTGTATAGATAATTAGGGCTTCGAGGGAGACAATGTTGGTTTTTATCACTTTTCAAAAACATTTGATATCTTTTGGATTGGATGTGTTGAACTTTGTCGGTGTTTGATCATACACTTAATGTGTGTTGCTAGTATTTCCTATCTTTATGATGCTTATGAGATTATGATTCACTTTGCTTGATTGTGTTGTGCTATGATATTCATTCTTATTACTCTCGCACACCACCAAGTTGTATGTGACATGGAAGAAGTGCCCCATGTACCTAATCAATTGTGCATTTGCAATCAAACGCAAATTCAAAATAATGCACAGATTTTTGGGGAGCTCTTGCTTATCACATACTTCTCAAAGCGACGATTATATTCATTGATTATATCATATGTTGAAGCTTAGATCTATATGTTGTCATAAATTACCAAAAAGGGGAGATTGAAAGCACATTTGCCCCTTGGCAGTTTTGGTAATTGATAACAACGTATATCTCATTGAATTAATATTTACGCTAAGCACATTTCAGAAAAAGTTCAATGATGGGTTGGCAAAAGGATTGTGGAGAAACCGTTCGATGTAATAAAATGGATTGGAAAAGCTTCAAACAAGAGGACTCTACATTTTACTTTGTGAGAAATCACTTTGAGTCCATAGGAAAAGCATATACTATTAAAAGGGGGGAAAGGTACTGTTGGTGAACAAGATTCTCCATGTGCATAAGTGATAGTCACCCAAAATACCCACAAACTCTCCCACAAAACTCTCTACAAGCCAATCATACAAATCGGTGAAGCCAACATATTCCACTTGGTCCCACCGATTTCCAACCTCAAACAGAGCCCTGCAAAACCCTGGCACATCGGTCCAACCGATTCCACTTAGGTGCCACCGAGTTCAGCTTGCCAACTTTCTGTTACCTCGATTCACAAAGTCGGAAGCTCCGAGTTTTTTGATCAATGTCATCGAGATTTGGATTCTAACCGTTGGACGCCTTATCAGTACCGCTGATATTTCTATATCGGTCTCACCAAGATTCAAAAGTTTCTACATTTGGAGCAACTCGGCACCATTGAGATTCACACATCAGTGTGACCGGGTTGGTCACTTTAGGTGTAACGGTTGGATTTTTGGAGATACCTATATATACCCCTCCACCACCACTCACTTGCAAGAGAAGAACTCAGAACAGATCCCCACTTATCCCATCAGATTTTCTGAGAGAGAGCCACCTACTCATGTGTTGAGATCAAGCCATTCCATTCCAACCATATAAATCCTGATCTCTAGCCTCCCCAAGTTGCTTTCCACCCAATCAACCTCTTCCTCCAAACAAATCTATGAGAAAGTGACTGAGTAATGACGAGTCTATCAGCTTGAGTCACAAGAGCAAGGAGTTCATCGACATTATTGAGCCTACTACATTTTGGAGGGTGGTGCCTGCTAGATTGGTTAGGTGTTGCTTGGGAGGCTCCTACTTCATGTTGTGGAGTGAACCAAGAAGTTTGGAAGGGCAAGGTGATTGCCTACTTCATGATGATCTACCCAGAGTTAGGCTAGTCCTCCATGGATGTAGGCCATCATGGTATAGACGAGGTTGCTTCTTTGTTGAACTATGCGTGGGTAGAGCCATCCACGTTCTATCACGATCGTTACCCTCCGTGGGTTGAAGTCTCCATAAGCATGGACATATGATGGCACCACCTATCGGAACCACGGGAAAAATTCGTGTCTCCAAATTGTGTTTGATCTTCCTACCCTTCCTTTACTACTTATGCTTGTCTTTAGTTTAAGCTGCTATACTCATAGACATGCAAGTGTAGAGCGTGCTTGACTTGCTATCATTACTAAAATCTGCAAACACTTAAAATTGGGAAAAGGTAGAATTTTTATTTGGTCAAGTAGTCTGGTCACCCCCTCTAGACATACTTTCGATCCTACACACGGGAAAAATCTTTGTGTCCCCCATTGAGTTTGATCTTCCTATTCCTTCCCTCTACTTACATGTGCATGTCTTTACTTTCCACTTCTATACTTTTAGAATTTCATGCGTAGTGTGTGCTTGACTTGATATAACTGTTAAAACATCTTAATTTGGGAAAGGGCTAGGTTTTTATTTTGGTCAAGTAGTCTAATCACCCCCTCTAGACATACTTTGGATCCTACAATGACAATGGTGCATGACTATCTCGGCGGCGGATATGTCGCATGCCAAGTGTGCCACAATTATTGTGGATGCACCCGGTGCATGGATGATACAACGTCTCAGCAGCTAACGAAAGATGACGGGTCTGGGAAGGATGACCCATGGAGAAACCGAGGAGATCTATTCAATGGTGAGGTTGAGCATCGAGGTCCTCAACATAATAGGACTAGCGCCAAAATCTATAGGTTGTGGAAAAATTGGGAACAGTGCCGCATGCCGAGAAAGATGAAACATGCACCCGAGCCATTTTGCTGAAGGTATGGAAGACGAGGTCTATTTTCTAGGACTTGGAGTACTGGGACCAAACTCGACACGCCTCATTGCCTTGATCAAATGCATATCACGAAGAATATACTTGAGATCTTGCTTGCAACAATGATGAACATGCCGAATAAGACCAATGATGGGCCGAAGGCAAGAAGAGAGTTGGAAGATTTGAACATCAGGGAAGATCTCCACATGTCGCCCCGTAAAAAGTCGGTGGAGATGGAGGCGGAGATGGAGGCGGGAGAAAGGGGAAAAAGTCAACAAGAAGGAAGAGAATTATTGCCCCCCTTCTTGGTTCACCTTAAGTCCGAAGGAGATCGATCAATTCTTTAGGTGCCTTACCGGAATCGAAGTTAGCTCTGGTTACTGCAGGAAGATAAGCAGATTACTAGACACCAAGACGAAAAGGTTTAGCGGAATCAAGTCTCATGACTATCACCTGATGACGAAGCAAGTCCTTCCAGTTTCCCTAAGAGGGATAATGGACAAACACGTCCATGAAACGCTTACGTGTCTCCGCAACTTTTTTGACGTTATCTCTCGAAAGTGGATCAGTGTTAAGCAATGATTCATCGTCAATGTCTCGACAATTTATGAAGTATTAATGACATATTCACCTATGTTTACAATACTTTTATAAGGTTTTTATGTAGTTTACATGATTTAATTAGAACTAACCCGGGCTGACATTGTTTTCAGCAGAATTACCATGATGTTGTTTTTTGTGCAGAAAATGGAAGTTCTTGGAATTGCCCGAATTTTTTTGGTGATTTTCCTAGAACATATAAGCAATATTGGAGCGAAGAACCACCATAGTGGGGCCACCAGGTGCTCCCAAGCCATCAGGACGTGGCCAGGGGGGTCAGGGCGCCCTGATGGCATGGGACCACCCCGTGGCTCCGTTTTGCATGATTCCAAACCCAAAAATATCCTATAAATGGACAAACCATCAAAAATTAACCTAGACTCTATGCTCCGCCACCACAACTCACTGTATCATATAAAAACTCATCTAGAGAGGAAACAAAGAAGAAAACTCTCACAAAGATCCAATCCTGGAGGGGCGAGACTCTCGCTCCTACAGGACCCATGGAGGCCAAGGACCATAGGGTATAATCTCTCCCCATATATGGAGAGGCCATGGAGGGGGAAGCCTAAGGGGGAAGACTCTCTCCCTCTCTCGTGGTGGCGCCAGCGTGCCACTTGGGAAACCATCATCGCGGTGATCATCTTCATCAACATCACCATCTTCATCACCTTCCTTATCTCTTTTCAATGGTCAACTCTCCCGCACCCCGCTGTAATCCCCTACTTGACCATGGTGCTTTATGCCACATAGTACTATTCAATGATGTGCTGCCATCGTATGATGTTTGAGTAGATTTCTTTTGTCCTTTGGGTTGATTGATGATCTTGATTGGTTTGAGTTGTATGTTTTGTATTAGTGCTGTCCTATGGTGCCTCTTGTTCCACGCACATCATGGAGTAAAAGGGACTTGAAGTGTTAATGTTATGGTTGGGTTCACCTTAATGATATCTAGTAGTTGCAGATGCTTGCTAGAGGTCCAACCATAAGTTCATATGACCCAAGTACGGAAAGTATGTTAGCTCATGCCTCTCCCTCATATAAAAGTGCAATAATGATTACTAACGTGTTATCAATTTCCTAGGACAATTCTGCACACAATACCACCATTACTCCATACTTGCTATTATTAATATATTGTAGTATGTTCTAAATTTATTTAGTTAGTAACTATTTTTCATATTTTAGTTGAGAAATATCTTGCAAAGCTATCCTATTTATACACGAAACACAATTTTATTTCTTGTTTCTAGATAGAAGCAAAAACTTGGTGTAGGTAGAGTCATGTCAGTGGCGGATGGCACCTGAGAAAATATTGATCTTACCTTTATATCCTTGTGGGTTCGTCACCCCATACTTACCACTTCCATCTTTGGAATGTGCTACGATGATTCATTGCATTTGGGGATTATCAAGCTCTTTTTTGGCACCGTTGCTGGGGAGCAATAGCGCGGGGTTAATATTTTTGTGTATACTTGTTTGCTTCTATCACTAAGTAGATTTTGTTTTGTTTCTGTTTCTATTTTATTATTTTATTTTTTTAGTTGTGGGTGAAACAAACATTTTTTTGGAAAACTAAAAGCACATTTTTTACTTGCCTCCTATAAGAGAAGTGATTGGAAAGTTATGCATTGGAGAAGTGAGGGTTGACCTTGAACACTTGTGTTCATGCTCATGGAAACAATGTATAATTTTTCATGGAAGTTCCTCATAATTTTTTATCCCCTTATATATACCACTTCACCGTAAAAATAAAGTGCGAAGTAAATCCTTTGAGATGATTTGGATGATCATATATTCGATCCTCTGTAAAAACTGAAACTTTTGAGTCCAGTTTAGAATTTCTCTGATTTTACTGGAACATCTTTTTACTTGCATAGTTTGCTTTTTTTAATGATGTTATGGATTATATCGGGGGATATAAGCCAAGCATAAGTTAGAATACACTACCTTATGCAATAATTAAATATAGTGTACCTAAAGTTTATGATTTGCCTATTATATGAACGGATCTCACGAGGTTTTTTGTTAACTTTTATGTGATTGAAGTTTTCAAGTTTTGGGTGAGATAGCGATATGAGGAGAATAAGGAGAATCAAGACCCTAAGCTTGGGTTTACCAAGGCACAACCAAGGTAATATCCAAGGAATACTCAAGCCTCTAACCTTAGAGATGCCCTGGAAGGCATCCCCTCTTTCTTCATCAACACTATCGGTATTCCTTATTTGGAGCTATATTTTTACTCCACACATAATATGTGTTTTTTTTGGAACATCATTTTGTTTCGTTGCTCTTTGTTAGATGTTATTAATAATCATGTTTTTTAGTAAAAGGTTCCGAGAATTTCTTTAAGATATCTCAATTGCATGTTTGATGTGTGACTGTATAAAAACAAAAACCTTTGTTCTAGTGTTTGAATTTTCATATTTTGCTGGAACATGATTTTTTTTGGAAATTCTTATGCATTACTATTATAAAAATTCTTTAGCTTTTCCTAAATTGTCAGACTGTTTAGAGTTACAGAACTACACTTTTTAAATGAACTACTACAGATTGTTCTGTTGGGACAGATTGCTTTCATAGTTTTGTTATATACCTATCCTAGAGTTGTCATGCCTATATTGGTAGATATTAATTGTGGAAATGATAGTATACAATACCTAATGTTTGAAAATTATTATGCAACTTATCTTGTTAGTACATGAAGTGTTGATTTATTCTTATGTGTACGAATGTATCTCATGAGTTTTTTCAAGTTTAATGTGGCTGAAGTTTTTGAGACTTAGGTGAAACCGAGATATGAGAGAATTGAACGAGGTACAAAATCTCAAGATTGAGGATGCCCAAGTATCCCCAAGTAAATATTATAAGAAGTGTCAAGCATCTAAGCTTTCGTAGGGTATGCATCCCACCTCTCTTCGTGAACAATTATCGGTTAGCCTATGATGATCATAAGTTTTTATTCATTCACATGTGCTATTCTTGGAGCATATTTTGTGTATATTTTTTATTTTTATTTTTTTGCACCATTCATGTATGAGATAATTCTTCGATTATTTATAGAATGCTTCATGCGCTCCACTTAAATCTTTTGAGTCTGGCTTTATAGAATGCTTCGTGTGCTTCAGTAATATATTTTGAACTTAGATATTGGTCTATCTATATTCATTGTAGAATACTATATGATGTTCACTGATATCTTTTTGAGAGTAATTTTATGATGGCTCTTGTGCTTCAATTGTATCCTAAGAGAAAATGTTGAATGAATTGAATGTCATAAAAGTGAAATTATGTATGCTTCATAATATTGTCCCATGGGGAGTAATGACTTCACATACACGAAGTATAAGCGGTAAAATTTATTGGAACTTAGCAAACATAACATTGGTCACTTGCACAATTAATGAAAGAATATCGAAGGAAAAGATATTTTACATATAAATATAGTATCTTGGACATCTTCTATGATTGTAAGCCCCCATTAATCATTTTCAAACTTGATCAAGTAGTTGATGTTGGACAAGAAAGAAAACGTAATGGTTATGTTTGTTTATAATCACAAAAAATTATGTTGTCATGGATCCTCTAACATGTGATGCTTGCTTAGGGTCTTTTGCTGGCCAAAAATTCATACTAATTAGAGATACTACTTGTGCATCCAAAAACCCTTAAACCCAGTTTCTTGCCATGAGAGTCCACCATATCTACCTATGGATTTAATACATCCTTCAAGTAAGTTTCCTTCGGTGCAAAAAGTAATAAAAATTGCTCGCATGATATGTATGATCTTTTATTGGAAAGGAAAATAAGCTTTGTATGAACTTGTGGTAGGCAAGAAATAAAAGTGACAGACTACATAATAAAGGTTGCTATCACAAGGGACAATACAAAGTAACGTTCCTTTTAATTTAGAGATTGCACATCCAAAAGTCAGAGTGCACTACAACCTTTGCGTCCCTCTTCTAAAGGCCTATATTTTACTTTTATGTATTTACATTTCTATATTTTCTTTTATGCAAGAGTCAATAATGTCCATCCCTATTCCAATATATTAATTCTTTAGTTGGCAAGCATCATGTTTTAGGGAAAGATACAGGCACATATATCTAGTTGAATATAGGTGATCATGATTCATTATTGTTGACATTATACGTGAGATAAATAAGTTGGGAGGTGGAACATTAAGCCCCTATCTTTCTATGTGTTCGACTAAAACCGATTGTACTAAAAACATGCTTTGAGGTGTTAGCAATCATGGAAGACTAAATGATAGTTCAATATGTGAAATTTGCTAAATCAAAGCTCTTAAATAGACCATTCCTAAAAATAACATGAATTGTAATTGTTTGATGACTAAGAGACTGTTGGATTAAGGGGTCCTGGGGGCTGCCCGCCTATTTCTGTAGGCCAAATAGTGGCCCGCCTTGTCATTGTCAATAAAGGCGGAAACACTGTGACGCCGCAACCACGATGGAAATCTCCAAAGACTGTGATGTGTATTCCAAGGACACGATGATTTGTTTGACGTATTCTTCTTTTGGTGTAATCGACATTGGGCAACCCTAGGTACCCCCGGTTTCTATATAAACAAGGGGTCATAGTCCATAGGACATGTTAAGCTCACTCCTTCTAGGTTTTGAGACCATATCATACGATACTCGGTAGATCAACTCTCTACTCCCTCCTCGGTACTCCATCATGAATATAAAAAAAAGCAGGACACAGGGTTTTACCTCCATTACGAGGGCCTGAAACTAGGTAAGCACCGTCTCCCTTGTCTCGTGTTACCCATGAATCTGAGACCCATAGTTCGGGACCCCCTACCCGAGATCTCCCAGTTTTGAGATCGACAATGACTGAAAACATAGTTTGCTAGTTTTGAAGAAAGTTTAGGGTCTATACTTTAACATGTGAATAGCGTGTTATTTTATCAAGAGAAGTTATATGATAAAGGAGTTGTCTTTTATGATGCTAGAAAACTTGATTGGAATTAACATTGATCAAACTTACATATTATGCTAGAATTCACACTTCATAAATTATTTCTTTTATCATTTACCTACTCATGGACGAGCAGGAATTAAGCTTGGGGGATGCTGATACGTCTCCAATGTATCGATATTTTATGAAGTATTCATGCCATATTGGCCTATGTTTACAATAATTTTATATGATTTTCATGCAACTTCTATGATTTAATTTGAACTAACCCAGACTAACACGTTTTCAACAGAATTACCCTGGTGTTGTTTTTTCTGTGCAGGAAATGAAAGTTCTCGGAATCACTCGAAACTTTTTGGTGATTTTTTTTGGAACATATAGGTAACATTGGAGCGAAGAACCACTAGAGGGGGGCCACCAGATGCTCCCAAGCCATCAGGGCGCGCCTAGAGGGGGCAGGTCGCCTTGATGGCTTGGGACCACCGCGTGGCTCTGTTTTGCGTGATTCTATGGGGACCCTGACTCATAAGTAGTGATCACTGAATGCACGTGTATAGTGATCCTAGATATGAATGCTCACTAAACACATAGATGCTGAATAACAAGAGTCTTACATCCACACTTAGCGTCTTACACAAATAAATACCATGAAGGTCTAATTTTTCATAGATAGGGCCGCAAGGGCCAAACACTTAAACATAACAAGGAGCGGAAATTTTATCGGAAGCATGAACCCATGCCATCTGCCTTAAACCTACAGGCATTCTCACTAGCAAGCGTCCTAGTTCGCATGTCCGTCACCAACGAACTCTTCGCCATATTCCTGATCTTCCATGCCTAGCCAATTAAATAACTAGTGGCAAGCCAATGCGTACTTTGAATGTACTCGCAAGCAAACCAACTTTTGGAACAAGGTACGAAATGAATGATATAACACTAAGTAGGTAAATTTTCTAAAAAGCTAAGTTTAAGTGCAATGAAGCGAGCAAGTAACTTGAGTAAGCATGCATCAACTTTTGATAGGTATTCATGTGAATGAGTCTCAGTTATCAACATAAGCAGGGGTTGAACATCTCATGTTCATCATCATGCCAAGTCATCGTACTTAGCTCAAGTATCACCTTTGTCACCATCACACACACACAACAAATTTAGTAAACTTTGGATGTAGCACAGGAGCGATCATCCAACTGTCCTTGAACGTGGACACGACTATTTGAATAATTTTACACTCTTTAGAGGTTGCACACTTTACCGACAAGACTCGACGAACTTTCATGTCATGCACGACTCATGGTATATCACATACCTGATGTAAGCACCCGAACAATGCCTTTCCCATGACGATACTAAACAAAGAGTCCACTTGATTGGTACACAGCCCTCATGATGTACATCATACGAGCCTCGAACCAGATCATATCATCCATGAAGGGACCAATGGTGTGCCCGGTGCCTGTGAAGATAGCGCATGATCATCCTTACTGGCACGGCCCTGTATCGAGAGTGACCACATCACTCCAGCCACTAGTGATGCGGGCTTAATGCTAGTACCCAACAAGGTAGTCAAAAAAGCCCCTTCCTATCTAGGGGTAGATTGGTTGTACATGTAAGGTTGGAATAACGGTCGCAACTTACACCAATCTGTTTTTGAAAACCACACACACTCACTTGATCCATTACACCGCTTCTTTATCAAGTGATTACCTAGGTCAACACCATCTCCCTCGGGCCTTAGTCGCACCCGACGGGGTTTTCGAAAAGTCTTTGAAAACACTTTTGTTTCCTTCACCATGCATATCCCGTCCCATTTGCGTAGCATCTACTAAGCTTCCTATCTACTCCCACCCGCATAACCCTCATAAGGAGTTAGGGTCAAGCACGATGCAAGTATCAATGGTAAAAGTAACGGAGGCATCCCATCGAAGTGGTCACCACATCACATGATCAACAACAAGGAATAAGGTTCTATATGACACGAATGAAAATGGTTTATTAACATGGTCAAAGGGCTGCTTGCCTAGCTCAACAAAGTCTTCGGGGTCTTCGAAATATTTGGGTCTAGTCCCTTTGTCAACAATGCAATCTATCGTCACGGAATAAACGGGCAAAAATAAGCATCACACAAAAACAGAGCACAATCTTTACTTCTAAAATGTTACCCCACTCTGAATACTACAAACTATTCTAAAAACATGTATCTATATTTTTGTTGTGAGAATCATTTTTAAAACTATTTAAATAGAGGCGAAAAATATTAAAAACTAGGTTTCAATTAAAATCATTTCATAAAACATTCACACAAAGATGCTCAAGTGGCACTATTAAATTCCACAAAATATCCTAAGATTTATGGTGGAAAAATATTTGACATTGGATTTTTATTTAATCCTCTCGGATTTTTGGAAAACCTACTAAAAAGAAAAAGAAAAAGGCCTCAGTCCCTTGGGCCAAATGCCCAGCCGTACCAGGCCCAACCGGCCAAGGCAGCCTAGCTGAGGTACGGGCAAGCGCATGGTTAGGTTTGAACCTGACACGTGGGTCCCAGCATCAGCAAGACCGAGGCAGAGGGACAGAGGTGTGGAGATGACAGGGGGGTCCCACCTGTCATCTCCGACCTCCAGCCAGGGGGCAATTATTCTCACTAGCGACGGTGCGGGGCATGACGACGATAGGAGAGTGCGGTAATGGGCTCAGGGTCGAGTCGTCGATCTCTTGGAGCTGGAGGAGAGTGCCGGAGAGCAAGGGGTTGCCAATGACGAGGTAGCCGTGGTAGAGGGATTTGCGAGGAGGTCGCCGGAGCCGTCCCGTGCTGCAAAATGGATGGGGAAGAGGGGGAAATGCATCAGTGGAGAGTTGTGGATCCAGATCGAGAGAGCATGGGGAGTTTGTGGAGCATGTCCATGACCAGGGGGAGAGAGAGAAGGGAAGGGGCGTCTGAGCCCCGTGGTTGGCTAAGCTGGGCAGCATCGGGCGCGCGTGTGGCAGATCATTCGAGTTGGAGAGAGGAGGGGGCCGACACAATGGCATGACACGGACGTCGAGGCCGACTAGTAGGAGAGAGGGGAGATCCCGAGGCTATCGGAGGCATTGTAATGAGGGCGGCTACAGCGCGGGAGCACACTGTAGCACGCTCTGGAGCACCATTACTGCATGCCAAGGCATGCCATTGCTTCCAAGGCGCGGCCAAGCTTGTCTGCTAGCTTGTGGGGGTAGTGTAGATGCCCACTGGATGCTCTCGAGCTAGGGAGAAAAGAATTGGAGTGGGTGATAGGGTAGAGATCCTCCTTCCATTTCTATCCAGGGGGTAAATGGAAGGTTTTACCCCACCATTCAATTATTAGTGGCCTTGGTGTTTTTAGTGGAGGTGAAACACATGAGTAAGGGATTGTGGTAAAATTTTGGAGGCAAGGAGAATAGCAGAAGGGGGTCAAACAAGGTCTTTTACAAAATATGCAAAAGTGTTTGATGATGGTTTGGCTAAGCAAATGGAGTTTTCTTGCCAAGAAATTTAACAGCGGAAGATGGTGATTATAAATAGGGTTTATCACCAAGTTTGATCTTGATTGAAGAAAGTTCACAATGTACCTTTGTGAAACCCTAGAAAT